>JACCHY010000002.1:1250000-2500000 GCA_018907195.1 Dolichoris vasculosae | reverse complement strand
TCCTATCTTATTTGAAAATGTATATTTATATACTAAATTAATATGAAATGTTTAATTAATATTTATTTTTAGGTTTTATTTGATACTAAAAATCGCTTTATACAGCAAGAAATATATATTAATGCCTCAGAGGATGTATTTGCAGATGCTTTAACTGCTGTTTCTAAGGAATTTCCTTATATAGTATTTGGATCTTATCCTGAAGGAGCTCGGTAATTAAATTAATAAAATTTTAATAGTAATTTTAATTAATATTTATTTCTTATTTATAAAATTTATAGTTATCATTGAAAAATTATAAAATGTAAAAAGAAATAATTTGATGAAACTGAAATATTTGATATAATTTTCATGAAAACAAAATTGTATTTTTATTTTGGGATATTATATTACCTTTATGTTATTTAAATTATACAAACATTACTGAATTTTTAAAAATATATTTTATAATAATATATTATTAAATTACAGTATTTAAAAAATGCTTATTAAATTTAAATATAAATTGTATACTAGAAATTTGTTTCTGAAATTAAAGTAATTTAGTATTGATTTTAGCATATAAATTAAGGATTACATTGATTTTTAAAGTAATATATATTTTGTGAATTATTTTTTTAATGAATTTAAGCATAACATTAAATATTTTACTTATAGAGATCATAAAGTTCGAGTAACAATTGAAGGTGATAATGAATCAGAGACAAGGAAAGCAAAAGAAAGATTTTGTAGTATGATACCTCTAGACATTGTAATTAGTAAAATAAAGTAATGAAAAATTTATTTAATAAAGTACCTAATTAAATTATTAGAGAGAAAGAAAAATACAAAAAACTAGTGTATCAGCTTTGTACAATATATTTTGAAACTTGTATCATTTCAAACAATTCTATAATTTTGTTAAAAAAATACCATAACAAAATTGTATAAACTTAAAGATGTAACTACTTTAATCACGATTGAAAGTGTAAAGGATTAATGATGTACCTAGTAAAAGTACTTGTTATTATTTTATATAGTTTGTATTATATGACGAAAAGAAATTATTGAACCTTATGAAGTTTTTTTGTTTTAGTTCACTTCTTTTTTATTTCTAGTTTCCATTTCGAATTAAAAAATTTTCAATTTTTCTTTTGAAAGTTTAGAACAAGCTCAACGTAAGATGGGAAAGAAGAAGAAAAAATTCTTCTTATTCCACGTTCTTTCTAAATAATTCCATTCTCTCTATCTCTCTCCCTCTTTCTGTCTTCCTCTCTCTCTATATATATTCTTTCTCTCTTTCTAAAGATTATTAAGACCAAAGGACAATATAAATAAAATTTTATATGTTTTTACCACTATATCATTAATTGTTTCAGATATTTAAAATAATTTTATAATATTCTATGGTTAATTCTATTACAGTTATCTATTAAATTTACTATGAAAAGCAAGTCAATATGGTTTTACATCATGAATTTAAATAAAAATATATTATATTTTATTGATACTTATTAATTTATATCATATAATATAATTTTTTTGTATGGTAATTTATGAATTCGTAATTGCATTACTTTCAGTATATTTTAGGAGAAATTATTTCAATCGAACTTTTTAGAGGGATGAAATTACGAAGTATTTGTACAAGTTATTTACATTTTACAAATTAATGAAGCAAAATTTGTATGAATTATTTAAAAATAGAACTTTACAAGTAATTTATTTATTTT
Organism: Dolichoris vasculosae; assembly: GCA_018907195.1. Lineage (NCBI taxonomy): Eukaryota > Metazoa > Arthropoda > Insecta > Hymenoptera > Agaonidae > Dolichoris > Dolichoris vasculosae. The sequence goes on along the minus strand of JACCHY010000002.1, from coordinate 2,498,288 downwards.
TCTACATTAGTATATGTAATATTTCATTACGTATTATCAAATATTATTCTTATAATTGAAATTATTTTTAGTTTATGTTTAATTTTCATAACAGTTCATAATATTAATAACAATAATAAGAAGAAAAACATCTTGTGATGATAGTAGTGATAAAAAATACGTGTTTGATAGAATAGATGGTTGTACAAATAAGTCCCTAAAGTACATAGAAGCGCGGGTAAAATTCAGTTTCATAAGCAATCTTAGAATTGATTCTGGGATAAAGATCACGTGGAAAAAGTCTCTCGAAAACTTTTTCACAGCATGAACTCTCATTTCACACCAGTGAATAATTTAACTCGAAGTAAACGAACACATAGTATGCGTCTAGACTCTGCGAGGGGCCATGTGAACTATAAACCAAAAGAAAGAAAATTAGAAGATGTACGAGTAAAGTCATCCGCTTCGCGGATCATCTCTTTTCTTTCTTTTTTTTTATTCTATTTTTATTATCTCAATTTATACGTCAAGTAGCTAATAAAGGAAATAAATTTTACACATCAAAGGAAAATAGAGGTGAAGAAAGAACAATGTGAAAACGGTGTCGCGGCACTCGCATAATACATTTCTCTCATAGTAATGGAGAGATGGACATATTTCAGTGTCGCCGTATTCTCTTATGAATTTGCAGTGGAAATTGATTATCATCCAAAGTGTGTAAAAGAAATATCGAAACTCTTGTGATTCATGATCGCTGAAAATTTGGTAAATTGTATATTGAGAAAGAAGAGTGGAATTTCTTGGCTAATCGATGTGTTGTAAAATGGAGAATAAATTTGCCGAGACCCGTTTCTTTTGTTTTGGCTTTTTTTTTTTAAACGATTAATTAGAATTTCAACCCGATAATTTAGCTTATTAAATCATTGTCATATGTTCATATTTCAATGTAAGACCCTACCATGGAGAACAAAAAATATATGAATCTAATGTTGCACAAATGATTAAACTTTTATATTTAATATGGGCTATGAGATATAATTAATATAAAATATTAAAACTTTTCTTAGTATTAGAAAGCTCTGTGTCTACAATATTATTTAATCTATTCATATTTTGTAGTATTATAAATTAAATTATACAAGTTGTTTCAGAACACTTAATGTCTGATTGAAAATAGATAAACAATATTTGATTAAATCTTTGCAAATGTTTTTTTAAATGAGAAAAATTCTTTATCATTTATTTATTTATTATTAGTGTAATTATTTTCTAGTTTATAATATAATTTAGAAAAAAATTAACGCATACTTACATAAATTAACAAAATTTGTTATACATATTCACAAATACATATTTTAATATTATAATTTTATCAGAAGTATCACAATCCATTGAAGTTTTTTTTCTTTCTAAATGAATACTTATAGATAAAAAAGAAGTTACATTTAATTTTAACTAAAAAAGTTTAATTTTTTAAGTTTAAAGCAAAAACTGGGTTTTCATGCTTTCAATTTATTATTGAAATTTTTTGATTTATTTGTATATTTATTTTTTTATTTTTAATATATTTACCGATAAAAATTTGTATATAAGTATTATCGATCAATTTTTATCAATATACTAGATATTTTAATTTACTATTTTTTATCTTAAATTAAATTTTTATTTGTTTTAATATTATTTTTACGTAAGAATATTTATAACATTTGCTATATAAATATGTAAAAACTTAAAGAAATTTAGTATTTTATTTTTTAATAAATATACTACAAGAAAGTATCTTAGAAGAGTCGAGTATTTTTTCATATTTTATTGAAAAACTTTTAAAGAAAACCATAAAAACAATATTGATATCAAAATTTTTTTTTCTATATAATTTTATAAAAAAGAAAACTATTTTTATAAAAAACTATATAAAATAGATGGTGTAACTTACAAATCAAAATTTCGAATATATTCTTAAATCATATATTTATAGCTCTATTTCGTAACTGATCTTTTATAATATGGTTTTTGTAGAAATAAATATTTCAGTTTAATATGTGTTCTGTAGAAATATTATATATAGCTGCATGCATTGGTTTAAATGGTTTCTGATTTATTGTATCTAGCAATCTTGAAAATGCAATTAAAGTTAAAAACATTTGAGGTAAAAATATTTGTGTTTATGATTATTCTATTCCATTATACTTGAACCATACTAGATACTCTATTTCTTGTAAAAAGTTTTATTTACCTGTTAATATTTCTTGAAGTAATGACGGTTAGAAGAAATAAAAATTATAAATAAAATTATTAAAATGACTACAATATTAATTTAAGAAAGTATTAAAAGAAGAAAATAAAAAAAAGATATAATGGGTGATAGATATAGAGAAAGAGGGAAAGTGAGACGAGATATATTTGAAAGAAGAGTAAAAATGGATTTTTCGTTTCATCGGTGAGGGTGTTTTTCTTACTGACGTACGTTATAGAAGCTAAGTAGCTTATTTTTGTTTATTCTTTTTTCTGATTCTTTATTTTTGTTTTTTAATTTATACCGTTATATTTTATAATTTTTAATTTTTCATAAATTAGTATGAAAAAATACAATTTTTATTCATATTTTACAAGATTTTTATTTTTATTTTTATTTTAATTATATTTTGAATTCAATTTAAAATAAATAATTATTTACTTTTATATATCTATATAATTTATTTATTTATGTATTTAAAAAAATTTTTTGCATGAAAATACAATTTAGATATAAAATTTTTTGTGAAATTTGATTTTAAAACCTCTTTAATGATATTTTATTAATTTGCAAGTCTAGAAAGAATTTATATTTTTATATTTCAAATATTTTTACGTATTGATAACCTTAATTTACTGAGAAAATGTTCTATGTTATGTATATCAAAGTATATATCATTTTCATTATTTTCGTCAATTACGATAATTTATATATAATTTAATAATGTGTCCTTATTTTTTTAGATGTATTTTGATATAGAACACATTTTTTAAATAATTTTTTATTGTTACAAAAACTTTTTTAAAGATATAAAATAAAAAATCAAGAATTCTTTTAGTATATTTGAAAATAATTATTAAGTTAGGAAATAATAAAATATTTATATTTCTTTAACATATTTTGGAAAAAGTAGAACAAAACTTCATTAAAATTTTCTATATTTATGTCATATATTGAATATATAAATATTTTACATGGACAAAGTCTAATTTTATTATATAATTTAACAAGTGTAAGTTTTCTGTATTCTACAATAAACAAAATTAATATATTTGCATATCAAAATTTATTATAAAAAATATACCTAAAATATTAATTGAAATTGAACAATGTATATATCTTGCGAATTCTTGAAAAACAGCATGTTCTTATGAAAATGACTGATTAAAAGAATATAGACGTGTACTTTATAAAATACAATTTATAGTTTTTTTAATTTTGTAACTTATTAATAAATATATTTAAGAAATATTTATTTTTAACGTTTTAGAAATACTTTTACAAGTAATAAACTGCAGTTATTATATAAAATTATATAAACGTAGCTTATTAATTATTATAGATTTATTCTATTGGTCTTGATTTTATATAAATATATGAAAGTCAGGAGATTGAAAAATTGATAATTATATAAAGTATAGTTTTTTAAAAATTTTTTTGAATGTAAGAGACTAAATGAATTAAAAAATTTCAATAATAAAAAACAATTTATTTTACAAGTAATTAATTTTCTTTGTAAATTTATCATTAAAATACTTCTTTGAAAACGTAATAATTTCTTTAAATTTTTCTTAAAATCTGTTACAAATAAATGTAAAATTAAATTTTAATATTTAATAAACTTCAAACTATGCTAACTATACAATTTTGAAAAAAATATAATAATAATAAATTTATATTATGTAAAACTTACATATATTCTGGAATAGAAAAGATATATTTCTCAGTATAAAAAAAATTAATAAATCATTAATGAATAAAGAATTAAAACTGTCAATTTATGTAAATATATTTTTTATTTTGAATAAAAAAATTAAAATTCATTATAAATTAATCAAACTTTAGTAATATAAATATTATTATATTATTTATGAGAAATATAATTTAGATATTTTTCTAAATAGTAAAATAAAATTTTTTTAATTTTTGTAGTAGATTTTTTTCAAGTTATTATGTCGATGTGAATATATTTTAATACTGAAAGCTTTGTTTGCTTTCACTACTTAATTTGAATCTTTTTTTTTTAAAGTTTTTTGATATTAAGTTTCATGTTATTAAAGTAAATTGAAGTCTCTGGTCTTTGAACTTTCTTTTATATCAATTAGCTTAAAAGAAATTCAAACTATAATATGATTATACGTAATATATTATTGCACTAAAATATTTTTGAAATAAAATAGTAAATTTAAAAATATTAACCAAGAAAGAAAATTTTTTTTAACTTTTAATCGAATCGATTAGAGTTTTAGAAGATTATTGAATTTTGAAAATATATTTCAGCTTTGTTATAATAATATTATAAAAAAAATATTTTCAAAATTAATTAACTTTGATACGGTTAAAGCTTTAATATTTAATGAAAATTTTTTCAATATTATTCAATATCCATTATATTTGAATTATACATTTTAAAGGATTTTGTATTAATTAATTGTATTAATATTTGTTTTTATGAACTTCACTTTAATTTTTGAATAATTTAAATATTATCAATTGTTTTTCAATATATTTTTCTATAATGTATGTTCTTCAAATATAGATATTTTTGATAACTATTAGAAAAATAAAATTGCGTTATTTTTATTTTTTTATAATTTCATAAAATATTAAAAGTCTGATATTCTGACAATTCGGTGATATAAATATCATTTTTCTTTACGCAGAATAATTCATAATTTGAAAGGGTATAAGGGTTTTATTTTTTATTAAACAAATTTCATAAAAAATAAGTTTTTAAATTATAGATAAATAAAATTAATGAAAATACCAGAATATAAAGCAATCTTCAAAAGGAATATTTATGTATGACTTTTCTCATAGTTGTTACATTGTACGTCCCCTCACAATTTTTATATTAAGCAAAAAGGTTTCTTTCCCCTCACGTATGAAAAGAAAAAAGCCATCATATTTTCCGTACATCAAAGTAAAAATGATTCACGAGCAAAATGTAAGATATACAGAACATGGTCCGACAAATATACGTCAGTGCATATATGCCCTTGTAAATATCCGTTTCGAAATATTTCTGCGGTTACGGGTTCCTATGCATGTGGAGTGTACATAGAGAATCGTTTCTGCAGTATCTGTATGTGCATCAAGTATGAATTTTACAAGTATGCATAATGAGAGCGCGGCTATAAAAATGATAAAATGTTCTAAATTTAATTATATGATTGTTATACGAAAATTGTATTAAAATTTGCGGAGTTCATAATAATTATCAGGAAATTTTGTTTAGCTCAGGTGGCCCTCCACTTTTAAAGTATCACTTTTAATTCTTATTCAATATCACAATTCTTTTATTAAGATTTTATTTTATTATTAAGATAAATATATATATATTATAATAAAATTCTTGCTTTTATTTTAAAATATTGTTGTATTTTATTTTTTTTAACTTGGAAGTTTGCGTGCAATTTTAAAAAGAATCAGTTTTTAATACTTGCTTTTCTAAATTGACTTAAGTAATCTGTAGTTTATAATATATAAAAGAAGAGTGTTTGAATTGTATTTATGAAGGCAGTTGATATAGATAAAAAATTTACAGTATTTAAATGAATATATTATTTATGTTAATAACAAATTACTTAATTTAACAATACGTTAACTAAGTTCTTAAATTCCTTTTCATGAAGACTAAATAAATATTTTTTCTACTCTAGTTGTCTGACTAAATAAATATTTAATTGAGTTTATTTATATTTTGTAAATGTAAATATGAAACTTAATAAATAATCATGTTAAGAATTTATAATAATTCAACGTCATTAACTGCTTTTACAGAATTGGTAAATTCATCACTTTATTAAAGCAAATAATTACTTTTCTTTATTTAGCATTCAATCTATTTTAAATTCTTTTTCTTATTTCTAATTTAATATTATCTATCTAACTTTATCTGAAACTTCGTAAGTTCTATTTTACTTTTTGATTTTCTTACTAAAAATATATATGGCTATTATTTTATCTTCCATTTTAAGTTCAATTCAGTACGTTCAATTTATCTTAATCTAAGCGACTTAATTATCCTTCAAAAATTGGATTAAGATGTAGAATTCTATATAAAATTCTTCTATAATTCTTTTATAATTATATAATATTTTCGTTTTCCACCATAAAAATAGTAATCTTATATAAACGTGATCATTCATGGAGTATAAGTTAAACTTCTGTTGTATGAAAAATCTATAAACTGGTTACATTTAAGGTAATATTAATATTAGAAATCTGTATAAAAAATAAATAATTTATATAAAGATTAAAAAGTTTGATAAATAAATTTTATCCAGTTGTAAAAAGTATGAATAAATTTTTTATAATTTATATAAAAATATATTTTATATTGTAGTAATGCTTTACAGTACATTAAATCATATTTACTTTATCAATCAATAATAAAATTATAAAAACTATCTAATATTTATTTAAATTTTAATAACAAAAAGTAAATGTAAAATTTTATTCCATTTTTAAAAAGTCCGCAATGTTTTTTTCTTTATATCTAAATTAAATTTCACATTCATAAGTTTATTTTAATAATAATATAAATGTTTAATACTAGTAAAATGTTTATTTATTATTTATAAAAGTAATTAATAGTTAAATATTTGACTATTTCAAATCATTTTTAATTTAGAAAGAGTCAATTTTCGTATAATACTAAAAATATTATACTCTTTAGATTTATCGAATCTATGTCTAATGTCAAATAATTATTTTTTTCGGCTAGGTAATTTATCTTTCGAAGATAACTATTTACATTGAGCAAAATTGTCGGCGAATTTTATGATATATTAAATTTATGATATATTAACATAATATCATAGATTGAAATTGAAAATCATTTATAATATGGACAGCAATTATAGAGTAGTGGATAGGTAGCTACTGAAGTGTAAAAACTCCAACATAAATTATTATATCCAATCAGTTGTTATTTTTAGTATTTTTTTCTTTTGGAAATATATTGAACCTTGCTTTCGATGTAGAATATATATTTATTTTAATGCTTATTGTCAATGGAAAATAATTTAATATTTAAAGATATAAATTCCTGTATTTTTCATCCATGTTAGACTCGATATTAGAAACGTAAAGGTTAGGAATTTTTAAAAGAATTCGATAGAAGGAGTAGTAGGTAACAAGGTCTTGTTTGCGCTAATTTTTAATACAATTCGAACTCTCGTATTAATAATTGCTGAGAAAATAAGTGTGAAAGTGATATTCACCATTAACGTTTTAATGTAAATTCAATTGAATGAGCTTAAGAAATGTTTGCATATTTATGTATAAAAAGCGAAAGTCAAATAGCTTCTTGATTAAAATCCTTATGCAGAAATGACAGCGGTTTGCGCTCTTTGCCGACAAAACGCTTTGATCATATCAGCGCATATTCGACGAATTTTCATTATTTCACAGAGTAATGGATAGCTAAATTCACTGATGAGATGAAGGGTTTATCGATGCAAGGAGTAGGGAGGAAGAGTAAATTTTAGTAAATCACGTTTGTGTTTGTTCGCCGCCTACTAGAGAAAATCATTTCATCGAGAAGCAATTAATTGTCAATTCAGTGCAGAATTTAATCAATCAAGAAAACATGAGTTGTAGTATATGCAAAGTGATTTTTGTAAATTTTCTTTTCTTTTTTATTCAATGGATCTTTTGATACTGTCACGTATTATATATGATTGATTAATTAAAAGAGTGGAAACTATGTGCTTTTTATACATGAGTGTTTTGAATATGCGTCTTTCAAGAATATTTTTCATACTTCTATTTTTTAGCTTGTTTTTCCTATTGATTATTTGTATTAATTATTTTTCATATTCAATTATCCAGGTTATTGAATAAATTAAAAATACTTACAATAGTCTATAGTACGATGAAAAATTAATACCGTAATTTTTATCTTATAAATAATTATGCAAAAAAGTGAACAATTGATTTTGATACTGGCATTCGATAAGAATTAATTGAGTAAGTTTTATCATATATGGTATTATTGATATTAAGTTTATTGCTTATCTTAAAATATATGAAAATAAAATCGATTATATTCAAATTATCAATACACGGAAAATTAAGTATTACGATTATATATTTATATACATTTTTTCATATTTATATTTATATAAATCGTGTTGAAATATATTATCTCATGTACTTTTAATCATTGTTTTATCCACGAAATATTATCTGTTTGATAATAGCAGTTTTTTTAAAAATCATTTATCATTTTTTAAAAAAGTATCTTAAATAATTATTAAAATAAATTAAACTAAAGTATTAATCTAAATTAAATAGTTTATTAAATTAATTATTATAATTTACAGTAGTTAATTAAAATGTCTTAAGTTTATCATCGTATATATTGTATATAAGTCTAAAATTTTTTATATTCATTAATAAAAATTGATAAAATTACATATTAATTATAAAAATATTTACAAATTTTAGTGTTAGTAGATTTGAAAATATAAAATTAATTTTTTTATCATGAAGATAATATTTTTCTCAATTTAATGTCAAATCGTTTCAATACACTTATTTGCACGTTATTATTTAGAAATCTAAATTTTTATTATTTTTTCAAGTTTATACTAAAAAATTTTGTCAAAAATTTTTTAATTTTTCGATTTATCTACTTAAATTTATGTATGTTTTTTATTGTTTATTCAATTTATATATTTAGTTGGTCTAAATCTATGCAATTCAATTATTTTTAAGATATTGGATTAAACACAATGTAATATTGTTGCATAATTACGCAATTTCTTATACTATTCATTTTTTTTTTTTATAAATATTGTTTTAAGTCCTGTTTTCTTTAATACTGTAAATGTATTTTTCTTATATTTTATGGAAACCTCTATTCCCGATTTATTTAAGTGCTACAAGAAATTTTTCTATGATACTAATTTCAATTTTAAATTAATTTAATCAAAAAATTTTTTTATATTTCTTTAAATAAAATTGGTTCAACTTTTTCTAAAATACAATTTAAAAAAAAAATTTTCATTTATTTCATTTCTAATTTTTATTATTACACAATAATATATAATTTATTTATTATTTAAGGATCTCAGTTAATTTTTTTAAAAATTATATTCAAATGAAGTTTATTTGACATAATTTTAACATAATACTGAAGATTTACTTTTTGCTTCTTTTGTTTTTATTTCAAATTCTTTCTTTGTTAATGACTAAAATTTCAAAGATTATCAAAGTTATATCATTTAAAGAAACTTTTATATTTTTCTCTTATGAATTAGTGATGTATTAAATAATTTAATAGAATAAAAAAGTACGACATATCCTTTTCATAAAGTGAGTTTTCTATTTCAATATAATTTAAGAATTTAAATATATTTTTTAAAAATTCTGATCTACATAAAATTTAATACATTTTTTAAATTTTTAATAATTTTTTTATTATTTTAAAAAATTTATAATTTTCGACTTATTATTTACAAAATTCGAATAAAAAATATTTCTAATACCTTTCATATAGAGAAAGATATTTACTAATGAAATTTTGAGCTAAATATTGCGACAAATAGGTATAAATAATCATTTCCTTTATTTCCGTGTTTTCCTTTATTTTATTTTATGTATAAAAATTTTATTCTTTATAATATCTTCTCTTTGAAGTTGGGCTAAAATTATTTCTAAATAAATAGTATTAATAAGCTTGTACATTTTAAGAACTTACAATATTTCACTATGCTTAATTAATTAAGTTGTCTCTTTATTAGTTATTGGGAGTTTATTATTTTTCATTTTTTTATATAAATAAATAATATTTTAGTGTTTTTATTTTTTTAAATATTGATCTTATGTTTTTTCTAGATTATTATTGCAGTTTTATAATCTCTTTAAAATTTAAGAAATTTTTTTTTCCAGATATTCCACAAATTCATCATATTGACTATTAAAATACTGTTATTAATTTACATCAAACTTGATATTAAATTGTTAAAATGACCGATTGTTTAAAGATCATAAATTAGTAGTGTTATAAAATATTTTAAATTAAATACATTCTAAAAAATTTGTTATTTAGTATCGATAATGAACTGTAGACATGTATTTTTCTGTATCCTAAATTACGTATATTAAAATTGATTTATAAAATCAAAATATAAAATCAATTATATCAAAATAGGTTTTCGGTTTTTCTTATTCTTTCCATAGTTTTTCGATTGATTGTCAATAAAAAGACAAATTCAAAGTTTTTGTTATTAGGTTGAAATTCGAAATGTTAGTAATATTAAGATACACACTTTCCAAAGCAGTACCAAAGTGATTTTGATCAATATTTATATTATAACATTAAATAATTGATTATCGAGTATATGTGCTATCTAACGAATGATTCAAACTAACGCAACTCCGAACGATTATTTATCGAAATGAATGAATTAATTTTTTTAGTTCCTTACAAGTCAACAGTTTTCAAGTGTATCCACATAATCATATATCGAAGCCTCTGTCAGATTCTATTGAAATCTTAAGTTGAAGTTGATCGATACTGAAAAAACTTACAAATAAACTTGCATAATAAAACTTTTATATCGAGGACTGAAATTTATCTTACGTGTCGTTCTTTTCTTTCAGAAAATTGTTATTTATATGCCAATGATGTATATATAATGGAAGAAAAATCTGGTGCAATGAGAAACAATGTGTATACTTTGCGAGTTCCAAAGATAATATAGTGAATGTAGCGATTTCAAGGAATGCAATCGTGAAGAGGCAAGTGAAGAGAGCAGTCACCATTTCGAATAATAGGCTGAAGGAAGAAATAGAGTGCCAAATTAAGTTAAATATTTTTTCCCACTTATCGACTATGATATGCCTGAATTTTAGAAAAAGAAAATTGATACTTTGAAACAATTTAAATATATTTCTGAATCTTAGAATAATTGTACAAGTGCTTATGTTTATAAAATAAAAAAGTGAATTATTCTCGAAGCTAAAGAACATATCATGTAATGAAAACATTTAACGTCAGTGTTATCTTATATTTATTGTGCAATTTTTTAAAATAAAATTTATTTAAAGTATCAATATTATAATTTTAAATATTTATATAAATTGTAAAAAATTATTAATTTAAAAACTTAATTGACTCTTTTGTTGTAAATAAAATCCATTTTACATATTGAGATTTTGAAAAATATTCTTATTTTACCGATTAAGTAAGGTATTTTTACATATTAAAATATTTTTAGTAATTCACGTTAGTCACATCAACGTATTGCATTTCTTTAAAATAAGGTGGTTTATTTTTTATTAGAAATCAGTGATTTTTTTAAGTATTAATAAAAAAGTTAAAATATCAATAATATTTATTGACTAATAAATCCATTATTTGGCGCAATAGGAAAACTTTTGAAGTTGAATAAATATATCATATCATGTTTTTTTTTATGTGTGAATTGTTGGTTGTATATAAATTATAAATAGTGTTATAAAATATGCGAATGTTAAAGTAAAAAAAAATAAATTTATTTTCAGATTTCAAGATAAAGTTATCGAGAATACAATTAAGTATACTTCAATAACATAATGAAAAATATGAGTTGTTGCGAAATGAGTGTTCAATTATATTCTAATACTCGACCATATTGTCGACAAGGCTGATTAAATAAACAAGAGATGACTATAAAGGAAAAATGTTTTAAAACACGCAATTAATCTGAAAATATATATTAAAAATAAAAAGTATAAATTAACAAATTTAGAATTAAAAAAATGAAAGTTATGGATAGAAAAACATTCTGATATTCAATATATTATTTATGAATTTAACTCAATATATTATTTATAATTTCAACTCTGCAAAGAATTTATTATAGAATCTCTACATTTAGTTAGATTTAATCTACTGTAAAATAAAATTTATTTATCTAAATTTAATTAAGAATAAGTGATAACTTTTAATTAATATTTATTAGAATCGTACAGTTTTTGTTATTATATTAAAGGATAAGAAATTAGTATTAATCCACATATATTAAAATTTAAAAAAGTTTATCCTAAGTTTTCGATATTAATCAAATCGTATGTTGCCTAAATTTAATTTGAACTTTGAAAAACAGACATACTCTTAAAATAAAACTGTATATGTCGGGTAATATATTAATGTGTAACTTTTTTAATGAAGATCGTAAACATTTTAACAGAAATTTTAAATTGCGAGAAGAACTTGCCATTTACAGAAATGTAATCTACGCAATTTCGTAATCGAATAGAAATTCCCCGCTATCATGAACTAATACCCCAAGTTCGTAAAGATTCTCATAGATCTTTATCGAGTTTCAATCAGATCCTCCTCGGCGTTCTCTCAAAGGTGCTTGCTTATTCAAGGAGTCGGCGCTCGTTACAAAAAGAAAGTTCTCTTTCTTTGTCGTGCTCGTCTCCTGACGCCAAATGGCTCGGATTTCGTTCTCGAGATGGTCGCGGACCCCTACGAGTAGCCTCGACAGGAAAAATCCGGTGGGATAAGTCGCACGGGGTCGTTGGAGGGTAGCGCGCACGATGAGGGGTTGTACGGTGGTGGTGGTGGTGGTCGCGTGCTGGTCGCGTGCCGGGGGCGGAGCCGACGACGAGTGCCCCGTCCTCCCCCGTCCTCGTCGACGATCTTTCGTCGGGGTAGGAATTCCGAGCGCGAGTCGATCCTCCGACCCCACCACCGTCACTGCCGACGGAGGCGTACGTCCCGACGGTTATTGATTCCCCGGGGTGGCTCGTGCCCTGTTCCCCCGAGTCCTTGATGCGCGCCTTTGGCGGTGCGCCGCACGCGCTTGTGCATGGCTCTCACCCACACCCGAAATTGCGAGCTCAACGATTACCCTTTCTCTTTTTTGGCACCCCGCAGACGAGAGTCCGGACCTGATGGCCCGCTGACACCCTGGACACTCCGTCGGAGGAATTAGCCTCGGGTGCAAGTTTTCTCCAAATTTTTATTCTTTCGTTGAAATAAGACGTCGTGATTTGGCTCAAGTTACGTTATTACTTAAAAGCTAAACGCGATCGCATACTCTCGTACTAAAAGATACCATATTGTAACACTTTACAATTTGTGCTATAAAAACGACTACACCTTCTATCTTTCATAGCCCGCCGTTTATTAGACTTACATAGACTTGTCGCTTGGAACTTCGACCAACAATCTCTAGAACGATGTCTAATCACATGATTGACTTTGAACCGATTAAGCTACCGTTGTTCACGCAAGTTTCATTTATTGCTTGTACTGTTTTATTCCAGATAACTGGACGCTCATCGGGTTTCCGATTGATACGGTTAATTATTGACGCAACAAAAAAAAAGGTTGATACTTCTTGACAACCAGAATCATCAATAATAACATTACATGAAAGATTTATACTCGTATTATGACTTTACTAATATAAAAACTAATTATATTTAAAAAATGACATATTTCAAGCCTTGTTTGATTTAATTTTTTCTTTTTCTGGCATTGAATTTCGTTAAAATTTATTATTTTTAATCAATTAGATAATTCAATGAATAGAAATTTATCGTCTCTTCTTGATGTTCTACGCAAAGCGTATGTTAATTTCCGTATATTCCCAAACTTTCATGAAAATTAAAAGTTTTTTCGCGTTTGAAATTATATTTTATGTAATATATTATTTTTAATGCTATATTGCAACTTGAATCTAATATATAATATAAATAAAATATGTAACTTCGTTGGATTATTGAACATTTTGAATTTATTTTCTATACAAAATACATTATTTTATGTTTTTCCTTTGTAAAAATATAATTTTGTAAGTATATAAAAAAAGCTTTAACAGAGTTCCATTTGGTATTATTAATTTATCAACATTATTATTATTATTATTATTATTATTATTATTATTATTATTAGTAAAAGTAGTAATAGTGGTATAACTGTTAGCATTTCTATAAAAGTATAAAATAAAATATATTAATCAATAAGGCCAAATTTTAGAAATAAATATGTTTTTTCAAATAGTTAAAAAAGTTAATTTGAAGGTATTATATAATTAATATAGATTTTTTATATAAAAAATAGAAGTAATTATTGGAATATAAATAATTTTAATTATCGAGATTAATTGCTTTATATTTTAAACGTATTTCAAAAGCTAGCCAGAACAATCTTAAATATCCATTTTAAAAAGACTTCGATAAACGTTATATATAACCTTTATTTTCTGTTGCTATATTTTATCTCGAGAGTATTTTCTCCTAAAAATTCAAATTCGTCTATTATCATGGCAAGTGCGAGTTATATTTCATGGCTTCCCGGAAAGCTGACATTTAAAGTATGAGATGAGCGATAGAGATAAGGTTTGAGTTGCTCAAAGGAAGAAGGCGAGATAGATAGAAAGAGAGAGGAGGGGGATGAAGCTGTGGGATGCAACGGGGCGGAACGAAATGAAATCGCGAAAAGGGGGTAAGCGTTATATTCATCGAGAACGAGATACGAGGTGTTTGCTCTCTAATTCTCTGTTTCTCTCTATTTTTCTCTATTTTTTTATTTCTCTTTATTTCCTTCTATTTCTTTCTATTTATCTCTATTTCACTCTATTTCTTTATTTATCTCTTTTTCTCTCTTTTCCGTGAGAATTCGAAAGATAGAGGGGCACGAGGGATAGCGTTCCTGATTCCCACCATCACCCGATTTCAGGTCTCATGAGAGAGGGGAAGAAAAGAAAAAGGATTCGGGAGGGGTGGTGGCGCGCCGCCACGGCGGCTGCTCGAGAAGGAATATTACCTGCAACTTTATGATTCTTGGATGACACAGACTTTTACGATTATTAATCCCTATATTTTCCTAGGATCCGTTTCCTATATTTTCTCAGTTAGTCTCTTTTTGGTCTCTTTATTTATAGTTTCTATTCATCTCTTCTCACTGAACTCTTCTCTCCTTCATGATAACGATCGCTTTTCTGCATTTAGTCTTTTTTGTGTTCCATTTTTTTATTCTGTCTACTTTTTCCTCGTGTTGATATTAGATTTTTACGACGCGAATTCATTTAGTTATTGATTGCTTTAAAGGATAATTGGATATCTTATACTTTTTTGGTTAAGTATTATATAACATGGTATAAAACACTGTTATTTCCTATTTGTCCAATAAAGTTTGAAAATAAATTTGAAGTAGTGCTAGAGCATGTGTAAATTATACCAAATTCTAATATTTTAATATTATTAGAAAAATAAATTTAAAATTAAAAGTGTACAGTACATATTTTATATATATCGATATTATATACAATTAAGTTTGTTTTAATTGAAGATTTTAATCGATAAAGTTCCATATATTTCAATATACTTAAGGTGTTATGTAACGATTATTTCTTATTTAGAACAATGCTTCATATGCAATAAAATACTTTTTTGTTTTCATATCGATTTATTTTCTATTATTCGTTTCAGATATATTTAGCTATTTTTCCCACTTATTAGTGTATTAGAATAATTAATTGAAATCCAATTTCGGATAAATCCATACGGTACGTTTAATATTCCAAAAAATATTTCATACGAATAAACAATATTCATTTCAATAAGAGGATAGGAACGAGTGTTCTAAAATCAAAACCAAATAGATAATTCAAGATTATAATAATTTTATAATCGAGTGGTCTTTTACTAACAAAGTCGATAATATCTCAGTTTCAACAACGTATCATAATGATATATGCACCACATATCGACATTTTATTTAAACGAAAATTTAGTGTCTAAATATTTCTCAATTAAAATGCATTCATTAAAAACTTTTTATTCAAATTTTTTATATTGAAATTCCGAATTGAAATACTGCCACTAAGCAAAGTAATATATTATTATATAGATTTCTCTAAGACTTAAAGTATTAGGGGAAAAATTCATATATTGGTTAAAATACCTATAAGCTTGAAAAATTATGTGAAAATGCTTTAAAATAAATACATTGTTATTGATAAAGATTAAGTAGGTCATAATATAACATTGTTTTACATGAAAAAATGCACAATAATTTTGTTCAGATAATATCATTTTCATAATATCACATAAGTTTAATAAAATTACTATTAAAAATTAAATTAAAGAATAAATTTATTCTCTACACGTATATTTTGTTAGAAAATTTAACATTTAAATTTGAAAAATTTTACATTATGGTTACAGTGTTTACTAGAATATTTTTATTATGAAACTTAGTTCGATTTATTTATTAAAACTGTCTCAGAACATATAATAATAATATAATAAATACGGAGCTTAGAGTATGATAAAAATTTGATATATATTTGTATATTGTAAATAATAAAATCTATAGTTTATTATTTTTATTAATAGTTCTGATTTTTGAAACATAATACATTGAAGAATTTTTATATCAGAAATAAAAATTTTATTTAAAAAAATGAATCTAATTTGTACTTTTTAGTGTAGTAAAATTATGGACTATTCAATAATAGAACATAAAACTTTTATGTATTGTTTTGAATGAAAAAAATGAAATTTTTTAAACTATATTTTTTTTATCATATTATAAATTATCTAATAATTAAAAAAGTAGTACATATTTTGTAAGATGTTAAAAAATTATATTGATTATTTAATCAAAGTGTATCATTAATTTTTATATAATATTGAAAATATATTTCCGATATTATTCGTATTGGTCAATTTTAAATACATTTTTGCATAGCATATGGTTTTATTAAAAAATTTTATTTTGTTAGAAGCTAGATTTATTGTTTTATAGGAAGAATTAAAATTATTTAGCACGGCAATTATATTTTTTTTAAAAAAGCACTAGACAAATTTAAAAGAATCTTATTTAATGGTATTTGAATAAAATATTTTAAGTAATCTAATTAAATTAACATTACTTCAGAAATATAATCATTGATTTTCTTGTTTAATAAATTAATAAAATCAATAATTTAATATAGGTTTTACTCTATTTTATTATTGTAGCTAATTTTATCAAAAATATCTATAGTTATTATAAAGTTGATTGCAACATTAATATGTAAAAGAATATTAATTTTTGTTAAATTATTTGAAAATAATATTAATAATTATTGATTAAAACTATCGATATTAAAAAAAGTTTAAAAAAGTTTTTTTTATTTAAACATAAATTAAAAAATATTTGATCTAATATAAATATAAAATTATTGAATTCATAATTATCAATTCAAATTTAAATAATAGTTATGATATCATTTATTAAAATCATACATCAAAACTGTATTATTGTTATATAAATATAATTAATGATTTAATTTCTTAAAACTTACTGAAAATAAAAAATTTATAATCAATAATTTAATTTTCAATGGCTTGTTTCATAATATTTGAACAGTACAATACTAAAACCAAAAGATAATGAAATTAGCGAGCAATTTAAAACTTATTATTTGAACTTTGTAAAAAATTTCTCAATTTTATAATAAAATTAGATCTTTCATCGGTATTTTAATATGATTAAATAATTTAAATATAGTTATTTTTAACTTAAGTTGATAAATATATTGTCCAAAGACAGCTATTGTTCGAGATGTTAAATAAATTGTTTAACCATTTTTTATTGTAAATTTTAATGTTAAATTTTTATTAATTTATTTATTACATAATTTTGTTTTGGAATAATTGTATTTGCACTAACATCTGAAGTATTTCTATACAAATACTTTTGTAAAGTTATTATTCAGTAAATATTTCTCTATCTAAAAATTTGATATTGAATTTTGTATTAAATTTATTTTTAAATTTCACATAAACTTTTTAAATCATCAATTCGCTTTAAATTTTTACTGGTTTTAAAAAATTTTTTAGATAATTTGTAAGAAATTAAATTCTATTTTTATTATTTTAAAAATTTATTTTTATAATTTCAAATATCATTTGTAATCATTTTATAATACTCATTTATGTAACTTTTTATAAAAGATTTTTTAACTTTTATTATTTAAAAAAAATTACATATTTTTATTTTAATAGAAACCTTAGAATTTTATATAATTTTAACTAATATAAAGCCTATTATGCATTAATTTATTATCCATTAATAAAGATAAAGACTTTATATATGTTTCTATAAATTATTTCAATGAAGTTATAGATTCTACATTGAAATTTGTCTTCTGTATATTATAAACGAAATTTATAAATTATTTTAATTAATGGAGAAATCACATAAAACATTAATAACATACAATTTAAATATTTTCTTAATTAATAATAAAAAATGTGGCAAATGTTCATTTTCAAAAGTAAAATTCATTTAAGTTTTTGAATATTGATATATTATACATGGATGAATTAAATGATTCATCATTTTTTTTAAATAATTTCTAAAATCATAATTTCTAAAATCATATTTTTTATCACTAGTAGATACCTCTAAGTAAAAAGAAGAATAGCTAACTTTTCGTTTTAAAAGCATTTCCGAAGAATATTATTATAACATTCGTTACAGAAATTTTAATTTGTCTAATGCAGCTTTTACATTTCATAACCTTGACTGTATTTTCCTTTTTAAATTTATTTTTCATCTTTCACAAAGAATAAGCATGGTTTTTGAACTTTTTGTTTTCAATAGTTTTCATTGAGAACCGTTTGCTTTTTTCTTCGATATGCTTAAAAAATCCACCTAAATTCGCATTCTTTCCCGCACGCAGTGGCTATCAATAATGTTTAATACTTGACATTAATCTTATAATTCAAAAATCTTAGAATAAAATCTAGTATAATAATAATAATATTATTATTATTATTTTTCTATATTTGATGACAAAATGGATAAAAAAATCTTTGGATTTTCTTAAACTATAATATATAGCTTCGGAAACTTTTGTCTTCATGTTCAGATATAACCTTTCATTTGTTTGATTCAATACTACTTTACAATATTTCCAAAATTTATTTGAAAAATTGCAGTAAATCTTTAGATAGAGTTTAATTTTGAAGAATGGCGTATAATTTATTCGTGGTTTCCAATAATTAAACTGGGTTATTTACGTGGCCGCACTACGAACGTAATTGTCACTTCACGTATCGCGGTTACGTATTGAATCCATGCACATTTAAAACCTCAGCACAAGTAAATAAAGTCGTTGCTTTTAATGTGTCACTAGGATAATGCAACGCATATATTTGCATAGATCGGTAAAGTTTGTAAATTGCGGTGGTGTTCATTCGTATATCTTCGAATTAAATTGTTCGTACGTAAATTTGTAAGATTATATTTTTATTTTCAAGACTAATTTAAAAGTAATAGCTTTTCTTTTTATAAATAAAATTACAAAATTATTAAGGTTATGAAAATCTATGAAAAAATTGATAAAAATCTTTTATACAAAACTTCAAGAATTTGAAATTTCTTTTGAAATTTAACATAAATTGAGCAATATAAATATTTTATTACGTTGCAAGTTTCTTATATACTGACAGTATCTTATTTTTAATAGAGAAAAGTTATATTGAATCTTATGAGAATTATGAAATTCTGAATTATTACGTTATAATGATTCATTATAAAAAAAGTATAAATGTAAATTTGCCAAAACCAGCAACATAAATTATAAAAAAATCTTTAATACATTACAGTAATTGTGAAAAAGAATAAAATTATAATTTAGATAGGATTAGATAGTATTTATAATACGAATAATTTTAATTCTTGCATAACAAACTGTAATTTTTTTATTATTACTTAAGTCAATATTTATTACATATATTGATTTAAGAATTATTATGATTTTTTAGTAAACAGTATTTTCAAAGATTTTTATTGAAAAATAATAAAAATTGAATATTAAAATGCAGTACTGAACATGTGAATTGCAACTTTAGAACGTAGATTTATAATACCAATTTTTTAGATCAGTTTAAAAGTTTGTACAGTATACATCGATATTAATAAAAACATGTGAAAATCAATCTTATATCAAAGTTTTTATGAAATAAACTTAACTAGTTTTAACTGATGAGAAGCATGTAGACTCTTTATTATATGTTTAAAGTGTGAATATATTAAATTTATACGCTATTACAAAGTTAAAGTAGAAAAATTTATCGACTTAAATTACAATTAAATATTAATTATAAATTCATAGAAGAAAATTGTTTCAATAATTTTTTTCCTTTTACTTTTGTCACAAATTAAAGAAAAAATATAATAAAATTTTCAAGTAAAATAAAAAAATCATTTTGTTATAATACTTATATATTACTTGTTAAAATAAATTTTTGTACATACAAGAAAAGTTTTATTTAAAAATATTAGATATAATATTAAATATTAAAATTTTAATATAATATTATAGTTCGTAATATTTTTATTAAATTATTATAAATATAATAACTTAAAAGACAATAGATTAATATAAACATGTAGAATTATCACGCTTTTCACATATTTATTATCAAATAAATTTATGAAATGTACCGCGCTTAAAATTTTTATGTTTATCGAATTATTGAATTCAGATTTACGTTAATAGATAAATGCTAACATAACTTCAGTTTATGTCATTTATAACTTTCTCATTCAAACTTCGTTTTACTGGTTTAATTTAACTGTCCAATATTTTTAACTTTGTTTATCCCTCAACTATTTGCATTATATCACAACTCACTAAGAGACAGTAAATTTTAATCTGTAAAATTATCTTTTTTATACACAGAAAAATAATTTATCTATTTAAAAAAGTTTCTCTAATTGTATTATTAAAAGATAAATTATGTTTATTTTAAAGATAATGGATAAAATAGGTATATATGTATATATATAATGAAATATCTAAAGAAATGGAATTTCTAAAGAATTTTATTATTACTGATAATACGGTCGTAAACCTACCTAGAACTTTCCAGTTATAAAGTTATCCTTCAATAAATTTCCATTTCGTAGAATTCTCGTGGTTTTCATTTTCTACAAGAACTTTCCATCATCATTCTTTATAAAAGTAGAATGTTGCTTTTTATAAGAAAAATGAAAAAACTTTCTAGAATATTTATAGCAAATAAATTATTAAAAATATTGTATATAATTTGTTTATGACAAACAATACAATTATAGATATTTTATTTGTTATATTTATAATAAAATATCTTATAATTTTGTGTATGCTAAAAATAATGGTAAAATAAAAATTGATCTACGGTCGTCAATATTTGACTTTGAATTATTAAAATCTTACATCATTTTTATTTTTAATAATCAGTTCAATATGATAGATAGTATTCATAAGACAAAAAGCTTATCTAATAATAAAGCTTGTTTTAAAAACTAGGTTTAATTTGAGTTTATAGAAGATAATAATCAAAAGTTTCATCGTGATAATCTTATAAAAAACAAAAGTCTAGAAGCGATAGCGCTATGGACAATTGTACATAATTTTAAAGTAATATAGAACTTCTTACATTCAATAAAATTTCATCATAGTTTTAGAAAACACACTATCATGTTTAAATTATTACAAACTAAGTTTTAGACCTGTAAGTGTTAAAAAAAGAAAAAAGATATTTAATTAAATTTCATTAATTCTTTCTTACAAATTAAATATTGTATTTAAATACTTTAGAAAAACTTGTTTATAAGAATCGCAATGACAATTTGTTTCATGAAAAATACATAATCTTTATTAAATTTAAAAGATTTTCTTATCAATCGTATTATGACATGAAAATTAAAAGTAATTTTGATCCTTACTTAGGATTCATAAATGATATGAACGAGACATAATCAAAGTTTTTTTTAAGAATATCTTCTAGATATTCGTAATTGCATAGTTTGGATTTAGAGATTATATGCATTTGACGATTGATCAATATTAATCGAAGGTAAGTGATCAATGAATCAATCAACTAATAGTACATGAACTTTCACACACACACACACACACACACACACACACACACACACACACACACACACACACACATATATATATATATATACACACATATATATATATATATATTTTTTTTTTTTTTCATAATAGTCAGATCGCATCATTTTGAAGAGGCTTGTGCGTACCAGAATTTACTGCGTCTTTGATTTATGAAGGTGTTGCACCTGCGGTACTATTATTCTACTACCTATGTAGAGAGGGTGAAGTCACGTAAGAGGTTAGACGACCCTTGCTTCATGTATTCATTGAATAGACAGCCCGTTAAACCAGGTGACCCTTTCTTCTCGTACGATTTGCTTTATCCGATATAGCGAAGAATACTGTCAAAATCCATATATGGACAAATAAGTTAAAATGATCTGTCTCATAATAATTCATTCGACATCTTGGGATGGGTATAATTAGCGTCTCTATTAAATTTATTTTTAAACGGATTTTTCAAGTTTTTGTAATTATAATTTAACTTTAGTTTTAAAAGTAAACTATATTTATAAAATCGTGCTATTTTTATCTAAGTTAAATCAAATTCTTACTTCTAATTTCTTAATGATCTAATAAAGAATAAGTTTATCGATTATTATAGGATTTTTTAAACTATATAATCTAATACAAAAATAAATATCAATTAGTCAAAATTTTTATATGAAATATTTATTATTAAAAAATAAGTTTATATTGAAAATTCCAATATTTCTAAAGTATTGAAATATGTAGATTCTCCTAAATAATTTTTTTTCGATATTACACGAAGTCATTGTTATTCAATACTATTTTTATTTCTTTTTTATGGAATAGATCAAAATTATAATTAGATCTTTAAATTAGAAATCGATTGTTTATAATTTTGATTAATATAAAATAAAATATATTTATATATATCGCTTTATACAAACAAGAGTGTAAGACTTATTCTGGTTTTACTGTGGTAAAAAATTGTGGAATTTAATGGTATTTTCTATATCTTAAAATAAAATGCAGTATCATTACTTCATAATAATTAGATAACAATTATTCTTTTTATGTATTGCTTAAAAGATAATAAAAATCGAATGGATCAATTTTAATTTAATTATTATCAAATATTTAAATCATTACTATATAAAAATTTATAAAATGGTAAAGAAATAAAATTACTTATAAACTTTTGCAATATTAACTATAATTCTAAATAATTCATAGTTAAATTTATAGTCAAATTTATAAATTAATTTGAAAATAATAATAATTTTAACTTATAACTTAATTTATTCTTATTACTCAGTTTCTAGAAAAATTCAATATAATTTAAAATTCATTTTTTAAACAGATATTTTATGTTTACCACATATGTTTATTGCTTATAATTTTTATTTATGTATGATTATTATATGCGAGTATGATATTTTAATTAATCATAGAATCCTATATAGTTTTCTAAGTTTTCTTAACTTAATAATCATAATGTCAATTTGGTAGTATTATTTTCTAAATTTAGAAATTGCTATTTGTAATTTTTATCCTTTTTATTTAATATTTTATTTAATAATATTTTCCTTGAAGGAATTTAATTGCGTTTTAGTAATTTATTGCTGCTATATAAATAAAATATTATATATTTATTGTTTTTTAATAATTTAAAATCTAATTTAAAATCAAATTTAAAATATTTATATAAAGTACTTTTTTGACATACTTTTAATAAAACATAAATTATAAATCTTGAAATCTTTTTTAAATGCTATAAGAATTAATTTTAAATATTTTTAAAATAGATAGTTTCATTAAAATATTGTAATTTTTATTTTTAATCCTTTATTTTTAAAGATTTAAATTAAAGAATAACTATTATTTATTACGTTCATTTTTATTATAACTGCTTATATACATATATATGTATAAGACGTAGTTTAACAAATATTATGAAATATTCGATAATACACCAAAGAATAAGTATTCTTTTAAGTATCTTTTAAGTAGATTGTGAAATAGTTAAACATAATTAGTACCTAATTCTTAGTAAAAATATCAAATATATTTCTAATAAAAATAAAAAGCAAATGATTCAAAAATAGAAAAAAAATTAAGCTTCATATCATGAGAAACATTTTCGTACTAGTTTAAATTTTATGTCATATATATGTTATATAAATAAGTTTTTATTATCATTTTGGTTGTACAAAAAATGTTTGCAAAATTTAATTTAATATCGCTGAATTTCTATAAAAAATTACACTGTAAGAAAAAATAAAGAAATGACACATGAAACACAAGGACAGTTAATATAAATTTTAGAACGATAATGTAACAACTTACATGTTGTTAATAGATATTATGGATCTTTAATCCAGAAAAACACTTTAATTATATAGGAACTATTTCAAATTATAATTACATTAGATTACAAATTTAAAATATTTTTTTTATTATTTTAAAATTTCTTTAAACTAGCTTAGTTTTTAATCTAATATAACAATTATTTTTATTTTTACTAATAAACTTGTGGAAGATATGGAAGATTTTTTAAATTACGTCTATTTAATATATTTATGAAATAAATAAAGCCTAAATGTTATCAAAAAATTATAATAGAAAAGTATTAGATGTAATATAAACGAAAAGACAATAAATTTTATTTACGCATGAAAATATCATGAATTATATTAAATACATTGAAAATGTGAAAAGATAAGTTTAAGTCGCTGTTATGAAAAAGTAAATTTGAGTTTGACCTTATCAATGTATATTAGATTTTTCTGGTATAAAAGAAACTCCAATAATAAAATAACATAAACTTTAATTTGCTTTGATCGAATCGATCAGTTACTATATTGTTATAAGCCGAGTAGTTCATTGAGAAGTAGGCCAAGTATTGTATGTAGCACAAAAGCAAATAAAAAAACATGAAATATCAATAATTGAACGTAAAACAAGTTCTAATGCACTAGTTTTGACTTAATTTATAAAGTCGTAACAAATATTTAGTTTTTTATAGAAAATATTGCGAGAGCAACTTTTATATTTTGCATTAAACTTGTTTTAAAAGTAATATAACTTAATAATCTAAATGAACTATTTTTTTAATATTAACTGGCATTTGCATTTCAAAAAATATTTAAAAAATTGCTTAATATTTTAAAATTTTTAAGTAATTTATAGTTTGATTTTATTGTATTCATAAAATATATTTTGCATATTTATTAAAATTTTTTTTTTACTTAATATATTTGATTTTATATCTTAAAAAAGAATATTAAAATATATTATTTTTAATACATAATAAATCAACAATTTTTAAGTTGGTATAAAAATAAATAATGTAACGTTATTATTATGTTTTTAAAAAATCAAGCTAAGAGGTTTCTTATTTTTATGAAAAATTAATTTAAAAAATAAATCAATATTTTAATTAAATTTTTCTATTTATTATTAAAAATTATTACGATTATTTCTTTTAGTTGAAGTACATGAATGAACATTAAAGCAACAATAGAAAACTAATAAGTTGCTAAATTATAAAATGAAAAATTTCTTTATTTTTTTCATATAATAAAATAAAACATTTTATGTTTTATCAACTGTAAATATTATGTTTATTTATTCAAAGAACAAAAAAAATGTTTGACGATATATTTATAAGTGATTTCTATCCAATTATTTTATCATATTTAAAATGAAATAATTATACAGAAGAAATTCGAATTCAAAGATAATTAATATAAAATTGTTATCAATATTATGATTTATGTTCATTAAATTTTGTACAATATCAATACTGAAGACATTTATTCAATCTTATGACCAATAATTCACAAGTTGATCAAAATATAATTCCTTTAGAGCAATGGTAAGTTTTGTAAACTAATGTATTTTATACTAAAGTAAAATGGTAGAGTGATGTAGCCGAATATAAATGCATACGAAAGTATAAATTCCATGATATAATTTCATAAAACTCGCGAATGAGTCTATTGCTATGAAACTAATATTCTTGCATATTTGCAGTACAATACTATAAAAATACGTAAAGAAATCCAATAAAATCATAAGGGAAAATCTACCAAAAAGCTTTCGATTTGAAACAGAGGAAAAAATCTTCCAAAAAGAGAGCTACCGATAAAAACGTGGATGGGTAAGAGAGAAAAGCAAGCTTTATTTTTAAAACTGTCTAAATGTCAATTGAGTTTCTTGCGATTGGATACGGTAAAGAGCGATGTAAGCACGATATCGTTTATATGCGCACTGGCGCTTTTTTCTTCTCTATCATTTCCCCATACAGGCGTTAACGATTTTCCTTTCTTTTCTACGTAAATTCCGATTCTATATGTATTAAATAAGCTCATAAAACTGACTCCATAAAATTAAAACTTTGAAACTTGCCTTTCTGAAATGACCACTCGACGAACTGTATATATATATTTAACGTTTCCCCTCAGAACCTGGGAAAACTGTTTGTACACAACTGTGTTTAAAAGTAAACATGAATCGGTTTAGGAAGACTTTGCATGTATAACGTGGTATGTTTTAAACACGCTGTAGAAAGTCCCTAAATATAGAGTTTCTACCTTTATTCAAAGGGATGATTAAAAGATATTTAGAATGTTTCTATTATCAACTCGAATTTTTCTAAATAAGTATGTGCGTGTATGTGTCCTTCAAGTTCTGCGTACTTACATAAATCCATGTCTCTATACCAAATAAAAAAAAAGGTTTGTATATTTAGTTGTACTAATTTAATAATTTTTAATTTTGTATTACCAATATTATACAAAGTTTAGGATAAAAATTGATATATTACGTACGAAGTTCAGAGTATAACTAGAACTCTCTTTACAGTTATTTTTAACACTAGTGGAACTTATTGTTTTTTAATCAGAATTTTTAAGTCTATTGATTTGATTTGTTTGTTTTTTTAATGAACATTATCTTATATTATAGAGTATTTTCATCAGATAAAGTAAATTACAAATACCTTATTCAATAATTAAAAGGATGGGGTATCAACTTAGGAAAAAATAATTAACACTATTTTAAAAAGTACAATTATTTCAGTAACAGTTTTTGTAGAAAAGTTATCTGTATAAGATAACTACTATGCAGATGATAATTTAAAAATTTTGAAAGTATCAATGAATACTTTTGTATTGTTTTATAATTAAAAGTATAATTGAGAAAAATATTCAGTTTTATATTGATATTATTACTTAATAAGCGAAATATTTAATTAATTTTGGAAGAATATATTTTAATATTTCATTCTCACGTTATAAATTAATATTAACCCAAAAAATAGTGTGTAATATATGAGTTTCTTATATTAAAAAATAAAAGCATAAATTTAAAATTACATATGTTTTATACAGTTAATGAAGGTTAATGTTAAGAGTGATAGCTGTAAGAGTTATCAAGGCTACTGTCTCAACAACTTGTACATTAGAAAATCTAAAACTGTGAATAGAATTTAATGTTAGACTTAACTGTACTACCAGTTTTAAAGAAATAAGTCAGTGGATAAATGGATGTAATTATTAGAAATTTATTTTTATTATTAAAATAAAAAATATATAATAAGTATCAAGAAATAGTTTTTAAATCATTTTAACATCTTTATATCTTTAAATCTTACATATTATATTATAAATATATTAGATTTCTAAACTTATAAAGTCGTATAATACAGTAAATATTGTGATATTTATGTATTTGTAAAATGTGGTAAGTTTGCAGTCTAAAAAAATATAAATATCTACAAGATTTCATAATATGGAAAAATTTATTTTAAAGAAAAATATGATTTAAATATATTTCACTTGAATGAATTTCTTCATACATGTTACATAATTTATATAATTATAACGATTATCCTATATTATAATTAATTTTAAATATAAAGAATTTAGAATTATAAATTTTATGAATTATTCATCACTTTTTATATTACAATTTTTAACAAATTTACAATACATATAATTAATTTTCAATTATATCTATACATTTTAAGTATAAAATTTTTTCAAGTAATATATATAATTACTAATAACAATATAGTATTGCGATAATTTTATTATAAATTATTTATCCTTATGGAATTCTTATGATTAAAATTGACGTTATAGTAATAAAATACTGTATTAAAGAATGTATAATTCATTTTTTTAAAGACAATTTTATTTAAAATGATATTGTATTGTATATTTCTTTGCGAATAAAATCTGTTGCTAACCGGAAGTAATTTAAAATTTTATATATATAAAAATCTGCTATCAAATAAAAGAATGATCAATAAAAAATATAATCTATGTATTTGAATAAGATAATTTTAAGTAGAAAATTTATTAAATTACAATATATTAGTTATTACAGAATAAAATATTTATTATTATGTAATAATATAATATTTATTTTGTGCTTTATAGATGTTTCGTAAGGCAAAAGTTTCGATTTTATAATTTTATTTATCATGGAATTTCATTATTCAGAATTTTGATGGCGTATCTTTTAAAATTTACCTTAAATAGATAGATATATGGATACGCAGATACCTACATATTGATGCGGTGATGGAGTATATATATAGTTATCTGTTAACTTTATTCCTTTACATATACACCTACCATAAAGAGTTTTAGCCTCGATCAAACTGCTCTCTTCTAGTTATTTTTCTCTTGTTCCCTCTTCTTTTCTTGGTATTATATTTCTTTCATATTTCTGTCGTTTTATACGTTTCTTATTCAGGACTTTGCATGGAAACATTGAATTTTTAACTCGTTGAATTTCGAAATTGAATTGCTATATTTCGAAGTTGTTTAAGTTTGTACTTATGCAGAGTTATACATGTATATAGAGAGCGGATTAAGTTACTTGTTGTGTTTGTAGTGATTTCAATTATTTGAATTGCAAAAGTCAATTGTTGAATTTGAATGTGTATCATTTTTAGTTCATACTTTCGATTGGGCTATCTTTTTCTCTTTCTTATTCATTTTCTACTTCTTTTTCATATGTACTAAACTATATTACATTTAAATATTTCAATTACTAAATAATTTTGATGTATATTATCAATATTGACGATTGATTCTAAGAAAACAAACTTTTTCGTAAATAATATTCTTATTAAGAGTATGAAATTAAGTTTTTTAAAAGAAATTACTATTTTTTAAAAGCTTTATTATTACTACATTTGTTTGAAAGAAAAGCTATATAATTTTCATTAGCTTACATATATCTTAAATTATTTGTTGTATTAAGTACCCTAAATAATAGATAATTATAATAAAATATAATGCGCACAATCTAAACGATATGTTGATTTAATTGAATTTTTAAAATGTATTAGCATCTAAAAAAATAGAGTTCATTTTTTTTTAATTTGTATGAATAAGATGCTTTAAATTTATTTTAAAATTTTAGGGAAATAATTTCAATAGATAATTTTTCCAATATATTTTTATTAAAACGGTATAATCATAAATGAGATATTTCATTAAATTATTATTCTAAAATTAAAAAAATTAAATACGAAAACTTATTACAACTAAACAATAAATTTATTACTTTAAAATATAGTAATGAAGAAATTATGATGACCTTCGTAATGGTTTTCCCTATCTTCTCAAAATACTGTCATTACGTTTACAAGAGTAAAATATTCCAACGCATGATGCTTTCAACGTTGACAGGGTTTAATATTTTTGCTACTGTCGCTTTCGAAACGATCGAGAAGAAAGATTGTTCCACGGGCGACTGCTCCTTGTGCGTCCCATTTTTACTGTCTAGGATGAAATGGAAATACATCAATAGACACTCTTCCTCCTTGAGTCTCCACTCCTCGCTGGTACTTTCTAGTCTCTACTCTGAAAGTACGCATGCACAAATAAAAAAAACATATACTGGGATGAATTACCCCACTGCACATGTTTACTTTTAATTGTATCCGATAAAAACTAGTTTTTATGTGATTTATGAAATAGTTGAAATTAATTTTGCAAATTTATATAAATTTTTATATTTAATTTAATTATTTAAATATGGTATAATTAATAAATAATTATTGCATAAAGGTTATATTTAATATAAAATATAAACATGTATGTTCCTATTAAAATATAAATTATTTTTATAAATGATTATACACATACTCAAACGCAATTTCGGGTTGCTATCCGTTGACTTATTTATTCACTTAATATATATTTAATTTTATTTTTTCAAAAATATTAAATATTTTCAATCTTCTATTACGATGAAAAAATTTTTTTATTCATAAGACAATATATACGTTTATTTAATTTTTTTTTTAATTGCAACTCGTAAGTAAATTTATTAAATATATTATTAGTTTATTCTGAACAATTTAATTAAAAAGGCAAGTTCTCGTTTTTCTTGGATAAGCATTTATATCTTCTAGATGTGTCATGGAAAATTAAATAAAAAATTTCTTAATTAATAAAACATTTTATTAGAAAGTAAAATATGTTAAACTTTATTACTAAAATAATATTATTATTTTTAATTTAATTGGTGTAATATATTTATTGACTTTATAAATCAAGTAAAATATTTACGACGATCTTTATTCTATAATTAAAAACATCAGTATTTAATCTATAACTAAAATACAGTACAAATACAAATTTCGGACAGGGAATAAAAAATGAATTTAAATATATTTCCATTATTCATAATAAACAAAAACATATTTTATAATTTTATTTCAAACATAAAAATATAGTAAGTTTTTTATGAAGGTTATATTTTTAATTAGTTTCATTAATGCAAATACATACGGAGGATATTGCTGTATAATTTTATTTTCTTATTAAAATTTAGATTTTAATTATTATTTATTTTGGACAGAAAGTTTTCAATATTGAATAAGCGAATGTGTACGTGGGAAACGATATTCATTTAAAGCATAGTAGTTTCGTTTCAAAAAGTTACTGAAGTACAAAATTAGTGATGCTTTTTTATTCATATAATAAATAACAAGATTCTTATTTTATTTCACAACTAATTGTACTTTCTTTTGCCTAAATATTCGTTTCATAAAAGATACATTGATATTTTCTCCTAAATATTGCTTAGTTTTGTCACACGTTTTTTTCAGTTTTTTCATGACCTGTATTAGGAATTCATAGAGATAATATTCATTTATCGATTGCCAAATGTCATCCACCTGTACGAGTAAATTTAAGACGTCATGAGTGCCATTGGTAAATAGAGCTACGATCTTTTAATATTTTAAAATATCTATTTAACATAATAATGGATAAATACATTTATAGAATTATCCAATTAATGAATACCTTAGATATTTTGAGTTTAATATGACTTTCAGCATTTTATTTTCAATTTCAATATATAAATATTATTTAACGAAAATTATTAAATTTCCTTCATATAAAAGGTAGAATATAATTAATAATTAATCTATTAATAAAATAAAGCAAATAATACATACTCTACGTATTTTAAATCTTGTATAAATCTTGAAACGAAAAACTATATATGAGGATTTCTATTGATAATCTCTCTAAAACTGAAATTGAAGTTTAGAAATTTTCATCATCTTAGAACTTCGATATGTCTTTTATTGCATTGTATAAAATAATAACTTTTTTAGATTCAATATATTATGGAGCAATATGGCAAAAATAATAAAATGATTTTTTACATCAATAAGATAATATCTATAATATTACATATAAATTATGTAGTGTTGTATGGATTAAATGATATTACATGGATAAAAATATATTCGAAATGTTAGTTATTCATACTCGACGAAATTTCATGTAATGATGCATGTAATTATGATAATTAATTTTGAAATCATCGCTTTCAGTCATTTGAAGATATTTATAAATAATCTAATTTATAAATATTAAATTGTATTATTAATAACTTCAAACTTAGAAACTTAACTTATTTAAATAAATTGTAACAGTAAAACTAAAGAATATTTATCAAATAAAATATTTCAGAAGTAAAATGAGATGCTACTCTTCTCTTATGATGGAAAATATTGGATAGGAATTTATTAAATAAAATAATTAATAAGTACATATAAACAAGAAAGATATATTTGATTCATGAAATACTTAATTTTTTTAGAACAAATATGTTTAAAAAATTTTTGGACGAGATAAATTAGTTTGTACGAGAATTTTTTTGATAAATAAAAAAATGATATTAAATATCAAAAGAAGTGAATTAATAATAATATCAAATGATTCTATATTATTATAAATATTAGTTACATAAGTGCGTATTTGTAAAAATTTATTTTTTTCTCTTATGAAAAATAAAGTGAAAAGATAATTTTTATGAACAACTTCAGTAATTATTCTACATGTTTTTTTATTAAATAAATGTAACTGGAAACTTTACTGAAACAAATTCATAAAACAATAATAAGATATCAAAAAATAATCAATTGTAAAATATCAATAAATAATATAGTAACATTCAAATAAAATTTACTAAATTTGAAGGTTTATTATGAAAAATATATATTTTGTATATAAATATAAAGATTGCGTATTTTTTATAATTTTAAAAAATATTACATATATGATAAAATGAAATATTTAAGTTTAATAAAAAAATAACAAATATTTTGCATATTAGCTCATTAATAGATATAATTGATATATATTAAAATTACTATTAATAATACAATCAATAGTTAATTTTTAAGTATGAAAAATAAAAAAATTAGAAATTGCAGCAAATAAAATGTGTGTACTAAAACTTATAGTCTCAAATTTATAATTTAAAATAATGTAAAAAATTTTACTTTTGAAGAAAAAATAAAAAAAATATGATTATTTATGATAAAAGCGAATTATAAAATATTGTCTCATAAAAAAAATATATATTGAAATTGAAAGATCATATAACCTGATAATAAAATACAGGACTCAAACAAGAAAAGCAAAGTCTACGTATAAAGTGAATTATTAAAACTTTCAAAGATAAGTTCAATAAAATGTTAGAAGATGTAAAATTTTTAGCAAATACAAACAGTTTTATTAATATATAGAGAAACTGCTTTTAATAAGTTATTAAGTATTATGTTATTATATTATATTATAATAATATTGATCACCATTACAACATTTTTATTTTCAATTACTAAAGATTACAAGAATTACTAAAAAATATTATTGACTATAATCTGATTTATTTAAGTTAGAATATCTTTGAATGAATAAACTATTTTAAGAGATAACGAGAAGCTGAAAGATATTATATTTGACCTATAACTTATTATAAATTTATTACTATTTATTATCATTACGATCCTTACAATGAAACCTAAATCGTTTTCTATTTGGAACTATGCGGCTCTATAAATCATTTAAATAATTACAAAAATATTAATTCAGTGTTTATTTTACTTAAACCACTTTTTTAATAAGGATTTTTTTTTCCAATTAATTGTAATATTTATCACATTTTTACTACTACTATTTACATTTATACAAATATTTAATGGATTTATTTTAATTTCATTTATTATTAATTTTTTTTTACGAATTTTGACCGTCTATAATGTTTTTTTAAGAGTATATTTTAAAAATTTTTTTTTCGTGGTAAAAGATCATCAATGAAAATTATTAACACTATTTTCAGAGAATAGTCTAATAGATAGCTAAATATTATCAGTTAACAGTTTTCTACAGTAATAAAGAAATTTTGTTAAATTACACTAAAAAACTTATAATATATTAAATTTTAGTTAAATTAAAAAATTTATCAAATTATTTTAATGAATAATTTAGTTATTATAATTATACAAACACTTATTATATATTAAAGGAAGAAAATATTAAATTCGTTTTTAGAATTTATGTATATTTTATAATGTTATACAAGATTTTGAAAATATATTAATATAAAAAATACAATAATGTATAATATAATTTTATATTGTAATAATATATAAGTATATTATAATAATACATACGTAAAAAAATTAAAATAAAGCATGGATAATATATAATTATGTAATTGTAAGGTTAAATAATTTGGGGAAAAAATTATGTAGATTGAATTTTGACAGTAGTATAGCTAGAATGAAAAATAATAGAACAGAGTACCAGATTTTGAAATTAAAACTCTGGAAAATAAATTAGATAATAAATATAATATCAATAAATATAATCTAAATTGATGAAAATAATTAAGAAAAGATAGTTATTGGTTAGGATAGAGGCTAATAAATGTATAAAATAGACTAATATCTTACTTAAATAGATATCAAATAGAAAAATTTATAATAAATATTAATATCATTCTAGATTATAAATATTCTTTTTTTTTACAAATAACTAATTTTATAAGTGCCTTTATTTATTATTATATCCTCATTTGGTACCAGATACTTATTTTACGTTCACCTAAACACGAAATGATAAGAATACGTATTTTTAAAGTAAAAATAATGTTATATTTTATGAAATTTGTAATTCTCAAAAGTTAATTTAAAGTTATTTATTCTTTAGAATAAGTATATTACAATTAAGATTTTTATATTGAAAAGTATTTTATACTATAATGAAAATGATTAATATTAAAGATTAAAAAATAAATGCAATAATTTACATTTCTAATTTTGAAAATATATTAAAAATTTAAAATTTTTATAATTATGTATTAGAAATTAATTTATTAAAATAAATATTTTTAATGTTTTATATAATCAAATATACGTGAAGTTATTAAAAAAATATTTAATCTAAATATTCAAAATTTGTAATTTCTCAATTGAACCCGTTAGTTTAAAGAGACTTCTGTAATTAAAAAAGTGAGTTTTAAAATATAGTATTAAATATGAATTACATAGAATGTTATAAATATAATCCTATTTACTTGATTTTTACTTGTAATCTTAAATAAATATAATGTTTAAAAAAAAGAATATAAATTATTATCATACAATTTCCAATAATGAAATAAGAAAAAATTGAAAGAATATGCTTGATAATATTTACAAAAAGAAGTTAATTCTTTAAAAAATTGTAATATTTTTTTGTTCTTAAAATTTTATCATACTTTTTAATAATTTAGTAGTTTTAATATGTACAACGAATATTTAAGTAATGTTAAAATCCTTTATTACCTGGATGCTTTTGTTTCTCGTATTAATAAATTCTCTGAATATCACATTTTTATGTAAAAAATTAAAATGTATTAGTAACTGAAAAGTACATTTTTATTCTAGAATATTTCCAGACTTATAAATAATATATTTCAACTCTATATAATAAGAATATTGAAGTTATACAGCGTAACTAAATTTTATTTTCTCCGACGAAAATAAAAAAAATGAAAAAAAATATAATTTAGGAAAAATTATATGAGAATCGTGGATATATAACGAAAGTGATAAAATGAAAAGACAGAGAGAATCAGTAAAACCCAATGTAATCTATCGATCCTTATTTTTCATATCGTACCTAGTGAACTGTCACTTGGATCACTTCGTTTCTGTCTATCCCTACTTCATGCCTCAGACTGACGATGATATATCACGCGATACAGATCTACATTTTTTCGTAATTTTATTCCTTTTCTTTTATATGATTCATTTAAAATATTCGCCATAGTAAAAAATTCAGACATATTTGATAACAGATGTATTTGATAGCGTAATAGACATGCATCAATATTCCTTAATATATAATACATTGATTCTTTCGAGATTTTTATTTTATGTTTATGGTAATAATTATTCTATTTTAATACATTTATACGATGACTTATAAAATTTAAATACTAGAATTTTATCTTTATTTTGAAAATTTTGAATGAGAAAAATTATATAATTTATACAACAGATAGATTTCATTAGATTGGTCTCGGTAAAAATTCAATAAACTTTATTAAAATAGTTTGTTTTAGTATTAATAATCTAATTAAGAAAAATCTATTAATAAATAATTAATAAAAATAAATCCGTTATAATTGACTTTACGAATTTTTTATTAATAATAATATTTATTCTTGGGATCATGTATTTTTTTTCATTTCTTTTATATTTTTTCTTTTTTTCTTTAAAAAAAATTTTAATTAATTCACACACGCTTACTTCAGAAGAATTTTAAAGAAAAATTAAATTTTTTTTGGAAAATTAATATAGTTTATAAAGTTCTTTGAAATTTTAATTAAATTGCGCTTCACTTTAGAATACTCTAATGTACCAAATAATACAGTTATTTGTTTAGAATGCGATATATATATTTCTTCGAGTATATAACATTACTTAACAACTATTTCTGTCGGAGTAGTAGAATATGCATATATATATTAGCCAATGTATGCTGATACGTATATTTATTAAATTCGTCAATTCAAAAAGAAAATTTATTTGAATTTACAAATCCAAAAAATAGTCATATGTTAGAAAAATAAATATTATCTGAGTAAAATGTGAGTTCTTTATGAAATAAACGTAGTACATGGAAAAATATTAATTGAAATAACTTTAATATAAAATATGTTTGTAATCATTATTTGTAACTATTAATTAACAACTGTAACAACTAAATGTAAAATTATAGGTTTTTGATAATTTAAATGAAATTATTTATTATTACTGACAAATATTATATTATATTATAAGTAATACTTATTATGTATAATAATGGTATGATTCATTGAATTACGCTTAAAAAAATAATGAAAAGCTTATGTTACTAAATTAGATGATTCAAATTTGTAAGAAATTGAAGAAATATTTACTTAAGTTTATCTTTTGTTTTGAAAATAATAAATTATCAAAAACTCATAGAAGTTATTTGCAAAATATCTTATAAAGTTTTATTATGTATTTTGCAATATTAAATTTTGTTCATTTATTCTAATTTGAGATAGAATGTAGAATATATATGAATATGATTGTAAGCATTTTTGTATTCACTTCGTTATAATACTTGCACGTTTATTTATAGGTTAGCTAATTCACGTAATATATAAGACATTAAAATAAACAGAACATATTTTATATTTCATGTAAAAAAAACAGAATTTATATTCACTTTATTTTATTTAGAACATTTAAAAATTGAAATTAATATATTAGAAATAAAACATTGTTGAAAAGTTAAACCAATGGTAGCTTATAAAGTGTATAAGATATGATTACAAAATAATTTTAATACCTTAAACTTATATTATTACTTTAATCTATAGTATTTTTACAAATTTCATATTTCTGTATGCTATTGAAATTTAGTCATTCCTTTTTTAGAAATCTTGACATTGCATAATATGCAATAGATACGTTTCTCTTTATTTTTTCTTTCACTTTACTTGTCGTTTTTTTTTTATTTGCTTTCGTTATATATATATATATATATATATAGTCCAAAAATTATTACCATTATTGGAAAATAATAAAATATTATCTGCGATGTAAATACAAATTTTCATTTCTGTTTTTATTTATAAGATATATTTAGATGATAAAATATTTTATTTCTTATTAGACAAATTCCTTAGTGAATAAATTTATCCAATATTTTATTATCAAAGTATTAATTTATAAATGATGTGATTTCAGGAAATAATATTTCTATTATAAAAGTATAATTTTTATTAATATCGTAATAAAATTAATATTTATTATTAAAATAAAAATGAAATGCATCTTAGCGATATGAAATTTCAAAAATATTTAACAATATAAAAATATAATTTATATATATTTCAATTTCAATAAATCAAATTATTTCAGTATTAAATAGTATGAATATTTAAATTATTATATTTAGTTATAAAATTTTCATTCAAACAAGTAAATTATAGCTAATAATTTATTACAAATGAGGATAAACATAGTATTTATTTCTAAAATTTTAATTCTATGATGTCTTATATATTATAGTCACTTTACAAATAGTTTTTATTAAGTTACTATATTTTAGTAATATCATAATAATTTCTGTTTTCAATATTTTAATACCAGTGTAGACTTGATGGTGTATCTATAACGAAATAAAAGTTTGAATAATGTCTCTACATTATAAAAATAATATATAATCTATATAAATCTTATTTCTGTATAATCATTATTTTGATTATTTTACCGGTATTAACTTATTTCTAAATAATCAGATAAAATTTTATAGTAATATCAAATTTTATAAATGTAGCAATGAAACTTGTTTATAATAAAAGTCAATATAACATAGGTTATTGCTTACATAATTTTTATACATAAAAGTATATCAATATAATTCACAAAAATATAATCATATTTAGTTTATGCAATTTTAATGAATATAAAAAAATGAGAAATTTTTTTTTCTACAAAAAGTTTATATATTTTGGAAAGAAGTTTACTTAACGAATACAACATATTTATCCTAAAATTATTACTTTGCATAATTAAATTAATAAAATTAGTCTGAGAACTACATTATATATACAGTTTAATTTCAATAATGAACTTAATTATGTTATGTAGAAAGTTTGTTTAAATTTATCAGGAAATTAAAATTAATTTTTATAAACATATAGAATGCGATATGAATAAACTTAATATATATAATGAATTATTTGAATTTAAATGTAAGTATTTTTAATGCAAATCATATTACTTAATAGTTAAATTAATGAAATAATATAATTGTTTCCATATTTTTACTTCGTGAGTGGTTTTTAATTGATTAAGTTTTATTAGTATATCAAGAGTAGGTATTCAAAAGAGTCGTCGAACTAAGGGAAGCTATTTCTTGTGTTCCTTTTATATAAAGTACAGTTGTCGCATTCAACATTATTCTATTATGTACATCAATCAAATCATGATCGAATTTCTCCAACGCAAATGGAATGAAACTAAAATGCTTTTATCATAGACTTCGAAAGCTTTTATTTTCTAATTAATTTAAATTTATTTATGAATATAAACACAGATTATTATTATGTATTATTGTTTATTTTTTATTACTTACTTTAATTTATTTCAAGTATTATATATTTAACAATATTTATTCAATACTAATTTTTCCAATAAATTATTTAATTAAAAATAGTAAATACAATATAATATTATTATATTTTAATTTAGTTAAAAATATGTCAATAATATTTTGTTATGTTATCATATACATTTTATTTTTCATATTTATATTGTTTAATATAATTTATATATAATTTTAATATAAAAAAGACAATTTTAAAGTAATAAAATTAAATGTTAATATAAAAATAAATTTTTTGTAATACAACAAATAATATAAAGAAATTTATGTTGATAAGAAAAGAATATAATTTATTGAATAAAATTAGAGTAAGTTTTGTATTTGCGTTTTTTTAATTTACACTTTTATTAATATATATACATTTTACATTATAAAAATTTAAATAATAAAAATTTGACCAAAAGCAATAATTATTCTAAATATTTTTATAACTTATATCCCCTAATTGTAAATCTAATGACAAAATAACAGCATTAAAGTATACGAAATTTGAAAATTTGAAAATATTTATATAAAATAGCTTAATAAGCAATATAGTAATAGTAGTAAAAATAATAATAAATCAAACTATTTAAATATTACTAACCTACTAATTTTTAAATTTTAGGAATATTTCTGAAAATGAAATAATTATTATAATCGTTGAATTTAATCATTTTTTACAGTTTATCCTAAATGTTTTTCATTTAAGTATTATTTTAGTAATATTTGATTATTAATTTGATGGAATATTATATATAAATAGTTTTATAAAGTATATCGTTATAGTTAGTCCATTATTTTTTTTTAAACTTCTTTTGTTATAAAACTTTGTATAATAGTGTCACGTATAGTTTATAAAAAATAGCTAAATTATAAAAATTAATTTTTTTTGTTTTATATTATTAAAGAATCAGTTTTATATGAACGATGTCAGATAATTATATATAAATAAAAAAATATATATATATGATACAGATTTTTAGTAATACAAAATGTGAAATAACGTTCTAATAATAAGTAACGCAGTTTTTCAACTTAATATATAAATGTTTGAATACATTTATAGATTAATTTTTCTATTTTATTCAACAAAATTTTTTACAAATAT
The DNA here is from genome assembly GCA_018907195.1 of Dolichoris vasculosae. NCBI lineage: Eukaryota > Metazoa > Arthropoda > Insecta > Hymenoptera > Agaonidae > Dolichoris > Dolichoris vasculosae. The sequence continues at coordinate 2,458,091 of JACCHY010000002.1, read as the reverse complement.
ACTTGTATTTTATATTAAAATATTTTTAAATTTGTTGAAAAATATATGTAACATACAAAATTCAATTTATCTTGTTTTGTATTTATTATTGTCCCCTTATATATTTTATTTGATAAATTCACAATGATAAAGTTTCAATGAATAGAACTTATACGAAAATATTGTTATTTACTGAAACAGAAAAGGTATTATTTATAACATAATAGTTAAAGTAAACATTATGATATTCATGATTAATTTAATAGGATTTATAATTATAAATTTATTCAATTTAGCATAAATTTTATTTCAGCGGATTTTTCATTATAAATGTAAATATTTTATACAAAACCTGATTTTTATACGTAAAGCGGTATAGGAGTTCAGTTCAATAAAACCAGCGCCAAGTAAAAGAGATAGCGCTATTATAACGAAATGATAACCAATTTTAATATATAACAATTTCTAAAGAATTTTGTATCGATTTATGAATAAGGAGGTCAATTAGTCTAGAATTGATAATTTTTCATAGAAGTTGAATACTGTGGTTTTCAGTCCATGAAAAAAAACGAATTGTGATATTAAATAATATTTTGAAAAGAAAATATGAGAAAAATCAAATTTCAATTTAATCAATATGGTATAGTCTACGGTATGCTTAGATTAATTTGAGTAGTATATTAAATTTTTATGTTACTGAATAAATATAAATAATGTTGAGTATTTTGGACAACCTGTTCAGGTCTCTGCTTCACAAATTATAGAAAATATACAAAAAATTATAATGCTAGATAGAAGGTAAAAATAATATCCTATTTTTAAATAATAAAATATTGTATAAACGTTCATAAAATATTCTATGAAAATGTATATTATATTTACTTTTAAATGATAAGTAATAAGTGGTTTTAATTGAAATTATTAGAATAAAATTTCAAATAATTTTCATATATTTATATTATAATTATTAAAATAATAAGTTTATTATTTTAGTAATTAAATAACAGTGAATATAATGGAATAAACCTAATAAATAAATAATAGATGATATAAAATCAGCTCATCGTTAAAATAAATTATAACGGTTACCTTCTTGAATAATCATGGTACAATTTTTATTAGTATCTCAAAAAAAAACTAAGGCGATAATCAAAGAAGACGATGCATTTTAGATGTTACTTCAAATGATAAAATAAAGAATGAAATAACAAATAAACGATTATATCTGTATAGATGAATATTTGTAATAGAAGCAATAAACCTCAAAGATACTGCTCTGCAATCTTCGTTCTTTCTTAATCTTCTTCATATTCTTGTTTTTTAGACGCAGCATTTTAAAACTATTATTTGTTTTGAAACTTGAAAAAGTAAATTCAAGGAAGTGAGCGAAGCAGAATTATAAATTACATAAATGTCTATTTTTAATTTACATATTTTAAATTATACAGATATAATGAAAAACTGAGAGTAAATGTACTTTATTGATGCTTAAACATACTTGAACATTATAAAATTTTAAACACCTCTTATATTAATATTTTTATTTTTTTTATATAACTGAACAATTATTTATAAGATATTGAAATATTGTAAACAAAGCTAAATTTAAAAGTAATATTGTAATTCCATGGATTAAATTTTATATTTCAAACCATTAAAAAAGAAATTTTAAGTATTTGTTTCTTGTAAATACATGAAAGATAAAAAATACGATCAATATGTTGATCAGCCCTAGATAAGCAGTTTCTTCTTATTTTGATGTCAAGTAGAATTTAGAAATTCCCGTGTTTGTTCATACATACATGCGTACGTCATCCAGAATTTGCTCATTGCAGAAGGGCTCAGTGATGTTGAACTATCAAAGATGTGGCGATGTACGTCATTTGGTTGGGCTGTACGTATTTACAATCTCGTCAACATGAAAGCCGTAGCGTTTAGAAATGCTCGAAGCCGCGTAGATACACAAGTGCCATGTATTCGCCTGCAAATTACAAATAAAAGAATACATGGTTTAAATACTCATACCATAAATTCAAACGTTTTACTTATAATCGTGAGAATGTCACACTTTGCATTCCTTTAATGTACCGTAATTTACTAAGTTTAAGTACGAAATAAATTACGTATTCATAGATTAGGATTATCTATTATAGATTTTTTATACATTTACTATATGATTCATATTTTAACCTCGTGTTTCTCTTTCAATTCTATAGTATAGAATTATCAAATAGATTTTTAACGAATAAAAATTATATATATATATATGTTTGTATGTAGATATTATTTTAAAAGTCACTAAATAAATTAATTATTAAAATATTTATTATTGAAAATAGATGTAAATATATACTACATTATTATGAAACAAAGAAATATAAATTTTAATTTAACATTTAAAAATTAAAATTTATTAATAATTAATAAGAGAAACTAAAAAACACTTTACTTGTAATTAAAAAAAATAAATAAATAAAAGTATTACTATTAATTACTATGGTTATTTAAAAATATAAATTAATATTTTAAATTTCTTCGTTTTAGTCAAATGTTTATATTTTTTATTAATTTTTTTACTTTCATTACTCATTCAATTCTTATATTCATGATAACGTGTACAATATGTGTACATCCGTTTCACTATAAAATTTTTTTCTAAAATTTTAATACTATGTGATATTGTATGCTGTTATTAAATATATGTACATTTTATCTTATCTTTTTTTTAATAATATTTTAATCACTTTTATTATACATAAATATATATTTATATATTTATATAAATAATTTGCCTTTCACATAATGTCATATAATTCATTAATATTTATCACTTTTAAATGAAATTGAAAAATGCGAAAAAAGTTCGAGCTAGAGGTGAAATTTGTTTGCTACAACCTAAGCTAATTTCCGCTGGACTCAACTAATCTCTTATACTCTTGTACGATTTCTGATGAAGGTGAAATGAATTCATCCGAGACGATATCCGTTCGAGCAAATTCGGCTTGTATCAAGAGGTACTCTTGATATTCCTAAACTCCGCATTCCTTCTTCTCTTCTTCTTTTCCTTCCTCAGCGCAAATTCTTATTTTCTCTTTTTCATCTGCTCTTCTGCCGTTTTTTTCTCTCACGGCTTCGTTCCATCTTCATTTTCCTTGTGCATCAACATCAAAATTTCTCTACTCACATCTTCGTCGATGGTATGTCTCTTTCTTTGTCTCGTATAATTTGCTCACTCTGCCACTTCCGCATCCTCCCTCGCGTTCCGCGCGCGCGTTCACCTCAACCCATTTACTCTCTTTGAAACTCTCGCTCGGCGGATCAATACCGAGAAAATAACAAAGGTAAACAAGAGCGAGATGAATGACAAATATAAATTATGCATTCGGTTTGTAGCGGAAGACTTGCGGCTGCTGCGGAAGTGGAAGGGCGGCAGGAGAGGGTCGATCCAATGAGGGTGGGGATAACCGATGGTTGGCGGTGAAAAGGGGCAACGGTCTCGCGGCAAGGGAGTGCGGTGCCGTGGCGGCGAGGTTGTCGAGGGGTGAAGAGCGGGACTCGTGGCACGGAGCGCGGATTGTGAAGTGGGGAGCGGCAGGTGGCGGCAATCGTAAGAGGAAGAGGAGTAGAAGGAGGAGAAGGAAAGAGAAAAAAAAGAGGATGAGGAAGAGAGAGGTAGAGAGAGGTAGTGGGTGGAAGAGGGAGGAAGAGAGAGGTAGAGAGAGGTAGTGGGTGGAAGAGAGAGGTAGAGAGAGGTAGTGGGTGGAAGAGAGAGGTAGAGGGAGGTAGCGAGAGGTAGTGGGTAGAAGAGAGAAGTAGTGAGAGGTAGAGAGAGGAAGGAGGTCGAAGAGGGAGGAAAAATGATGAAGAGGGATGAAGAGGGCAGGGAGGAAGAGGGAGGAAGAGTGATGAAGTGGTATGAAAAGGGGCAGGGAGGAAGAGGGAGGAAGAGGGAGGAAAAGAGAGGAACATAGAGGAAGAGCGAGGAAGAGTGAGGAAGAGAAGTGAAGGAGAGATGAAGAGAGCGGTCGCTGGGGTTACGGCGGCGGCATGACGGGGTAAAAAGAGAGAAGAGGACCACGCAATGGATTGGTCGTCGGGGCCAACGACAGCGCGGCTGAAAGGAGGAAGATCAAGAAAGAACGAGGACGGTTGCAATTCGTAGACAAACGAACGTATAGCATGACGCATGCGCACCGACTTTTCATTCTACCTGCCTATTCCGGACGCAAATGCTACGAATATCTTGCGATGAAATAGGATTCAATTTTTTTCCTCCTTCCTGCCCCGCTTTTTTATATCTCTTTCGTTAATATCGGAATATTACTCTGAGTGCTTGGGTAGAGGAGAATAGGATATAACGAAAAGGGTAGTTGTCGAAAATTTACAGTTTTTACATCGATCGCTCAATGGTAAATTATTTTTTGAATTAAGAATAGCAGTAGTTCTTACGCTCAATTTATTAAAAAAATTCTGCTTTAATTTAGTTCGTGATCAATGAATTATGTAATAATGGATTAAATTTCGGTATTTTGATTCGAGGAAGCTTCAATTGTATTTATCGGTATTACAATATACCAGTGCAGCTCTACCTTTATTATGTTTACATTTCAAAATAATATTCTTTTACTTATTTATTTATTAGTATTTTTTTACATAACATTTATATATAAATAAACATCCTAGTTTTTCTGAAGACGTAAATTAAATTAGAATTACATTAAATGAAAATTATGATTTAAGCTAAATGTCAAAAATATAATTTAATAAACTAATCAATATACTTTATGTTTTGAAATATATACAATTTTTATTATTAGTGCCATTTCAGAATTCTATCAGTATTATGTAAGCACCATTACCAATATTGGAAATTACTGGGAAATTTAATATTCTCATGACAAATTGTATGAATTCTATATGTATAGGACATATAATATACGAGTTAAGGCACAATTGTATTTGAGGTTTTATTCATTTGAAAATTTACATTATTTATTGTAAATTTATTTATTTTATAGTCCAAATAATTATTTTATGAAGCATCTTATTAACTTGTAAAAAATTTTTATTAAATTAAAATTAACATCAGTTTTGTATTAATATATTTAAATATAATATTTCGATGAAATCTTATTAATTTACAAATTAAATTTTATTAAGCTTTTTAAGAGAAGTTGAGAAAATTAATATGTAGCTGTATAAATGTGATGACAGTATTAAATATGTACTATACTGATTCAAATAATAGTATTTAGTAATAACTTGTTTAATACGATATTATTAAATAGAATATTTATTTTATAATAAAATAAAATTTAAATTAAAATATTATAAATACATGACACATAAATATTTAGTTCATAATATTCATAATTTTTTGTTCCTATTTTCAATTTATGTGTTTGTAATAAATAGTTGCAGTATTATTGATACGTGTTTAAAATGAATTTATTTAATTAAAATTTTAATTCTAGTTTTTACTCTCTATTCATATATCCAATTGTAGAAGCTATGCATATCTCTGCATATTAAATTTAATTTAATTTAATGTACACAGTTTTCATTTATTACTATATAAACCGAGAGTTATAAGTTTTCGGTAGTCTATCATAATGAATATACATGCATAGATTTCGATAAAAACAAAATTAAAAATATATTGAAATTTAAATATTATTTTACGAATACTAAAATAAAAATACAATTGCAAATACTAATTAAAATAATAACTGATTATATGTTCATAAATCATTTATCGATAAAAAGGTAATATATATATAAATTATAATGTTGTCACCCAATTTTACAATATATTTATTATTGTATGAAAATTAACTATAAAATATTTAATAACTATATCTAAAGTACATTTCATATTGCATACTATTATAGTATAAAATTATATTATAAAATCTTTTCAAATTATATTGTAAAAATGAATTAAAAAAAGGATTAAAGAATTAAAAATGATAAACTAAAAATCTAAAGTAAAAACATTTTTTATTATATAAAAATTTTTATAACAAAAACTTAATGGCTAAATTGTCCATACAAAAATATAAAAAATTTCAGATAAGTTCGTTTCAATTGGTGGTGAGATAATTTTTAGATTAAAATTGAATTAAATGTAAGCATACAAGTTTTATTTTCAATAAATTTTTATGTAGAAATTTTAATTAAATGCATTACTTAATGCTAATTAAAAAATTTAATTAAAGTTTTAATCACTTTTAATTTTTAATCATAATTTATTCATAGAAAAAAAGTAAAATACATAAACTATTGTAAATATATTTATATATTTTATATTAATGTATATTTCTTTATTAAGGTATAAAAATTATAATTATAATAAGATATAAAATTAATAACCTTAATTTTATTACAAATATTCAATTATTATATTGTTATAAAATTGATAAATTAATTCTTCAAACACTTTTTTATTTTAGAAATATATTCTTTAAATAATAAAGATGTAAAAATATATAATTATATATACAAAACTCGTTTATATGCTCAAATAATTTATCTTTTAACATTCATTTATTTAAATTAATGTGTTATACCCATCTGCACCTCAATTCATCTTAATATTACTGCTTTTTGTATAGCTATGATCTCTCGCAATATAAAGTTACGACTAAATATTTATAGATTTTTAAAATGTTTTGAATAGCTAGTTATTATATAATGTATGTCTTTAAATAATAAAAATTCTGATAATATACAAATGAATTTAATAATTTAAATAAAAATATTAAAAAAATTAAAATTTTAAATAAATTATTTTTAATTATAAAGTGTCTCCTTAAATACAAATTGATATTTTGCAATAATAAAAATATATAATAAATATGAATATTGAAATTTGTAATAAATTAAAATTATTTAATAATATATGAATAATATAATTAAAAGTATAAATATACCATTCTTCGTACTATTCTTTACTATATATATATATATATATGTTAAATATTTTTAAACTAATAAAAATAATAAACTTTTGTTGTTATATATTATTAATTCTCATTAAAATGTCATTAAAAAATACTATTTTTAGGTGATTAAAAATGATTTTTTGTTCACTGATTGAAATTAATTACAAATTAAAAGTAGAAACGCTTTGACTTAAACATTAAAATTTTTTAAATATGTTTTTCAGAATATAATAAAACTATTAAAAATATGATAAAACTGTGATAAGTCATTTATATATATGCTACTTTTTTTTATTAAAGTATGTATATTGTTACTTATTTTTTTACTTTTAAATTTCTAGTATATATAATTTAGAAATTCAAGTAAAATTTACTATTTTTCTTTAATTCATTCGAATTAATAATTTGAAAGTACGTTTTATAACAAGTTAATTTAAAATTATTAATTTCAAACTATGTATGACATAAAATTTTGTCATGCAATGTTTTGTAACACTGAATGATTTTTGAATTGACATTTTTGAATGCCATAAAATATGTTTTAAGTATATGAAAGTATATGAATCTAAGAAATTTTCTATGCTTTTACACATACGTAAGTTAATTAAATCCTTTACAGGCATATACGTTTTTAAAAATAATATACGTTAAGAAAACTATATTTTTAAACAAATAAGTTATAAATGTATAAGTATAAATTATAATAATACTACAACTTAAGATTTTTATTAATAGTTTATATTTTTCATACATAATTGTATTTAAATTATTTACTTTTGTATTCTATTTATTTTTTCATTGAATATATTATATAATTTAAAGATTTATAATCTTGCATATTTTAATTAATTATTAATTTAATTTTTAAATTATCACATTTTTAGTTTTAAGTAGTTTTTATAAAAATTATTTACTTTATTTAGACGAATTATTTTAGAAAATAATTTTAAAAAATTATTGCTTTTTTAATTATAACTAAGAACTGAAATTAATATTTTTTTATTTTTAATATTTCTTCTTATTTTACATATTTAATAAATGTAATTTAATATAATTTAATTTAATTTTTTTTAATTGATTTAATAAAATATTAAATTTATGTATTTAAAAAAAATTGTTTTCGAATTTTTTATTGTTGAAATGAATATTATTTTTTAAATCAAATTTCTATGTAACAGTGTTAAACTGGTATATCCTTTTTTTTGGTTATGTATAAAAGAGAAAAAACTGCTATTATAAAATTAGAGCAATTTATTGATGAATTTAGAAAAATTTTAGCCATAATTATTAAAAGCAATTACCTATTACTAAAGAATGAATAAACGTATAAAAATTTATTTTATATTTATAATTAACTTTAAAAATCATATTATTATAATAAAATATTTTTGTTGATAATAATAAAAAGCTTTTATTAAAAATAATTTAGTAAAAAAATATATAGTAAAAGTAATATTTTTTAAGTATTTTGGAACATAATTAAAAAGTAAGACAGCTTATAATGTATAAGGTTTGTGTTAATCTCATGGCATATTTAGTAGTTATTATTAATTAATGATCAAATATACAAACGATAAAATATTAAGTCTTTGTAAGCGTTGAGGTATATATAAATTAAATTCAAATAAATATAATAACGAATGTATTTCTAAAAATAAAGATAACAGAATATATTTAACTTATTATATATATTTTTGAAAAAATTGAACGATGAATTTTTATGATTTATATGAAATACTGTTTGAAGAAAGTATGAACAAAATTTATTTTTATAAATTTTTATTTTCAATTATATTTGTGTATTATAAAGGGTTTAGATATATTTTAAATAAGTTGCATTTGAAATATTATTACACATTATTGAATGAAAATTTATATGTATATATTTTTTAAATAGAATTTAATATATAAAACTATTAGGGAAATATTTTACAATATATGAATATTTATTTAAGTTTTTCTTTTATTTTATTTTAAAGTTTGTTAAATTTATATTTTATTTTTAAAGTTTTTATAGGTAAGATTTGATAGATATTTCTATTAGATATAAATTATACTTTATATATTAAATATACATTTTTTATATTGAAAAAAACAATTTTTATTGTGTATGCTACAAAATTTTGAAGGTTTTTTAATTTTAAATCTAAATTAACTGTTATAACACTAAAAATAAAATTTAATGATTTCAAAAAATATTTGATATTAAAATTATGGTATTGTGCAAATAAATATTTTTGTTTTTTAAAGTAATTGATATTATTTGTTGATGTTTATTAAAGTTAATACACAAAGTTATCTATTAAAGTTAAATATAATGTATTATGAAACGTTTAAAAAAAAAGATAACATTGGAATTTATACCTTAAAAATTTTATTTGGGGATGCGAAAGTATTTTTTGCATTGGAATGCTGAAAACATTTCATTCAATATATAACATTTACTTTTCAAAAAAAAATGACCGAGACTCGTATACTTCAAACATATGAATAAATTGGAATTTTCTAGAAAATTTGGATCTTTCAATTTATATTTAAGGGTACAATAAATAATTTAAGAAAATTATGTTAGGAGAACTGAAGATTAGCTATTTTAATTTAATCATAAAAATAAGAGCTTTCACATATTAAAAAAATTTCAATACGTGATATCACTATAATATCCATAGTATTCTTATGCATGGAAGTTATATTATATTTATATTTTAATATTTTCATCCATACTTAAATGGTATGATGTAATTTTTATCTATTAGATGACTTAGAATGACTAAGGAAATAATAATTACAATAAAAATAAGGAATAATTATGTGTAATAGTTTTAATTAAGTTATATTATTAAATAAATTATGTTTAATATTTTAAATTAATTTTTATATGACATTATGACTCTATAAATTATAATTTATAAAAATTTCATTTTTACAGATATATTTGTTTTATCAATAAGACAAATTTTATAATTTTAAATTATAAATTTCTAAATTTTTTGTAAGAAAGTTATTTGTATTATATCAATTTAAAAAAGTTTTATAATTTATGTGTTTTTACTTTAATGACTAAATTTCATTATAACTTAATCTTTTTGATTGTTTTTTCTTCTTTTTAAAATCGACACTGTTTATTATGTAGACGTGATCAATAATTTCGTAAATATTTGTACGTTGTTGTTTTAGTATATATTCCATGTTTTTTTGTGAACATTTAACGTTTATATAGATTGTTATATATGAGAGTATTTAATATGTATTTTTTTAGTTTAAATTGAAAATCATATATTTATATAGAAATAGAAAATTTTATTATAGTAGATATTTAGTTTAATTATTTAGTATTTTTTAAATTAAATATTAAATTATTTTCTTAATTGTTAAAATATTTTGTTTTGTATTAGTATTTTTATTTACAATATTTAAAAATCTTTATTATTATTATCTTTTTTATTAATAATAATAAAGAATTTTTTGTTATTTCAAATTAATTTTTCTTTTAAATGTTCAAAATTTAGTAATATTTATATTTTTAATTTAAATTTAAAACTATGTGCTAGTTCTATGAAAAATTATAATATAATTTACAAAAACTTATATACTCAACATTTAAAATTTAACAACTGTATTTTATAATCTTGAATAATTCTATCACGTCAAATTAATTTTGAAATTTCTAACAATTTCATAGTCATTTATACTCTTTACATAGTAGTTATATATCATGTAATATTTTCTACACAAGTTTTGTATCGGTATAATATAACATTGATAATTTCAACATTGAATTCGATAAATCACTATATTCTGACATTGACAAATTATATTTTAATAGATGGAATATTTTTACAGATTCTGATATAATATTAGAAATATTTTATTTATATGTGTGTAAACATTTGACCAATACTTATAGCAATAAATAAATATTTATTTTACATATAAATCTTACATTTTTTTTGCATTAGATATTTTTGATTCAGTAACTTTATCCAAAAAATATTTAAAAATAAATTAATATTAAATACTTTTACAAGTTATCTCATTAAAAATTTTTTCATATACATGAGATTTTTATCTACTAAAATGTAGATCAAATATTGAAATTTAATTATATTATTTTAAAGTATTTATAAATATCTAAAATTTTTAAAATTGAGTAATATGAGATTGATTTAATGCTAAATAAGTTATGAAATTAAAAAGACTTAAAATTTGAATGTAATGCTATTTTTAAATAAGATAATTTTATTTATTAGGAATATTTTAAAATGAAATATTTTATTTAGCATGTGAAAAAAAATCTTAGTAATAATTTATTTAGAACAATGTTATCATATTTCTATTTATAAATATTCATTATTAAAAAATTTAAGGATTGAACAAGATAGAATTTTTTCAGTAAATTAAGTAGATTGATTATTCAAAATATATTTTCATTGTACTAAATTTATTAAAAATTATCAAATAGTTCAACATATGAAAAATCTAAATTATTGATGAATTATTCATATTATTTTTTAATATTATTATGCTTATTATATAATTTCTAATAATCATTTCAAAAATTTTCAAAATTAATTTTCAAATCAATTTTCTATTTATGAAGTTGTTAATTTGAATATAGTATCCAATTATTAAATAGGTTAAAATGGAAATATATACATGTATATTTTCATTTTTATTATTTGAAAATAAAAAATACAATAGATATATTAGGAAATTTTCAATTCATTATGTTACCGAAGCTAGTTTAGTTTTCAGACTTAAAATTATAATAAAATTTTTACGAGTTGCATTAAATTTTTAATTTAATTATAACTAAATATCGTTGTATCTCTATAAAATTTACTAATAATTTATGTTTAACGTATTTTTTCTGAACAGACACTTGATAGATTGAATATATGATATTGTGTATTTATTTATTCATTTTATAGAATTCTTGTTTCTTAAATATAAATTTCTGTATATTTATTGCTTTATATTGCTGATTTATATTTTTATATATATTTTTTATTTGTTAGTTTGTACAATTGATATAAATTTGGTATATATATACTAAGCCAATGATTGTGAAATATCTAAATATATAAATATCATATTTTAAATGTTGTATATGATTTTGATAATTCTTTTCCATATTTTATTTAATTTCGAAATTCTTTCAAATTGAAATGTTCATGCCTATTAGTGAAGGTTCATATTGACCATGATGTGTGTGTTTTTATGGTTTTTTCAGTTTATTGCACTAAGTTTTATCTTCTATATAATAGTATCAAATATGTTATTAATGTTGACAAATATTATTAATAGTTCGCGAAGAAATCAAGATAATAAAACATTTATCATCACTTGAAAAGAATAAAAACTTATTTATAATACAATTGACCTTTTATTTATCTATTAATAAAAATTGATTTTGTTTATTTTTAATTCAAGTAAAAATAAATGATTTTAATCTATATACAGCTTATATAAGTACAATTGTATAGATTTAATTATTTTATTGAACAATATATAAATTTTAATGATTTAATTAATTTTAGATCTTATTTTAATTTATTTACAAATTTTGAATGTATTTACTTTTATTATGTTATATAATTCAATTATACGAAATATATATTGTTAAAAAGTATCTTAGATTCTAAACAGTATTTTAATTTCTAAAATTTTTAGATATAATAGCATTTTTTTTATTTATCAATATTGTTTTCTATTAATTTATTATCAAAAAAATTAACATACTGATTTTTTAACAGAATTATATTTGAAATAAAATTATGTTTATATTATTAATAAAAAATGTCTATTGAGTTCCTTTTTTGTGAAAGCAAATATATCAAATATTTAACTTAATATAAATTTTATACTTTATATAGTTGAATATAAACTTTTAGTTAACTTTACTTCGATGAAGATTTATGCGTTTATGGTACTAAGATTAAATACAATTTTTCAAACATTTAAAGAATTTATGAAAATTTAAATTAATTAATAACAATGAAACTCGCGAATAATTAGATCAAAAATATTTCATATAATTAAAAAATTGTAGACCAAAAATTTATTTAAGTAAGAATTCAAAAAATTTTAATTTATAAAATCAAATTTTAAATTAGATTTCTGGAATTTTCAAACTTTCTTTTAAAAAAGAATGTGACTTGTCAAGTCGCATTTGAAGAAACTCTTTCCAAGATACTTTCTAGAAAGTAGTATGAGATTTTTATCGATTAAAACTTTTTTGCTTTAGGGAATATCACATTATAGATTATAAATCTCTTATTCAAAGCATTATGAAGAAGAAAATAAAGCATGAAAAGAAAATGAAAGAATTACATTTTGAAGGTATCGTGGAGTTTAGATAGAATTAGTTAGAATTTAAAAAATGAAGGATGATTTGAAGGGATTAACAAATATAATTTAGGGTCTAATTTAGAAAGATGGGAAGAGTAATTAAAAATAATCTGATACAGTAGAATGATGTATAGCAGAATATGGAGGCTAATTGTGAGCATTGTGTTAGAAGAAGATAGATTAGTTTAGTCAAGAGTTTGTATATTATTAATGAACTGAGTAATCCGATTCCTACTTTTTCTAGAAACAACAATATTTAGAAAGAGATTCAGATTATTTAAGATATTTGTAAATAGTTGGTTTTGATGAATGGTGAAGCTCAATTTAAGTTAGTATTGAATAGAATTATGTATGCTAGAATATTATTGTTTGCTAGAATATCGGGTTTTAGCTTTGAGGTTTTATTTATTTGATGTGTTAATAGTAAGTTCTATTGTAAGTAAAGTAGTGTAGTTACTTATTTTAGTTGCAAGATGTACAAGAGATTTTGAAGGATCAGTTTATCTAAAATTTGGACGTAGAAAAATAAAAGTCGATTATGGTTAATGTAGGAAACTAATTAGAGGAGAGTTATGGAATAAAATATTTGAAAATAGAAATATCAATAACGAAATTTTGAAGCATTTTTGTGTTATTTGAAAAATTTAGTGTATTGAAAAATTATAGTGTATTGAAAAGTAGCTGAAGAGATGTTTATGTATCAAATAAGGTTTTGAAAAAGAAGAAACCACTGGAATTCTCGATGATGCAACTCAAAGTAGTAGTATTCAGCGCTTATTCAGTCTACCAAGTTAGTGAGGACTGAAGTCTCAAAATATTTATAGAAGTTTATAAATTTTTGTTATTAATACCGGGTATATTTTGATTCAATGAATTTGTAATTGAGTTATGACAGGATATCTTTATTTTATGAGTTTTACCAAGATTATGAGCAAGATTAATAAGATTATACCTTAAGAAATACTGGAAGTTCATCTTAAAAATCTAAAATTTCAAAGTTTGTTTATTTTATGGTAAACAATGGTTCATTTATTTTATTTATAATAACTAATTAAAACAGAATTTTTGGGTTCGTCTACTGAATCAGAAATACATATTTTTAAAGTTTCGGTACTTCCCATTACAATGATCTGAATACATTCAACTTTCGAGGCAGCTTTCTACAATATAGCTCTGTGTAATCGTTCAATATTACGTTCGCTTCATAATTGACATATCAGAATTGAGGTGGTGGGGTTTTCTGAATTCGAACTTTTGGGATCAAATAGTAGGGGCGGAAGGACCATAAAAAAGTGAATAAAATTTAATCAATAAAACAAATAAGTAGTTTACTAAACAAGTAGATGTGTGGTCACAATTTCAAATTCGACACTATAGGGGCTCTACATTCCACGTCTTCTTTAACTATAGGTGGTAAACAATCTTTTTTCCTCTATCTTTCTTTTTCTCTCTATCTTACTTTCGGTTTTTACACTTTTATTTATTGCATTAGTGTTTTTCTTACATTTTTATTTTATAGGCATTTTCTTATTTTTTCTTATTTTACAAGTACTTATTTATAATCTTGGTTCTTACTGCTAAACACGTCAACCAATCCTGATCTCTCTTGTCTAGATAACTCAAAATCTTATCTGTTATTCCTCTTATACCGAGTGGTGATCGTAAAGAGTGTCGCGCTTATAGAATATAAGGTAACTTTTAAAACTGAAAATTTTGTAAAGAATATATCGTATTTATAAAATATAAACATCTTTCTAATTCATCGAAATAATTAAATTTACTTAATTATTTAAAAAATATATTTGTAATTATTTTTTATTATTAACTGATATCTTTGAAATTTGTGACCAGCTAGTCCCTTGTTTATAGTATTAATAATAAAATAAAAATAAATATTTCGATTTATTATTTATCAAACTTATATTATAAAAATTTATGGATTAAATAAAAAATTCAATTATACAAAATTATTCAATACTTATATTCATTCTAATAAACCTCACAAGCTTTTGTTCAATAATATGAAATATTAATTTGTTTTTAGATTTTCATTTCTTACAAATGAATTAATAATAAAATATTAAAATAGATCTATTTTAGCATAATATGATAAACCATATAGCAAGTTTCAGATTTTTCAATTAAATTTTTAAGAATTTATATTGCAATTTTATTTTGAAATGCCTGTATTTCATTATCGTTTATATTATATTATTGATTCTTATATGGCTATAAAATATCTGAAATTCTTTGAATATCTTATGCTTTCTGAACATATTATATAAATCTGACTTTGAAAGTACGAAATGTAAAACGGAAGTTTATACTATCTTTTGATCTGATAAATAATGATATATAGTTTTACAGTTTTGAATTTCTAATGATTATAACGTAAAAGAATAAAAATAATTTAAAATTATATACATGAATTATGAAATCCGTGATAACATTAGTGTAAATTATATTTATTTGTTAAATTTTGATTATAATATAATGCTTTAATTAAAATTATATTAGAACTTTTATTATAATTTACCAAGAAAATAAAATATAAATTTTGTATTTTTCATTATAAATAATAATTTTGTATAATTAATTAAAATTTTTAATTGTAAATATCAACGTTTTAAAATACATTTTCAAAAACAAAATATAATATGAATAAAAGTAATTATATATATATTCATACACATACAAAAATAGTTTTTTGCATGCTGTATTGAAATCGAAAGTTGTGTGTTTAGACATTTATTTAAAAATCAAAACACTTTCATCGGTAATGGCTATAATAACGTTTCATATTTAGTTTATTTTATTTATTAATTTATCTAGCTACAATTATAAAAAGAAAATTATTTGAAATACAAATAATTCTTTTAGACAGAATAATAAAACTATTATTTTTAATCTTATTTCATTTATGTATAAAAAATATGCATTAACTAATTTAATGTACAAAATATAAATTTTCAATTGAAAACTTTTGCAATAAAAAGCAAAATAGTACAGAATATAAATTAATTAAGTATTATTGAATTGTTTGCACAAATGTATATACCAAATATTATTAATTACTATTGAATACATGTAAATATATACCAGAAATAAATATATATTATATATTTATGTGTGTGTATGTGGTGTATGTGCATTTATGTATATGATATTAATTTCGAGTTAATTATTAGATAATTTTAATATTCAATATTCAATATTAGAAACATAGTAATTTTTTAAAATAATGGTTAGTATAAAAATATAAATAGTAATAAAAAGTATAAAAAAGAGAAAAATACCAAAAATGTACGAAAAAGTACTCGAATAGTGTATTAACATATATAGAAAAAATAATAAAAATAGAAAAAAAGTATGAAAGACGGAGGAAAAACAATTAATATAGAGAAAATAAAAAGTAATGTAAACGAAAATAATGAATTGGAAATATTAGACAGGCAATACTAATAGAATAAAGATTATTGAATATAAAAATAAGAAAAATATAGATATCATGTTTTAATAGGAAAAGAATCATATAAAGTACAAATTAAAATCGAGAAATATGGGAAAGAAAAAAGTAAATAGAGAATAACATTTACTGGAAATGTAACTAGATTAAAAATATAAATGAAAGAGTTCAAAAGAAAATGAAATTGGCCAAGAATAGGAAAATTAAAACGAACATAAAAGAAGGCTATTAAAAATACAGAAAATAATAATAACAAAAGAGATTGAATACAAGAACATGAAATAAAAAAAATTTGAATAATAGTATGATATACCAAGAAGAATATGTAAATCAATAATATTTTTCTTTATAAAGATAGAAAAGTTAATGTATGAAGTAATATGAAAATTGAAGAAAAATATATATTACACAATATTACAAAAATATCAAATAACAAACAAAATAAAGAGAAAAAAGTTCTTTTAAAAATAAGAAACAAATTTTGTGTAATATTTTGATGAAAAATAATTTATTTGACATTATATTAAATATTAAAATTAATTATAATTATTTTTTATCATTTACAGTAGAAATCTTTATTTAATATAAATCATATATATTTATTAAACGATAATAATAACTTTTTGAACCAGATAAAAGAAATAAAAGCATTAAGCTTGTATTATAAATCAATATAAGATTATCTAGCATTTCTTATTTAAGAAATATTCAATGTAACTTCGAAATGTGAATATACAAGCCCATATTTTTTCATTAAATACTATTAGAAATATTTATTTTAAAAGAAGTATGCTATCATTTACTAGTATTATGCATATGAAGATGCTAATATAATTTATGCCTTCTTTATTATAATTATATATTATACGGATAAAAGTTAATCAAATTTACATGAAATTTTAACTATAATTACCAATTCATTTTCCAATTTTAAATTTCTATATTCGTGTAAGTAAACACGTCTTCTTTAAACAGTATTCTTACTAAATGTCATTAATTATAATTACTTTATGTTGAAAATCGTTGTATCAAATTTTGTTTATATGATACAAAGTCTACACACCTTACTCGTTAACTATAATAAAAATTTATTGTTTATCATTTTGATATTATGTACTTAAAAACATAAGAATCTTAGTTTAAAAAAATATAATATATTATTTATCACGTAAAAAAAAGATAATATCCTAAAAAGTGTTTGTTTTTCAAAAATTAAGCTTTTAATTTTTAAATAAAATATATGAATTGAAAATTTTTAAACATAATTTCATGTCCTATTTTACTAAAAATTATTATTATTAATTTTAATATACGACAAAGTTTTCAAAATAAAATAAACCTATATAAATACAAATTTTAAATAAAATATTAAATAAAACTTCGAATAAAGAAATTTTATATTGCGTTCAATTTTAATATTTATTCAACATAAATATATGTATTTTCCATTACTTCTAAAATACTATAAAGAAATATATTATAAAAAAATTAAAAATTGAAACTTTTAAAACAAACATTTAAGAATTAATATTTAAAAAATAAAATTTCTAATTAAAAAATCCTGTTTGAAATTAGAATACGGTTATAAGGTTCAAATATTAAAATAATTAATATTGAAAATTTTCTTTAATCTTTGAATTGTTTGATTATTATATTATAAAAAAAATGTTTTAATAATAGATTTTGGTAACTTTATGAATTTTAAATTTATTGGAAATGAAAATGAACAAAAACTTTTTTTAATTTTTATATTTGTTGTATTTAAATAGATATATTTATTTACTATCATGTTTTATGTTGTATAACTTAAATTATTTTGTAAATAAAGCTAAAAATTTTTTTAAAAAATACTAATTTTATGTTTTATTGCATATAATAATATTTTTAAATAAATTTAGAAAACCTAATATTATTTTATGATATATAAATTAAAAAATTTTGATGTAAATTTTCTTATATATATAATATAGATTTGATTCATTTTTTAAAAAATTAAATATGTTAAAAAAATTAATAATTTATTTCTAAATAATGTATACCGATACTTAGTTTCTCAAAAAGATCATTTTTTTAGTAGAAAATAAATTGATATAAATGTTGAATTTTTTATATTTTATAAATTGCAATATTATTTAAAAAAGAATAATAACACCATAATACTTGTAGCACTTACAATAGTAAATATTTGAGATTGGTTATACATAGATATAATATTTATTCGAAGAGTATTACTAAGTAATATTTTATTGGATAAAAGAAACTTGTTGTTATAATGTGGGAATTCATCAAAGTATTCGATATAGTAGAAAGTAAGTGTCATTAATAGTAAAAAAAAAAAACAAGCAATTAATTTTGAATATAAGTTTTCTATTTGAATATAAGTTTTCTTAATCATTTAATGTATTTTATATTAATTTTTAGTTGAAAATTAAAAATCAACACGAAATATAAATAATTAACCCAGACTTCTATAATATGTACATTCTTACGAAAAATTAATTAATTAATATTTTATTCATATTTACCTTTCACAAACAAAAGTCGTAATGCATAGTATAATATATTAGTATTCTCTCAAATTCTTTTTCGTTTACAAAAAAGAATCACAGAGCCTAGAGGTTTACTACGAACAAACCTTAATACTATTGCCATGTAATTCTTAAGCATAATGCCACACTTATTATCTAAGAACTGTTATCCCAATTTTCTTAGAATATTTACAATTGCTCATTAAATAAGCTGGTATAGCTACAGAGAAGAGAAGAGGGCCGTGCGAAAACACGCAGAAGACACATCATTCGATTATCATTGTTGTTTAAATGAGTTAGAACTGTTTTCTATCAGTTCTTCATCATCACATGCCTGGGCGAATCCTAGCGCCTGTCGACGATAGGTTCTATGTTGCAGTAATCAGAAGGTCCGACCGAATATCTCGGTACGCTCTCATGTTGCTGGTGACCTCGACGTCAGGTGGTAAGCGGACGCTACCATTGTTGCCACCTGTTCCCGTAAGCGTCGTTCAGCACTGCTCCTTGAAACTCTAACCGCCGAGGGACATAAAAGAGAACAATAGGTTCGCGTTTCGCTGTGATTCTCTCTATATTGTGAGTTACTTATCTTTGTGTTTTCTTTATGTATATGCTTCCATTTGCGTGTTAGAAAACACCTCCTAGAAATCTCTCGATGAATTTGTTGGCATTTTTATAAAATGCGTGTACAGATGTTTAAAGGTAACAAATAATTTCAAATAATTTTCCTCTCTGTATGCGACGATGCACGCATTATTCTATATTTTTTGTTAGTTCAAATTGCGATCTGTAAAGATAATGCAATAAATTAGCTTTCCAGACTAGCTAACTTATTAGATTTAAATCCTTCCAGACCTTGCAAAATTGTTAAACGAAGTGGAGTAGAACAAAAAAATATTACCATATATAACCAAAATATAACCAAAAAATATTACCATATATAACCAAAATATAACCAAAAAATATTATCGATAACGTTTTTTAGCTTTTTATCCTAATAAGTTCTTACCTTTAAAGTCTAAAATTGCGTTTTGTATTTCTTCATCGAATTGATAAAATGATAGTTTCATTTTTTAACTACCTTAGTAAAAAATAGTATTATAAGATTTTAAAATTAAGAAACTGACACCGACTGATTGATAAAACATAAATATTTTTGATAATGAAAAAATTATGTTTCTAATAAAGTCATGTTTATTCATGCTGAATTTGTTCTGAAATTTTTATTTTATAAAAACACCAGAATAATATACAAAATAAATGAATAAAATATTTTAGTTTTAAAATGATTAACTAGTTTTAGAGCAGTGTCTTATTACTACATAATTTTTTAAATTACCTTTTATATTTTATTTATTTATTATTTATTTATTATAATAATTATTATTATTTATTATAAAAATATTGATAGGTATTCAATTTACTTACATACTGTGGGTCTAATTAAAAAAATATATTTTAGAATAAATCATATTCATAAATATTTAATTTTTCAATTATTTATTATGAACGATGACAATTAAAGATTCATTCAATTTTTGACTTTCATCATAACCAATTATTCATAAATAAATATTAAAATTTTGAACGGGTTTTAAAGATAAGCATGTATTTATTAAAAAATCGGTAATTAATAATTTTTATTAGATTTAAATCCTTTTTATAGTTAAGTTTTTATTTCTTTTATAAAAAGATAGTATTGATAGTATTACTTCAGAGTGTTTTAAGGTTAAAATTTTTTGTATTTAGATTTTATTATTTTTTAAACATTGATAGTTATTTGTATATTTTGTATTTTTTAAGTAAAAATTCTCAAAAAGAAGAACTTCTTTAAAGATACTTCTTTTTTATATAAATGATTAGGTACTCTCACGTCATATTGAAATTTGGCTTAGCAATTTTAATTTTCAGATAATTGTATTTATCAGTAATACGTGCATTAATTATTGATAACATGATCAAGTATTTGTTTTTTAAATATTTAATTTATTCATCACTATTAATTCTGTACTACTCAATAATATTGTTGAGTAAATTATTATTATTATATTAATATATATAATTAACAAATATTGTGAAAATAAAGAGGAATGTATTTATAAATATACATTCTATATTTTATAATTTTATAATTACATATTTAAATACACAAAGTATAAATATAAACTCCATGAATGTTTATGATAATGTCCATGATAATTTTTTGACTGCTTTTTATAAAAGCAAATATAAAATGACGAGTGAAGACAATTTGAATCCAACAAGGCCTCGACTGATACTCTGATAAAAATCCTTGATTATTCGTTGGTCGCTTCTAGTTCCGGTGGTTCTAAATTAATTCTATAGTCATTTTACTACTTATTTTATTAATACTTTTGTACTTATTTTATTAATTAATTATTTCGATGTCTTAGATTGTATTTCATTTTTTGATCAAAGTATATTAATAAATAAGTATATTAATGAATATTCCAATTGACGTATACGTAAGCTGGTATATCATAAATGGATGTATTCAAACTTTTAAATTCATGAAATGAGTTTATATTTGAAACTTTTGATATCGAAAAATTTTTTGAATAGAAATTTCTTTTGAATAAAAAAACATAAAACATGAACTTACAAAAAACTACAATACTCTTAAAATTAATTTTATCGGATATGATTCAGGAGAGGATTTTCTGAATCTAAAGCAAGTTCAAATCCAGGACTTTAATGCAGAGCGTTACCCGTTACAAAGTTTTGGACTATATTCATAATCCAAGTTGGTAATCTTAAAATATTTTATAATTAAAAGAAACATGGAATGGTAAAATAGTATACAATTAAATTTATTTGAAATTGTAAATACCAGTGAAATTCAAGTTTATTTTAAGTAAAGATAAACAATTAAGAATAATTTTTAGATACAAATATACATTTAATTCTTAGTAATTAATAACAAATTCAAAATTAAAAAAAATGTTTATTATCTTCAATTAATTTAAAAAATTTATGATTTTATTATTGTTAAAGTCATTACAATTGTTATATTTGTTATATGCATACAAAATTTTATTAATCGTATTTATTATTAATTTAATTTATCGTAATTTTGAAATAAAAATAAATATTATTTTATTATTAAATAGCATACTTTATCTTGATAATACATTTAATTACATATTCGAAATAGCACCGATAAAATTTATTGTATTAATTATAAACATTCGAAGTAACAATTTAATTAATAATAATAATACAGATTATATTATTCAATCAGGCTTTTATTTCTAATTTTGATGAAATTTACTATATAAGATATTTTCCAAAATTTATTAAAATTTTATTAATATTTACAAATAATTATGAATTATAGAGTAGAAAAATATGCGATTTAGTTTAATATTTAATTCTGTTTATTTCAAAAACTATTTATTAAAATGGAACAATATATATATTAAATTAAAATCATTTTTATTTAAAATATTCTTTAAACATATTTTTGAAATACATATCTACAATTATATTCAAAATAATGTTTATCTTCTATAAAAGAAATTTTAATTATCAGAGAATAAAATTTCTGTTAGTGTTGATAAACTTTTTATCGTGAAGTGTACGTTATTACATATTTTATTGATATATTGAGTATACGAAAATAAACTATTGGTTAAAAATAATTTTTGCCAAAAATCATTCAAATAGCAGTTTTATTTTAATAATTTAGGTTACAATTTTTTATTTTTTTCATAAGGTTTTACATATGATCAACCTTTAATTATATTCTTATAGAATTCTTAAAATAAAAATTTCTGTAAAATATAATCTCAATGGTATGACTATTTATTTTTCTATTTATATGGTTAATTGCTTAGTAAATTGAACAGTATAAATTATTGTTTTTATCTGAATAAGTGTTGAAATTAAAAATTTATAAAACAATGATAAAAATTTATTCTTTTACACTTTATATATAATTTATATTCTTTTAATCTATAATATACTGAGCAAATGAAAAAAAAAATTTATTTATTTGTATGATAGTTTTATTTTATAACAATAATTACATAATAAAATGATTATAAGTAAAATTTATAAAATAATGTGTTTCAAATTAAAAATAGGCAAAATTTCAAATTAGGATGAAATTATAATTTGAGGAATAATACCTTAGAAAAAATTATGACATAGTTATATTATAAAAATATATAACATAGATATAATAAACTTATAGCATAAATGCTTTTCCACTAAAGTTTATCATTTCAATATTAAATTTTAAATGTATGCACTAAAGATAGTTTTTGAATATTACATATTAGTTACAAAAATGTTTATTAATTTATTTAATTTCTTTTACATTTAATACTTATAATAATTTATGTAAATCTTTTGTTATATTAAATTTTTAAGTAATAATAGTATCGTGTAAATTATGTCTTATATTTCGGTATATTATTAAAAATATTTATAAATAGAAATAAGAATGTTTTTATGCTTTATTATTATTTATAATTAATTGTATACATTCTAATGCATTCTATAACACTTCTATTTTTATTACTATTTTTACATACGATTATCTTTTACACTATAATTTTAAAATTTTTATGGATTTTTCAATATTTTTAAGATCATGCATTGTATAAAACTTTTCAAATTATATTTTGATAAATTTATTTTGTAAAGAAATGAATGACAATAAATATTTTTATTTTATATTTTATTTAATTATTAAAAGAATATTTGAAAAATCTATTGATATGTATTGATAAATCTAAAATATATTTTTGATATTGTTTTTTATTTATGGGTATCTAATTATGATATTCAAATTTGTTTTTTTTCGAAATGATAAGTTTTGGTTATTTGTTTTCATATTTATTTTTTAAAATTATCATGATAATTGAAAAATATATTATATATATTTCCAAATTATTTTCTAATTAATAATTTATAATATTGTTTGTATTTACTTACTTTATTATGTGCTAATATTGTT
Organism: Dolichoris vasculosae; assembly: GCA_018907195.1. Taxonomy (NCBI): domain Eukaryota; kingdom Metazoa; phylum Arthropoda; class Insecta; order Hymenoptera; family Agaonidae; genus Dolichoris; species Dolichoris vasculosae. Next base: position 2,433,839 of record JACCHY010000002.1, on the reverse strand, counting down.
TTTATATCTTCTATTAAATATATAAATGAATTTATTTTATTAAATATTTTCAATAAAATGGAAGAAGCAAAACTTTATAAAATTTTAGATTATAATAAAAATAAGCTTTATTTGCGTTTTGCTTTTTATTAGTTCCAGTGTAAATGTTTTATTAGATTGCTAACAATCTTTCACAAGGCTAGAACATTAGTTCAGGAGTCTAAAATTTCATCAGAAATATACTCAAAACTAGATAAAGGCATTGAATATGCGTCGATGTTTTAGAAAGAAATATTGTCGTTTCTTTAATTATGTTTTTACCGATATACTTTGCCGTCTCTCAAAAAAAATCATATGTATAAAATCACTAAATTTTCATCGAGTTTAAAGCTATTCAACGGACGGTACATTAATTAATCTCTGTCGGTTTCAAAAAATCGATTAGTCTGATGGTATTGATGGAAAATTCACAATTGTTAATTCAATGACGGTGATGTATACAATAAGAAAGCGAATGAAGGGATGGCAGGGTACAATATTCGTCTCTTGGGAAAAGTCTTTCCGAGGGATCGGCCGATAGCATATCCCTGTGTCTTGCTTTAATGCCAGTGCCTACGTTGTCTGGCGCTTCAGTGCTTTCTCCTATACCGAGAGGAGACTTGTCTTCCTTCCTTCCTTTCTTCCTTTCTTACTTTCTCTCTCGATCTCTCCTCTTGACACTCAGCTCGGAAATATTCTGGTTGGCACGCGCGACCTTGACCTAACTCACTTCTCTTTATCCTTTCGTCTCGAGGCGGTTTGAGTTCGCCCAGGTCAGGAATGCCACTACCACCGTCGCACACTCGATCTCTTAAGACTCCTGCGGCTTACGCCCACCTTCCTCTCGCTCTATTTCTAGTGGCACGCGTTTGCCCCTTCCTTTCGTCATTCCATTACCGTGCAAAGCTCGAGCGCTTTAACGCTTGGCGACTTCTTGAAGTCGGGGATTCTCACAGGATAAATCTCGTGCTTCGCTGGAGATTTGACAAGTAGAGCATGCGCTCGACGATCCACTCCACTTTCTTCTTATTTCTCGGGGATTTCCATTTTCAAGTTCGATTTAACAACAGTATACCGGCAAAGCAATCCAAAAATTAATTTGAGTCCCTTCATACGTTATATTCCAAATTTTTTTTGTGTAACAGACTTTTTTAATAACTACCGTTCAAAGGTACATTTTCAGCAAGTGATATACAGATTTAGAATTCTACGTCGTTGTTTTCTGTTTTAAGAAGTGAGAATAAAAATGGCTTGGTATTATAGAAAAAATATATATTATACTTAATTTTAACTTTATTATAATATTATTAAATTCTTTATATTTAATGGAAAAATAATTTCATCGTAACATATATGAATTTGTCAATTTTCAATGTTTATAAAACATTAATGTTTATATTTATAATAATATTATAAATTTTAGATAAAATTAATTATTTCAATACAATTTCAGAAATTATATTTTTTTATACTCTTTTGCTTTAAATAAGAATATTTATCTATAACTCTATAATCCAAGAAATGTTACTAAAAATACAATTATTAGAATTAGAAATATTTATAATATGTAATATGAAAATGAATAAGTATTCATCAATAGAACATACTTTATGATTATAATACAATTTTCAAATTTTAATAAAAAAATGTTGCATTTATAAATAAATAATATTTTTTAAAGATACAAAAATCAAAATCTTTTAAAGGTATTTGTTATTGTTTAATAATTTTAATGATAACAAATATTATTTATATACGTAATAATATTTATTTCAAAATTTCCATGAAAATTTTATTTTATAATTTATCGATATTAAATTATTGATATTATTCTTATTGATTTTATTATCATAAATTTATAGGCAACATACAGCTAATGTGATTAAATTGAATATTGAATTCAACAAGAAAAATTATATAATGATGCTGCAATTAGATTAATAAAGTTGGTATAACTGTATTTAATAGACTTAGATACACTGACTTATTTTTTTTATAAATTATTGTTGATAAATTTATTATTAATCTATTAAAATTATTTTACAAAAAATGTAATTAAGTAATTGTGATTTAATTCTATCCATATTATGTCAACACCTAAAATATATTTGTAAGGAAAATTAAGCCAATAAATCTCAAGGTTTATTTAATAATACGATGCTTATATTTTATGATATAAGTGGTGTGAGTCGATTATAATTTCGATTTTTTTCTTAAATTACTACTATTTTCTTTTATTTCAATTTACTTCGATAGTATTGAAGCCCAAAATTATATTAATTGTAGTAAATTTATAAAACTAATGTAAAACCAATAAATTATTCGATAACAAATATTTGAAAGATTTCATTTTGAGGAAATTCATGCATATAACTGAACATATAAATGCATTAAATTGTATCTACACTATAGAAATATAGAATAATTTTTGTTATAATAAATTTGATGTTTAAATAAGTATAATATTAAATGATAATGTAGAGAATTATAGAATTTAAAATATAAATAGAAAATCTAAAATGTAAAGCAGTGTAAATTCTAAGACAAAGAGAATACGGAAGAAATCACAAGAAAAGAAGAAATCACATACGGCCTAAATAGATCATGATAAAGTAAATAATGAATAAGTTGAATATAGCGGCTAAGATTACACTTTCTTATTCAATTACACAAAGGAGACGTAAAGTTTTGTTTTAGTACTACAGTACCAGATAAAAGTTCTATAATGAGAAGAGATAATAAACTCAACAGAAGATGAAGAGAAATCAGGATCCAAATATTCGAAAAAATACAAAAAATAAGTGGCGCTGGTACCTAAATACATAATTCATGGTTCGCTCACTATTCTCATCTTTCGTTTATACATTTCTTTTCATTTTTATCCTTACTTGCAACCTCATCACAGTAGCTGGGTAATAATCTTTCTTTACTTTGCATCAGTTCACGGTTACTTTTGTTATTGCAGGAAACTTCATACCGCTCATTATTTATGTGACGTTTATTCCGAGAACTTTACGATGCGTGCTAGTGCAGTAGAAAAAGTCATGCTTTCTATTTTTGCTATACCTCCTGCTCCTCCTCCTTCTCCTTCTCACTGTTTGTCTAGGTTTCTGTCTCTATGTCTCTCTCTCTCTCTCTCTCTCTCTCTCTCTCTCTCTCTCTCTCTTCTTGTAGTGTATCAGAAAATGCAAAAATTGTCACTCTTTATTTGAAGTTTTTTGTTGATAACAGCATTTTAATATAACAGTATATCTCTTGTTATGCAAACTATTTATAAATATGTTTTTACAGTAATCAAGGAATGAATGCAAAAGCTCTGATGTAAAAACGAAATAGTAAAGCTTTAATACTAGTTCTTTTAATTTCTCTTTATTCTTACTTTTACACGAATAAGGAAATTCTGAGTAGGCATAATAATTCCTAAAATAAACGTTACAATTGAGAGTATGAAGTTGCTAGGGGCATGCAAAATAGCCAGCAAAAGATTAAATAAATTCGAGTTTTATTATGAGGAGGAAGAAATTTTAAAAATCTAAATCATTTTAAAAATTAAACATTTATAATACTTTAATTTATTATCAAGAGTTAAATATTGTTAAAAAATATAAGAAAGTATGGCTTTCTATTTTATGAGAGCTTATTTATATTAAAGTAGTATGATGTTATGCAGTTCTTAGTTATGCAATATTCAATATTTTTATTAAAAATTTGAAAGTATTTTTTGATGAGATGTTTAGCATAGAGTTACATAAAGGATGAGTCAGTAATAAATATATACGTTAGTTAAATATTAATAAATCTTTTTAAAATATATATCTATATATGAAATTAAATATAAATTATAATTATAGGTGTCATTATATAGTACAAAGTAAGTGGATTAGGTTGCGATGCGTGTGTTGAAGGTAAAGATTGAACATCCGTCTTGAACTTAGTAAATGCAACTACATTATACTTCCAGAAAAAAGTTCGAGTGAAAGCGCAATAGATTAATATCGATGTGGATGGATTCAAGACGCAGAAAATTTAGTTTACAGAGTATTTTCGACTAACATATCTTTGGGCAATATATTTTCTCTTTGATGTTCATTACAATATGCTTAAGTATTAAAATAATTTTTTAGTGATATTCTATTTTTAAAGGTATTTTACAAATAATTTTATACAAAATATACTCGTAATAAAAGTGAATTCAATTTTCTAATAGAATATGTAATATTCTCATGTAATATTCAAATTGCTCTTTATATTAAATTATTGAAGGATTTTTTTGCAAAGCTTCATAATATTTTTATTTTCAATTTAATAATATATATTTATTAAAAATGTGAATTTATTTTCAATAATTGTAAAACTGTATAACTAATTATTTATACATATGTAATTTTAAAATAAATAAAATGTAGAAACTCATTAAAATTAAAAAATGGTTTTTAATAAACTGAATTTATTTGAAATATTTTCCTTTGTTACATATATTCTCATATAACATTCATATAACCGCACGTACTTATATGTTGTAAAGCTATTTTAAGATAGTAAATTAATATTTATTTTATATATAAATACAATAATTAATATAATCTTCAAAGCGTTTCATTTGATTAAATAATTTCATTTACCCAAGATTATATTCTATTTTTATGATATAATCACATAATCATAAATCTGTTATAATGTAACATGTCTTTTAAGCACTGTGCATTTAATTTGAAAAAGATCAAATAATGTATTATATTGACAAAAACTGGAATATTTTAATTTTATAAATCTACTTATATTAAACTTTAAATCTTGGCAATTTAAATTGTATATAGAGGGCAACTTTGACATATTTGTATAAAGAAATAAAATTTCTTTTTTAGATTTTTAAATTTTACAATTAGAATTTTATTATTGAAAATATTATTTATATTTTATAATAAATATTATATTATTGCAAATACTTTTTATTATAATTTTAAATAAGTATAACTTAAAATATTACTTTTTTGATATAGTAAAACATATTTGCTTACATGAATTCACAATTCGTAAAATATATTACATTAGATAAATTCTATCGGTAATTACATTGATAAACAAGTGTAATATGTTAAAATAAAATATTTTTGTTATTTTCTATATTTTGTATGAAATCTTTGTGTTTAAAATTTTGAAGGAATAGTTCTTTTAAGTTTTATAAAAAAATATGATTTTGTGTATTTTTTATTTCATTCACTTTACAAATAGCTTATGAAGAAATCTTCTTGTAATTTGCACGGTTTTATGAAAAAAAATTCGTTTTGAATTTAGTTTCATTACAGCAACTTATGAAAATGTATAATGATGACTTTGTATAATCTTTTGGGATAAAAATCATAGTATTTCATATTTTATTAAATTCATAAATATTAATACTGATAAAATATTTTATTAAACAATTGATTTTAAGAGAATCGAATATAAATTTTCAGAATATAATTTAATAATATTTGTATCATATAATTGCATATATAATAATTATAAAGAAAAATTTTCTATACTTATTAAAATAGTTTCAAAATCTTATTCTTGAAATTTTCAATAGAGAAAAATTTCATTAATTTACATTTAGTGTAATAAATAAATAATTTACCATGATTAATAAAATTTGACGTTAAATATTTTAAAATTAAATTTTACTTTATCTGCATTAGCGTACCATCTTGATGAAGAAAATTTTATTATGCTTGGATACCAATAAAACTACACAAAACGACAATAAAATTTAAATGAAAGAAAAAAAATTAATTGCAAATAAAATAAAATCCTACATTATTTTTGATAGAATTATCGTTTCATTTAACACTTACAAGCAAAAGATAGATCCAAATACATCTGTGTTTCATTTATATTGATTTCTTTCATGATAATATTGTTTTACTTTTCTTATTTTACAATATTAGCTCTACAACTTCAATTTATATTTATAAAAATTATAATTCAAATCGCATAATATAGTTAATGGTGTTATAATTGCTACAATTACCCATCTCATTATTGTTACGTTTACTGACTCCCGTGTTATGTTGGTTTTTAAAATTTAGGATTATTCAATTATTTATAACCAAAAACCAATTATTTTTTATTACTTTAAATTTCATAAAAAATTAGATATTAAAATATCTAAGTAATATATTGCTTTATACAACTATTAATATAATTGAAATTTAGAAATAATATGAATATTAAAAATATTTAGAGAAAAACTGAAAACTCTATAGTGTATTACTTAATTTATTACAAGCATTTTAAATATATTAATTTAATATCTTCTTAAATAAAATATTTAAAAGTAATATTCTTTAATAAGCTGATATTAAAATTTATAAAGTTGAAAATTTTATTGAACCTTTAGCATTTCTTAACAAATAAGCCTGTAAATAACACTAATAATAATTCTTATAGATAGATTATTTAATTTAATATATGATAACTTAGTATTATTGAATAATATTAATCTAGTATTGTTTTATCATGGCTCTAGGTTTACGTATTTTAGTTTTCTATTAATGATCTACTTATTATTATTATTATATGTAAAATGCAATACATAACTTAATAACAAAAGATTCATTTATGTGAGTGAAAAGAAACAATTCTATCTATTTCACTTCTAATTTATTTGTTTTCGCTTTTCTGTTATATTTCAGAGGGTGGGGATATGTATATCGTTACAATATATATTTACCCATATATATATGTATATATATATATATATATATATATATGCGTACATATGAGAAAATTCTTTTAATTGTGATTTTATAAAATTTTTTATTTTGTATTCAAAGCTCCACATTGCATCAGACAAATTATATATACCGTAAAGCATAAAAGGTAACAGTTCTGCGTACCCTGTGATATCTTCCTTCTTTATTCTCAATTTCTTCATGCTTTCGACCTTTTTTTTTTATAATATATAGTTTATTACATTAGCATTATTAATTCTAGAAAAAACTATATTCACTGATTTTTCAATTACAATTATTTGTCAATACTGAAGTTCTTCATATTGTTGATGCAGCACGTACATTTTAATTTAGATTACAGTTAATACATACATCAACTAGACATGTACAGGCTCATTTTCTTTACTATTTATTTACTAATTTTGTAGATATTAATAATATTTCTTTTTCTTTATATTAAAAAATATAATTATACGAAGAGAGATTAAATAGATATTTACGTGTTCTTGATTTTTATTATTTTTATTGAGATTTAAATTTATAGAAAATAAACCGTTTTATCTTATTTTCACGATAAAATTAAACGTTGATTAGATTTGAATTAATTGATCAAATCTTACATCGTTATAGGTAACATGATTATAATTTATAGTACCAAGCATTTAAGATAAAATAGCATTAGTCTTTTCTAAATTTTATAATTAATTATGAAAAATATATGAATTAACTTATTTGATTTTCGTAAAGCAGATTTTTTACTTTAATGTAATTAGATGCAGAATATAAAAAAAGAACTTGATTTAAAATCAAGTTTTTTTTAACAATTCTCTACTACTTTAGGTTATTAAGAAATAACAAAAATAAAAGAAACATTATGTTTTCATATGAATTAGATTCAAATTTATGAACTCTATATACTTCCTGAAAAATTGTTTGTAATTTATAGAATAGTATTTGATATATATTATTTTACAAAATTCTTACGATAAAAAACTACTGAAAATTTAATAGATAAATATTGCATATTAAATTGTCTGATAAATTGATTATGTATAAGATCCGACGGAAAATTGTCATTTTCAAAATATAAAACAGACAGAAGATTTATTAAAAGAGTATCCATTTTTATCGTCGAATATGATTAGTCGCGAAAAAACTTAATAAATTCTTGCAGCTTGAGTATCAAGGTAGTGATGAGAAGCGAAAGTTTCCCTAGGCAGGCTGTACAAACGGGGACTGGAAAATCCATTTCGTTTTAACTTGACTCGAATTAAATGTTTTGTAGCTTCGAGTTCTACGAATAGGTGGAAATGGTATAGAATTGACGTACGGGTAGGGAAATGCATCAGTGTACTCGTGGGGAAAAGGTGATACGAGACAAATTGAGAGGGAGGCTCGGAACGCGTTATATAGAGAAATAGGAAGGAAAGAAAAATGGAATGTGAAAGAGAAAATTAAGCAAGTAGGAAATTGAATATTTGGCGATGGATAATGATTTAATCAATTTTATAAAGTTTTACGGATACTTCGAAGCTTAAGAATGTATCGATGTTTTTTCCATGATACCTATACGAGATCGTCAACATTGGCTCACTCACGGCAATTAATGTAGAATGCAATAATTGGCATGGGATCGATGGTATAACATCAAATTATCTAAAGTACTGCTCTGGTATAGAACTCCTATTCAATATGTATCTGATATCGTGAGCTTTATTGTTTGTTACATTTTTTTACAATCTTTTTCATCAATTACTTTTTCTTATAACAATCATTCAAATGATTCTTTAGGTATGGATATTTTATCGATAATTTAAAAATATTTACATATGTTTAATGCAGCGCTCACTTAATGAAAATGCTGATATATATATACAAATGTATATACACAGACAACATATTTATCGAATATCTAGTTTATATGCTGATATCAGAACTATTTCGATGAAATAATCGAATGCAATATATGAAAATTTGTCTAAAAATAAGCATAAAATAAATTATAGGATGCATGTACACGTGTTTGTTGTACTAGTAAAAAAGGGAAGGTAAGTCTTGGATTCAAATTGTAAAATGCACGCACGAGGAATAGAATTGCGAAGGGTTCGAGGTTGGACGATGCTCAATGCCTTGCACGGAAAGGAAAAATGACGAGACATCTAAGCGTGCCCCGAAAAAATATAAAAAACGAATCAGAGACGAAAAATATGAACGCAGACATAGAGAGAAGGGAAGCGGAGAAATCTTTCAATTCTCCTCCTTTTCTAAATCACGCTTATCGCGGAAAGAGTGCAGCGCGCAGGTTGCGGCGCCGACGCCGTAGGGGCGTCGTGCTACCCCTTACATCGACGTCCACCATGCTCGGGAGCGGTCCGCTTTCCCCTGCCTCCCTTTTTCACCCGCGAATATTGATTCCTATGGGATGAAGAAGCCAGCGCGTCGCGCTGCAAAGGTTGGGTGCGTCGCCATCGCGGACGCTCATCGCCACCGACGCATTAATGGATACATTTAGCACAGATGCTCGGGACACTGCGATGCTGTCTGAACGCGGGACATCCGATCCGGGGTCAAGGCGATTAGCACGATGATGCCTCTTGGATTCGTTTGTCAGCCCATCAATATGATTCCTGTGATAAACTGATTCGGGAACCTTCTACGGATTCGCTTAGACAAGCCGACAAACCTTTAGTGTTGATAATCCTCGTTTTTCTTCCTATGTTTACCATTAATAACTAAGCACTATAGAAATTATTACGATAGTGAAATTTCTGTTACTTCAGCTTTTTTCATATTAAATGGTGACTAACCACTATTCTTACGACTTTTCAATTTATTTGAAAATATTTTAACGAATTAAATGAACAATTTTTAAAAATGTGGTTAACGAATATTAATTTCATAGATGGAAATGTTTTCTAATTAAATATTTATTTATCTTTTCACCAACATGTAGTGCGATAGCGTTTTTTATATTATATATTTTAATTTATATTATATTAGATATTAGATAGTACTTTTTTTATAGGCTGTTATTGAAAGTTATCCGTGGAATAATAAATATCAATTACATTACTCTACAAATATTAGTTTTGTGTATAACGGTATAGTAAATATAGTAAAAATTTTTGGCTAACAACATTTTTTTGTTAAATTTTAAAAACATTTTCTAGCTGTTATATAAAAGAAAATTTTATTTTAAGAACTCGTCGATTCAAAAGTCGTTTGCATCACTCTGACAGTGCACCTTACATTGTAGGAAATGCTTTCAAAACAGCATTCAATTTGTGTACATTTCTACTGAATTCAACCCATTAATGTATTAACTGTCAAATTCAGATCGGTTTTCCGCTGATTACTTCAGAGAGTTTGATATATCATTTTCTGAACGTATTTATGTAAAATTAAAAATTTCATTTAACATTTCTGTCTTGAACAATTATGATACTGTTAAGCTCTTCAAAATATTAGTTATCTAATATATTTGAATATTGGATATCCATGAAAATTATTTAGAATTCTATTAGGTTGCTTGAAATTATGTTAAATTCAAATTATAAACATTGTTTTCAATTTAAATTAGCTAATTTTTATAAATAAATAAAGTTTTATAACGTAAAAAATCATTTAACTTTTTGATTAAGAACATCGAATTAATATTAAAATTATTTTTATATTTTATGTTGAAAATTTGAAAGCTTGAATTGAATGTAAAGATCTTTAATTAAGAATAATTTCTTATTAGGTACAATTTAATAATAAGAATAGTATTGTACCGTTTTTAAAATCATAAATATATTAATCTTTATTCAACGTTATATTTGTTAATAATAAATATTAATGTGTGTAAGTAAACAAAAAAATAATATAGTACCTTTAAAATAAATTTAAATTTCATTGCCTTAATTTTAAATTTGAATTCTGTATATTTCATGTAGTGTTACATGAACAAGTTGTACAGTTTAGTTGGAGAATCTAAAATTAAACATCGTTTTAATTAAATCAATAATAAATCGGCATATTCTCTGCATAACATTCGTTATTCAATTAAGTTGAAGCCTATTTATTTGAAAAATAATACAAAAGCACATGCGTACACTACGTTATTTAATTAATGTCTTAATAAAATTGAAAATGTATGTCTCACAGTCTATAGTTGCAATTAATAAAATATTTATTGGACAAAAATGAAATAAAATATTTATAAGTAATACTATTATTATTTTATTATTATTAAACTGTGCTATAATAAACGAATAATTTTACAATTTTTCAAGTTATTTTGTACTGCAAATTTATGAATATTTCATTTTTTAATGTTTTGTGATTAAAATTTCAATAAAAAAATTTTGACTAATAAATTTATGTAAATTATAATGATTTAAATTATAGTTATAAATTTTATTAATATTATGTACATAATTATAATTTGAATAAAGAGGTACAATATAGGAAATAATTATAATACATTAACATATTTATAAATAACTGATAGAAAATAATATTGTTATAAGAATAATGTTTTAAATATTTACAAGTGTATTGATCAATATTATTATATGAAATATTATTAGGTGCGTACATGTGGAATATAGTAAACATTATTTGAATAACATGATTTAGTAGTTGTGTGTAGGCTTACAATATTAACAACTTAATGACAATGAAATAAGTTTCTGAATATTATTAGATTATGAATAATATGAATAATATGAATTTCAAATGTCAGTAACTGCTATTTATTTGTAAATTTTTTATATTTATTTTAAAATAACCATGTTTTTCTTACAATATTCTATTTTATGTGCATACGAGTTTTTATGACATACCATGTATTTAGAAGAAAAACTATTAAAGCAACATTGATTTTTCTGCCGGTGCTATATACAGTATGTAAGCAGAAAGGAGTACCGTAGAAAATTGAGTTGAATAATAGTTCGAACATTTTGTTACAATGTAAGATTTGCTTAATTATAATAAAATATTAAATTGTAATAGATACTATAATAGACAATAATTTAAAATAAAATAATTTCATTCTTTTGAAATAATAATTTTAATAATACAATTATAAAAAACTTAGTTACGTTCCATTTTGATATCTAGTTATCAATATGAATATTTCAACGAAAAATAGATGTTTTATAAGAAAAAAAACTTCTTCAGATCAGAAAAGTCATTTAGAATTAAAAAAGTAATTAAACTTACGCTTCACTATAATTAAAGTTGATGGTATACCTTTCTTTAATATGAAAATTCTTTTATATTTCGTTATTTATTGCATTAAAAAAATATTAAAGTATACGAACGAGTTATATAAATGATAATATTATAATTGATATTTATTGAAATTATTTTTATATATATTTTTATTATATTTTTTACGTTAAACTTAAACATTCCAAAGTGAAAGAATATGAGTCATTTTATAGCATTAATTTAAAGGTAATTATATGCGTTTGTATAGAGAATTTTTTTCAATTTCACGAACTAATTAATTTAAAATAAATGTAAAAATATTCTATAAAAGTGTGAACTGAGAATTTATAATATAAAAACAAATACTATTTTGGAAATACAAAATTTACTATAAAATATACTATATAACTATTTTAAATCAAGAATGAAATTTCAAACAAAATTAAGAAAAAAATGTTTTTCCTATTATTACTAAGCAAAAAAGGTCATTGTTTTAAAATACTAATTAATCGTAATTTAAGAAGTAACCATATAATTATCGTCATTTTTTTGTTTGTGGTATAAGTAAAATAAGTTTTTCTTGAAATTAATAATATTTTATTATATGGGTAGTATTTAAAGTATAGTATGTTTTAATAATATAGTTTAGAATATAATTTTAAAAATAATAATATAATATTGTTATTTATAATAAAAAGGCGTGGTTATCTAGACCTTATCATATGGTTATATGCATGTACTTATTTAGTATCTGTTGTAAAAGATGAATTTCAAACCTGGAAGAGAATTGGCTTGTCAAAGTCTAAAAACTGAAAATAAAAAATAAAACAATCAGAAAAAACGTTGAGGGTCAGTGTGTACAGGAACTTGTGGGCGATCGATGCGCGTTGATAACGGATGATTTTGGGTCATCACCCTTTCGGTTTCTCGAGTCGGGGGGTTGTTAAGTTTTGAGTAAATTTCGTTATTTCGAGTTAAAGTGGCAAGTATTTTAAATAAGTAGATATTTAGGAGTTTTTCTCTGATTCGTTAATGATACACGGTGGATTGATTATTCAAATTTTCACATAAAAAATTTTCAAAGTGTACAGTATCTACGTATCTTAAATATTTAATGAGGTTAAGTTTTGAAGAATTTTAAACCTGCAGAATATTATGAATTTTTATTAGAATAAATTCAAATCGAATCAAACTATTAGTCCTTAAAATACCTTGGATAAATTTACATGAAATTTGCGGATGGCGATATTATAGAAAAATCTAACCAGATTTTCAAAAGATCTTATATGCAGCTTCTTTTCAGAAGCGAATTATAAATAGCATTGATAGTCGGATCAAAAGGCTCGACACTTAAATTTTTATACCTAAAAGGTCGGAATTCCCCAAGGGCGAAGGGCATACAGTGCTATGGGGCACTGGAGCGGCTCTTTAAGAAGGTTACCTAATATCGACGCGACGGTGCACCGCCTGAGAAAACGACAGAGGAGTTTTTTTCCTCTACTTGAATACTCAATGCTGACACTTGCAATCAATTTGATTAGTATCGAGAAATTTCTCGAGTAGTCCCCTCTTTATTTGTAGTGAAATTAATCTGCTGATTGCTACTCTTCACTCACGTTTTAGCATGTTATTTTTATTTTATTTTACATATGATTTAAAAAATCAAAGAATAACACAGTTTACTTATGCTTTAATTTTTATGGGAAAGAATTATGAAAGAATCTTTCAACTTTATTTGGATATGACATATCTTGCAATTTAGATATAATTATATGATAATTATTTTATAAAGTATTTTAACTATAATTAAACGGATTTAAATATTTTTTGATTGAAATTCACAAAGAAATATAGACATAGTTGATTCTTTCTACTTTTAAAAAAATATTAATTTAAAGACGATCATCCCATCAAAGAACCTATTTAATTGAATAGAATATTTGTCCAATATTATAATACATTGAATTAAATTTTAGTTCTTAAATAGTGAGATATAAATAAACCTAAATAATAATGAATAGCAAATTGGATTATTATAGCATGGGTTATAAGAACAAAGATTGAAAAAAAATTGTTTGACATTTTAAATCTTAACTTAAACTCATTTTTGAAATAATTAAAAGTTAATAATAAATTATAATATTATTTATTATTTTACAAAAATAAACAATATCGCAGTAATAATATAATATTTTTTCTTACAAAATATAATATTTCCTACTATACAAAATAAGTACAGTAGAGTTGATTGAATCATTTCGTCATCATACACATGCACAGAAAATTTATATTTTAATCAATTTTTTTATTTTATAATTTATTATTTAACTTAATATTGTTTTAATAAATAAAACTTTATTATAAAGAAAATTTTTTATTAGTAAATATTAATTATTAACATGTTAAATATGCATATATGTGTGTGGTATATATATATATATTTAAATATATAAGTTTAAACTGAAAAAGCTTTGTGTATATTTTTGTTTAATTAAAAACGGTTCACAACGTCGCGAAGACATATTTACAAACTTGAATGATTTCCATAAGTAGTCAACTAATTAGACAAAAAAGCCTGAGAATGAGAAAATTATCATATAAGCACAATGGTTTCTTGCTGGGTTTTAAGTAGATAAAGTCATGATCCGATGCTACTAAGAGATAGAATCCAGATATCCTCTCTCTCCACCCTGATCTACTGATTCTTGTTCGCGATCTAAAGGCATAAGCCACGCAGAAGCTTGTCAAGCAGTCCAAGAATGTTAATCCTACCCGTCCTGTTTCTATTTTCAAACGGAAGGCAAAATAGTTTAAAAGATGCGTGTGCTTCAAGTAAATAAAGTAAATAATGACGTGCGGTGAAGAAAAGTTGATGTTGCATTTAACAGAAAATTGATAAATTAGCATATAAACGATAGCAGCTTGAATTGAGTGTTATTTAGTCGTTTACAGCCTTTTTTGCACTTCTTATTGTTACCACTAGACACAGAAGATATAAGGAGTTGAAAGAAACAATTGTTGTCAACTATGTTCAGTAATAAAGTTCAATTGAATAAAACCATTATTTAAGCTTGAAAAATAATATATTATAAAACATGAAATCCTTCCAAGAAAATTAAGGAATGAAACATAAAGGGAGATAGATTCAAATTCAATTTTATATAAAAATATTCAGGTCCAAATCTTTAAAATAAGAGACCTGCAAAATATTAAAAAGATGTATGAATTCTGAAGAGTTAAAAAAAATTACAAATTAAAGAATTCTTTAAAAACAGGAAACAATTTATAAAAATTTAATAATTCTATCAATCACTGCTGTATAAAAGTTTCTTTTATAATTTAATTTTTTCTGAGCTGATTTATTTTCTTCTACGAATTTACTATTTTTTAAATATTTTTTTCAAAGTTATCTTTCTCTTTCTCTTTTTTAAATTATTAAAAATATTTAGAGAAAAACTGAAAACTCTATAGTGTATTACTTAATTTATTACAAGCATTTTAAATATATTAATTTAATATCTTCTTAAATAAAATATTTAAAAGTAATATTCTTTAATAAGCTGATATTAAAATTTATAAAGTTGAAAATTTTATTGAACCTTTAGCATTTCTTAACAAATAAGCCTGTAAATAACACTAATAATAATTCTTATAGATAGATTATTTAATTTAATATATGATAACTTAGTATTATTGAATAATATTAATCTAGTATTGTTTTATCATGGCTCTAGGTTTACGTATTTTAGTTTTCTATTAATGATCTACTTATTATTATTATTATATGTAAAATGCAATACATAACTTAATAACAAAAGATTCATTTATGTGAGTGAAAAGAAACAATTCTATCTATTTCACTTCTAATTTATTTGTTTTCGCTTTTCTTATATATTTCAGAGGGTGGGAACATGTATATCGTTACAATATACTCTTTCTCTTTTTTCCATTACAAAGTTATTCATGTTTGCAATGTTCAACACATAATTCAATTAATTTCGTAACATTTTAAACTTAATTTAATAATAAATATACGTTGAAAATTATTTATTTATTAAAAAATTTTAATTCTGTTCTATATCATTAAATTTTAGTATTTTTTAATTTAACATAAGCTATCTAAATGCACTTATTTTTGATAAAAGCGAATAAAAAAAATTTAAAACAAAAATAATAAAGTAGAAAACGGAATTGTTATATTTAATTAATTATTTTACAAGCGTCAAAATTACTTAGAAATCTTTGATACAGCGATGCTTAATAAAGGTATCCAATGTATCAACAATTTCATATTGTATGAATATGAGTTCATATTAAACTGCTATGAATTTTAAACTTTAAAGTAATTGAATGAAAGTTGTTATGAATATAAGTAATAAATATAAGTTGATATGAAATTTAAGCTAAACCGATTGTACAAATATAGTATAACTGTTTAATAAAAAACAAAAATTGTAATTCAACTTAATTTGATATAATTAAATATATTTTATATAATTTTATTTAGTTTAAATTTATCACTAGTTATTTACACTATTTTAACTTTCTATGTAATGATAAAAAATTCTTGTATAAATACAACTTATATAAAAAGTTATGTATAATAATAAAATTTATAAACAGTTCATAATTTATATTGCTTTCTAATAAATTATGAATATTAGGAGAATATTTATTAAAAATTTTTATGATTTAATTTATTGTATTAACTATACATAAAAAGTATAAATAAAAAGCAAATATTTTTTAAAACATTTTTATGTAAATTTTATATTCACTAAATATTTAAATATCATTATGTAAATATTAAAGAAAATTCATTAACTATTTTCATATAATTTTGAAAGTCGGTAACTTTTTCATAATTTTCTATTTAATAATTTATACTAATAATGATACAATATTTCTTTACAAAGGATTAATTAATCGATGCTTTGCATAAATTAAAATATTTTAAAATATAAGTTTAATATACAAATCTAGTACTCTAATTATAAAATTTTAACTTCTTATCTATAATATTTTTGAACTATAGTTCTTTTTAGTATGTGTAATCTAACATGAAAATATTTCTTCAGTTTTATTGTTTTATTTACTGAAAATTTCATTGCGTTTTTGTACTATTGAGTGAATAACTTCAACTGTACATTTTTCTTATAAAAATTTTTATTTATAATAAAATAATAATTTCATTACATTTGATTTGAATAATAATATGTGATTAAAGTATGTTAGATACTATTCAACTAAATAAATTAAATTCACGATGAATACGTATTATTATGTATTTAAAATAAAATAAAATATTTTATTAAAAGTTATTAAAGTTAAAATAAATTAATTTTAAGTACTTAATATTTATTATCTAAATGTTGTCCAAAATGCTATTCTGGAAATTTATAATAAATAGGAATTAGTGGAGAATTAGCTATTAATTTTATATATTTGCATATAAAAATTAAATGAAAAATTTTTTCTTGTATTATTGATTTAATGAAGTAATTCATATAATTATATTTTTATTTAACAATATTTAACGATATAAAAATAATATTCTACATGTTGATAATGCATACTTAATATTTTCATACTTCTTCCAAAATTTTTGATAATTTAATCATCTTATCTTTTAAAAAATAAAGCTAATAAATAGTATTATTTTAAGTATATATTTTTTAGAACATGAAAGTTAATTAATTACAGGAGACTTGAATTTATTGCATTTATTTTGAATAAAACTTTAGTAAAAATTCTAACAAAAAAAAGAATTTTTACTGATATTAAAAGCTCATATGATATTTTTTTATTTTTTACATTTATTTAGATTTTTCCATCAGTTATTTTAAATTTAATAAATCATACTATTTTATTATTTTGATAATATTATGTTACATATAAATGCCTTTAATCTATTAATTATACACTGATAGCATAATGATATTGTAAATATTGTTATTAGTATTTTATGTTCGAATAACATAAATTTTTTTTTCT
Source organism: Dolichoris vasculosae (assembly GCA_018907195.1). NCBI lineage: Eukaryota > Metazoa > Arthropoda > Insecta > Hymenoptera > Agaonidae > Dolichoris > Dolichoris vasculosae. Next base: position 2,415,918 of record JACCHY010000002.1, on the reverse strand, counting down.
TTCGAATAAATAAATTTCAATTTATACGAAAAAATAAATATCGTAATTGCTAATCTATTTCTGGAATTTACCTTAAATATAATTTTATTTATTTATTTTATAGAATGAAGATAAGCATATTAATTGTATCAACTAAAATATACTTCTCAATATTACACTAAAATATTAATCTGACAATTCCTGAAGTAATAGAATTCAGAAATTTATATTATTTCGTATGATATTTTATTTTGAGCTTTATCAACTTTGAGTGAATTATCAAATTAGTTTTTCCATGAATTAAGTAATTCGTGATAGTTATAATTTATTATTTGTTTGTTCCATTTGATTTGATAGAGCTTGGAAATTCTTCTGATTAAGTTTTATTTGTATATTTTTTGTAGATATATTACTTTTATTATTATTTTAAATGCGTAAAATTATTTTTATGTATAATCTTATACTGGATATCTTTCCCTTAGTACTTCTATCACTACTTTATCCGCATCTTATGTTCGTGTTATTTGAGCCGTACATAATTGAACATCTATTTATTATTTTTATTGACAAGTAATAGAGGGTATACTTTTTTACCACCAACATATTATAGTTTTCTTGATAGATTTAATATTAATTCAGAATTTTATGATTTATTATTATTTATATTTTTAACGAAATTTAGAATATTTTAATTTAATTAAAAATATAACCTTTCATTTTTTAATATTTTTCATATTTCATTTCACCTATTAGCTGAGTTTTATTTCTCTTAGAATTTATTTGTAATTAACTTCCAATTTTAACTACTATTAATATATTACCATTGAAATACATATTTCTATAATATTGAAATATTAATAAATATTCAATTTCTTTTCTAAACTATGTACAATCGTTTTATTTACTCTGATGTTTTAAGTTACTATATAAGAATTTTATATGTTATTGTATAGCTTTTTATATATTATTAAATTTTCAACAATTATGTTACTAAAAACAGTAAAATCTAATATAATTTATTACTCTTATAGTTATTAGTCTTATTATATGCCATTTGAATTATTTGTCCGATAATTAGAATGTATATTTATTTTATTCTAATTTTAGTATCCATATATCTAAGAATTACTCTCTGTATATACAAAGATATCATATACTTATATTACTCAAATCAGAAAATTCATTATTAAATAAATAAACATATTTTATAAAATTTATATTTATTATAATATTCAGTTACAGAAAATTAATCGATGGCACAAGTACGATATATAAGCAATTTTGGTAAGTTTATTACCGAAAAAATTTAATTAAATTCTAGTATACACGAAGTAAATTATTTGTAGATCTTGTGTTATTAAATGTAGATGCCTAGAAATATATAAAGAATAAATAAAAAATAAAAAGTTTTACCTTACCCAACGTTTCATAATTTTTTTTCGACTCGACCGTGTGAATTATGATGAAGTTTCAATATATTATATATAAAATTCGACATATATACTAAATGATATTGTATTGTTACAAATGAGAAAATTAGCGTGAGTTACGTGATTACTTACGATGAGAATAAGTTGTTCTATATTATAATTTTATAAAAAATAATTAGTAATTGTTTTGTATTATAATTTTGTTAATTAATTTTGAATAAATTCAACTTTTTAATTAAATCTAAATTATGTACAACATGACGTTTAGATTTGAAAGATTACTAGTAATGGAAATAGATTATCTCATAATACAATTTATTATTTTTGTATATTTTATGACTTTAATAATAAATATTAATTTTAATTTACGATATTAATATGCCGATATTTTCAAAGTAGTCTTATATCTATTTAGATCGTATTTTTTATAACGTGAAAGATATAGTCATGACAATTTTTTTCCGCACAGTTTGTATTAATCGTCAGATACTTGACATTTTTATTTGTTACTCATTACTGTTGAATAATGTATATTAATTTATTAAAGTTTATATTCGTTATAAAAATTTATTAGAATTCAACATCATTATTATAAATAACGTTAAACCTGAAAAATTAAAAAAATCTTTAATAGAAAAAGAAATATATAAATTTTAAATTTGAAAGGATTAATAAAAAATGGTAAGTAGAATTGAATAAAAAAATTTGAATATTTAACCCGAAATATCTTAATTAATCCGAAAAGTGAATATTCTTTATTTTGCTTGTGTTTACAATAAAAACATAATTGGTTTATTTTTATTTGAAATTCATGAATATAATAATGGAGGGTAATGTTAGTTAATCGCCGTTTAAGAGCACAGAGATCGATGTAGAAAGAGAGGAAGAGTCGAAGAGAGATAGAGTGAGTGAGAGAGGGGGGAATAGACTTCAAGTAGAAAGTTTGAACGGCAATCGATGTCTTTGGTGTCAATATTTTAACAAACATGTTGTTTCTCAGATTCAAAATAGACACGCGCGAGTCGAATGGTCAGTCTTGGCGCGTGTTTCTCAGGTATGGTTTGACCTCGAAAGTCCATTGGAAGTTCAGGGGCAGAGGCGCACGTGCTCGATGAAGCCCATGCAGTTTGTGCGCTGTGCGCAACAGTGGAAAAATAACAGAAAAGGAGCGAGCTATAGAGGAGTAGATATAAAAAGAGAGTGAGAGTATACGTAGAGCATGGGAGGAGGGTAGAATTCACGGTTAGAGCCGGTTGGAACGACCGAGAGCTGTGCGAAATCGTAGTAACGAGGCCGTGATAGCGAGGGTAGTGGTGGCTTTAACATTAGTGCACTTTGGGTCGTACGCTCAGTCATGTATATATACAGTGGAGGACGCACACAAGTACATCCGGAAAACCCGGGTACGTCGAGTTGACACCGACGCGAAAATATATGCACAGTGTGAGTGAGAGGACGTATCGAGGAAAGCCATTATAACCGTTAGCGCTGAGCTACCGACAGACTCTCCTATTGAATGAAAGCACGCGCCGACGGGTCATGTGACGAGGACGCGTTATAAAGAGTGGACTGCGATCGGGTTAATTTATACTTACTGCCTCATTGAGATTGCTTCTGGGTTAAACTCGCTTCCATTACGATCACTTATAAATGATCCTGATAATCGTGTTCTTTACTTTCCTTTAGGTTAAACAATTATTTGTGTAGAAGTCAAGAGATGGATAAAATTAGCACGTAAAGTTATTGAAGATGAAAAAGTACGATTAAAGGAGCTGCTTCTTCTTCGTTGATACTTTTGACAGTGAATATTATTTTTAACTTCTTCATCAGGAAATTAGCCGCTAAATTTTATAAATATTTCGTTAAATTATACTATAAAGTAATTTAATGCGTAGACTATGTTCTAATGTTTGTGTTTAATAAAACATTTATTGAATGATTGTATTGAAATTATTTCTTTTATTGAATTCATTTAGGCAGTTGTTACATTTGTTTTTTTTTTCTATTTCCTCTTTCTTCTTTTTCTTTTTTTCTGTTATTCATATTGTATTTTATATTCATACTTATTGTCATACTAATTGACATTGTTATTTTTACTTCTTCTGCAACTGCTACGTTGATATCTACATCCAATGCAATAAAATATATTTGACACTTTTATACGTTTGACATATAATGATGTACCCAAAAAGTTTAATTAAAAGATTTCATTATTATTTAAAAAAAATGCCGAAATATCAAAACTGTTAATTTGATAATGATAAGCTAATTGTTCAAAATATATTCGTGTTCACAAAATGAAATGAGAATTATTTACATATACTATGATTGCAATATCATAAACTTTTTATAAAATTTGTTTTATGAATATATTTTTGATAAAAATAGATTTCTAAAAAAAGTTATCATTTTTACACGAAGGAGTGGCTAATAAAAATTCATAAATTATATTTTAAGATAAAGAAAATTAAATTTCTTATAATATTTGCAAGAATTAGAAGTAATCCAATATGTAGACGCATCAAGTTACACAATGTTGATAACTATGGTAGTATTATCGTGAACTCGCATACTTTTGACATTGCAATGGATTATTTATAAACTTTACTCCAACTCATGTTGGCAAACGTAACTTGGTACTTTGATAAACCAATAATTTAAATTTCAAAACAGATTCATAATTTAACTCAAACATGTATTTTTATAATCGATTATATATAATAATGATATGCATTTCGAATATGTCTTAATACAATTTGAAAATAAAGTAATATATATATATGTTAATTAGGAGTATCTCATTCTATGAGATATATTTAATATATATTATTTCTATTTTATATTATACATATTTGTAGAATTGTATAAAAATATTTGTAGCGAATAAATTACGCTTATTGTTATACGCGGGAAAATAAGAAAGAACAATTAATTAATTAATTAGATGAATATTTTCAATTTATTTGTAAATGTGGAATTCCTCGAAAAAGTATATGTAAAGAAAAGTTATAGTTAATTTAAAAACTTATATAACGTACATTAATGCGCTAAAAATTGTCGTCAAAATAAGAAAGTGGATAAGTTCATGTTTCTTCAAATGTTCACCAGAAATCCTTACGGCAATGGCGCTTTCGTAGATTTAACTCACGTGTTGATAAAAGTAGCCTTTTACAATATACAGATAGCTTGTACATATCGAGGCCTATAAGTTGTGGTCACGTTAGAAGCCTACGTCCGCAACCTTGACCGTCACAACGCTTGGAAGCGTACCGTTTGTTCTTAGTGGGTTTTATCGCCGTGCGGTCGTATTCTATTATTCTCGTGGAATAAAAAACTCCATCGGAGAGGCTATAGGTTCACCAACGCTAACAAAACAATGAGCGTGCGTACGGACGATCAAGCGTAAATATATATGCGCACACAATTGACGCGCTTTTCACGCCTGCACGTGGGACTGTATACGCACGGCACGTGTGGCGATTTTTCACGGAGATCGATCGTAAAGCGCACCCGCCCCTGTCGCACTTGCTTAATGCATTCGTCTTATCCGACATTCCTCAATATTGCCTCCAATGTATTATGAGAATAATGTATACTTCCTATTGCAAATCAAAGAATCCATTCTATAAAACTCGGGCCTCTCTCTCGACTATTGTGTATTCCTCGTGTCGACCTTGTTTGTAACTTTCCGAATAATTATTTTTCCACTCAAGATGTCTTCTCTATTACTTACAAGAGACCTTTTTTCAATTTAATACAATTAAATAATTATTACGGAATATTTGATATTATAAATTATATATTTTATAATAAATATTTAAATAAAATTGCATTCTTGGTATTAAAATATTTTTTAATTATAAAATATTGAATAGTTTTTAAGAACATAATTATTTTTTAGCTTAAAGACTTAAAATTATTATGTAAATTTAAAATCTTAGTTTATAATATTTATGAGTATATAAATTAAGCAGAAATATCGTAGCTATCTAAAGTTATATTAAATTTTAATAGTTATTATTAAAATTACAAAAAGAAACATAATTTTGGTGATTAAAATTGAATGCAAACAAATTAAATCTTTAATTCTTCAAGATTATATTATTTTTTAATTATGTATTATATTTTTAATTTGAACAATTTTCTTTTTAATCTTATTCATTTTATTCATAGTACCTAATCTTCAAAAAATATATTTTCTTTGGTTCAAAATATAAAAGTATTGCTTTTTAATTTCTAAAAAAACTATTTAACATTTTCATAAAACAACAATATCATTATATTATTTTGACTATTAAATAATAAAATTCTTATGAAATTGTATGTATTATAAAAATATGAACTATTGTAGGTTTCAATCTCAACAGTCAAATGACACCGTTAGCAATATTTTAAAGTCTGAAAATTTAATTTTCAGTTAATAATGGAATAATATAGTTTTATAAAATATTTATGAATTATATAATGAAATTTATTTTAGATTCTTTTTTTTTAAACTATTTCTCCCACTATTTTACTTTTTTTTATTATTCATTTAAAATTATTATTCGTTATTTACTTATTTTTAATTAGTTCTTCAAATACTTAATTAATATTTTAATATTTATAATATTACGTATAAAAACTTTTTTCATGTTAAATATTATTATCATAACCCCTACTAAATTAATTTTTTGTAACTATAATAACTATCGTTTTTAGTTCTTCATTTAACTATATACATTCTTTTACATTTGATTAGTTTAGTAATGTTAATATAAAATTTAAAACTTAATACATAAATTTATAATTTCTATTACTATATGGTTTTATATCTTTTGAAGAACATATTGATATATTATATCTTGATGCAATAGCTGTGTTATATGAGTATCGTGAGTCAGTAAATACAGAAGTCCATATTTTGATTATTCGTGTTTTGAATCATAATGATCTAGAATAGTCACAATAATAATGTTAATAATACTGGTCAGAAAAATATTATATTACTATACAATTTTTACATTAATTATTCATTATTTAAATACATTTTTAATGCGCTAATAATTACAACTAAAATAATTTCTTTTATTAATTTTCCAAAGCACTAATGATATAATATTTTTTCAGACTGTGGAATAATATTTAATAAATCGATAGAAACAGATACAGTTATAAAAAGATTTAAAGTATCTAATTTGTTACATTTACTTATTTGTTTGAGTATTATTAAATAAAACTTGGGCTTAATGTGATAAAATTTTAATTTTTTAATTCCACGAAACTTGAAAATATATATTTATATGAATAATTTTTTCTTTCTAATTAGTTCCATATTAATTAGATAAAAAAATTTTATGTCTACAAAAATTTCAGTACAAATTATAGCACGCAAATCTTAAATTTAATATAAAATAATAATATATTAATTTTATTATTAATATAGTTACTAACTGTTAACAGTATATTAATAATTGAAATTTAGATTTCTACTATTTGATAATAATTTCTATTATCAATAATAATATATTAAATTTCTATAGTTATACTACTATATTTAATAAAATATTTATTAATTTTAGTATATATGATAATTTTTAATATAACAAATATTTTCAAGAAAGGTCTATTTTAAAATTTTTTTTATAAAGTGATAAAATTTATTATTCATATGTTAAATATTAAAAATTTAATATTAAATATTACAAACATTTATAGATACCTAGAGGTCTAGCTACAATACATAATTAAAATATGTATATTAATTATTGTTAATATTCTATTCCAAATAGATTAATTTGTAGATTTTGATTTAATTAGTAAATAGATATAATAATATATAATAATTCCTTTTATTTATTTGTTTTTTAAATAAAAAATTTGAAATATTTAATATTAATTGCATGAATATTTTTTATGATTCCTGTACTTTAAAAAGGTGTCTTTTTTATTCAATTACATCGAATTAATGCAAAAATAATTATTATAAATTATATTAATGTAGATATTTTTATAAAATAATAATCTTTTTCTCTCTCTATTCTCTTCTTTATTCTTTATTCTCTCTATTTTCTTTATTATAAATTACTCAGTTATATATATATTTATATTTGATTATATAAATAATTAAAGATAATTAAATTTGATCTAATTAAAACTGATTATATAAATTCTATTATATATATTATTAGAAAAAAGATTAATTAACATTTTATTTATTTAAACTTTATTATTATATTTATTAATATTTTATTTTATTATTTAGTAATATAATAATAATAAATATTTAAAATAAAAGATTATAATATACATAAATAATACTTTATGTTACAAGAATATGTTCATAATAATTTTTCGAACAAGGTTTAAAAATATTATTCAATAGAAAAATTTGAAGTATAATAACATTTATATTAAAAAATAAAAAATTAACTATTTTTTAATTCATATTAATCATTTTTTCTTTCAATAATTTAAGCTTTTAGTTTTTTGCATTATATTGAATTAAAAAAATGAAATAGTATATATTGAAATATATTTGTGCTGAGGAATAATAAATATTCTTCCCTTTAATTTAACTATAATTATTATGAATTAATTTCATATTTTTTTTAAACTTATCTTTAATAATTTTTATTGTATTATATATAATAATACTTCTATGTAAAGAGTAAAATATAAATTATTTTGATAACGAATATGGATTCGTAGTTGCAGTTTCATTTGATCTTTTTTTATTTATTATTTATTTCGTAGTTATTTTTAAAATTTATAAACACATATTTTCTATAAAAAAAATTGAATTTAATTTTTGTAAATTAATATTATATTATAACTACAATGTAAATTAAAATATTATTTATATTAAATATATAAAGAATAAATTTTATCTAAAATTTCATGACATATGATAGGTAAATATATATTTTTTTTAAATGTGAGTGTATATATATTATATTTATAAATTAATCTAAACAATTAAAATAAATTAAATGAGTATACTGTAATGGATAAATTAACATAAATTTTTCTACAATTTCTACATTTAAATTTATATAATTTTATTTTTTTATATATTTACGTTATTATATTATGGTAACATAAATATAAAGTTATAACACTATTATTTCATGAATATTTTAAATTGATATATCAATTTTTATAAGAATAATATTATTTTAAATATTAAAAATATCAATTTTATAAAATTACATAAAACAATAATATTTATATTTTTGTTTTATGAAATAATATTTATTCGAATATCTATAAATAATATCTATAAATATTATCTATACATAATATCTAACACGAAAAGACGATTCTTAAACCTTGTTATTTGTAAATGAATAGATGTAATTTATTATTAGATAAAAAAAGTAACATTCAAGCATAAAAGGGAATGGCAAATTATCACAAAATACATAAATATTTTATCTAAATAATATTCCATATCTTCCTCCTTATATTATACTTAGAATTTATCTTGCCAAGTTAACTTATCAATCAGTCCACATGAGCTTGTATTATATAAGGGTAAGATATGTATTTATATGACATGACAGGACTAATAAATTAGTTTCCATTCATTTCATTTCGAAAATTTATTAAGAATTAAATTAATTTTATATAATTTTTCAATAATATAAAATATGAAGATTTAGAATTATTAATGGAATTGTATCATTAATTGAGGTCTTACAAATCGAAATGTTAATGTTTAATCACAATAGTTTTCTTGCTAAATATATCATAGAAGAATGATATAATAAATATATAAACAACAATATTTACTTAATAATAATACTTTTACTTGCTTGTCGATGGTTATTATTTGTTTATTATATTGTGTCACTTTTAATAGAAAGATAATGCATTATAATAATGTTATTTTACACAGTTTAATATACATTGAATATATATTGTACAAAAAGATTTCGTTTCAAATTTTAAAAAATAATAGAACATTATAAATAAATAAAAATTATATTTTGTTGAATAGGATTTTTATTTGTTTAATTAAAATAAAAAAACATGTTATCAAATAACTGCACTTTTTTATAGTATATTTCTTTTAAATATTTTAAACATGAATCATTACAATGAATTCAATTGCCTGGTTTTAGGTTAAAAAAGAAATAAAAATTTATTCTTCTTGTAATTTTTAATTCTAAAGTATAAAAAGTTCTAATTAAAAAACGTCTAAAGTACTTTTTAAATTTAATTATAATAAATATGATGTAATATGACTTTTCTTTTTAAAACCTACATTTATTTTTGTGGAGAAATACGATGACCTAATTTTTATATTTCTTGTGTAAATGAAGTGTTTTATGTATTTCAAATACTTACTACTTTCTGGTACATAAAACAATGTATTATTTAGCCTTGGATTTAATTTAGATTGAATGTTTGAACTTTTCCAGTGCCTCGTACTTTCGTAGTTTTATGTAAGCATACAGGAAATACTTTACAGTCACATTAAATTTTATCAAAGATGAACAGTGTTTTGAAATATAAAATAATTTTCAACTTAAAGAAAACAATACTCATAGCTTTTTATAAATTTATTATTTTATTCTTTAGTTGTATAATACAAAATTATACAAAACTATACAAAATTATAAAGAGTATATTTCTTAACATATATTTATGAATAAAAATACGGTTATTATTGATTATAATTTAGCGATAAATTACAATATTTTTTGAAATATTTTATATAATATTTTATTTATCGAGTATAAATAAAAAAATATGAACTAAAATTTATGAATTAAAGACAAATGATCTAGTACATTCATATTTTTAAATTACATTAAAAAAATTTAATCTTATGAAAAATATAGATAAAATTAAATAAAAATATGTATATAATTTAATATTAAGAGTTATTGATTGCTTTTAGCAAAAAAGCATAAAATACATTTGATTAAAACACAAATAACAGTATCATTAGTTAATATTAATTAAATTCTGTTGTATTTTCTAGTTTTATTATCAAGATAAATCAATTATTCTCAAAATGAAAGTTACTTGACCCAAAATACATAAAGATTTTATTTAATTTTTTAGGAACAATTCGTGACTGATTTATTATTTGTTAAGCTAAAAGAATGTGAAAATGATATTTTTAATCAAATTAATTCTACTCATTTTTTATTCTCTGAAATTAATATTTTTAAGAAAATATATTAAAAGATTACTAGAAGAAATTTGTGAAATATAAAAAGTTATAGTAGAAAATGCAATATTTTTCTAAATTTAATATAAATTTCTAATAAGTTATAGTCTATATGTATTCAAAATTATGTACTTTTTGAGCCTTAGTAAAACTTCATAGTAATAAAATTTGAAGTTAATAGAATAATTTAAAATAATTTAATTAATCTATTACATAATGTTCTGGTAGAAATATTGTTCACATCTTCTATTTAATTTTTTTTAATTTGTAAAGTCATAAAAAAATATATGGAGTAATATACAATGTATTGTTACATATGACTATAACATTTAAAATATTGTTATGAATAAATTAAAAAAACTATTTTCATATTTAAACATTTAAAATATGTTTGTATCCTGCAATATACTTATAATATTATGGATTCATTAATTATTTTAAATATTATTAAAAAATAATATTTTTTTAATTATCTTGTTACATATTAAAATATATTATAAGCTTTACTCCTTATTTACAAAAACTAAAATACTTATATTTGTTTATCTTTATTTTAATTCTTAAGAGCTGATTTATAGATTGTAAGTAATTAATTTCTTTTAAATTAGTTTAAAGCAAACACAGATTTTTTGTTTTACAAGTTTTTGAGAAAATAATATGTGCAATCATAGAAACAAATACCTTATCTTAAGTTTAAAAATATTGTAAAAATCATATTAATCGTACTGTAATACATTTAATTTTTTTATGATATGTACTATTTATTTAAATTGCCGCTTCAAAATAATGAATTTAAATAAATTATTATTATTTGCGTAAAACATTAGATGGTGATTTATCTAACGAGAAACTAGGTAAATTAGTGACTTTTTAAAAAAAATATTGAAAATAATTGTCATATATTTATATAATTATTAGAAATATAATCAATATATTTTATATTAAACTTTTTAATACATTTGTAAACGTTTTTAATTCTAAGAAATAGTATAATTAATCTTAAGTAAATGAAAATTAAAAATAAATATTATTGTATTATTTTAATATATGGTATTTTTAGTAATAATATATGATGGCATATGTAGCTTTTAAATATTTGCTACTAATTTTGCTTATCTTTTAGTATCATAATAATTATAATTTATAAATAATTAATAATTAATTTATGTTTAGTTTTCATATATTTATAATTTTTATAGTAAAAATTTTAGTAATTTATTTCTTTCAAACGATTGAAAAATAATTGATAAATTTATTTTAATAAATTAGGACATATTATATATATATGTATGTTTATTATAAAATTAGAAATAAAATTTCATTAGAACTCTGGATACAAATTATAAGTTTTCATCTTTATTTGATAAACGAAAATAATTTTCTTAATTTTTTGCTGTTAATAAATTATATTTAATTCAATATTCTATTTTAAAATATATTTTGAAAAACTAGATGGAATCTTTTATCCTTGAATAGATAGAATGTTACATCAAATAAATTCGTTATTTTCCAAGTATGAAAATCATAATATTATATTTTACATTGAATTTTTAAATAAAATGTATTATATAATTCATGTGATTAATAGTATATTTTGATATGAAATAAATAAAATAATTTTTAAAGTATTAATTTTAAACTTAAAATTTTGAACGCGTATGTAATTTATTTTTACTGTTTTGTTTTCTAAACAAATTTTTAAAAATTAGTACGAATTTGACTTTTTCTTAATTAATTGAGTATACGAGATTGATTTCAAACAATTTTTTTTTCAAAATTAGTCTTTCATAACAAATATTATTTTTTAATTAATGAAAAAATATTATTCAAGTTGAAAAATCATGTGAATTTGAATATATCAAATTTGGATAAACCATTTATTTTAAGTGTCGCTATATTTCAAATTAATATCGATGTACTTGGTAAAAAAGAATGGCTACATATGTACGATTGACAATGAAAATTTACATATGTTTGATCGAAAGTGTATATATATGACTATTATAGGCAGACACATCGTTAAATTTCAGAGATACATTTATGATAAGCAAAATATATTCTTGAAATATATGTGTGTGCGGAGGCGAATACGCAGGCATCGTAGTGGTTAGTTATAAGAGAAGGTCTTCACCTTAAATGGCATCACAAGGTCTAAAAAAGCTAAATGCGACAGATTCAAAAAGTGGACCGGTGTCATTCGTGGCACGTGTCCCCCGGGAGGCAAGGGTTTCATTTCGCCGGGTGTAGGAGCACTGCAGACGTCCTGCCAGACAAAAAGCACGAGAGAGAAAACACGGCGGTGGCAGTGACTCTCCCGCGCACCATTTCCGCCTAGGAGGCGGTGGAGGCGGTGGCGGCGTCGGCGCGCGGCCAGGAGTATCGCGAGGGGGGGGGGGTGAAGAGAGTTCGTAGCACCGGGGGGGGAGGCGCGGCGCAGAGGAGCCTCTCCACCGCCACGGTGCACTGCACCTACGGCTACTATCGCGGCAACACGTACATATTCCGCGTCTCTCCATACTCCCGAGTACTCGACGACGTTTCGCTCGAAAGCTCGCACACGCCTCGTCGCGCTACATTCTCTGTTCTCTCTATCTGTATATATATATATATATATATATTTTATCTATCTGTCTCTATCTCTCTCACGCTCCCTCGTTCTTTCTGGCCTCCTAGTCCGTTCATTCACTCTCGGCGTTGCTTTTACCACTCCCGTCTACCCAACCACCCTCTTCCAACCCAACGTTCGCGCCTCATTCGACACCGCCGGCCTTCTTGTTCTTTTGCGTATCACGAGCACGCAGCTCTCGCAGACGGCGTGTTTCTCACCTTCCTCTCGCCCCTGGTGCGCTCGCCACTTATTCCCACTACTCGCTTTCGTTCTTCCGCTCCAGTCAGCAACTTCGACCGCGGAATCGTCGCGTTCTCTCGTGCGTGGGTGCTGGCACGCGTGCACTCTTTCCGACTAACTCCCTCTCTTTTTCACTTTCCATCACTTGCTACGGGAGCCTCGAGCATCGCATCGGACAGCTGTGCGCGCGTACCGTGTGTGTGCGTGTGAGTGCCGATCGCGCGCCGCCGCTGCCGTCACCGTCACTGACCCGTTGCGACGCGCACCGCGCGCCGGTTATGAGCGGCGACGCCCAGCTGCGCAGGAGCTATTTCTGAGGCGACGGACCACCTCTACAGGGGAACTCGAGCTTAGAGCGCGCAAGAGGAAGAGGTGGTGGACAACCAGAGGGCGAGGATGAGCGCGGACGGCATCGTCGGGGCCATCGCCATCAGCCTCTTTGGTACTTGTCGCTCATTCAATTTATCGTCGAAGCGGTGCGCGCCTTTTTGCGCCTGCAAACACGTGTCCTTCGGTCGTTAGCTCGTTTGCCACATCCTCACTCCTCACAATCCTGTATATTATCTCCTTATTCAGGTACCCTTTGATTTGCTAATTTTTCGCTTCTTGCACTATAATTTACCACGCTATGTTATTGTAGCTTGTAACACCGATTTTCGAACTATCAATGCCGGTTTTACGCTCATTCTTTCCGCTCGAATAAATTGATCTAATGCGTGCGTGATCGTTTGTTGCTGAAATTCGTTTGTTTATTATAATTTTTTCTATTTATTTGTTTATGTTTTTGTTTTCATCCTCAACTTCGGGATGACGACCGAAAAACTCGTGTAAATCGCCAAATGATAGGGAACATCCAAGACACTGCCAATGTCATTCTTATGTACCCAATACACATTCTGCTTTGGAGATGCATCTTATTCAAAGCTCTAGTTCGTTTTTTTCAGAAATACCCTCCTTATACCGCGAATAAGGTAAACCATGCCCAGTTATGGATCGTCCTACAGCAGTGTTGTTCTTCCAGTGCTCATTGACTTTCTCTACGTTACCGTTAGTATGAATAACGATGACGGGTAACTTAAGTTATTTTATGTATCATTGACAGTTATTTTTATCATTTTCTGTTACTTTTTTCTCTTTTATTATTATACAGCGAATAAAGAAAAATAAAACTTAAGTACTTATTATAAAGAAAAACAAAAATTAAAGAATGAACAAAAGAAAGAAACTGAATAAACGGAAGACCATCGGGTGTCTACCTTTAATATCTACTCTGCAATTATCTTTATTACAATGGCTAGAACCGTTTTTTTTTTGGTATCGTAAAAATTATATGCAGCACTGGCCAGTGAATGACCGCCTGTTACGTGTTATGCGCCAGATTTAAATGTCTGGTTATTTGATACATTGCACGTTTCATTGAATATTATATTGATGTTCAGATTAGCCATGAAAGAAAAACACTTTATGTGATATGTAGACGAAAATATTAAACTTTCTCTTTAAAAAACCGAGATAATTTACGTATCATTACATTATAATAGCCAAAAGCTATGTTATGTACCACTGATAAAAGTAAAAATAGTGCATTACAAATTACTTATTACTTTTTAAATATAAAAATATTTGTATAACGTATTCAGTTATTCGACTTTTGGATTGTGATGAATGATCTTAAAGACAACATTACACTCGTAATTTATTTGATATTTAGAAATATAAAACCATATAATCAGCTTAAATAAAATAGAAATTATATATTGTATATTTAAGCGAATATTTGATCAAGAAGAAATGGTTATATTTTTAAATAATGAAAGATTCTCTACCAATGTAACAGTGGCGTATATGCTTGAATAATTTAAGAGAGTCTAACATTGATTTCTCGCTCGATAGACCGCAATAAATATAATTTTATATAAAATAGCATTTTCCGAAGAATGCTTTGAATGTTAAAAATGGATTGTATTAAACTACTTTCAGCACATTAATTTGCTGTTCTATTAACACACAAATATCTTCGAAGGTAAAGCAGTATTTTCCAACCTTTAAAATTAGATTTCTTAGCCTACAAAACTAGTACAGGACACGATTATAATTTATTTACAATTGGATTGGGTAGTTATAAATTAAGTTATATGCGAAACAATTAATTTACAAAGATTGCTGAAATATTATTAAAACTAATGCTTCTATACGAATTACAAAAATATTATTAAGATTTCAAATACATTTCATAATAAGCGAACAAAATATTTATCATTTCAGGTCACGGTGCAACTGTTTATTCTATTTTATTATTTCCAAATACCCGCCGTTACCTTTCGAAATTTCGACATATCATTAATACAAATAATAAAATATATAATCCAAATAGAAGTGAAGCTATACATTTTTTCCATCTTTTATATATTTATAACGCTTAAATTGTGTAGTACAAATGAATACAAATCAATAATTCAAATAGCTTTGCATTTCCGTAATCAGAAATGTGGGTTATGCATTGTAAATGTATTGCTTGACCTACACTTCATTACAGTTTCTGCAAATTGTGGATCATGAGATATATTCGCAATATATATGACGTAAATTTTCGTAGCTAATCTAAGTATTAGTTGAGCATGATAGCATATAGCATGATTGCAATATATATTAGAAAGTATTTGAATTTGTATTGCTATTTAAATTGTCTACATTGTGTAATTAATTTTTATTTTGTTTTACATTTAATTACAGTAGAAATCTAGTTGTATTCAGTGAAAATAGTTCTGTTTTGGATATCATATTCATATAATATTAAATGTAAAAAAAGAGAAAATCATTTTTATATAAATTTAGATATAGAAATAAAATATTTGTCGATATGCATCTAAATTAAATTAATAAATACATATTTCAGATTAAAATCTAGTACTTTCATAATATTTGTAACTAATTTATAAAATGCTACTTTTTATAGGAAATTTTAGTACTTTGAAAATATGGTTAAAAGTATATTTTTTTAAAGCGCATTTCATTTTATTCGAGCGAAGAAAATTGTGTTTGCTGGAAGTAAGCAACTTCTCACATAAAAATTTAATAGCTACAGATCACGAATGAGACCATTCTACATCAAAACTTTATGTTTTTTGACATTAAATTGGTTATGTATTATAAAAGTTTTGCAGTTTGTAATCAAAACTTTGCCATACTAAAATGTCAAAAGTTGTTTGAAAATTAAAAACTTCTTTTTAAAGCTAGTTAAATAAGATTTTATAAATGAATGTATAAAATGAAATTCTAAAATAACTTTACGAAAAAGTTTAATCAATGTAATTATTTTATTTACGTAAATCTCTAGTTTTTAATTAATTAATTAATTATATATATAAATATAATGATGAAAAAAAAAAAATGTAAAATGAAATTGATTTAAATTAAATTTCTATTATCGAATTCAACGATTATTGAATCTTCAAATTGAATAAGAATAAAATTTATTAATAAAATGAACAAAAACATTTTACTATATTTTTTGATTAAAGTATTTATCAAGAATAAAATGTATTAATTAGAGTTAAATGCTATATATCATATATAATATAAGATTAATTAGTATTACTGTTAATTAATTATTGATACTGTTTTTAATGTTTGTATATTATTTTGAGTAATAAAAAAAATTTAGTAATTTAAAATAAGAAAATGCGTTTTTTAAAATTTTTAATTACAATCGAATCGTTATTATCAAACATTGTAACAACATTTTTTTATACATCTTCAAATTAAGTTACATTGAAATACTAATTAAAAGATTTTTTAAAATAAATATCGTGTGTTTTTATTAGTAAAAAAATATTTATATGCATGAATTAATATTATGATTGGATGAGAGAAAAAAATTAGGTCGTAAATTGTATTATATTAATTCTAAAACAAAGTATAATTTTTATAAACTTTCCTTTAAACAAGACACGGAAGTACTTGAAATGAGAATACTCTAAAACATCCAGTAATGGTGAAACAAATTTTAAATCGCAAAAAAATAATGATTTATTACTTTAAAAGAAGGGCAAGTGGTATCAACAAAGAAAATAAATTATACTTTAAATACTTTCCTTACAATTTGAGTAATTATTAATCTTAATTTAGTAATAAAAAATATTGTAAGACATTATAAGATTTATAAGTTTAAATATTAAATTTTTTTTTAGAATTAAATTAAAATTCCTGCACATGTTTCGTTATTTTTTTTATGAATATATGCAATTCTTAGTTACTTAAACTTATTGGGTTCTTAAAAGCTAAAGAATTTTTATTTTTACTGAGGATATTTAGTAGTTGTTACATAGTAAAAATGCGGGAGGACATAAGATATAAACTAAATTAAAAATAAGCTTTCGAACGAAAGCTCTAATTGTATTTTACAAGGTCTTAATTATCTTAAAAAATATATTAAAAATAAAAATATTTATAATTTTTTTCGAAGTACTAGAGTATAATTAAATAAGAAATTTATTCTATCTTGAAAATGATAAGCTCTTGCAAGTATAAAATTGGATATAATTTGATTTTTACAAGGAAATGAAAGGATGATCTTTAATTGTTATTAACAAGAGAATAAAAAAAAGAAAATTCTATACAAATGTATAAAAAATTAAAGAAAAGCTAAAATAAAAATAAAATTATATCGAGCTTGAATATTTCGCAAAAAACAGATGTAGATGTCATTTTGATGATCCTTCTCATAGACGCGAATGAATTCACGTTGCGAGTAAAATCAATTTTTGAAAATTTTATTGTATGAAAAACAGTTAATTTAATGTATATTCCGCAGGTGGGGAAAAGAAAAGAAGAGATAGCATGGACTCCACTTACTCGATATTCAACAGCGAAATCGATACTGCGAGAATGTTCGATCAGTATACTTACAAATCTCCGGTAAGTAATCTCGATCTTCTTTTTTCTGACTTTACATCATTTCCTTATCTCTTGTATTAGCTACAAGAATTTTATAATGTATCTTATTTCACTGTGAAAATTCCTCGGATTTTTCGATATTCTTTTGGACATTTACAGACTAAAATTTCTTTAAGATCTTAATTAAAAATTCTTTTATTTTATAAAGATTTAAAATTATGAATTACGGCTTACTTGATTGAATAATTTCAATTTTTCATTCTTTATTAATTCAAAAATTATTTCAAAAATTTTTAGTGAAATAAAAAATTAATAAAATTTTAATTGTTTAATATATTTTTTTTTAAATTTATTTTATATATTTTTTACTTATATAACATAAGTATTGGTTTTCATGATTTATAATGTCAAAATATGAAAACATTAAAAATATTTCTATTTCACGATATATTAACATTTTTTTAGATTTAAATAAATATAGAAATATAAGACAAATTTGAATTTTTATTTGTTATAAGTTTTACTGCATTTTTAAATTTTTAATACGTTTTCAAATAAAAATTTTCATAAATTTGTTTATAAATAACTATTTTTTATAACAGTCGAACCATTTTTTGAACGATTTAAAAAATAGTTATAAACTTAGTTTAGCATAAATGTTTTAATTTAAAATTTTATATAAAATGAAATGTAAGATTTTATAAATATAATTAGAAGACCTTTTCAATTAATCTATTTTTATTTTGATATTGATTAGAATGACAAGCCACGGGAAATAATTAAAAAAGGAGGTAGTGATCAACCATAGAAATTAAAATTACAGGTAGTTAATCAGTTTTTGTGGCTACTGATTATAATTATCAAATTTATCTTTGAAATATAATATATTAAATTTAAATGAAATCAATATTGATGGTTTTACATAGTGCAGATTATGATAATGAAATTTTTTGCGTCAATACTGAGAAGAATGAATAAACTCATACCATCAAAACTTAAAAATATATTGTATGCTAGATATAACTGATATTTCACTTTTAATAATATTGATTAATAGAAATAAATTATATATTACACTGAAATAAAAATCTATAGTTGTAAATTTTCAAGGATAATAGTAATAATACTGTTTATTTTTATTTTGATAATTAGTAATAATAAATATTGGATGTATTTTGTTTTCAATTTATAATATGAATATATAATAATATTTATTATTTCTGAATAATATCGACTTTGCAGATGTATTTGTTTATTTTTAACTTTAATATATTTATTCAATAAATATTAAAATATTGTAATTATTAATAGTATAGGTAGTTTCAAATGCTTTAATAAAAAAAAAAATAAATTTATATGTATAGACCTCCATATACAAAATTCTTATGAATATAACAACATATTAATTTTATTGGGCTAACGATTTTAATTATCTTTTATAAAATTACCGCAATAATCACACTAAAAATATCATTACTGATAAATACTAAAAGTTTTTGTTAATAACGATAGAAATATTGTTATGATATATCTTATTCGGTTTTTTTTATTATATTTTATGTAATAAAAACATGAATGAAAGTAAATATCTAAAATATTAGAAAATATTGAACTTTTTAGTTTTCAACTTATGATATGTATTTATAGGAACGCAGTAAAAGGGTAGAAAGTAGGAAGCCAGAAAGGGAATCTTACACTGAAAATATTAAATATGTGAGAATTCAATAGTAATCGAATAATCATTATATCGAAGTATGGCAATGGTTGGTTTTAATTTGAAAGCTTTTTCTTATTTACGTTTTTGGAAGTAGACTGTATTAGTTATATAATTAATTATCTTTCATTCTACATAGAAAAAGAATACTTATATCTTGAATTAAATTTTTAAATACTATCTTGAATATTAAATACTATGTACTCAATTAATATAAAGTTATAGAAATTTTAAAGTACAGTATTATAGTATTATATATTTATAAAGATAGATTAACATACTAGATAAAAGAAGATTAAATGTAATGAGTATTATAAAAGTGTAATTATAAATCTATAACTATTCATAGATAACAAAAGTAAACTTAAGAAAACAAAATATTAAACTTTAATAAAAAACAATATCTCTAATATAATTTTCTTTTTAATGTCGACTAGTTAAACGATTTTAACCGAATATAAAGCTTCTTCCTTTCTTTTCTAATTTTTAATTCATACCATGTTTTTCAATTTTATAAAACCTTTGAACAAATAAAGGAATATAAATATTTTTAATAATGAAAATAAAAATATAATGGATTAGTTCATTTTAATTTAAAAATTCATTTTTAAATATATTAGAGATGAAAATATGTAAGTAAAGTATATAATATGTTTCGATTTTACAATTACAATTTCCTATCGCTTACTTTTTTTGTTGAATCCCGTATCATTATTCAACATTTATCATTTATATTTAATATTAATTTTTAAATAATTAAAGTAAATTCATTGTTGATTTTAGAAAAATTCATTATATCATATTTATACATCAGTATATATTAGCGACTTCAAATTAATATCTTGGTCAATTTTGCCAATGATTATTTTATAACATTTTATAATATTTTATAATATTAAATTATCTTTCTAATATCAATATAATAAACTACATTAATTTACGCAAATGGCTATCATTTATTCAAATATAAAAGCAAAGAAATATCCATATTTAACGTGGATAAGCTATACTATTATTTTTTAAACATCTACATAATTATTTAGTATAAAATTAATATTGCAATATGTGACTATTAATATATATATATATGTAATATTTAAATTTTTATTATAGATAACAGATTACGAAATTTTCTTTAAAATTAGATTTATGGAAGAGCAAGAATTTTAACTGCGTTATATCAATGAAGTCCCGCAATTACCTGTGAATTCTATTTCTAAAATAAAAATTACGATATTTTTAAGTATTGATTTGTTGATGACCTAATAAAAAATGAGGTTAATCTAAAACGAGCTGTGAAAGAGATTAAAATATGACGTGCTTTGGTTTACGACTAAATGTATCGATAACGCGTTGCGAAACTTTAAATGATATTGTATAATAAAATCGACACTTATAATAAACATGAGTTGGACAGTTTTGAAATTTCATCGTGCATACAGTTGACCAGACTTGGAAAAATTAGTGTTCAGTTATTTTATTCTATATTTTTCTATTAAACTTTAGTTAATCGCATAATATATTATTATAATATTTTAAAAATTTGTTAAAATACTGCGACATTAATATCTATAAAAGTGAGAATCAATTAACATAAGAACAAACATTCCTTTTTTATATAGAAAAATTGTTCATAAAATAGAGCTTCTAATAATATTGAAGTTATATTTATATAAGGGGATAGATAGTTAGCATGTTTTACTAAAGATCTTACGTGTTTTAAGTAGAAAAATATAAAATAAAGCATTAAAGAAACTATAAAAAAAGTATATGAAATAATGCAAGTATAAGTGAGCGATTATTTTAAATATCAGACAAAAATATTATCATTTTAAGCATCCATGAATCTAAATTGTGATAAATTTTCATCGTAGACAATCATATTTCACAATACAGCAAAATCATTTTATTAATATTAATTATCAAAACTTATATATGATTTTATTAATTAAAATCATAAAATAAAATTAATATTGTATTACTTGATTATATTATGATTTTAATATTAAGAATTTCCATTATTTTATCATACTAATTTAATATGGTAAGTACTCTTATACCTTTAATAACTTTTATATTTTCATCGTATATAGTTTTTTATTTCATATAAATTATTGTTATTATTATATTATTAATTAAAAACATTGAATTGAACAAAAATTTATTTTATAAAAAGTTACTTTAAAAATATCTAATGTTTTTTGTATAAAAATATCATTGTTAATTTTTTAGTCTTCAATTAATATTACCTAGTCGAAAATATTTAACTGGCCTAAGAAAAACTTTAATTCTCTATTTTATTATAGTTTAATCTAATTTTTATACATTTCGTACTTAAAATTTAAATTCATTAGTAAAATATAATACTAAAGAAATGCATTATCAATATTTTTAATGAAGCAATTTCTCATATAATATATTTAATAAAAATTATTTTTAATTAATTAATTTGTATGAATAAAACGTTTGATTACTTTATTCAACGGTTCATTTAGGTTTTTATCAAGGAAATCTTTAAATTAGTATCTTGTTATTTATTGTATGATATCAGAAGCCTTTGTCTACATATTTGCTGACATAGTATAGTATATACATGAACATTTAAATGAATATGCTAGTTAATTGTAAACAACAGAAAGGCTATTTTGCACGACTTAATAATATTCTAGATTTACTTAAGTAAATTACATATGCATGCTAACATTTAGTATGTGTGTATTATATTATAATACAAATTAAATAAATATTATAAAATTTGTTTTTTACTATAAAAATTAATGCTAATTTGTAATATCATAAATTTAAAGTTTTTTAGATGAATAGACATATGAACATTGACTTTAATGTATTATTTTAAAACAATGGAATATTTTGTTTAGATAAACTTTGATAAATAAATCAAAATAAAGCATTTAGATATTACATATTATATTTTTTATTATATTATCAGTAGTTTATGTGATACGGTAACTTATAGCCCGTGAAAGTGAAATTCAACGAAGTAGTTCATGTACGTTTATGTGCATATTAACAATTTAATCAATGTAACAAATATTGCCAATTTGAATTCACATTTTTTACTTTGATGTAAAATAATTCATTCAACAAATATCTCATCTACAAATTAATAATTTTTATTGTAAATAAAATTAATTTTTAATAAATGAAAAATGCATCACTCTATATAAACAATAAATTAGCTAAAAAAGATTTTTTTATGATTAACAGTGTGCTTGGAAATTTACGAGTAAATTTTTCTGTATTGAATCTTTATGTATGAGTTTCTAGTATTACATTTTATTTTTCAAATAACTTAAACTTTCCATTCTTAATCCCTATCTAATTGTATACCGTAACTATATAATTGAAGAAGTCCGGTTATTTTTCATGCACAGAGGCTGCTTTATATCGTAGGCGCGCGTTGAAATACTTACAAGCTCTACACTCTTATAATAGAAAAAAACTGAGCAAAGGAGGAGGAACAGAAAGCGCTGACGAGCACAGGAATTGGAGTACTTATTTGTGAGTCATAGAAACAATGTTGCGGAATTCTATTGAATTTATGACCGAGCACGACCTCAGTTATTTGTATTTAAACATTTGCAGTTATCTCGTAGGAGTCTTGTGATATTATTGTTGTAATAAATTATCTATAATAATACTCTTACCCATCGATTAATTGCAATCAACTTCATAATAGATTATAAATTTTAATTATTTTAAAACATATGGCTGATTTTTATCACTCATGACTTCTTTCTTGTTCTTGATAAATTTAATTATAATAAAAATAAGTATACGTTATTTTTATTAAAAAATATTTATTCATTTATATATTTATAATAATATTATTTTTCATTTCCATTTTTTTTTCATTTGAATTCACATGAATTTATTTCATGAATATAAAATAATGAACATATCAAAATTAAGAATTTATGGTTTTTTTAAATATTTTCTTTAACGATATATTGTAATTTTGAAACTGTTTATATAAAATGTTTTTAACTGTTGAAACTAATTTTTTTCATACTTTATTGTAATTGGCTTATCCTATTATTAATATTATTTATTATTACAAAGATAATTGTTTTGATGTAATTCTTATAAATATTTATTACTCTTTATTTATATTTTTTTTAATAAAATCTAAAATTAATATTGATTTAAATATATTGATGTAATCTTATGTTCGCAATAAGTTATAGTCACATGTAAAATGATAGAAGCATCAGAAATGAAGGATAGTCTTAAAAAATAAAGTTTTTGAGAAAAAAATTATGATTTTTAAATATACAGCATTGTTATTTTCTTTTAAATAGTCATTAATAAAACAATTTTAGTTATGTATTTTATTTTAAATGAGAGCTTTTATACATTTTATAATAATTTTTCAATTAACTATTTTCATAAATTAAATGTTAAATAGAATACGTCAGTATTCATGTAAAGTATTGAAAACGACTACTTATATACACGTTTTTTGGTAAAAAGTTTTTTAAATTTTAAACGAAAGAAAATTTTTATGACGTGATACTTTTTTGAAGTTTTTAGTAAGTTATTTATATAAACAAATTTATAATGCAAAAATAACAAAACTCTTATACCATATGAAAACTTCGTTTTTCAATTATTATTTTTAAGTGAGTTTTTCAAACTTAGCATAAAAATTAATGTTACTAAAATTTAAAATAATATTTTTTTGAAAACATAACTTATAATTTTATTTCCATATTTATAATATATTTTCAATGGAATGCTAATAGAAATATTTGGAGAGATATGGAATAAAATTAATCGAACTTTTTACAAATTATAACGTTTTAAGTAAGTGTCTATCAATTATTTATTAATTAAACAAATTTTGCCGAAAACAAAATGAGAATCAATTATAATTTTATAAAATTATTAAATGCATTTTTTCCTTTTCAATAACAAAATTTTATAAATTAAATAGTTTACTTAATTTTTTTCTATTAATATTATTATATTTTTTAATAAATGCAGTAATATTTTATATTAGTTCTTTACAATATTATTCCATTCTAATTCAATGCTATTATACATTATTAAATCGTATATTTAATATATTAATGTAATAAAGTTTTAAAATTCAACCTTTCTTTAGCTTTTAATGCAATAAACTCCGTTTGCTGTGGGTGAGTCCATGCAGAAATATCTCATTGGCCAACGCATTTAATTTCTTTTATTTACTTTACCATGTTTCTTGAGCAACATGATGAAAACTCCAAATATTTTATTAATTTATATTATAAATATTTCAATATTTAGATTACCTACAACGTAAAATTAAGATATTATTTTATAGCTAAAAATAAAAATTTAAATGTTAAAGATAAAATATTATTAAAAATGCATGTTAAAATTAAATTATTAAGAAAAATTATATTTTCTCTTTTTGTCTAAATTATAAAAGAAATATTTAAAATATTCGGAAATATAGTATAATCTTATATTGCATGCTTACATAAACTGCAGGTCTAAAAAGTAGCTTAGAAAATATGTGTTTTTAAGATATAAAGTAATATTATAGAAAGTATAAATATAATAAAAAATTGAACTTTTAAAATTGATAGTTAATATCTAATATTTCTAATTAATATTTTCTATTATAACTTCAATAACGTTTAATTATAATATGTAATATTTTTATAAATAAATATTTTAATTACAAATTACTAAGTCAAATTTATTAGACTATTATTATGTTTAAAAAATTATAATTTATAATTTCATTATCAATGTAGTAAAGTAGAATAATTATAAATTTCTTTATACAATATAAATTTTTCTTAATATTTATTATTTGTCTTATAAAAAGAGGATAAATGTTATGAAATATTTTTTAATGAAATTCCATGGTGATCTTATAGTACTAAATAATAAAGCTCGTTATTCATAATTTATTTTAATCTGTTCTGATTTCTAAGATAATTGATGTTTAAGTAAAATATTCGTAATATTATTGCAAACTGAAGAGCTTAAAACTCTACCAGTAAATAATAGCAAAAGTAGATCAAAAAACTTTAATTTAGAAAATGAAAATCTTATTTATTAAAAAATGAAAATTAAATATATTTCATATATAAATAATTATAATTTTTAGAATTTTCTTTCAAAAACATTTCTTTTAAATTCTAAATTTAACTTTAGTTTTTGCTATGTAATATAATTTATAATATAGTTTTAATTTTCATTTTCTCATAATAATCAATTTATAAAATATTTGATTAGATAATCATGCAACCTATTATCGTGGTATGATATTTCACATTTTGCTTACATATCAATTATCTGAGAAGGTATGGCCCATTACTGAATTATGCACCAGGGGTTTCATTACTTGTTTCTGGTAAATAGCCTCCTAGCATATCATAGATCTCATAGACTTAATATTATCGTTATTAGTTAAAACAGAAAAATTTTAACTCAGAGACGATATCCTTTCCTTTAAAATAATAAAAGTTCACTTGGTCTTATCTGTGAGAATGTCTACGTAGGACCATAACATAAAATATGATGATGTTAGATCATTAAGTCGTAATTACTAGATATAATTATAAAATATTTTGTATCATTAGCTTAATACCATTGAAAATTGTAAGAGATGTAAAGAATGTTTTACACTGTAATAAGAATTTCTTAGTAAACAATATCAGAAAATTAGTTTTCATTAGTAAAGTAAATTTATAATATATCTTTTTAAGCTTATCCGTAAATATCGTAAATTATAAAATGTTTTCATATATACTTAGTGAAAGTAAATTTTTTATCTAGCACATTAATTAATAGCTTAGCTAATTAAAATTGTATTTAATCTAGTAAATTATTATGAAATAAATTAAGCATTTTAACAGTATCTTTCAATAATATTATCCAAATCAAAATTTTTAAAGAACATGTTTACAAAACTTAGCATTCAAACTCAACGCAATTCTTAATGCTGAACGGACTATGAAAAATATATTTTTTATAGAAAATGTGAAATTCATGAAAAATTTTTCCAAATTTGTTTGTAATATTATATAGATATTATTACTGAGTATTGATATAGTATCGTATGTATATTTGTAAGACTAAGTATTCGAGAATATTAATCAATATTTAGCAATTTTGTAAACTATTATGCAAAAATACAATGATAAGATCTCAAATTTTATGATGATTCAGTGGCATTTTTTGAGATAGCAGCGAATGTTAATATGTGATTGCGAGGTTGTTTTTCTTTACTAATTACAAAAATAATGTAATGTGATGATTAAAATGTGTACTATAAATATTTTTTTAATTAGGCTAATGTTATACAGAGTAACTGATTATATGATATACGTTAAGTATTAAATTAGTGTTAGAATTATTTTCGAGGCATATTTTCAAGACTATCAATTATAATAAAAAAGATAATTTTGTTATAAATATGAATTTTACTTTTTTAAGAATGTTATTCTGCAAAAAATAATTCAATATTTTTTACCACAAACAAGACATTTTTTTATTCAAATAAATGTATTAATTACTAAAATAAATATATTATTTCGAAATTATTAAAGTTCGTAAGAAATAACTTTTGATAAGTAAATAATAAAAAAAACTAATCAATCGTACGAAGTTTGAAACGTAATTCTAATGTGCAAGTCATTCGAGAATTTATTCACTTTACTGATTCTAAAATGACCTCATTCTCTTGATATAACCGGAAAATCGTATCAAATTGTAAGAGGTTTATTTAGTTAATTATAAACTTACATATTATATTATTAAAATCAATAAAAGTAGATTTTGAATTGTAATTGTTCGATGTATGATTATGAAATTATATGTAATATAAGAATTGAAAACAATCTTTCATTCATCATATCTTTCGTTATTCATTTTACAAAAATTAATACTTTATATGCATATTGCATACTTCTTATAGTGAATAAAAAACTACTTAGATTAGACAGCGTATGAATGTGGTTAAGCATTATCGAAATTCTTTCAAAATTTGTCATTTTTTTCCCTAATTACCTACTTCACGTTTACCCAATTTAAAATAAATATAAATAAATGAGTTATTCATAAGCTGTTATATAAATAATTAAATAAATAACACAATTTAAGTTTATTTTAGAATATATTTATAAAATTAGTTTTGCAAAAATGCTTTATTAATATCTTCATAAATAAATTGTGTTTTTGGATAATAATAATTAATTTATATAATATATGTAAACGCGTATGTAGTATACGTTAATATATATTTAATCAGAGATTATGAAAATAAATTCAATTTGTATCTACATTTATTATTTCATTATTATGGAAAATAAGTTTTTATA
Organism: Dolichoris vasculosae; assembly: GCA_018907195.1. Taxonomy (NCBI): domain Eukaryota; kingdom Metazoa; phylum Arthropoda; class Insecta; order Hymenoptera; family Agaonidae; genus Dolichoris; species Dolichoris vasculosae. Next base: position 2,387,546 of record JACCHY010000002.1, on the reverse strand, counting down.
ATCTAAAATATTATTATTACTTACTAATAAAATCAAAATAAAATATTGAAGCAATATTTTTTAATCAAATTTATTTAAAATTTTCATGTATTATTTTGCTGTAAAAATAGTTTCTAAAAGGTGTTAGCATTTATAAACTTGTCACTGTCAATATAAACAAATAGCCGAGCAACTCCTCTTTTATTTGAAATTTTGTTTGTTACACGTATACATTCCAATGAGATAGTAGAAAGTTAGGATGCGAAAAGAAAGAGCAATTTCATGTAATCACAATCATATTTTCGCGATTTAAATCAGCCCATTTATTTAAAATAATTCTAATACTACTATAATATTATAATTATTTATAAACAATAAAAGTAGAAAATATAATTTATTTAATATTTGAATATATGAATAATATATGAAATTTTTTTATCTAAATATGTAAAAAGTAGATTAATTTTGTTTAAATAATCTTTGTGAAGAAATTTTTATGTGGAAACTTGAAGCGATTAAATGTTTATGTTCCTAAATGATCTCATTCAGAAATTTCATAAACCTTTCTCCTATAAATGAAAACATGTTCCTTTCTCTTTTGCAATACTTGATTATTAATTTTTGAATTTATAAATGGTCGTAACAGAAATTTCTGATACTATTCTTAATTTTAAATAAGTTTCTAAAAGGAAGTAATTGGTACTTTCAAATTTTCTTACGCAATTCTATTAGGAAAAAGTTTGTGTACTTTAATTGTATGAAGTAAATTTTTTAAAATGTATCGTGTTACTATATTATATTCAATTATATAATAAGGCCTGTTAAATAAGTAATATTTTTTTTGTTTTTTTAATATTATTTTATTTTTTATTTTTACGTAATTATTAATTTAAAATATTTAATGACGAATACGATAAATATTATGTATAATAATTTTTATATAATATATATCTATATATAATGTACAGTATACATAATAATTCATAATAATTTATGAAAAATTATTTGTTTTAAATGAATAATTGAATATTAGTAAATGAAGATTAAAAATTTTCATAAATAATTGAATTATATTATAAATTGTACATGATGAACTAACATATACTAATGTAACAAAATTTATAAATGAATACACTTTTAGTATAAAATATATACTATATAAAATTAAATTCGTTTATGTTATGTTAAATAAATATTATAAAAATATATTGCTTTTTCATAACCATGTGATTTTTAAATTAAATTGTACTTAGTTTATTTTTTATTTAAATTTTTATAGTTTTAATATCATGAATAGCTAAAGTCAGATAATAGTCCGAATGCATATTATACTATATCCCAGTCACTCCTAAGACATTTTTAATAATAAAATGCTAATAATAGTAATAAAGATTAAAGTAGTCATATAAAATTACAATTACTGCTAAACAATAATTTAATAATCTTTTTTATTGTAATGGAAAATTAAAGATTATATAAGTAATTTGAATTCATATTTAAAAGAAATATGGATCAAAACATTTTAACTCAATTTTATGTGATTGTATTCTTTTATAATTATCTGTATATGTTAAATTATTCACGGATTCAATATAAATTTAATAGCTCTTTATTTAATCTTTATAAAATTTTGATATTATTAATTTTTTTATCTTATTTAAAAGATCCAAGATTCAAACTGAATAAATTTTACTTTACTTCTTTAAATAAAGGATAACTGATTTTTTTCTATTAAAAATAATTAAATATTTAAATATTTATATTTTAATTTCTATATGAAAATATCATCTGACCAAACGCGTTATACTTATATATACATATATTAAAACATGATATTTTACCATGTTGAACCTATCTTTTTAAACTATTTTAGTAAATAAAAGTTTATTTTCTTTTGAAATATTTACCATTTTTTACATAACTTTAATATTGCTAGTTTCTAAAATTTATTGCAAACATTATTTTTTCTATGAAAAATAGTTTTACGTTTTTCATTCATTTAACTTTCGACATTTTTTGAAAACTATTTTTTATGTTATTAATAAATTATAAACTGAAAATGCAACTATTAATTATATATTTAACTATATCCAAAATTTAAATAAAATTTTATTAAATGTAAATATAGTTTAGGATAAATGTTTAAAATCTTGTATTCGCCTTAATGTTAAAAGTAATTTATATTGAAACATTAAAATCATGATCGAATAATTACTTTAATTCTTTAATTTTTTATTAATATTATTTCATATAATATGAGACTAAGATATAAATATCAAACTTTATTTAACGTTTCATTGTTTTTTTGAAATAAGTATTGTTTTAAAAATAAGCTGTTATCGAAATAGTTATAAAATTCATATAACGTATAAAAAATTTGTTTGTAAATATAATGACTGTTTATTTTTATATTTTATATATTTTTATTTGTTTATTTATTTATTTGTAATTTAATTAATTAAAGCAATTATTATTACTAAAAAATTTACATCTTTCATTTCATTTCTTTTTCTTTTTTATTATTTAATATAAAGTTTTAACAATATTTGAAAAAATAATATTACGAAGAATCCTATTTATAATTATAGATGATCAGTATATAGATTAGTACATAGAGAATTATTTAAAGAAATCTGAAATGAACTTTAACAACAAAAAATGAATATGAATATAATATATCAATATTAAGCTTTGAAAGTTATAATAATTTTTAATATACGACACAAATATCAGTTCAAACTTATCCATAAAAGCACTACGCATGTGTGTAGAGGACAAGAGAAGGGATGCAACATGATCGTGAATTTTTGTTTGTATGGACACGGAACGAACCCTCTTTCGGCTACTGCCAGTAAATGTACTTTGGAAAACACTTAAAAGGGTATTTGAGAAAATAGAATTTATTGGAAGCCTCCACATATCTTCCCCATTCTTGTAACTTTACTCTGTGCCTTTATTCTTCTTAGGCTTATGCATTCACGTATATATACATGTGCACCAATGTGCTCTTGCGTATATCGCAAGTTCATCTTTACATTTATTTACTAGCTTTCGTTTGCACGAGTACTTTCATAAAAAAATAAATTATTCGTATCATAACTCTATGATACAAATAAATTAAAATAAGTAAAGTATCAAAATTGTCAAATTTCATTTTGATATATTTTTTTCCAAATAGTGCGAAGTTAAATTAAAAATTAAATTAAAACTCTTCTAGCAAATCTATGAAATATATTTTTTTGAATATATATATAAGTAATTATGAAGTTTTACTTTAATTTACAAGTGAAAAAAGTCACAAAAATTCTAAAGAGCCTGTATGTTTTTGTTTCTAATGTGGTATTAGCTAAATTAAAATAATTCAATATACGTCATTAGAGGAGAAAGTAAAATTACAATCATTTGATATGATAATTTATTCCTTTATAGAGGTACATAAATTATTAATGGTAAAGCAAATTTGTTTTTGTAAAGAAAAACACAAATTATTACATTGAAATGTTTATGCGAAATATTATTATTTATTGAGATATATACTTATGAAATTAAAAATTAAAAATTACTTTGTAATTTTGTGTCTCATTCTTATATAATTTTTGTCATATTTTTAAAAGAGTATGAAAGTTACCTATAAATTTAAGGTGAAAATATTAAAAATAAAGATCAATTAATAACAAGTCCTAGTTTATGCTTAATTATCTAAATAATTTCAGTTTATCAATTTCTTAAAGATAGAAAAAGGAAAACATTTGGATCATTGCAACTTTATAATAAAATAAGATTATTAATATTAAATAATCATAATGCAATAAATTAAGAGTTTTCAAGTTAATAATGTATAATACTTATTGTAAAACTTATTATAAGTATTTGCTTTAAATTATATTTCATGTTTGTTTATTAGATACTATAAAAATATATGAAATTCTTGTTTTATTTTATGGTTTATTTATTATCGGTTACATGAAAAATCAATAAAAATTAGTATTTTTTAATTTTTCATATTACTATTTTTATTAAGAAGATACGTATTACAAAAATATTATTTCTCTCGGTTGTATAATTTATTATTTCTTTGCTTGTAGTATTGATGCTTTTTTCATTCACTGGTTTATATTCAAATATTCAGAATCTTATTCGATTTTGTTTTAATTAGCTTTCAAAACATTTATTTTCTTTTGCTTATTGATGAAAGTCTATATATCTAACACTAGTTTCTTGTACTTGAATATGTATCCAATGATGTCTACCTTCAGCTTTATTTTAGTTATCTATGCTCCTACAAAAAGGGTAATTTAATAACTACGGTAACTGTTCGATACTGTATGTATATATTTATGTATGCACACGCATGTTATCTAATTTTTTCAAGTATTTAAAATAACTTGTTAACTGGAATAAGTTAAAAATTCAACGAATTTTTCTTTATAATATTCAATTATATTTTCTGTTGGATTGAGTAATTATATAAGCTAACGCGTGATTATGTGTAACAAAAATCAATGTGCATGAATAACGTAAAACGCATTTATAATGGAAATAATTATTAAAAATATGAGAATGGTTTTATATATGAAACATGCAGTAGTTATATCCAAATTGATGATAAATTTTCTACTCAACTATGATATCAGAATACATATAAATAGGTATAATTTAATGTTTGTTTAAATTATGAATTACGAAGAGAAATAATTTTAATATTAAGATATTTATCTAATTATAGCATAAATTTTAATTAAATACATTGAAATTATTACATGTTTAACACTTACTACATTTTACAAACAGTTTTATATACGATGTTTTCATCAAATATCTTTATTTTGTTTCATATTTATAGTATATTTATTTACATTTTTAGCTTTAATTATATATCTAATATAATATTGATATGAATTTTAATAATTTAGAAAATGTTTTTTAATATCAGATTTGAAACTTTAATTAGAAATTATACGATCGATCAACTAACACAAATAATAACACAAATTTAACTATAAAAAAATGTTTTATAATTACAAAATATTGTAATCCATTTATTGTTGCTGTAATTGAAAATTACATATAAGTACACAAATGAACTCGATAATAATTTATGCAACTTTTCAGTAAAAAACATCATAAAATATTATTAATTTTATAATATAATATTAAACACGAAAATAATATATAGAAATTGGTACGATTCATTGTATATTCGACTGTAATAATGCACTATAATATACTATACTGTAATGTACTACAATATAATATAATGTACTGTAATGAACTATATAGAAGATTTTAAATTACCGATTCATAACGATTTATTTTTCTTATAGGTTCTAAATTTTATATAAAATTTCGTAATCATAAATTACTACTTTCCAAAGTTTAGAAGTTATAACTTTAATATCAGCGAAGAATGATGCTCACAAAATACAATACTAGTCTTGAAACGAATCTAATTTGAATAAAAATCTATGCAGTATTTGTTGCATTATATAAATGATAAAAATATTTTTTTAAAATAATTTATAAAAATAAATAACATTTTATTTTAACTATTTGAAATAATGGTAATAATTGTTAATCTTTTACTCGATGAGTTCTTTTAATGAATTTACACAATTCTTTTGAAATTAGTATTTTATTATACTCTATACTACAGTAATCATCTTATAAGTTTCATCAGATAAAGTCTTATATACTCAAAACATTTTCCTTTAATAAACTTTTTAAATAATGAAATATTTGAAAATTGAATTCTAATCGATGATTTGATTTCGGTTCGATCTCAATACTTTTCAAACTAAATAAAATACAAGTATTGATGAACATATCCTTTTTAAAGGGGACAAATAAATGTTTATAAAAATGATATAAAAATGATATAAAAATGCATTGAAGTAAAAGAGAAAGATAAAAAAAGAATAAAATGAAAATTGCTTTCAATAAACATAAATAAATTTTCTCTGTTACTACTCTTTTTTTTTTCTTTTCTGTCACTTTTTTCTATTTATCAAGAAAATTCTTAGCTCTCTATATCTCTTTAAAAAGATGTAAAAGTGTGCTCTCAAACGCAAGTATTTTTGTACGTATTTACGTTTGAACCACGTAGATGTATTTCAATATAAATTATATGGTTTACAGGTATAAGTATAAAATTGCTTGGAAAATTTTATAATATTTTGTTGAATTATTGTTTTATGAATTATCTATTTTATGAAATATATTATTTGTACAGAGAGAGAGTCTGAAGAAAAGAATTAAAATAAGAGGAATACAGAGAAATGGAATCTAAATTAATAACAATTTATAAAAAAAGAAATGTAACACTTAGATAGAGTCAACGAAAAGAGAAACAAATAATGAAATTGCTTTGTTAATTTGCCAGTATACTGATAGCTTTTCCCAAAATCTCGTAATTTTGGATACATTGATCATCAATGATGGTGTAAAAAATATTTGAATTAGAATCAAACTTATTTTATTCAATATTTTATGAAATGAAATAAATTACAGATTTTTAATATTTTGTCATTTAAATATTCAAAAAAATATAAATTATGTCACTAAGAAAATTGAATGAATATAGTAGTACAGATTATGTAAAAACAAATTATAAATTTGGATTTAAGTTACTGCTAAAAATAATTTTTTTATTTTAAATGAGCTTTTGAATGTTGATATATATGTAAATAACATGATTAAGAAGTGAGTTGGTATGAGTTGAATATATTATATTATATGATATAATTATATTATATTATATTATACGGTATTTACACATACTTCTATCCGAGATAGCAATTGTTATCTTCGTATATTACTGTATTTGCTTTGTATTTAATTGACTAATCTATGCAGCTACTATCGAATATAAAACTTATTTTATATATTAATTCATTACATGGTCAATAAGTATTAAAAAATTTTTTTTGATTGGTTTTGCCGATGTATAAAATTTTTTTTATTTTTTTTAGAAACATATTTTTTAACTTAAAATTTTCAAATTTTTCGATACATAATTTTTAAAGGTTATTATATCTGTATATATTTCTAAATGGAATATTATACTGTTATGCAAATATAAAATTATGTAATATAAAAAGACAGAAACAATAATTATTATTGTTTATTATAGTGTAGTTATTTTTCTGCATGAACCAAGAATGTTTGCATTAACATATGAAAAAGTGTATTTAATTAGAATATGTATGTAAATATGATTGAGACAATATACATTTTCTATTCTATTTCTTAATATAATAAAATTATAAGAAAGTCTGTGATTAAAAGACAATTATAAATATGATTTTAGATTTAACAATATTTTAATTAAATTATATTATGTTTTACTAGCCTTTAAAAATTAATATTCAATACACAATATTCTAAATATAATTTTAAATTAACTTCTTATCAATACATATATTTTAAATTATATACATTTTCCTTATCTATAAATAATGATACCATTAACATTTTCTAATAAACTAAACTGAAGTATTAATAATCTGTTCATAATATAAACGTGCAAAGTATTTTTTTAAAAATTTAAAACTATGAAAGCTGTAAATAAATAAGTTGAAGCAAAAATGCCCAGACTTTCGCATTTATTCTTTAAAAACGTACTGAGTTTTCTAAAATTACTATCATTATCTGAATTCTATTCTTCAAATAAAATATTAGTCTAAATAAAGAAATGTTCAATTTTACATAATTTATCATTTACTTTAAAGTAAAATATTTTTTAATTTAAATAGAAAACATACATATTTTATTATTTTATAATTAGAAGGCTATTTACTTATATTAATAAAAGTACTTCAAATTTATTATTATAAGAAATAACTCATATATACAAATTAATACAATATCTGATCAAAATAATGTATACGAGGAATTTGATTTAATAAACTTTGCTTTCTATGGGTTCAAAGATTTTAGATTAAATATAATAATTAGTAACACTTTGTAATATTATGTTGTGGTACAATAAGATTTTTATTTTAAGTATTTCGTACTAAAATCGCATTAAAAGACAGAGAAAGAGAAATATAGAAAAAAAGAATGAGAGAAAAAGAGAGAAATTTTGTTAGAGAATCCATTATTTGGAATTGAGGAAAATTAAAATAATTAATTATTTTTCACAAACTTATTAGATAAATTAAATATTAGATAAATTAAGAAAATATATTAAAATTTTATTATCTTCAATTTTTACCAAATTCAAAGGAAAATCAAAACTAGCTTTTATGACTGTTCGATCTTAAGCCGTAAAATAATAAACAGTTACTACGTAGAATCGTCGAACAGTATAGAACATAGACTGGGAGTCAGTATAGTGTAAGAAAAATGAAGATTTTATAGATAGAATAAAAAGTTAATGCTCTGCAAGTAACGTTAACTCAGATTATGTATACCTTGCCGAGCTGTAAGCCTTAAACGTGGAACTGGGAGTTATCGTGGGAGCGTCTTCCAACACAGTCGTACGCGGATACCATACGAGACCATTGACCGCCGAGTTCAACTCCTGCTGCCTTGCATAAAACACTGTCAATGCTTTCCGGAGATACACATTTAAAAAAAATGTATATATTTATACACGAAATGGAGAAAAAGAAAGAGCGAGGGAAAAGAGAGTACAAATAGATAAAATATTTCCTTATTTTAGGACATGTTTCAATCAACAAGGCTATTTTCGTTGTTGCTGGATAAATACTTATATCTTTCTTATATTGACAAATATAGCCTGTAATTCATTACTTATTTAGTGAAGACGATAAATACTATTTAGTTATATTTTAAGCCTAACAATAGATTTACTATTATATTCACATACACAAATAAAAAGTTGTCATATAAGCAGGGTATTAGTATTTAATTTTCTGTTATAAGAAATACCAAGCGATAATTATATTACTATTATAAAATGCTATTATGTATTTTAATATTTTATTAATATTAGGTACTGAATATTAGTACTAGTGATTTTATTACATCATTTTCATTTAAAAGAATCTAAAATTGGTCAGTATTTACAATGTAGCATTAAATTACGAAAAATAAATGGAACATATTTATTTAGAATATCCTATTATTTTCTATCATTAAAAATTTTTTGTTATATTTACAAATTGTTAAATTTAATCAATATTTAAGCTATAATGTATTTTATGATGAATTAATTTATTCAATATAATAAGCTCAAATACCTTTATACAAATATATCGGACACATAAAACAATTGCGTGACTAATGAAAAATTTGTGTACTTAGTTTTTTATTACTAAATTATAACGGTATAATTTTATGATTAATTTTCTTTTATTATTACATTTATGAATGATATATATATATATATATACATTATTGAATAATAAGTATATATTTCAACAATAAAGTAACATAGTTAGCAGAGGTTATATTTACGAATAAATTTAGAGATATGAATGTAAACCAAATCAGTGCAGTTTAAGTTCAATAAAGAAATACTTACACAGAATTAGAATGAAAGATTTATCTAATAGAATGAAAAATAGACAATGAAACTCTAGAGAACGGGAATGAAGTAAGACAAAATTAGTAGGCTGCGCTGCGCTACATATGCGCGAATTCAGTGACTAGGAGCAACAAGAAACTCTAATTAGATGGCTGCGAGGGTACGTTATTTATGAAGGACATCCGTCAACGTTACTAATGACCGAGCAATTTCAGATGGCACGGTACTTTTAGAAAACTTGTGACTGACCGCAGCCGATATACGTGCATGTGTCGATGTCGACTACATTTTTCTCCTCTCTCCTATATCATGCTTTCTCGCTTTTTTGTTTCTAATTTTCGAAATAACATTCTCTATTAAAAATTCGCATCATTGAGATTGTTGTACTTATTTAAATCTTGGATTTTAAAATAAAGTGATTCAATACTGATACCTTTTCCATCATTAACACTAATGTTGTAAACTCTAAATATTCATTGATAAGAATATCAGATAACTTAAAAATCATTGTATAATGCAATTAAATCATAAATTTCAAACTTTATCATAAAAACTTTTAATTGTACTAATTATTCTTGCTTTATATACAATATATATTGTATAATTATATTATAATTAAGTTCATAGCTTATATATTGCTTTTATGAATTGATTCAATGTTTTAATTCTAACTATTTTTTTTAGAATTACATCATTGTTTTATTAAATATTAGAAATGAGTTTTAATTATACTGCGAATAAAATAACATATTTATTTATGGTAATTTATATGAATATTTTTAAAACATATAAAACATTTCATATATTTAAATGTATACCTTTATAAATGTAAATATTTTGCTGAATCTGATATGAAATTGCAACAATAAATTCTAGAGAATTCTCGTTGCATTTCCATTTCAATGATTCATGAAGGAAAATATTTACAACTATGGAATTCCACACAATATAAGACTTTGAAATATTCTCCGTTTTCAGCGACATAAATTTTCATTTTTGCTCACCACCCCTTCACATCCACCTACTACTCTCCTTAAATCTCGCATTTTTCTCTCATCTTTTGAAAAATGCATTTTATAAGTTGAGAAAACTTTTTCAATTCAAAAAGAGAAATAAAATCAAAAAATAATAGTAAAAGAAAAAGGAGAAGGTGGATATTGAAGGCAGAAAGAAAAAACAACGAATCTTCATAACACGAATATTGACGTTAGGACCTTGTGACCCATATACTGAAAGGTAGAGCTATAGAAATATTGTGTGAATGCGAAAAATTTTATGATTCTCGATTTGTTACAATTGAAAAGATATTTACATATGTTGGCTTTAAAGCGGTATTACAACGAGTAAGAAGTTGTTTTGCTTTTACCTTCTCTCGTATATTCTCGATACCGATAGTCTTTTACTTGCTTTTGTTCGATATTTTTTTTATACATTTCTCATATAAAAATTATTTTTCGATTAAGCAAAAAGACATAAAAAATGATTTTATTTCATAAATATTGTTATTTATTTTTTATTAAACGTCTTTCACATAAAAAATACTAAAATAAAGAATAATTCTATAAATAATAATATTCTTATATTAAATATTTATTGGTATTTTTGAATCAATTTTTAAAAATGCAGATATTTTATTATGTAGTCAGAATATAAGTATTAATTAAATGCATATTTAAGTAAAACTATTCATTTAATTGATTTTCATATATTAATATTAAAAAGAATGAATAATAATTATTAATTAATTTAAATGCAAATTTCTTTAACTACTTTATAAATACTGGAAAATACTTTTTAACGTTTCTAGTATCAAATATTGACTTAATAAAATATAAATTAAAGATTAAATTAGTATAGGTGATTAAATTTATGATTAAATATAATGTAATAAAATATTAACCGAAAATTTAAAATTATAAACAATGTCTCAATTTAGGCTCAAATTTTAGAAGTAGATAAAAAACAGAAAAGTTGTAAATGCATGTATCAAATGTATTTGAAAGATTAGGTTTTATTCATACTATCATTTTATAGATATTTGTATTTTATATCAATGTATAGTATGTTTGCATTTGTATATAACTTCAATTTCATTATCGGTGACAGGTTATATAAAGCGGTTGAATACATTCTCATGATAGCCTTAGATTCGTAACTCATGGTTCTGACTTCTATGTACCGTATCGTTAGTCAGTTCGTGTATGTGATCTTTAAAATTGTTTTAATGGGTACCTCGATTTGCAAAACTAAAAAAGGTATTATCTGGGCGTAATCATTAGCAACTCTTCGTACATAGATGAATGGTACATCCAGATAATATATTTACATCGGTAAAACAGCACTTATAACTAAGTAGATCTCGGTATTCGTATCTTTAATCACGTAGATTTAGAATAAAATTCAATACATGTACTTTCTTCATGTTTTATTTGACCTGTAAATAAGTTTTGATTATATTTTATAATTAATTAAAAAGTATAAACTTATGAAGATTTATTGCATAACATTTGAAATTCAATTTTAATAGAAATAATTAAATTTAAAATGTTTAAAAGGAAAGATTAATATAAATTAAAAGAGAAAAAATTAATGTATAATGTAGGAGTGAAAAATAATATAATTTTTTAATAAAAATAAATATATAAAAATAATAAAATTTTATCGTCAATTTGAAATAAAGCTTATGAATTTAAATTTTTAACAACTTTTTAGAATGAATATTGCTTGTTGATGTTATAAAGATGTTACTATCATATACTATAGATGTTTCATATATCTTATTAAAAATTAACGAAAATAAAATATACAATTATAAATAGATACTTTCATAAATAAAAATAGATTTCATAAATAAAAGCATAAATAAAAATTTCCATTTTATATTATCGAGATAGATTTTTCTATTAATACATGAGATATTTCAGTATTTGAAATTAATATCACCTCATATATTCCCTTCCCCTTCGTTCTATTTACCATTTATCGCACTATAAACTTTGAAACTATCAAACGATAAATTTTATAAAATAGCACTTTGGAGAAAACGATCATTGGACTTTTCTGCAAATGTTTCATCATCCCAGGATCCATAAATATTTTATATTTACCGTTATACACATGGCATTATATCAATCAATTTGTTGCATACACAATAATTTCATTTAAAAATACATGCATACTTAAAATTACATACAATTTAATCTTATCTTTTCTTTTGCTTTGTCTTTCTATTTTATTTTTTGGTACTTGCTTTATATTGTTGAAGTTAGAAACTAAAATAGTTCTACTAATTATGATGGTGGTTTTGTCATTGTTAAGAAAGAAAGACAGTTTAATATTAGCAAGACCAAAAAAAATAAAATATAGAAAACACATGAAATTGTTAAAAAAAATATATTTTTATTTGAAAAAATTGAGAGAATTTATCCTACTTATGGGTAAGTTTTTCCCAAGTTGTTTATTTATTATATAATTTTTTTATCTTTTACAAAGGTGATGGTTTTAGAATCTAAATAATGGATATTGTAGTCTATTTACGATATTAACTAATTAGCGAAAAATTCCTTTTTTTTATTTATTATATCTTGAATTACTAAAAATTTTTTAAATAATTATTTACATTTTTTCTCTTATTTTCAATAATATTTTTATTAATTTATACTTTAAATATCCGATTTAAAAAATATGTATAAAATAGTATTTGAAATATTTGAAATCATTTGTGAAATCATTTTGAAAAATAACTAATAAACTTTATCAACAATATAAATATAGAATCTAGTTTTTGATTATATAATACAGTTTACTATAAATTCTATTTCCAATTGAAAAATAATATAAATAAAATTAATCATAGACTTAATTTTTATAGATTTTGTATTTTATAGATTTTTATAGATTTATTTATTAAGATATTTTGGTTTTTTCAATATGATGATAAAAACGCATATACTTCGCAAATTCAAGTAGTTCAAATTTCTCTAGTTCGCATAAAATATTTCGAGTAATTCTCTACACCGATTTACAGTTATAATCTGTTATCTTCAAATTGGTTATTTAAATATCAAATTATTTAAATTTCTATTTTCATGTGCTCACAATGAAATTTCAGTGCTGAATTAATAATTTACTATTTACTAGAATATAAATATTTTACTACTACACGCTAATGAGAAGGATAGACTTTTCTTTTTGTGATCATTGAATAGCTTTTTTGAAGTGTAAATATTCCGAGAAATGTAACTTATTATGTAGTTTTATTACATTTTAATTGTGATAACGAGTAAACCTATTCTTATTAAATTAGGTAAAAAACTACTATGATTTTTTATTACTATCGATTATGTGTACAATTTTATTACAATAAGTATAAAAATAATGTCTTATAACACATACATAAATTTAATGCAAATATAAAATTTAGAAACTCTACAAATCATGCAAATTATCTGGTTTCAATGTATTTTACTGTATAGTTTATCATTTATAAACTGAGCAACTTTAATTTACAATTTATTTTTTGTAGAAATATTTTAGATTGATATAAAAGAGTATTAATTATTAAGATTCCTTTACAATATAAAAAAATTTTCTTTTTGTAACTAATTTAAGTCAAAATATTATTTTTTAAATAGTAACCGAATATAATATTTTTATAGAACTAGTACATTTTTAATTTAAGTTAAAAAAATTTAAATTAGAAGATCATTTTAAGTACATAAATTAAACATAGGAAAGATGCTAATTGAGTTTCTTAATTCAAATATTTTATTGAAATAATAAAGTAAAATTCTATTTCTAAACAAATTGAAAAGATTATTAAAAATATTCTTATATTTATACCTGTATAAAATGAATTTCTTTTTATATTCTTTAATTTTTTAGGTAATTAAAAAATATTATATATTTTATTATATAGATAAATCAAAGATATACAAATACTTTTTGAAATGAGATATTTTTTTTTATTTAATAGAAGCTTAGAACTTTAATTTATAAAGTAAATACAAATATGTAACAATGAGCATACGGACATATATATCATGTATTAAATATAATTTGGAAAACATTTTTATATTGAATATACTTAATTTTTATATAATTTTTAAACAATCTTAAAATAAATAATTTTATATATAAATATTCAATATAATACATTATATAACAATACATTATAAGTTATTTTTATTATTGCTTGGAAGAAAGGATTTATTCTCATTTCTTTATAGTTATTACTTTTAGAAAGTTCAAATAAATTTCTCCAGTATATTTTAATTCTTCAAGTAATGAGAACAAATATTTTTTGATACAATTTTTTTAATCATATCTAATTGAACCATCCGTTTGTATAAAATTAATCTACTAAAATCAGTAATTGAATTGATTTCAATTGATGTACGATATTTTATTTCGTTGAAGATACTTCATATATATTATAAAATTCATTGTATCATAGTTTTATAATGTGATATTTAAAATTATTCGTATAATATTCTGTAAATATCAAATAATACTCGATATTTATTTATTAATGAAAGATTCATACTAATATAATAGATCTACCTTGCTCAGTTGAATCAAAATTTTCCTTGTGATAAAAAAATTAAGCTATAATATGAAGATTGTAACTACTGTTTAGTGATAGTATAAAAATATATAAATTTAAATTAATATAGTGTCAGATTAAATACAGATTAAGAATTGTTTTCGAAAGTTTTGTAATAGAATTACATAAGTTCATATATATAGTAACGGAAAAAATTTATTATTTTAACTTGTATTAAAAATGTATCATGTTGTTTTTTATTTATTTATGTATCAATGTTCTAGTTCACTATTTTTGATCTTTTATTATTTAAAATGTATTATTAACCTAAATTTGTTTTATTCAATATCCATTATAATTCTCTCAAATAAGAAAAAGAATTAGATTACATTATTTGATACATTGTGTAAGTGTATTTTTGTGTTGTATCTCATTTTCTGTATAAGCATATGTTATTACTATAGTCGAAGATCATTTACATTGATTTTCTTTAAGCACTTCTTATATAATACTATATTGTTGTATTCATCTGTTTCATTGTCTACAATGCACATATTTTACTTGGACATGAATAAACTTTTTTTTCTCACAGAATATATTTGTATTTTAATGTATACCACAGTGCACATATATTTCGTTTCTGTTTTATTTATAACTTTAAAAAAATTTTTACTTTCACTTTTTAATTTACATTTTTCGACGTTTAGTCTTGTGTTTAAGATTATCTGTCATAATTTTTCAATTTAATTTTAGTCATTTTCTTGCTAAAGTCATTTTATTAAACTATAAAAATATTGTATGTGCAAAATGTTCGTATCGATTATAAACTGAATTTGTACAAGCAATAGCTATATTACGATTGAGTGAAAATATTAAAAAGTCGAGAAAAGTTCATTTTATTCGGTTTAATAATTTATTCAGGCAGTGAGGTTCTGCGATATTGTAGAATATTTCTTTCTTATTGTTACATATGTAAATATATAAATCACTAAGAAAATAGAAAGGGTTTATATTTTACATTATCGTTCTATAAAGTTTAACTTTATCAATAACTATTTGAGTATAATACATTAAAAACACAATTTTATAACTTGAATCTTTAAATTATAATTATACTTATTGTATATACAATTTGTAACATTTTACCAAGTATTTTATTCAAATTCTTATTAAGACTAATTTTATGTAAGGATTGACTATTCATATTTCAATATAAAAAGTATTCCTTAAAATAACAGTTCAGTTAACTACTAAATTTTATTCCGCATAAAAAACGACACCCTTTTTACTTATGCCATATCGAGAAAGTTTTTACTTTAAAGTAGCTTTAGCAATTTGGTACAATATGTATTTTTATTTTAATTATTATTTTAATGAATATTAGAAAATGCATTATTTTTGTATTTTTTATAATGTACATTAATTAAAAAATGTATTAATATCTTCAAAAGATGTTCATTAATTTTTTATACATAAATGTAATGATTTTCATATTTTAGCATCACTGATAAGTTCATTCAATAAATATTTTTTGAAAATAGATGCAGATAAACATATTCTATAATTTTTGTATATTATAGTATAATGATTTGAAAATATCTTAATAAGATTAATTTAGGATAGGAAAAAGTTTTTTCATTTTAATTTTAATCTTTCAAACAATGGTTATTTTACTAAAAACTGACAGATTTTATTTATCAAGAAACTCGTATAGAACAATTTTATTACTTCAAAATATTATATTTCTATTACATATATTTTATGGAATTTTATAACAATTCACTTTTAATTATTCCAATAATTCCTACATATATTATTCTAGTGTAACAATAGTTAAATAAAAAATATATATGCAACTTGAAATTAACTGATATACTTGTATTTCAAACAATCAAAATTTGAATCGTCATTTTTTTGTTTTAAAAAAAATTTATCACATTTTAAAAAATATTTGTAAAATAATTTTTTAAGTTCTATATATATTTGCAGAATTTTTTAATTAAAATTATTTAAATTAATTTTTAATTATTCAAATTATGTATAAAAGTATTTGAAACGAATTCACTTTTAAAAAATATTTTGTACTAATTATTTTACAAGTTTCCATCTTTAATTCATATTTTATTTATTTGTAATATTCCGAAAATATTAGATTAAAATTAAATTTAAAAATAAATTCAAATATTTAGGATTTATTAATAAGTTTAATTTAAAGTTTGTAACTAAATAGAATATATGAATTATAAATATTTAATGCAAATATACATTCTAAAAAATTTTGTGTAGTTATAGGAATGTATGTTAATGTAGTCATAGTACAGAAAAACAATGACGTTTATTAGTAAATCTAATTGGTACTAATTATAAACTAACTATATTAATTTACTTTTTTTATAGATTACATTTTTTAGTTTTATTTTTATTTATCATTTTTAATATTTATTTGTATTCTTTTTACATTTTTCTATGTATATTCATTCTTTTTGTATTTTTCTCATCCATATTCACACGTATAATGTAGTTTTCAATTTAATACATAATAAAGAACTTTTGTATAATCCTTTTAACTAACTATATACATTATTGAATGATTTAAAAATGAAGTTAAGATAAGCTTTTTAAATTAAAAAATTATAGTTATGTATTAAAGTATTGAGTTTTGAATTTATAAAAATTTATATTAATATATTTAACATTAATCTATTTGCTAAATGTTTATTTCACTAAAAATTTTAAATTACGCGATATTTTCTACTTTTGATCTGTACTTCTTTGTATAATTTAAATTTATATTATTATTAATTTTATTTTATTTTAGCAACGAATTATATAGATTAAAAACATTTATATAATTATTTATGTATATATAAGTTTCATTTTAAAGTTTCTAAAAATATGTATTAATAAAATTTATATTAATTGTTAGTGCTACATATTAACTGCAAATATAGATTTTAATTTATTTATGGAAGCCATGTAAAAATGTATAGTTATATATGAATACGAGTAGATAAATATATACATTGCATGATTATAGTTTTTATTTATAAGAACAGTTTTACGAAGAATTAGTCTTTAATATGATGTTTAATTATAAATAAATAAATAATGCATAATAAGATATTGTGTGCCTTATGAAAAGTTTATTTATGAATGTATAATCATAACTTTCAGTAAAAGTTGTCGATGACTAATTATGAAGATTACGTGAATGTATGATGTAATATAAAGTAAATTAGATAGTGGCTCATACAAAATGAATTTTAATTTTATACCGAAACATAAAGGTAAACAATTTTATCTATGATTTATTCATAAAACTTTATATAATAGACGATAAATTTTAGTTATCTTTAACGTAAATGTTATTTAAATGTAAATTAGTAACATAAATTCTGGTCTTTTCAGTTACTAAATTAAGTGTTCTTATAAATTGTATGAAAACGAGTTTAAATTTTATTACATATTAAAATACAAAAAATTTCTTCATTTTATTTTTTGGCCTGAAACTTGTTTAATTATCAATAGAATTTGAATTAGTTATAATTGAAAATTTAATGAAATTTCTATTTTTATGTATAGCTTTATGATTAGTTCATATCAGTATACGAGAAAATAAATATTAACAGAACTTTCACTTCAATTAATTTTGATATATTTTCTAATGTTTATATAATTTTAGATGTTTTATCTTAAACTTGAAAAAAAAGTAAAAATATAATATTCCATATTTTTACAAATATATTTAGTTATATCAGTAGACAATTATTTTTAACATAGATTAAAATTTAATAAGATTTAATTTAATTACGCCATTTTTGTATTTATATAATTTAAAAGAGAATTTTAATGTTGCAATGGCTAAGTTTTATTTTCCTTTTTATTTATATTTTTACTTTTAAGATAGAAGAGTTATATTAATCTGACTATTTGATAAATTACGATACTTTTTCTAATTTAAAAAATAACCTGAAGAATAATGTAAAACGCGCAACAATAGCAGAATTTGTTTAATTCGGGATTGCACAATCAATGCTAGTACTTAGTTTGAGTTGGCCCTCAAAGAGAATCGGACAAAAGCCTATTCTTGAAGAATCCATACGCGGTGAACTGGCAAAAGTTGCCATTCTCCTGTCGAGTCTATTTCACTGGCTGGAATCTCCCGGCGATAATTCGACAGCCGCGTCATGAACACTTGTTGCGTCGATGATAGTGATGGTTCTTACCGCAAGCGTTTTCCACAGTCACGGATACTTCAGTTGCTCATCCGTTAAAGTATGATTTCTCTTGGAAATATGGAACTCGCGATACATAATTACGAAAAACATAACCAAAACGTCGTGATGAGAAAGTATAATAATTTTCAAATTTTGTATGAAATTATGAACTGATGAACATACGCATTTTATAGTTTTATAATCATCGGCTTCAGAATATTTTTTAAATTTTTTGATATTTTTGCAATGTCTTATTTATTTGAATCACATAATTAAAAATACGAATAAAAAACAACGTCCAGTCCAATTTTCTTCCAATTGGAATTTACACACTTAAAGAGTCAATTTATATTGAAAAGACATTCTTCTGAAATAAATTTGTGTCATATTAAAACATATTTCATACAGATAATATAAATTTACAATGAATAAATTTTTTTTCTGAAAAATTATTTTGAAAAATTAAATAAACTGTTTTTAAACTTATGTATACGTTTTCATCATAATAGAAAAATGATATTTAATCAAAACGTGTATTAAAATTGATTACAAATAATGAAGAATATAATATCGTTTTACTTCTTATGCTATTAATAAATAATCTATACTCCTATGAACAGGTAGACTAGTTACTAGAGTTTTATTTCAAATTGAACTTTTACTTTAAACAATAAAGAACATAAAACTTGTATTAAGTCTTCTTAAATGCTTTTAATTGTAAAACTTTTCAAGAATTTTTCTAAAGAAAAGATTAAATATTTATGAAAAACAGAACTAAAATTCAATTAATATCTGGAGAAAGTAAACAGGAATAATATTAAGTATTATGTACCAGAAATAAATACCGAAAAATTATAATTTTGAAATAACGTTGGTTGTAACTTTATTAAAATAAGCTCATAGATCATTAAAATTTTAACAATTACCAAGAATTTTTAACAAAATAACTTTATGCAAATGAATATTTTACGATATAATTACTTACTTCAAGTATATTTAATTAGAAAGTATATATTTTTTTATATATAAAGGAGTCTTATAAGTAATACTGAAACTTTTTCAAGTAAACTAATAGAAAATTTTGACGCAGATGTGTTGAGAAAGTTTATGCAGTTCCTATCAGATGGCGCTATATTTATGGAAGCCTACAATAAATATTCTAATAAGATATTTAATGCAACTCGTTCTATATAAATAATAAATATATCTTTTTTATTGATATAAAATCTATTATACGTATAATTAAAAATCATAAATTACATACTAATTATATTTATGCATAAAATAAGATTAAAATTAACTTGAATATTTTATTTTTTAAATTATCGGTGAATACGCATAATAAAATGATTACAAATTCAGAATTTATTATCATAAGCATTAGAATTGAAATAAAATCTCAATTGAATAATAATTTTAATATTGACTTTTTTATTAAAATTATATGAATGCAAAGAAATTTTATTAGTAAATTATATTTCAATGCAAAGTAATATAAAATTAAAACAGAATTTACTTCAATATTAAAAATGAAAAAATTATTCAAATTAATAACCTAAATATTTGTTTTTAAATGGCTGCATTAAAATATTACATTAATGTAACTTTTACTACAGGGATATAAAATTGTAATTGAGATATTTTTGAGACTCTTCAATAAACGAGAATTAATAAAAAATTAGGAGAATTCAAGCACATGATAAATATTTATGATATATGAACAGTAAAATAGAATAAATTATATTTATGTACAATATGATTCATATATATATATATATATTTTATAATTTAGTGTCTGACAAAATATAGTTTTCTTACAATAAAATACAATAAAAAGTTTTATAAAGAGGAATATCCCATATAAAGAGCTAAGTTATTTCTCATACATAAATAATTATTTTGGTTTTGATCAAGCCTTATTATGTCTATTAATATTTTTCATTATTATTTATACCTATAAATTCAAGTATTTTTTATTTTCATTTTTTATATATTTTTAATAAATTTCTATAATTATTTTTAAATGGATTGTTGCAAGATTACATTTATATCTAAAGTATGAAAATATTTCAAAATGTATAAAGCTTGAAATATTGTTTATTATGTGAATTCAGAACATCATATTGATTTGGTTAAGAATTTATGCATTTAATTGTCAATATGTGCATATACACATTAACACATACTTTATAACATTCAAGCAAGCTAATAAATGATTTCATAAATAACAGATTGAATTTTTATTTATTATAATATATGTATATATATATATATATATATGTTTTGTTCTTTTCTTATGAAATTTTTTATTTAAATATGAATATTAATAATAATAATACCATGAAGAATATAATTAGTTAAGATAAAAAATATACATTTCATTCATTTTTTATAATTATAAATAAACAAGTGTCTTATGTCATGTAAGTTTTAATCAACTCATGAAAAAAAAATTAACTAAATTTGAATATATTTAAATAATTTTAAAATAACCTTATTTATAGGTTTGTTTATCTTAATCATTGAACAATAATATTATATATTTTTATTTTATGTGTGCATGCGGGCGCACAGGCATATATGTGTTATATACTTACTCTTCTCTAAAATGAATCACTAAATTACATTAAGTAAAATTTATTATGCAATTGTAGGAAAATTCTTTAAATTGTACGATTTAGAAAACAGTTTCAAATGAATATTTTTTCTTGATTAATATTTCAATACAATTTTAAATGAAATTAAAATATACGTAAAGATACAATAATATAAATTGTTCTTTAACTTAATAAACCAAATTAATATATTTATTTTATAGAAAAATACGAAACTAAATTAATGTTTAGACATAAATTTCAAGTTACATTATTGCTATTACTGTTTTAAATATAAAAAAATGAAATCACAAAAATCTATTCCTTCTATTTAAATAAAGAAAATAGATGAAAAATTATTATCAAAGTTATTAATAAATAAAATAATTACTTCATATAAATCTTATAAATTACATATTAGAAGTTACAAATCTGATATTATAAATCAATTCTTTTATTGCTTTGCATAATCACTTAATATTTATGTAAATTTTAATAACTTCTAACTATTAATTATAATATAAATTTATTAAAATTTATAAAAAATAATTAATCTAATTATATAGAAAATATATTGTATTTACTCTTGACACTATGATTTTCAAAACATTTCTATCATATAGCAATAAATCATTATTTCATATATAAATAAAAATAGATATCTTCTAGTTCAATTTCTTTAATTCGATTAATTAAATAATAAAAATATTAAAAATAAAACTTATTTATTACCTCATTATTAACTTTTAGGTATTGTGAAACAATTTGAAAAACGTATTTCATGTTATTTTCATAAGAATATTTAAGATACGTTTTAGATTTTCTATTAAAATTCAATACTGTTATAGTTTGTTGAGTTATCAATAGTAAAATAAGATTAGAAAGTTTTTGAAATTCGATATTACTGCTTTAATTTTGTAAATTTAGATTAAAATTTTTTTTATCATTATAGGCTATATATCATTTAATAATTTATATATATATATTATTTATTTATATAAATTTCAAATATGAGGTTGATTTAAGCTATTGATAAAATATTTAATTAAATATATCAATTTAGTAAACAAAATGGATTGAAATTTTTAAAAATATATTCATTACATACTTTTGTATATTATATATACATGTTAAACATAAAAAATACTATAAATTATTGTTTTTAGTAGCATAAATGAAGTCAACAATGAATGTAAATTTATTTAATAAAAGAACATATATAAAATTTGAAAATAATTTTTGAGAAATTTTAAATAAAGTTGTATCATATTTTACCATATAAATAAAAATAGAATATTATGTACATAGAGTTTTGTTTTTAAAAAATGTATATGTTTATATAAATATACAAGAAACTTGTATATTCATTTTTCATACTCTAGTAATCTGAAGCGTTACTTATGTAGTTCTTTTATTATTATAAGATTGTTATTATTTAAGAATAATAAATTCTTATCATGGAATAAATCTTAATTCATATTTCTTCTGAATAATATAATGATAAAAAGAATAAATTATTTTTTAATTAAAATTTTTTATGTATTCTTTTTTCTAAATGAAATTCAGAAAAATATTTTTCAAAAATATTTCAACAAAGAAAATTAATATATATATTTTAAAAAATTAGTTAACTTTAAAAGTCTTTGAAAAAAATTCTCATTTTAATATATAATTTTCAAATTAAAAATAATGTTGAATCGAATATTAATAATGTACTTTGGAATTCTTTATAATTTTAGTGGAAAACATTCATTCATGTATATCTTAAAATGAGATAAATTAGTTTCGATTATAATATTATATTCTTTTATAAGCCTTTTACACTTTTTATTATTAATCTTTTTATGCCTATTTAATAATTTAAAAAAAAAGAAAATTCACAAATAATATTTTTTATATCTAATTGTAGATAATATTATACTTTCTCTCATTAAAGGAGCTAAATTAAATTTTTTTATTGCTTAAAGTTGAGTTATCATTTTAAATTGCGTAATTAATTTTTTAATCAATGTTGGAAAAAGATATAAAAGTATTTAACAACAAAAAAGATTTAAGAATAGCATATTTAAATTAATGAGTCTAAATTTAAATATATTTACTTACAGTAATTTTATGATTAGGAATAAATTAAAAATAATATAATTTTCTACACTATAGATCTAATAAAAAAATAAATTTTGAAATAATAAAAATTTTTTATAAAATATAGATTATTTCTTAAAATAAATATTGTAATATTTTAAATCGTTAATTGTAAATATTTTTATTTTTACGAAAAATTAAAGAAAATATATAGTTTGTACTATACAAAATATACAGTTGTTCTTATCATGATAATATAATGTAGGAAGGGAGAAGAAATTGATTCGTACAACTGATCAAATCTATGGAGAATAACTAAAAGGGAAAAAATTTATGTATATTTTATCTCTAATTGTGGGTTTATTGTTTTTTAACTTAAAAAAGCATTAGCTAAAGCTATGTGATATGATTTAACAATATTTCAGTTAATCTCGATATATTTATAGTTTATATAAATATAGATAGTTTAAGATAACGAATCAGTAAGAAATTTTCCAGTGTTTCGATATTGATCAATAAAGATTCTTTAACACCAACGTCTAATATTACTTATTCTCTTTCATAGTTCTCTAATCCGTGTCAGCGTTGGGTGTTTGGGTGAATTTTTATGCAGTGCTCGTTTTCGTCGTAAATTCCGATTGGAGATTAAAGTTGAAAAAACGAGAGAGACAGAGACAGAGAAGCAGCAGGAATGATTTATTCGCGGTGCGCCACTCGTCCATTGGTGTATATCAAAGCCGATAGAAGGGCTGCCGCAACCGCTGATGAAATCATAAGCCACTTGTTGATCGCTGCAGTCATTTCTCTCTGTGACTGCTGTAGCCACATTTCTGATCACTGATCCTATGTTAACGAAGCGTCTAGATACGCTGCAGTGGCACGTAGAGAAACCATTCAATATACTTCATAAGAGTGAACATTAAGCAAAGATAAAAAGTCATTTGGTGATTTTGCAAATCTCAAATCTTCTTTCCTTGGAGGAGTTTTTTTAATGGCATGAAGTGTTACGTATCTCGTTTATTCTAAAGTTGTTCTATACATTTAATATAAGCTAAATCTTGTTACTGTATTTTAGTTTAAAAAAGATGCTTGTGTATCGATCAAAACTGACTAAGTACTTTTATTGACCAAGAAAAAATATATTTGAAAATAAATTTTTTTGGTAATCTAAAAATTTTATCACACATAATCAATACAACTTCTTCAATTATACAAGTAGATAAATAAAATATATAAAATATAAACGAAATAAAGAAATTTGAAGGAATTTATTTTATTATTTTTAAATTTTTTACTGTACACTTTTATATTCAATTTTACGTTTGGATCAATTTTTAATATGCAAATTAATTTGTAAGTTATATTTAAGCTACTCTATTTTGAAATTTGTTAATTAATTTACAAATAAAAAAGAACTTTAAACCTGTAAGGTATTATTTTTGTTTCATTTACAAATTTAGTTGAAGCATAGTTGCAAAACAAAAATCTAAATACAGAATCCTATTTATGGAAGCTTATATTAATATAGTAAAATACTTAATGGTTATTTAATATTATAATAAATTTATTTTAAAAATAATTAAATATCATAGTAGTTTTAATAAATTATATTTAACTTTATTAAAACTGGAATTGCGTTATATATCAATATATTTTTTAAAATAGAATCATGTATAATATAACAAATGTAATTTTTATTTTCAGAAGCCTTACAAAATTAAAAAATGTGTGTCTTAATAATATATTTAATAATTAAATTTTATCAATTTCCTGTATTAAAAGTTAGCTAATTTTTTAAACCTAATAAATAATATTAGTAATAAATAGTAATAATGATATATTACAATACATCAATATCTTACATTATAATACATACATACATATATATATATATATATATATATATATATGCATATAATGTCGATCGTAAATATTTTGATAAATATTTGTTTCCTTAAAAACATGAAAATATAATCAAGTCTGTTATCATTTTTAAAATTTTTTGATGAATGGTTAAAAGTTAGAAAATTAAATAAAAAATGATATTGTGTAATTATAATTACGAATATAACACAAACCTCTTTGTTATTTCATTTTTGTATTGTCTTCGAATTGATAATAAAATTAAAAATTAATATAAATATTATATAGTTATCAAAAATATAAGTCAATATGATTATATTTTACTTCATTTTTAATTAATACTATTATAATATTATATGTAAATTTATATAATTACAACTTGCATATCAATTTTAATTATCTGTTTTAAAAATGAATTTAATTTGAAATGAGTAACATAAAAATTTTATTTTTTGTATACTTTTTTTCTTTTTATTTGAACACGTTTCGAATTTTAATCTCATATTTTGTTACAGATAAGAATTTATGATTATCATAAATCTGCTTTATCACATAAGTTTTCATTTTATATTTAATCTAAATTAAAAAATACAGTCGTACCAAAAATTTTCATTATAGTCTTGTATTAATACATTAAATAAATCTTTTAAAAATATATATACAAAAAGATATAATTTAAAAAAACTCATATTTCAAATTTAGAATAAATGAAATGTAGTTGTATAAAGTGTAATGCAATGAAATTCACCAGATCTATATTTTGATTTTACTATATTAAAGTAATATTTCTTTTAAAAATCAATTAATTTTGTAAAAACCTTATTTCTACAATAATTATATTTTACAGATTTTATTTTATCAAAATTTAATTTATATTTATTTGTTCAATATTTTGTTCAATATTTTACTATTATTATTACAAATATATCTAAAAAGAACTTCGTTTTAAGAAATTATTATGTACGTTTGTTTTAATTTAAAATATAATGTAATGTACATTGTTGCCTTACGATATACATGTAAATATTATATTTTATATTTTTTATATATTAATTAAATAATAATACTCGGCATTTACCTTTTTTATCACCTTTTATTTTTCACAATATATTTATTTTAACAATGTTGTCACCTGGAGGCGTGTATCCAGACTTGCCGACAAGTCGCTCGTTCACGTATGATATTTCGTGATAGAGTAGTTATAAGGTGCGGTGATTGTCAACTCAGTGTTGTCGATTGAGTCTCAAGAAAAATCTGCCATGATCCGGCGTTTACCCGTATATATATCCTCGCTCCCTCCCTGTCCTATTTTGCATTTTCCTTTGTTCTTTCATCGTTGTTTATACTCTGATGGCTCGAGCCCCGAAAAGGCGTTATTGATTTATAGGACGAAATTACGCGTGCCTTGTCATCTGTTTCTCATGAGTATTCCTTACTCACTTTCAGTTCTTCACCAAAACAGTGGCCTCTTTGCCAGTGCGCTGGCCTTTTCCATTGGAACACTAGCCATTAGTACCAGATTTCTCTGTTTCTACTTATTTCTCAGTTCTTCACTAGAACACTGGCCCCTTTGCCAGTGCTTTGGCCTTTCCCATTGGATCACTGGCCATTAGTGCCAGATTTCTCTGTTGCTTTCGGTGTCATGAACTGGACGTACTGTCCACATGCGACACTTGAGTCACTCGCCACCTCTTCCTCGCCACCTGCTCTTGAAGTGGTTCTCGCGTTTCATCTTGTCTTTGCCTCCCTTGTAGAAGGCTTGCGCATTCCTTGAGAGGCCCCCGTGGTGACGCGCACAAGGTTATCATTATGCCCCACCGCGGGAGGGTCCCGTAAGGATCTCTCATTACTCCTCCTCGCTCCTCTGAGCTCAGCAAAGCGAGGTTTGTTTGTACGATATTGCACGGGCTACGGGTGTCCCCACGCAACGTGTTCGAGGTCTGGAGGCCAGTAAGCCACTGTCCGTTGCCCGCCCAAGTTCGGGTGGTCTTACGCATGCCAACTACGGTTGCTTTTCCTACCGTATCGCTGCTTGAAGCTATCTTTCAACTGACCCAACCTCAATCAAACCAAATATATTGAAAACATATGTTTATACAACTTATAAATTTATATGAAATTAATTATTTTATTTTAATGTATAAAAATAAAATAAAAAACGCATATTAAAAGTTTGATAAATGATAAATATAAAGTCTGTTTTAATAATTTATTGAGAAACATTATCCACTATATTTATAAGATATAAAAGTGAACATACAATATTTCGTATAACTTAAAATTGAAAATGAGAACTTATCACTTTTTACACATTGCAAATAAAAATCTTTATAATTAAAAATATATGGAAAAGAACAAAAATAAAATTGAGTGTATAAGCTTGTACGCTCTTTCTCTCTTCTCTACTTTCCAGCTGGCGACCAACTGGCGATTTCTCATAGTACATTATACTTAAAAACTGTACGCTCTGACTTAGAATCCTTTTGTCTTGCATTTTTGCTCTACTTTCTTTCTCTCCTTATTTTTCTTCTTCTTCTTTTTCTTTTTCTTATAAATTGTTCTTTTCACAAAAAACTGACAAATATTTTTTTTCTTAAATAAAAATCAAATTTTTTTTAGAATATATTGACAACTTAAATCAGAATTATCTTTAATTAAAATTAATAAGCAAATTTTCTAATAAAACATATTTTTTAATTTTTAAATTAAAAAAAATATATATGTGTTCATAAACAGTTTAAAAATTTTTTATTTATATTATAATTATTATATTTATCTGTATATTTATATGTTTAATGATAAAATAATTATTAAAAATTATAAGAATGAACATAACATTCCGATTAAAACATATTTTTTAAAGATACACTAGTTTAAAATTTAAGTGTACTTTAAAATTATATTCTACATTAAAAAATATAATAAGTAAATATAGCAATAAAAATTATAGATATCTATTAATTAAAACTTATATTATAGTAATTATATAATTCATTCATAAAATATCTACATATATTTCTTATCCCTTTAATAAATATTGAGTATTATCATTCGTTAATTAATATTTAAATATGAAAGAGAACTTATAATTATTCTGTTGATAAATTATCTTAATCATGTACTAAATTTATTTGAAATTTTTATGGAAAGATTTAAATTTAAAAAAAATTTTCAAATAAAATTTTACAAAAATATTTCTGGTCACTTTATATCCAAAGATTTAAAAAAATATTTTTATATGCTTAAATTTCGTATATAATTCGGTTTATTATATTTTTATGTTATGTACGCCGTATTCATGAATTTTTAATATATTCTAATGGCTGTATTAACATTTATATTTGTCATCTTTAATTATTAAATCAAAAATTGATGGAAAATTAATTAAATGTATTTTTTATATAAAAAATGTTAAGAAAAAGAAATTTTTAAAAAGTTTGATGAATATTAAAAAGATATTAAAAATCTATAATAAATAATAAAGAGATATGTAAAAAAATTGAAATATGTTTTTCTATAATAATAAGAATAGTTTATTAATGAATGTAAAATCCAATAAAAATTAAAATTATATAACTCAATAGATATGTATATAAGTAGAATAAATTTAAAAATAATTTAAAGAAAAATTGTACTTATAGTATTAATTCGTTAAAATTTTTTAATGAAAAATTTTTTTAACAACTTTTTAATAAGAAGTCATTTAGTTTAATTTTGAAAGGTTCTCTTAAAAAATTAGAGCAACGAAATATATACCTTAACAAGAATAATTCTTAATAGAATTATTAATATCATTAAAGTTCATTTAAAATTAAAAAATATTTTAAACTTTTGAACTATCATCTTCTGAATATAAATTTTGTTTTGTGATATAAATAAAAATCTTAGATTAATTCCCAAACAAAATTTATAATTTATAATTTATATTTATTAATAATATGATACATAAAATAAAATATTATAAATTATTTAACTTTATATTCCTAAATAATTTTTATTTTATTAGTAAGAGTTTATACTATTTTAAAATTTATAGAATTAATATTATTTTTATCAAAAATCTTCGAAAAGAAAAAATTATATATTTATTATATATTAGAAACTTTAATTAATATATATTAATATAAACTGTAGAAACTAGTTTTATAATTAATACGAATTTCATCGAATTATTTATAATATCACAAATTAAATACAATAAATCTTCTTAGCTTATTTATATATTTATAGAGATTATTGTTAATAAAAAATATAATTGTAATTATTATATTTAAGATCTTTTATATTAGTCTTATCATTTTTACTGAAGTATAACTTTGAGAATATTTTTTTATTGTAATTCAAAACCAAATATTTGTAACAGTTATATAACTAAATCAATTAATTTTATTTCTTAATTACTGGATATAATAAAAAAGGTTTAATAATTATTACCTAAATATTAACACTATAAATAAAAATCCAGATTACTAATACATGTCAATAAAAACAGTTAAAATTTGTTTTTGAAGTTAATAGATAAATATGAAATAATAGAATCCATTTTTTTTATATTATCTTTATCGTGAAATAAATTATATTCAAAATGAACTATGCAATTTACATCATTTAAATACAATTTATTTAGTATATTCTAATATCTAACGATTAAAATTCACATAAATGTAAATTGAATTTATAAAATATAATAAAAATCCTAAATATATGAATAAAAATTATAAATGTCAAAATTATTGTACAATTCTTTCTTAAACAAGAAACTAAAAAACTTATTCTATTATTTTTAATTAGCTTATCGGATAAAGGTAAATATTTCATACCTCTAAATTAATAATGCATGGATAAAATTGATATCGATTACATAAAAAATTACAACATATTTTAATAGATTAAGTTTATATAGAATTAAATATTCTTATATGCAAAACTCTTTTTGAAATTGTTTTTACTTTTTATATAAGGTAAACAATATCTAAAATATAGTATTTTAATAAAATATTTTAAAAGTATAAACAATTAAAATTATTTTAATAAAGATTTTTAGTTTTTAGAATAAAAATACTTAAACTTATTTTTTTCAAGTTATATTATAATTCTAGACATGCTCTAAAAAGAACTTTAAGTCTATTCATTCGAGTTTTAATTTGTTAAAAATATAATTTATATTTAACTGTATTTTGATGGTCTAGTTTACTGAAATAAATATACTATATATAACATAAACGTTTTAATTAGATTATTCGTTAACAAATACTTATCAAGAGACTTTTTTACGCTTTTTTTTTGATTTTACAAAAAATCTTTTGATATTGCAGATATAAATAGTTTAGATATTTAAGCTATGTACATCAACAGCATTTTTTAGTGCAAGTAAAACTTTTTTTTCACAGAGTATAATATGTTATAATATAATAGCAAAGTCTCTTTTAGTTTCTACTCAAAATGACATGTACGTAAGTTAGAAAGTACTTTAAATAATTTAAAAATATCATTACTAGCATCACTTGACTTATTAAAAGTTTTAAATATAATATATTGAACACAATAAAAAGTGTGAGGGAAAAAGAAGAAAAAAGCTTTATGTTGCTCAAACATTAATTTATTCTTTCTTTTGTCCTTCATTTACTGTACAAACGTACAAAATAACTTATAGCTTCTTTTTCCCAACGGTTAAATGAGAAATATGCAATGATTATCTATCGCTGAATTAATTCCGTAGCCTCAAGTCACGCTGTTAAAGTAACGCGAATATATAATCAAGTATCAAACAGGGACTAAATTGTTGTGATAAATTGAAATTTTGTAGGCATATACCTAGGTCTAGTTTCTGGTACATATACATACATATCTTTGATCTTAAATATATATATATATAAAATGTATTCATCATTATAATTAAATGTATTTTTTATTTATTATAAATTTACGTTAAAAAAACTGTTTTCATAATAATTTTTTTATTATTTAGCATTAAAAGGAACAATTAATAAAATTAAAATGAATTGATAATCTATCAAAAATATTTTACAAATTGGCGAGAATTCTTTCTTGAAGTAAGATAAAAGTACTCTTTTTATTAAATGCTTTTGAGAATGCATACCAAAAAGACTGAGCTTTCCTTAGTGTTTTATTTACTACCGTAAAATACAACTTTACAAGTGATTTTTAAAGTCTTATCTAAAAATATCTCATTTATGTTAAGTTTAATTTAGGTCTATTTAATAATTATTTGTTTGAGAATGAAATTATAAAATTAGGATTTTTTCCTTTGTAAACTTCCTTAATAAAAAATTATTTGTTTATCCAAATTTTTCAGATATCAAACATCTTTGAAATAATTTATATTTTAATAATTTATAAATGACTCTTTTGTAAAATATAATTAAATTGAATTTATTTGAAAAATAGTATACACTCTTTTAATAAACATCACTAAGAAAGTTAACATCAAAAGATTTTTTAATTCTATGTATAATAATATATTTATATGAATTTTACTTTTTTAGTTTTTTGAAGACTGAAAGTAAAGGTAATGCATTTTAAACTATAAAAATATAAAATCGAAATATTAAATCTTTAATTTTTTAAATATAATTAATACAACGAAATATAAATACTTACAAATTCTGTATTGATAATGATTTTGAAACATGTATTTTTAAAAGTAGTAGACAAGCTGAACTTTCACTATTGTCAAGATTAATACTCATATATGTGCGTTTTATATAGTTAGTATTAAAGTAGTTTAAAACTATATTTATGAATAAAATTGCATAATCAAGCGCATTTGTATTATAATAATACATAATTTAAAAATTCAATATCGATGGTATCACAAAGTAAATACATTATATATTATGTTTTATTTGTTGGTACGGATAACAATAAAAAAAAAATATATATATATTAATAAAAATATTTTATTAATGTTGTGTATCATGATAAACTTGATTAACATAAAAAATATTTTTAAGAATAGTTAAATAATAATAATAATAGATATCACAATTAGATGTTAAAATATATATCTCAAATTAAAGAATAAAATTAAATTATAAGTGCTTCATAATTTACTCATTAAATAACGAATAATATTAATATGATAATAATGACATAAAAGCTTATTTCTTGAATTTATGACAATTAAAATATTTTTATTCTGAGCTATGATTAAATATTACTTTTGAATGTAATAAATTTTTACTTTGATAAGTGTAACACCTTTCTTTAATCACATAAAAAAATTTCTTTTTAATAAAAAACTATAAACTTATTTTAATCAATCTTATTTTAATAATAATAGAATATATACATAATATAATTATGTTTAATTTGTCATAAAGTATTTCAATAAGAGATATTTTTATAAAATATAAATGTCTTAAGACAGTTTTATAATAGATAGTAAGAGAAAAATTAGACAATCAATTTGTACGAATTATCTTTCTATTTAACGTTACAACTGTCACCATCATTTTTGTATTTGTTCAAAATTTTGTGTGCTATTACGTGAAAAATTGCTAAAATTAATATTTGATATTATAAAGATAATTTAGTTCATGAAATAAATAATGTTTAAATTATTTCTTTTTTATTGTAAATATGTAATTTTCAATTTAATTAAATGAACGCTTATAGATTATAGTAATAAGCTTAATTTTTGCATTATTAATTTATTTAAGAGCAGTAACAAAAATACTTTTTATACTTTGAATATTTTTACTAATCTTTTTTTATTGAACAATGTATTATCGCTTAAAATTTATCGACTCAAAACCACTACCTCCATCGATTCACAATGTACGTGAGTAATTACCTCATTAGTTGCCTTATTTGTAGAACACCTGTGTTAAGAGATAATAAATGATTCATAGCAGGTAACAAAAAAAAAACAATTATTGTTGTATTCATATAAGAAAAGAGACGAGCCACAATTTCCAGTGGTTTATTCACGGGAGTAAAAACACGAGGAGCAGTGACCGCCGGTACTTTCATGGACCTAAGCGGCAACGGTACACAAACAGCTGCAAATGTATTTACAAACAGTCCCGAACATGCAAATTTCAACTCTATCTTGTATGAGAACCAGATAAATATCATTCCAGGAAAACTAATCGATTTTAATTAAACAGTAATTAATTAATTACTTTAATAAATATAATTTTAGTTGTTTAGACGGAACTCAATTTATTAAATAATTTTCGACGGTAAAGTGCGCGAGGACAAGAGAATATTTATCTCACGTTTCGCATTGTTATGTGCAAATCATAAAATAAAAAGAATCTAATAAATTATAATAAACTAGAAAGAAAAATATTATTCTTAGCTATGTTTATCCAAACATTTTTAATGTTAACTTTTTGAAACTAGTATCATATTTTCTTTACTAATTTATATTATCGAATTGTGTTGTACATTTTAATAAAGTAAATTCCTCTAAATTGGATAAAATGGGAGGATTTTATTATTAGGATTTAATATTAATTTATTAAATCTATTAAAAAATTACTCTAAACACAAATTTAAATAAATTTGATGTTTTAATTAAATTTTTAAATTAGTATTCTGCAAACTTTAATAAATTAAAATTTTTTCATAACTAGTTTATTTACGAAATTAATCATTTTTATAAACTATATAATTTATTTTACTATTTTTTGCTTCATGGTTGTAAATATATTTCCAAGAGATTTATTTGTCTTAATTAAATGAAATAAAAAGATAAATAAACAAAATCATATTCATAGTATAAAAACAATTTTCATTTGAATAAATAAAAGTATTGCCTTTTATATTTACCATTTCTAAATGAATAGAAGCTTTAATGCATATGTAGATGTTGCTATAACCGAAAGTCCATTTATTTTAGGGTATTTATATTGGTTAGAAAAGAACCTGTTAAAATGTTGTTAACATATTATTAATAATAATATTGAAACAATATATTTTTGTATTAAATAAAAAAATGAAATAATTCATAAATACAGTAATTATTAAAAGAAGTAATTTATTTCTCAATCTTTAATATTTAAAACACTTAAAAGAAATTTAAAAAAGAATCATTATTCGTCTTTATTATGTTCAAAAGAAAAATTCAATTTCTGTTACGTTTTTACGCAGTGATATAATGCTTCGTTATATTATATTCAGTAAAAAACTTTCTATTTCCTCACTCCAATGAAAAATTGAAAAATTATACTTCATTTATTTTCAAAATTGAACTTAACAAATAATGAATATCACGCGAGATATTGCTTGATGACATTAAAAAAAATTGGCATAATTAATCTTTCAGAAAAAAAATTAAAATAAAACAATCAAATTAGTGTATTATTTACTTTAATTTCAATAAATTACATGAATTTATAATAGTTTTGATTATGTAGTAATAAAATACTTAATAAATGTATTTTAGATATAATTGTAAAATTTCTTTTATTTTTATAGAAACAAATTTATCTAATCCTTATAATCGACAAAAAAACAAATAGTATTTGAAATATTTAAAAAATATATTTTTAAACTAATTACATTAAAAAATTTGAATAATATAGTAGTAATAAAATGAAATCGAATTTATGCTTCTGATATACAATAAATGATTTAATAAACTGTATTACATTTATAATCTTAATTAACCATTCTACAATTAATGTCATAAATTTCAAATACTGAAATCAATATTGGTTCAATTTTTTGAAAAGTTTATTCTCTAATATTTCTCAAAAATATAATATTATTGTTCACATTTACTTAGATTTATTTATACAACTGGTAGAAGTACAATTGTATTGATCCGTATTCAGTTTCTATCTCGCAAAGTGGATTGCTTTATTTTAACTTAAAGTTACGTTCTCCAACAGCACTTTCAAATAGTTTGACCTTATTTTACAAAATTTAATGTACTTACAGATCATAAATTTATACTCGTACATAAAGATTTATAGCCGTTAGAATACTGATATTATTATTAAACATATATTATACATCTTTCGTAAATGTCTACAACCGACTTACATAAGATAAAACAATATTTAAATAGCTGTTGATAATTAAAGTGAAAGGATTATCAAATAATCTATTGTCTAATGAAATTAAAAATATTTATAATTGATAATATTTTTAGAACATATTTTAATATTTATTGTTTTATAATGGTTAACTTATTTGTATAATTGTATAAAAAATTCATGCAGAAATAAATAAAAAAAATATATTAATGATTCATAAATGGTATTTTAGTACAAAAGTTTTTATACGTTAACTAATTATCTTATTTGACCACTATATGCATTGAATCTATGATATATTATTTTTAATTTAGATTTTTATATTTTTCTTTAGAAATTTTAAAATTAATATATGTTATTAATTAAATGCTATAAAAACTAATAAGTTCTTAAAGATATTAGGAAATAAAACTTAATTTATCGTTTATATCTTAAAATCGATAAAAAACTTTAATATATAATAAAATTAATTTTTATATTTATTCGTCGTATATTCAATTTTTAAATGCACCGTTTAAATTTAATTTATATAATATTATTAGATTTCTTTAATATATTATTTTATATTTTTCATTATTTTCTATGCATTTAAAATAAAATACAGGAAAATATATAATATATTTAAAAATCTGAAAAATATATCTGT
Source organism: Dolichoris vasculosae (assembly GCA_018907195.1). Taxonomy (NCBI): domain Eukaryota; kingdom Metazoa; phylum Arthropoda; class Insecta; order Hymenoptera; family Agaonidae; genus Dolichoris; species Dolichoris vasculosae. Next base: position 2,351,120 of record JACCHY010000002.1, on the reverse strand, counting down.
GCTCTACAAATAGAATAAAAAATAATTTACAAAATTTAGGATTATTATTTAGTATAAAAAATTGGTAAGTTATTTGCAAAATCAAAATAAAAATACTTAATTAGTTTTAAATATTTATTATTTATCCTCGATTTAATTTTGACAAAGAAATACTAATAAAATTAGTAATAAATTATATACTATAAAAATAAATTTAAACTTATTTAACATATTTTATATATTTTATATATTTTAAAAAATATTAATTGCTCTTATTAATTACAACGTATATTTTATAAATAATCACAAGAATTTTTTAAATAAAAAATATATTTTTGAAATAATGAATATTCATAATTAATCAAAGAGCAAATCTTTGATTTAATTACGGGTTCGATCATGTACTATTCTATAATTATATTCATTTTTAAAATTAGTTATATTGATTTCAATCTGCAATTATAAATCGATAAATTAATATTAATAAATGTAAATATAAATAGTTCAAAAATGTATGATTTTCAAGTTGATTATTTATCTATTCTTTGTAATAGAAAAAATCTGTCTTTCTCTATTCCTCTATCTTTCTCTTTCCCTCTCCCTCTCTCTCATTGACTTTTTTGTACTCATATTATACCATTTTAGGTTTTTCTCTATCCATAGCAAACTAGCCTATAAGTATTAATCAATCATTTTGAGCATGGGGGAGTATATATAATGTATTATTTACGCACAAGTATTTATACTACATACATTGAAAATAACAATGCAATGATTGTATAATTCTCTTGAAGTAATCTCTTTATCTCTATCTATCGCTATTACTGTTTTTCATTTTTATATTTCCTTGTCTTTTCTATATGACTTACCATTCTATTCTCATTCACTCTCATACTCATGTGCGTTTTTGTAATAGGGTTACTTTTTGCTTCTGAACTTTATATATAAAATCTTTTAAATAAATTTGTTGATAAATTTGCCTTCATAAAAATATAAATCACACTAGCATATTTCTCTTTATTCATTACTTTATTAAAATTATCATTAATGTTTTAAATTGTTTCAACTACAAATTTTTTCAACTTTCTATTAAAGTGAAGTTAGTGTTATTTTTCTTTGTATTAACGTTTTGTGTTTCTTGCATTCAATATATATGTAATTTAGCATATAATATTTAAAATAAAATTAACGCTTATTTAAATTTTTATGAAAAGTTTACAGTTTTCAAAATTTTTATGTAAAATATGTAATAATTAAAAATTGGCCATAATAAAATTTAAAATGTATATTAAGTTTTAAATTATAACCAATTTTAAAGTATTTATTATAAATGTACATTTTATCAAAATTATTCGTGCCATTTATACTATAAAAATGTAAATTAAATAAGGAGAAAACAATAATCTGAATCAATAAAGCATGCCATTATGACAATTTACATAAGATTAATTTTAAGATGTTACGTGAATTTTTGGTGTATAAAGTTTTTAAAAGAAAAGAAAAAACAAAATGTTTATTTTTGAGCTTTTAGTTTGCAGTATGACATTATAAAATCATATCACCCGATATTCTGAAAAAGTTATAACATATTGAGTTATTTAATTGTCATAAATTTTCCATTATGATTCAGAAGATGAAGCAGAGGTTAACAATGCAAGGAAGCACAGAATCTTTTGTAGCTTATTAATTTCCTAATTTTGGTAATTTTTGAAGATGCGTTAAATTTCAATATAATGCATTCTTTTGAAAATTTTTTCAGATATGACTTTGTAATATTAGGTGGAAGCATGGCTTATTTTATTCAATCATATTTTTGCAATGTATCAAGTTCTAAAAGTGTGATAAATAACTTTAAACACTAAAATTATTTTTTGTATATTGCAAATAATTTCTAATAAAAAGAGAACTTAACGAATTTTGGTTGTAATATTTCAGAAATATAGATATTATTATATTATTGTAAAACTAATATATTATGTATTTGCTTCATAATATCACCAAAATAAATCATAATTTCGTACTTTGTATCGCATAGAATTATTTATTTTTACAGTACTTTATAAAGTTTTTGAAATCTTTGATTTCAATTTCTTATTATAAGAATAAAGATGAATGTTATTTAAAAACTTAAATTTATTCTTCTTTGAAAATTCAACTTTTAGTTTTCAAAGTTTTTAAATTGATAGATTGAGACGTCAAACTTGTTTCTATCACGAAGGACTTTTAACGACATTCATCCACAAAGTAATTTATTTTTGTAATTGGAAAACTCTTCATAATTTAAAAAATTTTTTTTATTATTACTTTATTTTTTTGTACTTTTCAAAATATTATAATTGATAAAATTACTTTTATGTAAAAAAAGTATTTTAAATATACGCAGCGGATCTTTTCGTGTTTTAATATTATTCGTTAAATAAATTTTCTAAACATTAATAAATATTATATAATAGTAATTCATAATAATGAAAAAAGTTGTATTCAATAAACTATCAAAATATATTTAAAAAATTATTTTTATGATTTTCTTTGTTAATAATCATAGCTAAAACAGATTTTTAGCAATCCAATAATTATATTGATTCATCTCTAACAGTATCTACATCAATAGTATTGATTTTCTAATGAAATAAAATACTAATCAATAATTATTCGATTAGAAGTTGGTTATCTATCAAAAATGAATTCATCGTAAAATTTTCAAGTATTTAAAATGATTACATTTTAAGAATTTTTATTGTTAAGAATAATCTAAGAAAAATAAAAGAATGAACTTTTTTTTATTTTACTGAAATGATGTATTTATAGATATTTTAATATATGAATATTCTTGTTAATTTTATCTGCGAGTAATTATAGCATATAATAAAATATGAATTGTTTGGAAATACAAATATGGACAATAAAAAAATAATTATATAATTTGTAATATTTCTTTCAGAATTTAATATATAGTTAATTAATCTGAATGAACATATTATATATTATAAAAATTATATAAGAAATAATAATATGTAATTATTTCTATAAAATGAAAAAATGAATATATTATGGGTAGCTCTATTATAAAGCTATATTATAAAATCCTATTTATTATTTAAAAAACTTTTCTTCAATCATATGCGAAAAAATAAAATTTTGCAATAATAATTTATCATTAATGTTTTTATAATTATTGATAAAGAATGTTCGATTCATTATAAGCAAATTAATTCCTCATTTTCTAAAATAATACTACAATCTATGATGACTTCAATTTCTTAGTAATTCTTTATTGAAATAAAATTATACCGAAAAAAGAAATGAAAATTTTTATGTATATTAAAATAAGGAATTAATTTCATATCATATAAATACAAAAGCTTCAATAATAACGAGATTAAAATAAATTATATATAATTTTTACGAGTTAAATAAAGTTTCACAAATTTTATAATTGAAATAATTTAATTAATTTTTGGGTTTAATAAATATTATGTTAAGTTACTTATTTATTTACTTATAATACTTAAATAATTATAATACTTAAATATTTCAATTAGATAATAAATAATAATAATTATTTATTGTTAAATTACAAACTTTTTTACAAACTACGAATTATTCATATAATTTGAGTTACATGTGCTATTTTATTAATAAATTAAGTCATTGAAAATTTTGAATAATTAATTTTAATAATATAATTATGTCCGCATTTAGTACAATTGTAAATTTAAATTTATTAAATTTTATAATAGATTTCTTGAATTATGCTTAATTAATATATATTGATTTTTTTCTTTTTAAAAATTGTTTCTTTTATATATATTTATAAACTCGCAAATAATTAAATAAACCCCGATATACCTGATTTTTTTCAAGTATTTACAATTTATGTTTATGATCAACTATTTACAATTAATTGTGCTTAAAAATAAAAAATAAAAATGACCAAAAATTAATTAGTGACTAAAGGACGGGAAATGAAATCTACAAAGGAGAAAGGAAAGAGGGGAGAAAGATAGAGATAGAATGAAAAAAGGCAATAGTCAGTCGATTTACTTGTAGTGCCACCATCATAATATCTACCTTTGGCCGCAGGAATTTCCTTTATTTCCCTCGACGTTTAACGCTAGTATATGCATGTATGAAAGAAGTGACCCGTAGACTGACGAGAGTATGCGTGTCGATCTGTTACCCAACCGGATTCCTTTCACTGCCAAGGTCATATTTCCGAACGACTGACTACAATAATAGAAACCGGAGCAAAAATAGTTGTATAGTGTTGATCCTTGACTTTATTATTCTTTTATTTGCCTTTTCTATTGTTTTCTACTCTTTTTTCTTTTACTCTGTCTTTTGTTTATCCTTCTATTTGCTTCTTTTTTGAACGAAAATAGAAAAAAACAATGATTTAGTGACTTAAGGATACAAAAGTAATAGAAAATTTAACTACTTAGAAACTTACCGTTTATATACACCATTTATGCAAACATAATAAAAAAATTTCTTTTATAAAAAAGTGACTGTAGCTATCACAATCATTATTTTAAATTATAATTAAAGAAAATAATTTGTAAAAAATATTATTTATCTTAATATTTATTATAAATAACAAAAAAAATAGTATTTCAATTAAAAAAGTTTTTTAAATATTTTAAATATTATAAATAATAATATTAAGAATTAAAATTTAGTTAAAAATATATTAAACTATCAAGCCAACTAAATTTACTATAAATTAAATTAAAAGTTCGTATATAAACATTTTTTTATTTTTCATATATCTTGTTATCTTACATGTACATTTGTTAATAGATTCAAAACCTTCGTATATGGATAAAATCTATTTTTTACTTCAATGTTCTCTTTAAGACATAAGACCATTTACAAGTTTAATATATCAAATGAAACATTTTTTATATAAATTTTTAACATTTTGTATAAACTTATTTTATATATAAAACTAAATATTAAAGTATACAGAAACTTAAAATTTGGCTAATCACTATGTGATAAATAAAAGAAGTTTAATAAAAATTATAAACAATTTAAAATATATATTATCTAAGCAATTGAACATTGGAAAAAAATTAATTTTTTTTATATGAACGATTCGTCTATAAAATATGATTATAATATTAAAGCATTAAAAGAAACAAATTATTATTTTCAAATTTTTAATTTATACAAAATAAAAAGATATTTTTTTAAAAAATAAAATTTTTTTATTAATTTTATTAATTAAATTTGGTATTATTATTATTATACTATAATTTATGTTTTCGTTGTAATGTATAATATTAAAATAATTTAAATTTAAAACAAAGAAACAAACTTTATATAAATAGTTGTACTTTCTATAACTTCTAGAGATTACTTCTAACGTCTATACTTATATCAAAATATGATGTTACGTGTATATTTATGATTCTCCATTACTATAAGATTACTAACACTATGAATTTATCTTTTTGAAATAAGCAGTTAAATAATAATAAGTGCAATTAGAATGCGGCTTACCGAGACACGCTGTAATTTCTTTCTAGAAGCATTTTATCAAATTATGAAAGAGAATTATGATAAAAAATAAAAAGAGAAATAACACAAATGATGAATAGATCAAATTTTATATGACAAATTCAATCCAAATCGAGATTTAAATTATATATACTATAAATAAAATAAAAATATTGAATAAACACTTTCGAAATTGGTATACATAATTTTTTTTATTATAGTGACCTAAAAAAAATTTCATTGAAAATAAATTAAACATTTACATTTTCGTTTTTTAAAATATTTTTTCATGAATATTTTTTAAACATTAAACATATTGTTATATATTTAATAAAAAATATAATAATATCGAGAAAATTTAGTTTCAGTGTTCTTTCTCTAAAATATTTATTTTATATAATGACAAGTACATATTATCTTTCCACTTATATAATAAATTGTGATCTAATATTTAAATTTTATTTAATAATATTTTGAAATTGCTATAAAATGAAATTATCTTATTGAACTTTATAATTCATCCAAGTATTTATTGATTTTTTACTTGTTTTACATTATCTTACTGAATTTTTTGTATAAATTTATTGATGATATAAATAAATAATTTTCTTCTTAGCTTTGAAAATGATTTACATAAGTATTATGCTAATTTTATATCGAGCTATATGAGTTTATTAAAATTATGCAAACATTTACTAAAAAAAATTTATATTTCAAGTAATAATTAAAAAAAAATGTTTTTTCTCTTTTTAAAAAACTAATTACAATATAATAATTATAATATACATAATGATATCAAGCTGCATTGTTATCGTCTAAAAAATGACAAAAACTTGATAAAATTTCTCTTCTTAAGCAGTAATTTTTTTTCTCTTGTTAATTCATAATTTACAAATATAAGTAAACTCTCAATATTATTTTATCAAGTAAATATTGAATAAAGTTTAAATTTTGTACTTTTAATCAAATTTTCCTAATATAAATCTCAAAGACATTATTACACTCAATGCAGCTAAAAATAGTGGTTAAAAATAGTTTAATAGCTAAAAATCTTATTTTTTAGTATCGTTGCCTATTTTTTCACTTACAATATATCACCGATTATAACTCGCACTTTATTTATTTTAATATGCAGAAGATATTTCGTATAGAAAACGGTAAATATGATTTTCTGTACCCAATAAATTAATCCTTTTAAATATGGAATCTATAGTCCCTTTTAAAAATTCTAGTGCACAATTCTATCGGATTATACAGGTACTCGTCCTCCTGCAAGAATAATTTTCAAAACTAGTATTATTAACTACATTGTATTACATATTGTATAATACATTAGGATATATATTATACGAAATTTGTTATAATCTTTGAATGATCGGGTCCATATTGCAATTAAGCTAGATTCAATAATGAGAAAATAAATAAGAAATAACACTTATATATTTTTTTAATTATCTATCAAATTGTTTTTCCTCGTTAAAAATGATTTTATCTGGTATATCTTTATTATCGCTAATTTCCTTTTAAAAAAATATTTTTACAAATTTTTGTAGGTATAAATATAAGTTTTAATCAAAAACTAAGTATTTTTATACAACCTAAACTGAACCTGTTACCGTTATTGAATTATACTCGCTAGTTGTATCTTAAAAAATATTTTTAAATATCAGATATTCAATAATATGAAAAAAATGACAAAATCTCTACAAGTTCATCTTGCTTGATTTTCTAATTCTATAATGAATCCTTTTTCTAAAATTAAGAAGTAAATTTGTAAGCGTAAGAATAAACTTAAAGTAAATAAATATTAAATTTCTTAATACATAAATATTAATAAATAAAGTGAAAAATATCAACCATAGCATTAATTTAAATTAAATATCGAAAATCAATTTGTTCTATATTAATCATAATGCAGATCTCTATTTACGTACTATTTAAAATTATTTTTCTTTATTGACTTTAAATATATAACCGAGGTAATTAATTCTGATCTATATTACTTGCTATTCAATGACTAGGTAAATTTAGTTTTAATATTAGATTATAATATATACAATGTTAAAATTACAGCTTAGTATTAAACTGTATACAATACGTCATAACGAATCTAAAAGATAATATATTTATCTCAAAAGTAATTTAAATTAATAAATATTAAATTAAATATCAATAAAATAAACTAATCAAGAAGACTTTTACATGGTTTAAAACTCTCATTAAATATTATTCTCATAATCTGTCGATTAATTAGGTCACAAATTAATGCACGGATGCACACTTACACATATACGTGCATATACCAACCAAATAAAAAAAATAAACTAATTATATTTAATTAACTTAAAACTATAAATGTTACATGAAAAAATTTAATATTAAATAATAAAATTTATTATATAAACAGATTAGGTAGTCATTTTTAATAATAAAAGATTTTGTACAAAACATCACTGTGAGAAAACTATAAAAATACAAAAAATATTTTTATATATTATGTTAAAAGTAATAAAATAAAATGTTTGGGCTCGCATAGAAGATTTTTTGTTTGTACATAAATTTTATATATTTATATAATATGAATTTAACTAATAGGAGTATTCAGTCGAAATTTAGCTTTTACTTAGTATATTGAATTATATCTTTCAGTTACCAGATTAATATCCACAACCAACTATACTTCTGCTAATATAACTCTGTATTACCTACTCAAAATATGGACTTTAGTGCATAGATAGTTGCAGTTTTCAAAAATTAAAACTAATATTTTTGTAATTTAGAGAGAAAATTAGCTTGTCGTTATTACATATCTTATACGAAACTTAGATTGTATAAGTTACAATATATTTAAGTAAAATAGATTCATATAAAACATAAGACTTCAGGATTTTATTCATTACCTAATATGTTAATTAAATAAATAAAATTAATTTATTCTAATGATAAGATTTATCACAAATAAGAAGTAATTATACGATACCTAAAACATCTGTATCTAACTGCATCTAGATTAAAATTTAACATTCTAGTTATTCGAGTCAGTTATCGAAAAGAAGAAGATCTAAAATTTTAAAGTCTTATATTATAGAAATATTATATAAAGAACATTATTTTATTTAAATAACTTTGATTTTGACTTTTTATTTTTTTACTTATATATATAATATTAATACTATATTAAATCTTATACAAAATATTCTTGAAATATATATGTATATATATATATATAATATTATATTATATTCATAAAATTTGTATTTATCAGAAATTAATTGTTCTTTGTTTAAATTTCAAAAATGGAAGTATGTTAATGTATACCATGAATGCTATAAAATGTTATGATTCACATAATACTATTAAAGATTACGATACGTTATTGTAGTTACATAAAGAACCAACAAGCACATTATTCAATAGAAGTTTTTGAAATCTTCTAAGTATAATTAGAAAAATGTCAACTAATGATTTAAAATTATATTGCTATTTTTAATAGATTTAAAAAATTCTATTTCGTTTACCTACAGGATTTACTTGATATCAAATGTAGTTTCAGTACAATCGCAGGATTCTTCCTCACAATAATAGAAATTATTACTTTAAAACTAATTATCTTTTATTGCTAAAAAATTTATGATTCGAATAATAATAATAATAATAATCATATCTATCAATAATTTACAAAAAATACTTAAAAATTTATTTACTTAAAAAGAATTATAAAAATTTGTAATGAAAAATAACATAGGAAATTTACTTTATTAAAATAAATAATAGTTCAGCAAAAGAAAAAATGTTGTTTAAAAAGTGCAAGCTGTAAACCTTAAAAATAAAATTTAATTAAAATAAATATTGAGTTAATAGTTTTCATAAAATAAAAATAGAAGAAATTGCAATAGATATAAATAAAATTTACGAATTTAAAAATCTTTTATATTTTATTATAAATAATAAATAAATAACGTTAATAAAAATAATAGATATTTTATGTTAAAAATATATTTATTTCAGAGATACATTCTTATGAAACATTATTAATTAAGAAAAAATAAAATGTAAAGAATTTTATAAAAAAAAATTAAAATAGCAATGATATCACAAAACTTTAAGACTCAAAAAGCAAAAAGAATGTTTGAACTAATAAAGGGAAAATATATCTCATTAGTAACTAATTTTTAAGACATTATTAAATTTAATTATTTCAGTAAAGAAATGAGTTATTTGTAAATAATTTAAATGAAATTTTTCTATTTATTTTATATAAATATTTATTCGAATATAGTTATCTTAAAAGTATTACCGAAAAAAATATTAATTTAAAATTATAGTAATGTACTGTAATATTTCACTTAAAATTTAAATCTAAATGCAAGTATGAAACTTATTATGCAAAATATAAATAATTTAAATTTAAAATAAAATATTGTTTTCTCAAAAATTTAAATTAATGTATACACACTTGAATATCAAGTTTATAATACGATTTTGTTCGGTTTAATAATTATATGTAATTATTTATGGTTTCAATCATTAATCAGATTTGCAATCTATGTAATCAAACTCTAACTATGAAGAAACTAAAATATTTTAATAATATTATAATAATTCTTAATATACGTTAAAACAATTTCTCAACACCAATTATTATATGTAACTATTTTTGTCGATGTTTATTTCAAGACAATGATTTATCATTTTCATTAAAATACAATATTGAAAACAATTTTATTAAGAATCGTTTAACGTTATAATATTTTAGAACAAATAATAAAATGACGAAAATTAATATAATTTATTGTTATAATATTTAATTTAAACGGTATTATACTCTTATAGTAAGAGAAACCATTAATCTGGATGAAGTTAGATATATAACAATCTCTAATTGTATGCAATCATAATGAAAGTCAATATTTTCAAATAATATGTCATTAATATAGAACTTTTTATGAACTATGAATTTTTTTAAATGATAATTGAGACGTTTTAATCTATGTAAAATAAAATTAAAGAATAAATTTAATTTATTTAAATTAAAATATAAATAATAAATAGAAGTGTAATTCATATTTTTCTTAAAAACTAATAATAATTAAATAGATGAGTTTTTGAACGAGTATTTTCTTTTATTCGACTATTACTTGTACGACTATGAATTAATTGTCTATCAAGTAATAGCTTATTAATTACAATTCAACATCTGAGTGATTAAAGATACGCGATATGTAGCATGATTATAACGATAGAAAAAGTATTGTATATATAAAAAATTTACGTATAGCCAAGTGATTTCTTTCATTAGAAAATAAATTTCAGATTTTCAAACAAAGTTTTCTCATAATAATAAATAAAAAGCCACTTGAAACTCAAAACCGCAAAAGTATATCTCATCCTCTGTTTCTCTTTTCCACCCTTTTCCTTTCGATTATAATATTTGTATATATGTATCTACATCGATCTTCATATTTATACACTAAATTGTGAAGTAGGATAAATAATACGCAAATAAATGATAAATACTTAACGATTATGTGTATTACCATGACAATATAAAAATAAAAGTAAGAATGAAAAACCTAGTACATCGTATTAGAAATATTAAAAGAAAACTTTGTAAATTTAAGAGTGAGACGGAAATGTTCTGAAATAGAATTAACAAAGAGCACTAAGTTTTTCTCAGTATCTTTTAATCAAGTTTTGAATTATTATAATAAAATAAAATATTTATGTGTTGCATGGATTTTTGTTCCACAAAACATTTATTATCGTTATTTTCTCATCTTATCATTGACAATTGCATTTTTTAATATTACATCAAAGAAATATATTTCTTTATTAAATTTTTCTGTAAAATCTGTTTTTTAAAGTAACATAATTGTAAGTTTAATAAATTTAACTTATTAGATTCAATAACTTATTAGATTCAATAACTTATTAGATTTCTTAGAAAATTATAATACATCGAGAATATATTAAAAAATTTTTTTAATTATAACGTCATCAAAAAATATGTATTAGTTTTTTTTCATGAAACTTAATATTTTGAATAATTTAATTTTAATATAATTTATCAAAATAATTTTTTAATAAATCACAGAATTTTTTGTTATGCTTGTTCGTTATTTTCTTATATTTTGCTTGAATTATATTCATAATTATTCCTTTTTTATCAAACAAAAGTAAATATCAGTATTTTTGTTTCTGTCTATAAAAACGATTGCGAAATCTTTATTTATATCGTTACAGTAAATTTTGCAGATGCTTGGAATCATCGATTTATTGCGGATAAAAATGACTTGAAAATACCATTAATAATTTATATAAGTAATACAAATTATGCCATTTCTAATGTAAATACCTTTTAACGGAGACAGTAAAAAATTCAAGATCCTATAAAAATATTTATTTTGGGTCGATCTTACCATTTTCATTGTAAAAGACTTATACCAAATTTAACTTCCTCATTTCTTTTTTCTTATAAATAATATGTGTGTGTTTCTCACTACCACTTGTTTTCTCGTTTTTTCTCAGTGTTTATTTTGGTTTAAAGTAAGACATAATTTATAATTGGTTATGAATCTAGTATAGTTAAGAGAGTTTAAATATACCCTGCTTATTATATTTTAGGAAACTTATGTTAGCAGGACAATTTACTGCATATTGTTGTAAAAGTAGATTTCTTGATTATATAGATTTACATTGTAAAAACTTATTATAAAAAATTTAAAACATAGCTTGTGTTCAATACAAAGTTATTACTATCCCTACATAAAATTGCAAAAAATTACACAAAATACTTAAAACAAAAAATTATATTTCTTCTTCAGTCAAATATAAAATAATTTTCTTAGTTTTGTTATCTTTCAGGTAAGTAATTTATTTAATTTTCACATTCAAATTTTTTTCACTGCATTTGTTAAAAATTGTATCGAAATAAGTAATACAATAATATATAAAACTTTGAAAAATAAATTCAATTTAGTAAAAAAGAATCGCAGAACATATTATAAATAATACTTTTAAAAAATCTATAATACTAAAAAATATTTCTACTGTCATTACTATTCGGTATGTCCGGCCATATAGAATAGTTATTTGGAAAAGTATGATCAAACATGACGTATTTTTCGCACGTTTGGATTTTGTAGATAAAATTAAATTGTTCTGTAAATTTATATCTATTAGAGAAAAAATTTTATATAAAATTAAAATATGAAAAATGATAAAAGTTAATATATTATATTCAAATTTTTTTTCAATTTTAAAAAAAATCAATAACATTGGATATTGTTTTTTACATTTCTCAGCATTTGATCAATTTATTTTGCTTATTTTTACTGAAGATTTCAACTTTCATGTTTATCCTATAGTAGTAATAAAAATATAGAATTTTATTCATTTTAAATGTAAATGAAGTGAATTATGAATTAGAGTTAAATTACTCTACAATCGTTATTAATTTTTGAAATGCAGTAGTTGATATTATTGATGCAATATGCCTTAAAAAATTTAAATGTAAATATAGCAAATAGCTGACTGCAGATAATTCATTTTATTCAAATAATTTATAAATTTCATATAAAAATGAATAGGTTTCTTTGATTATTTCATTTTAAAAATTATTATAAATATTTGTTATATCATTCTTGCTTGCTATATATTTTTATATAAAAATATCGATTCAAATAAAAATCATAAAAAAAAATTTATATGTCGTCAGACTAATTTTTTCAGTATCACTTATATTAGATGAATAATTATTTTAATTCATTCTTACTTCACTATCACGATAATAAATGATTCTTAATCGATTAGTCTAGAAAAACTACAGCGTATATATTTAGTTTAATATGTTTTATAATTAATCAGGCATTTCATCAAGCTTGCCGATTTATAATTTTGATTATAACCATTTTGCTAAATCTAACTTTAACCAATGAAATGGTTCATTATATAAAATTTAAAAATATTTTTCTAAGTATTTTGCTATTAAATTTTAATAACTTTTATGAATAATATATTCATTATTTATAGAAATAATTTATGAATTATGCTGACGGTGAGTTTAAGGATGTTTGAGCAGCTTAGGAGGGAGACACCATCTACATATATGACAATTATTATGCAATCGAAGAGGGGGATATTACACATATAGAAATTTAAGAAATGGGGTATGCAATCTTTAATGTTATAGGTAAAAATTGGTTGATAGATAGAATGGGAAGATCCCATATTCATCTTGAATTAACCGTTAATAAAATAAAAATTTATTACGACAATTAATATGAAATTAGTACGGAAAATTATGAAAAATAAGTTTAAAGATTAATCCAATATATCACACATATTGGAAAGGTTTTTTGGTATTAAGGATAAATGATGTAATATCGTGGTCTTTATTTAAATTAATCACGATAAATTTAAAAACAGGAAACTTTAAAGGAAACGATGTACATCAAATGGACGCTGTTAAAAATGAATGTTTTATTTATTTAGAATGATATTTAAGCGAAGTAGGTAATCATTAAGGCTATCAAAAATAATAGACTCAATAGTCTTGCTGATAGTATTTGAAATTTTATCTCCTGATAAGTAAAAACAAACATGAAGGGTTTGTTGACTTTAAGATGACAAATGATGGGTACTTTCTTTACGGATTTTGGAAATGAGAGATAACGAAAATTTTATTTATTATATTACACAAATATATAATGTATTTTTAAAGAAGGAGTTTAATTTAATTTAATTACTAAATTATTAAATTATTAAATTTAATAAGAGTGAGATGTTTTATTTTATTGATATCATAAATTTTCCTATATTGAAGAATGGCGATGAAGACTGCTACTTCTCTAAGCACAGTGTAATCGAAGACATGACAATGGCTATTTGAAAATTTATATATCTAGTATATTAAGAAATGTTTTTGAGTGATTTAGTAGAAGTAGGATCTATTGAAACATCGATGATAAGGCTAAATCTTTAAGGTTTTGAAGAAGTGAGAAATTATTTATTTTTGGAATCCTACAATCTTAATTGTGGTGATTGTCATTCAAGTTCTCTATGAAGTAGTGTAGAGTATATTATAATAATCCTAATTATAAAGTTTTGAAAAATTAGTTTCACCTTTGTGATTTGTTTTATATTGATTGTGAAATATATGTTTTATCAACGAGGATAACAACCCCACAGTAACATTGTAGTGTTTGAGCTATCGCGATGAAAAAATCTATTCAAAGTTTACAGTAATTGGGTAGATGTTTGTAAAGAAATTTCATCAAGTTTTAGTTATATAAACAATTTATACTTTATTTTATTCTAAAAGCAGTTTGAATTATTTAATTTCTTACAAGAGGCTTTTGATATTCTAATTTAAGATGTGCATGTGACTATTTGAAACTGTGTATTCAATCTTCAGTATTTAGTTTGAAAGATAATTTCAAATAGAATTTTAAGAGAATCAGAACAGAGAATACAACTCCATAGAAAAGTTATTGTACAATGCAACTTGCAATATGGAGATTTTGAAGTATTTATGTACTGCATAAAAACTTTTACCTCTTTAGACAATAAATTTAATGTTACAATTTTCTTGGTATGGGCTTTACAAATTTATTTGATAAGATTAATATAGAACATATTTGATATATTTTCCTTATTATGAGGAGATTATGGATGGACGAATTTACAACTGTTGGCCTGGAATGAAAACTTTCCTTCTACTTGGAAGATTGTATATACTTATGAATTACTGTACTGTTTGGTAGATTTGGTAGTGGAATCAGCTTTAACAGCTACTGTTATAAACGGATTGTAACAAATACCAATAATTTATACTGAGCAATAAATATCAGTGTACTATTAACAAAGGGTAATAATTACGTGCGATTATTTGAGGTCATCAAAACTAAAAAAATATTATAGTCAATAAACAACAGTCAATGCAAGTAAATACAAGTAGACAAGAGCAGCCAGGAATAAATAAAAGAAAATTTTCAGGGAAACTCAAAAGATTCTCTTGATTCTTACGACTCAATTGAATCTATTTCTATTATTAGATTAAATATATCACTGATAAAAAAATAATTTATAAATGATACATAAACGATTTAATTTAAATTATAATTTTTTTGTCTAGCCTTAGCTATTTACAATAAATATTATTATCTACAAATTTCATAGAAACATGTATTATATAAAATGACTAATTCTCATAAAGAAAAGAACTACAAGAATTGAAATTATATTATAATCCTAATGTAAACATACTTTTTAATTATCGAAATCGCGATCAAAATAATGAGCTTTACTCGTATTTTTACATTATCAGATTATGCTAAATATTTTACAAGATATTTTAATGATATATAATACATGATAGCCCTGTTCGTTCTTGAATAACATTTATTAATTATGATGTGGCACTATAAAGCCATATAAGGATGCTTTTTTACATTTGAATACATCATTAAGACAAGTGTTGTATGATTATCTACAGTATAATATTGCATTCTCGTTTAATTATTGTAAGATATTTTAAACTAGCTATGACGCTATAAAACTAATTTATCAGATGCTATGAAATCAGATAATACGTAAATACGGTACATTGATTTAGGTATGAGTTAAGGCAGTTAATTTTTTATCATAGAAGAAAAATTGTAATAATTTTTGGGATAATCATATAATTATGATATCCTTGTTATCTGAATATGTAATTAAAATTTTTTATTTTATATCAATGATTATTATATGACTTTTTTTTAAACTTATGAGTAAATTGTGAACAATTAGTAATTAATCTTACAAGTTTATAAGCTTCCAGTATGATAAATCTCAGAAAAAGCATAACCAATACAAAGTTGAATTACAATATAAATATTTCATATATGATAACTTCCAGCCAATTAAATAACACAAAAAATCTTTTAAATAGATTAAATATTAATTTCTATAATTGAACAAAAATTTTTTTATATTATACAGTAGTAATTAAAAGAATCTAATAAAAACTAGAATTAGTACAAATGTACTAATATTTAAAAATATATTATATTTTTATGGATACATTTTTTATGATAGCTTTTCAGTAATATTATTATAAATTTTAATTTCCAGTAACTTATTGCATTAATTTCGTTAAAAATCCACCCGTTGTCACATAAATGAGTTAAAAGATATTAGAGGGACTAGAAGTAATATAATAGGAAAATGAATATGAATAAAAAGAATGATATAAAGAGAGACAGAAAAGATACAAAATAAGTGTAAGATGCAAATCGTTTTTTGTTTAGCTATATTGACGACCTTCATAAGATTAACATTTATAAAACGAAACCGCACTATGAATACTATAAAACATAATTTAATGCCATATCTGAGCAAGATGAGAAAGAAAATGTAAAACAACCTAAGAATTAAAAAATAGAAAAAGTATTTGAAAGAGATCGAAGTAAATTTCGAAATATAAGAAGACGAAGAATATAGCATTATAATTACACAGTATCGTCTAATATTCGTTGTGTGTGCTAGAATTAAACAAGTCAGCCGTTATATAAACATTATTTTTAGCATCATCAATTTTAGTACTCTCTTTCTCTTTCTTTCTTTATTTTTATAACTGAATTAAAAAATGTTTAATTTATTGCACATTCAATAATATAGGGTTTATCACTCCTTTATCCTTTTCCTCTTATTTACTAAATTGTACTAAAGATTGTAGCTAATTACTTTTCATCAATTTATTTATATTAAAAATTAATGTTAAGTTTTAAAAATTAATGGTATTATTATTATAAAAAATATATTATTTATATTTACGTTTTAATGAATGTATTTTTATTTACAAAATTTTTGTTGTATTTTTTAAAAGTTCAATTTTAAGTTTATTTTGAGAAATAAGTAAAGTTTATAAGAAAGCTGTTAAACTTTTGTTGTGACGTTAAACTTTAATTGAACTTTGAAACTAATTATTATCAAATTTTCAAACTCATTAAAGAAGCAATAAATTCATGATTAAATGCAATTATAACGAAATTATTAGATTCTAGAAACTAAAATTAACTAAATTGTATTAGAAATGTTAATATTCTATGTTTAAATTTATTAAAATTAGATATTTTCAAAATATGAATTTAAACTGGGTTTAAAATAATAATTGTCTTAATATAATCCTAAATTAACAAACATGAAAATAAATTTTAAAACATTTTATTGGAATATTATTTTTCGTATATTTTATGTTTTTAAATTTATTTTAGTATATTTATTCTATTTTTTCTTAAATTGTATAAATATTAGATTAGTAATAAAATACTTAGGTTTACATTTTGGATTATATAAAATCAAAAATTTTATACATAATAAAATACATGAATATCATTTAGTTTGAAAATTTTAAAAATAGATCAGATGATAATTTATTTTATCAAAATTTCTCTTTTATTAGAAGAAATATTTTACTAATAAAAAAATCAAATATTATTAGTATAAAAATGCATTATTTATGTGATATTTACTAAATCATTAACAATATTAAAACGATACTGTCTTTTTTAATAATATAGTATATAAATAAAAATAAAAAACAACGAAATATTTTATCGTACATTACTTTATAAGTATACTTTGACAGTTAAATATATAATTATGAATATACATTAAATTTATAATTAACTTTAATAACTATTTTAGTAAAAAAATATGACTAATAACTATTAGAAAAAGAAGAAAATTTTTTTCATCTGATGTTTATCAATTAATATTATTTATATAAAATTGTAAATTTAATTTATGTATGAAATACATTTTACGTATTAATAATATGTACACAATCAAAACATAATTTTGACCAGATTTAAAATAATAAAGGATATTAATAGTAATAATTTATAGTAATTAATGAAAAAATTAGATAGCTTAAATTTATTTATATATATATATATATAAAAGAATAATAAAATTCATAATATTATTGTTAGCAGAATTATAAATTTTTATTTTTCTTTGAAATAGAAATATATTTTACATACTTAAAAAAGTATAAAAAAACACAACTATAATTTTACTTTGAGCGTACTATTTTTTGCAATTTACGATACAATTTTAATATAGAATTCTAATAGGATATTACTTTTAAATTTTCAATCCATCTAATAAACACTTTTACTTTATAAGTCGTTAATAAAATTTCTTAAACTTTCTCCTTACAGCTTTCTCTTTAAACTTGTAATGAATAGAATCATTTTTTATCTATTCGCTCTCTTGCTATCTCATTATTTTTTATTTCTTTTCATAACCCTATTTTCATATTTCTTCGCTCTTCTTGCATTTTGTAGATCCTCTTATCAAGATAATTGTTTCAAATTTTCTAAGTGTTTAAATTCGAAAAAGCATTGTTTACCCTTTGTTTTGTAATTTAAATTTAAATTTAAGAATAAATTTTTATTGATTCAAACTTCAAAAGTTTTATATAATATTATTTTATTCATTAATTTTATTATACTATAAAATCTTAATACTTCTATGTATATTATCCATATGTTCTACCATCGAAAATAAAGAAGCCATTTCGAATGTAATTTTTATAACCTCTATAAATTGAAATTTATTTATTTTCACTTCATTTATTTCATTAATAATAAAGTGTTACTTATAAATATCTATATTTTATTTTAATTTAACAATACAATATACATTCTAAATGAATTTTTTATAATTATTTATGTCTAAAATTAATAAAAAATATATTATATATTTTATGTAGTATTAAGATATTTCAGACTTTTTTTATTATATCACATATCATGTGTAGTATTATTAGTTAAACCAATATTTATTTGATTTTGTACCAAGAAATATATAGAATGGTTTGATTTATTAAAATACTATTTTTCGTTATTATGACGAATTTACAATGTTAAAATGCTCATAGCTCAAATCTATATATTTTTTATTCAACAATATACTACATAATTTTTCTGAAATATGAAATAAAAATTGAACATTAAATATCCTGTACCGATGAAAATGATCAGATTTAATTTCCTTATAGATATTCATGAAGTTTTCCATATAAATAAAGCAAAAGAAAGAAAAAGTCAGAGTGAGTGAAAGAAAGAGAGCGACAGAGAGACATACAAAACGAAAATAGATTAAAGCATTAATCTTTTATCTTAAATTAAGATAAAATCGCGGTTGCAGGAGTTTACATGACAAATAATAATGAATAAAAAATAAAAATTCAAATTATCGAATTCAAGGATATACAAAAATTATTAAACTAGAGAAATAAACAGAAAGTGAACAGACAGTATAATCAGCAAAAAATATAATTGATGTTTCTTTATATTTTTTTATTTTTCTTTTGTAAACTTTAAAATATTTATGGATATTTACATTGTATTTTTAACAATGGGGCTGTTTTTTTCATTTGATTTTACAGAATTGCAAATATATACATTATATACTCATATTTCTCCATTTTAATTAATATTGAATTACAAATATTAACTTTTTTAATATTTACTAACCTTTTCACAAAATAAAAGATAAAAAGTAACTTTGAAACTGTTTCTTTATATATCTTTCTTTCAATATTAAAAATTAAAATCAATATTAAAAATAGTTTTCATTAAAAAGTTATAAATATAAAACGTTTCAATTAATTATAAATTAATATCCTACCACGAATATTGAATTTATAAAAGATTATAAAAATTATGTAAACAAGAAATGTATTAAATTAACATATAAGTCTACTTAAATATATATTCTATAATTTAATATTAAGGCAACAGCCTAAATACATAATAATTCTATTAAAGAAAATACATTGTAATTGAATGAAATATTATAAATACGATTATTATAAAAAATTATTATTTAATCAATAAAAATAATTTTGTATGAATTTTTTATAATTATAAATTATACTTTTTATATCATTTGTAATTATATTCTTTAAAGCATGTAATTATAAATAATAAAATAAGTAATAAAAATTAATAATTTGATTAACATTCTACATCATATTTATTATTATATATAATGTTGAAGATTCAAACTTACATGCTATTAATATTTTTTCCTCAAGTAGAATATAAGGTATGTATAAATGTTTTATATAATGTTTTTTCAAAATTCTAAAAATATATAAAAAAGTGCAAATACGAGAAATGGAAATTGATTTTATGAGAAATTGTAATTATGACTTTGAAAAAATACAGATTTTACTTTTATTTTTATCTGAAAAACTAATTCTTCTTAGATTTTACAACGAAACTATTTGAGTATATTTAGAACTCAGAAGAAGATCCTGATTACTAATAAAATTATTTGGTATAAAATATTAAGTTTTTCTACAGTAAATACTTAATATTCAGATTTTATATTAAATATTTTCTTTAATAAAATAATATTTTAAATAGTTTATAATATTTAAATATTATTTGTGGTATAGCAATTTTGACTTTATTTGTTATTGAACTTTGTAGTATCCATAATTTTCTGAATTAAAAATATATTAAAATACTTTTTGTAATATGCTTTTTATACTAATAATACAAATTTATATTAAAATCTGTAATAATTAAGGGTGATAATTAATTTTTTTTAAATTGTATAAATTTTTATATAAATTATCTATAAACTTTATAAATAATTTTAATGGTAATTTTTAAATTCTAAAATAATTATTCTTTCAATCACGGAAATTCGTAACTTATAAAGAAATTTTTTAATTATTTGTTACCCGGATAATTGTCTGATTAAATACTTTAATGAGTATCTAAATTAAGAAGATCATACGAATAATGTAAGCGTATAAAAAAGTTTATTTTAACAATCTGCTAACTGATTTGCCTTAATGTAAATCTGTTACTTGTTACCAGAAGGTTACAAAATACACTGAAAAGTCTTTTCGGGTACAATAATATACAATATTCCAATCCTTTTACTAGTCCCTTAAACTTGTTTTTGTATTCCATATATACAATACAGTTTTGCGACAGAGCTACAAATTCTAATAAACATGTAGTTTGTAACTTGTAAACATGTAAATTTAAGAAGTTGCTGAATGATCTGGAAATTGAATTTTACTACAATATATAATAATTCAATCTTAGTAAATAGTTTTCTTGCTTTTAATTCTTAAAATATAGATTAAACTCTTTAAATTCCAAAAAATCTTGATCAGTTACTAAATTACTACGATAATTCAAGAAATGAAAAATGTAAAGAAAGTAGAAATTTTGTAAAGTTAAGAAACGCTTAAAGTAATTATTTATTTAACGACATTTGCTAATAAAATTTAGAAATATTTAAATATAATATAACTGTAACTACAAATAAAGAAAAAGTTTTATTTTCTTCCTTTTAAAAGAAAATACTTTCAATTGAAAACAAAAATTTATAATTATTATATACATATTATATTTTCATTTTGGCCTACGTAATTTATGAAAACAAAAGCCTCTAAAAATTATTTTTTTGCTAAAATGCGACAAAATAGAATCTTTAAATGTACCCTAATATGATTCTTTATAAGCCGGTATCTATAACATATTTACTGTACTCTTGTCCTCTCTATTTGGTCTTGATAAATTACTTCTTCTAATGTTTTGCTTTACAACGTAAAGTGATTAAAAGAGAAAGAAAGAGAGTTCATGGTATTATGATATCGAAGATATGACAAAACAAGCGAATAAAACGCAATAGGAAAATGAGTTTGTTCGTATTGGAAACTTTTGAACCGAATACTAGCACCTCCACTAACAGTACCAAAACTTCTGTGTTACATTTATTAAGTGAAGAAAAGGAGAGAGAGAGAGAGAGAGAGAGAGAGAATGAGCGAATAGGGAAAAGTCGTGGACTACTGCAGCCGAGTACAATGGCCATGAATGTACAAGTTTCCTTGCGATTCAGCGAGTTTATTTAAGTTATCTCGCTGAAACCACCACTCACTTCAGTCTCTCTGTCACACACACACGCACACATACGAACACACTCTATTTATCTATACATTTCAGTTTATCTTACCTTTCTCCTATATATGCGTTTATAAACACTGTTGAACCAACACAGTATTTTTCTAAAAATTTTATTCTTTTGATATAGCAATCGTATACGCGCAAACAACATGAGCGTAAAGTATAGCAATTAAAACACTGCATTTATTTACATCTCTTTCTTTCTCTCTTCATTATGTTTACCAATGTACATCTCCATTTGTCTCCTAAAATTTCAATCATCTATCTCTCTTCTTTTTTTATTTTTAACTATTTCCATGTCTCTCTTTTCGTAATGATAATACTATTATTACTACTACATGTACAAACTCATCAGCATTATTTTCCACAAAATTTTTGATAGATTAATGTCTACACGAATTGTTTATTTGTAATAAAATATATAAACGATGTCAAAATGCTTATATTTATAATAAATTTATCAAGACGAAGAGTTCTATAAGGTTGATAAGGTATTATGACAATAATAAAAAACAGTTACTTTAAACATTTAAAGAAAAAAATATGTAAAAGTAAATTAGCATAACGTAAATATACTATAGATCTAACAGTGATGCCATAAATAATTTTACTATAATAAAATGTAAAAGTATGTAACAAGTTCTTCTTTATTATGAAATTGCTTGTATACTGATCTAGATAAATTAAAAATCTTCCGATGACTTTTTAATGACATGTATACAGTTAAAAAAGTAGATTTATAATGTAGAACAGTTCGTTTTTCAGAAGACTTATACAATAATGGATGACAAATTAATTTATAATGAAGAAGGAAATATGAAGGAATATTACATTACATATAGTATATTTCGAAACTAGCCTTCATAACATGAAAATAATTGGAATCGAATAAAAAAATTAAATTTTAAGGAGTAAAGATAACATTTGAAATAATTCAGAGTTTAAAAGAAAAATAATAGATTAAGTAAATCAAACAAATATTTAAAAGATATAAATATTTCGTAATTGATTTTAAAATATTAATATTTAGTAAACATTTACAAAATATATTTCAACATATACTGTAATTAAATTATTCTTGCGAAACTATTTCGAAATATTTTATGAGTATTAAAAATGTAAATATTTCTTGAAAAGTATTTATAAAATAAGAACTAAATAGCTTTTCAAGCCATATTCTTGAAATATTTATGTTCATTATATTTCAGTAATATATACTATAATACATATTAAAATTTCTTATTATATTTTTAGGTTCTGTTTTTCATAGCAAAGGCTTTAATGTAGAAGTTTATTATTTAACTTTATTTATAATTTAAAATATTTTAATCTTAATCTACATGATACATCTATTATTAAATACAAAACAAAAAGTCTTATGTAGAATTAATGAAAGGCTTATTATACTTTTTTTTACAAAATATAGTGATATTTAAAGAATTTAAGATAATAGATAATGGATAAAAAAAACCTTAATTCTATAGCGCAAAAATAATTTTTAAAATATTTGAAAAATCTTTTGTTTTATAAGTTATTAAAAAATATATTGACTTTAATTTTATTATAATCATATCTCATTTAAAAACTATATATTATGTATACCTATATATATTGTAATATGTACTATATATTGTATATTATAGAAAATTATACTATATTACTAGGTTTAACATTTATTTCTTAATTAAAAAAGATAATAATAATAATAATCGATATATAAAATAACTACAACAAGCAAAATTTAATTTTTTATTGTTATATAGAAAAATACATTCAGTTATTGGTTTTCAAGTTTTATAGAATCATTTTAAAGAAATAAAAATTTAGTAATTTAAATATTTTATATCTAAGAATAATATTTATAAGAAATAAAGTTTAAGAAAATGATAATATTCATGAAAATTATTTTATTCTTATTCAAAGTTTAAATTTATATGCATACGTACATCTGCGATAATACACATAAAAAACTTGTTTTAAGTCATATATTTCAGTCAAATATTACAATATGATGAAAAAATAAATTGAAAAACTGAAGACCTTGGGTTATTATACAAAATCACATTAATACGAATACAAATTTAAATATTGAAGATTTTTTATTGTGTGAATATTGTATCTGATTACATGTAAATTTAATATTTCTTATAAAAATTATCGTTATTATGAATCATATTATCTGAAATATTGTTAAGCTATTAGTTTTGAATATATTATAATTAATTCTTTATAATGAAATTTTGAATTAATTTAAATTACAATAGTATTTTAAATGTGAAGTAACAATTTCAGGATACAAAATATTATATTATTAATAAAGTATTCAATAATTACATCTGAATGAAAATGAATTATGTACAAAATATAAATTTGTTTTATAAAAAATTTTTAATAATCAATAACATTTTTTTATATATGATAGTAAAATGTAATTTCTTAACCAAACATTTTTATAGAATTCAAATTTAGTTATCTGATGTATTATTTCTTTAACAATGAATTGAACAAAATAGAAAAAATTTTTACTTTTTTTATCAAGTAAAAATACTTAATTTTTATAAATATAAAAACTATCATTCATGAATTTTTATAACTAACAACAATTATTTAAGACGTATAAAAAATTAGTGTCAAATAAAGTTTTTTTTTTATATTTTTCGATAGAGTTTGAAAATCTTTTACCAGAATTACAATCATTGCATATATATTATGCCTGGTTTTGTTTCTTTTTATTTTATGAAAAATTAAAAATTTTGAACATGAAAATAAAGTTTTTATTAATTTATCTTCTCTGTAAATTTAATTATTTGCATAAAATACTATCTTTCATTTCACCTTCTGCTATTTCTTTGCTTTTCTTTCTCTGATTCTCTCACTCTTTCAATCTACTTTCTACTATTACTCAGTTTTTTCTCTTCTCTCTTCTCTCTCTTTTTTCTTCTTTCTCTTTAAGGTTCTTTAGAATGCATGTGTTCTTAAATAACAAAATTCTAGTTTTTATATTTCTCACTGCAAATCAAGTAATGTAGGAAATGCTTTGTGACGTATGTTTAACTGACGTCTTTTGTATTCTGTTTATCTATTACAACCTTTTGTAAATGAAATATTATTCTTTTTATTTGTAATTAAAAATTGAATATTTTATTGTTGATTATTAATTTTTTAATACTACATATGGATAATTATACTAATAATTTTAATTAAATTAAATTAATTAAATTTTAATTGTTTTCATTTAATTTTTATCTTATTTTCTGAAAGAACAATTATTTTTCGATATAAGAACTACATTTTTGTATTCAATATAAACAATAAATATTATAAAATTTTTACATGATATTTATATGTTATCAAATAATAAAGTTATTTTAAGAAAATAAATAAACAGTAAACTAAATATTAGTTATACAACTTAAAATTTAAATATATAAATTTCATTTAAAATGTATATGTATTTTTGCAATTCACTGTAAAAATTACCTGCAATGAAATTATGTTATTTATAGATTTTTTAAACAAAATATTTTAAAAAATAAAAACCAATCTGTAATATAACATCAATATTCAAGAATTGATTTAATTAACCTAATGCTTTATTTATTAATAAAATTCTAATTAAATATGAACTAATTTCAAGATTCATCTATTTTTACAAGAACTGATGATTATGCATAATATATGAGTACTTCTTATTTATATTTTTACTTATTACTATTGACTGAAAATCTCATTATAAAGTATGCTTAGTAGAAATCTTTACGAAACAACTTTAAAATATTTATTATTAATTGTAAAAATAAGATCAATTTTAATATTTAGTATTCTAATTTTATGTATAAGAAACTTAATATATTTACATTTAAAATTCAATATTCTATATGATTATGCATTTATATGAATTTGTAGTTACATTAAATATTTTACAGAAATAATCTTGAATAAACATCGCTATTTTATCCAGTAACAAATTATTTTTATCACTAGTATGTAAAATTGAAGTATTGTTTTCAAATACATTTTTAATATATATAACAATTTTTCAGTAATTATTCAAATTTCCAAATACTATTTTTTATAAACTCTAGTTTCTAGCTATTTATTTAAGTTAAAAAATTATGTATAAAAAATAATACAAATTAAATTTAATGTTATTCTTATAATTCAATTTAAAAAAAGTAGTAATAAATTATTATAAATACCTTAAGTTTTAAATGAAGAATCTAAGTAGTTTTGTTATTTTCAAATCATATGTTATCATCAATATTTTCATTTGAGATAAATAATAAAATAAGTGTTTTTTGAAAATGTTTCAATGTCATCTATTCATACTTAATCTAAATATTTAAATTTATATAAATATAGTTATTCCTAAAATATTTTTTAATTAATAAATTTAAAATTAATTATGTTTTCCAATACTTTATACAATTTTGTTATAAATATTCGTTATAATTTAATCGTTAAATTAATTATAAAAAAAAATGATTTAAATGAAAATTCAAATTTTTATGTATTTGAAACTTTATTCGTTATTTAATTTGTAAAGTAAGTATTCTTTTATAATTTAAATATCAAAAAGTTCTGTTTAAATTTATTTTTAAAAAATAAATCAAAATAAATTTGATTGTGCAGAAAAATATATCATATATTGATAGAAATATGAAAAAGATTCGTAATATTTATTTTGCTATACAATTATTTCACATAGTTTTTTTTTGTGAAAAGTATATAAATGGTAAAAGAAATTTTTAGAATATAAATTTTTATGATATGTAAAAATAATTTTAATATAATGAAGCAGGATAATATACTTACATAAATAATAAAATAACTAAAGTTCTATCAAAAATTCAAGAAATTAGAATTAGATTTAAAAATTTGAAAATTAAAAAAAAATATTGTAATATTGACATATATATTTTAATTTAATTTTAATTTTAACAAATTGATAATATAATAGATAATTTTTTAATTTAATTAATAAAAATGACTTTAAATTACCTTAAATTTCGAATTAAGATTTATTTCAAGTTTATCAAGGTGTTAATTAAATTTCGTTAAAAATATGGATACATTATACAACCTTCACTTATTTTCTTTCTTTAATGATATTTTTAAAAATTTAATATAGTAATATAAAGAGTAATAATCCCGATTTTTTCTTAAAAACATAAAATACTTTTCATACTTATCATTATATAGAAACATGAGATTGTTAAAAAATAGTATTTTCAGTTATTTATATGTAGTAACTTTACCTTTTCGCTAACTTTCCTCTTTTTGGAACTTTTTCGAAATTTCAAATTATCATTTTTAATACTTTTATTACCGGTAGATCTAATAGATGTCTTCTCGTATAAAAATACATTTATTTGGTTTACATTTATAAGTTACTTATACCATAGTCATTATTTAAAACTCAGACAAATTTTCTTAAATAAACGTAATGCTAATAATTTCCATACCTCAAACTTTGTAATTAATCACATTTTAAATGGTTCAAGAAGTTCATCAGTGAAATAATATCTAAGATAAGGAGTTCAACTCTAAATGCAAATATTACCATACTTTTACGGTTTAATTGAGCAAGGAAAGACGAATAAAAGAGCAATATACACTGTTTACCTAACTCGAGTAGGAAAATATTTATGGACGATCAATATCTCAATCGATTTGTACTATATTATTGTATGCGAGGCACGTGATTGTAAAAAAATCTTATCAAAGCTCGACTTCTCCCGCGACACCGCGACTTGTATTGAGAGAACGAATAATGGAATCTAAAATATTGTCTTCAGTAAACACATGCAGACTGAAACATTATAGCTACACTAAACCGTTGGAGCCATCATTTTCAATTCTAGTTCGCATTCTCGACTATTTTTGATACTTATAACTAAGTTATTTTACAATTAAGGAGCAAGGGGAATTTTCTGAATGTATTACTTGTTAAATGGAGTTTTACTTTCGCAAACACAATGAGATATTTATAGAAATAATTACTGCGTGTCGCTTGATGCTGATGCCATGAAAAAATTAATTAAGGATGTATGTACTTTAATGATAACTAATAATTCATGATTTAATATTTCAATGTTTTGAAACATATTTATTCAACAATCTTTTATAAGTTGCTAAAAAGAACTTATTTTAGCTATCATAACAATATTTTTCACCAGATTACAAATTTTTATTTTAATGCAAAAATATATTAATAAAACAATTTAATATCTAATTATTTTAATTACAGATGATATATAATTAAATGTAATTTTTTCTGTTTTGCTTAATTATATATGCATAAAAAGGGAAACACAGATATATATATATATATTTATATTACTATATATTTAACTATTTAAATATAACTATTTAAAATTTAGCTAATCCGACCTAGAACTAGTTTTGTTTCTTTTATATTCGTTATATAAGTCACATAATAAAAATCAAAATTGTTATTATTATCACTATTATATTATGTTTAAAATTGAGTAAACTATAAAAAATTTACAAAAGTATTCTATATAGTTAATAAATAATTTATATTTATTACGCATAAAAGATTTAAAAGATGAAATTCTGTAATAATTATAAATTGTTTTAATGAACTCTATAGTTATTGAGATAATTCATATTTGAGAAATTTCTTTAATGTTATTATTAATGTACAATATTCATTGAATTTGAATCTAATCATAAATTATATTAAGAACATTGTAACTGTCTTAGTTAGTAAAAAATACTTTCAAATACAAAAAAATAATTTTAGTTAAACTCTAAATACCTTCTAAAATTGTGTATGAAATAAAAAAATAAAATAATTTAAAAAATATTGATTAAATAATAGATTATATATATTGAAAGAAAGTTGTTTTTTTAATTATTTCATATAGAAACTTTTTAATATTTATGGAAAAAGTAATATTTTTATAAGAAAGTAAAATTTACTTAAAATACCAATATGAGAATAATTAAATTAAATTATATAGAAGTTTAGAAAGTTTTAAATTATTTTATTGTTTCAAAATTTATCTAAACAAGAAGAAATAGACAAGCACGATGAAAGTAAACTCTTATTTATGCTATTGATTTTAATTGTTATTAACATGAATATAATTTTTAATAAATTATTTTTTTTAATAAATAATTAATTTAGAATGCATTATAATAAAAATATTCTATAATTATATAAATATAAATTAAAATAAAATCATTTAGACTATACATAAAAGTGCATTTCCTTATTTCTAGTATTTTGATAGTAATATGAAATAAGTATTAGTAACTTTTTTTTTCTTAGTATTTTTTTAGCTAATATGAAATAATCTGATTAGCAGTAAAGTTCATTATAAATTTTATTTATTGATATTATAAAAAATTATAATTTAAATTTTTTAAAATTATGATTTCTAAAAAAATTTAAACATATTTTTAAATTTTCTCAATTATTCGCAAACGAGTATAATTTGTCACTCACTGCAAATATTCTTATACAAAATTATAAATTACTATTTTTAAATTAATTTCTCTATGAATCTAAGTATTTAATCACTATGAAAAAAAGTATGAATAAATTTTGAAGTAAATATAAATTTTTAAAAGTATTTAAGAATTTTACTTTAACTAAAGTAAATAATCTAATTGGACTAATTTATATTTGTATTACTAAAAATAAACGTAATAGTTAGCCAATTATATTCCGGTAACCAATTATGTTATTCTTGGTAAATTATTAAAAATATTTTTCCAAAATTCTTTGTACCATTAAATCGTAAATATTATATAGCTATAAGAAGCAAATAGTTTACATGTTTTGAAACATAAACATATATCAAATTAAATAGTTATATCGTTAGAATTACTTTGTATAAAATTCAACATTTGAAAATAAAAAATTTAATAAAATTCACATAAATGATTTTCATTATAAAGAATTTTATTAAATTAGCCAAACGTTTTACGCATACCTTCAAATAATTCATTAAATAGGATCAACTAAAATCAAAATCATGATCTCAATTACAAATAATATGATACGGCAATTTAAATGTCATATATTGGTATTATATTACATGATCAACTAACGATCTATAATCAAATACGTGTTATATAAGCAGTCAGAAGAAAAATGAAAAATTTGAGAAAATGTGCATAGTTTAATGAAAAATTAATTTAACTCACATTTACAAGATCAACAACTTTTAATCAACTATTTCGATATTATAAATGATATTATTTGTGAATTTATTAAAGTAAATTTATCAAGTTTATCAATTTGTTTATACTTTATAAATAATTTTTCAGTTAAAGACAAAGCGATTCTGAAAGTTTTTTAGATAATATATTATTAATGATTTACAAAAAGTTTCATTCTATTTAAAGCATATTAGAATTTTTAACTATAATAAGTATAAGATAGTTTAGATAAAGAAATAAAAACTTTAAAATTAATGAATTGTAATTCTGTTTGTTATTCTATTTAACTTTGTGTCAAACACCTTATTTACACGTCTGTCTGTTTTTTGGATTTTATCCCCTTATATCCATTACTTTATTAACCCATCAACGAAACTCATTAAATATTGTTAACTAAAACTAAATTAAGCTATACCTAAAAAGAGTCATTAATAGACATGTTTAATAAACTGTTTTTATTAGACTAATGAGTACTTGTCTAATGAACAAATAATAAGATAAGATAAGGTCTTTAACTATATCCATAAATTATTTTATACGCATAGTATAAATTTTAGAACTATAGTGTTTGTTAAATTATCGAAATACGATTATTCCTTAATTTTCATATTGAAAATTTCATAAATTAATTTTTTCTTTAATCAAAACCGTAATAAACATTAAAATTTAAACAATGTAGATGATTAAATAATTAAATTTAATATTCAAATTTAATTGAATCTGACATTATTTAAAGTCTATAGCAATATAATATTTACATTTCGACTACAGCATTTCACTTTAAATATGGAAAGTGTATTAAATAAACATCAAATCCAAGTATAAAAATTGATAGAATACTATTCTAATTAAAAATAATTAGAATAAATGTAAAATTTAAAAAAAATGTAAATCGATTTTATATTTTTATAATGTTAACAATTAATAAAAACATTATAACAAATATATGTTCCTAATTATTGAAAAAAATTTCTAATGTTGATAAAGAGTTTCTATGAAAATTAAAGTTATCAATAATTTACATTAAAATTGCAATAGTAATTGACTCGGATGCCAAATTATCATTCCAAATTTTTTGTCTTTTAATTAGTAATAATAAAAACAGAATTCTATTATCTATTTTATTTTAATATATCTATTCTAATCTATACTTAAGAATAATATAAACTTTATCAGGGTAAGTAAGAGATAGTATGTAAGAAAAAGTATTGAAAATAGTTTACAAGAAAATGAATGAATATATTTGGCATTACGAAACATGATTTAGAAGTTTGTAGATTTTACTTAAACTGGTTTTCTTTTAAAATAATTTTTTAAATTTTATATTTATAGAAATGCTGAACAAGTCAAATTGTGTTATTAACTATTAGTTAGCTGAAATATGAATTATAATTTTAGAAAATATTTATCATTAAGATTTTATTAATTGTCCAATAAAAAAATTTGAATTTAACTTAATATCCAATGTAATAATATACATATTTTCAATCAGATCCATATAATATTTTAGGTTCATTCTATATTTATCGAAGGTTTAATCGAAATACCTATTGAATAATATTTTTAAAACATATTTTAATGAAGATATAAAAATATTTGAAACATTATTAATTATCTACAAATATTTTTCGTTTTTATTAGATAATTTTACTAATATTATATAATATGTATATAAATAAAATAAATAAATTATTTTATGGAAATGCGTAAATACAAATAAACTGACTTATATTTTATTATCTTATTTACTGCGTTGACAAGTAAAGTTAATTGTTTTCCTAAATTAATGTACAATATACTTGTTCTCTCTCTGTCTCGATCATTTTTTCTTATTCTTTCTCATTTGAATTCTCATTCACTATCTCTCTTGAAAAAAGAAAATAGCAATATTAAGCGTTGTTTCTCCTTTACAATAATATGTTATAGAATTTACATTACTTCATATTAAACTTACAATCTATTGATATAAGCAAGATATAGGTGATAATGGGTAGTAAATTAGATCCCTTTTATTTCTACTTACGTAAATCATACATCCCTTGTTTTTTTATTTATAACTAATATTTTAAATTGTTTTATTTTTTTACAAAAACAACGAAGAAAACAAGTTATAAATGTTTAATATTAATTAGAAAATATAAATTGCTTAAATATATTTTAGTAATAATTATTTTTATCGTTAACTCAAACTAATAGTTAATTTTCTTTAATTTAATACAATGTTTTAGCTGGAAAAATTTAAAAAATACTAATATATATTACATTTATTTAATTCTTCTTAATTATTTTTTAGAAAGCATACTAAATTACATCATTATTGTGAGAACTCAAATAAAAAAAATAATAATAAACATAATTAAAATATTAAAAAATAATATAAAACATAAATAAGTTGATTTGTTATTTAAGAGGAACAAAAAGAAATAAATTCGTAATTGAATTAATGAAAAACAAAATGCATGAAATTAAATGTGAAGGGGGAGGGAGAAAAACGGAAAGGCGTAGATAGAGAGAGCAATGCAAGATTCACTCGTATGCAAAGATTATAGCTATTCATGCTTGGCATCTGTCGATGCTCTTAGAATTTAAGTTTAAACATATAGAGACAAGGGGTGTGCGTATATTAATTTGATACCCTCCCTTTCTTTAGAAACTGATTTTTGCAGTATGGCCCTTCTTTTTCTTTCTCTCTCCCACACTTTCTCCCTACCTATGTTGCACCGTTTCTTTCTTTATTTCTCTCTTTCTTTCTGCAAAATTCATTTATGATTCACGGCGCGGTATTAACATCTGTGTCAATTCCATGCAATTGATTAGTACTACCAAACCTGTACTAGATAAATGTTTTCAAGTTGTACATTGTATCGTAGTCAGATTTTTTTTTTATTTTAATATATGTTAGTATATAAATATTATATTGCATTATATTTTTAGTAATTAATCTAAAACATAAAAATACATTATTTTTAATATTCGATTTTTTATTGAAAATCATAAAAAATAAATTAATTGAATGCAAAATTATTTTTATCTACATAATAATTACTAAAAACATAATATAGTTTATGAAATAAAAAAATTCTCTTTAAAATTAAAAAGAAATATTATTTATAATTAATGAAAAT
Organism: Dolichoris vasculosae; assembly: GCA_018907195.1. NCBI lineage: Eukaryota > Metazoa > Arthropoda > Insecta > Hymenoptera > Agaonidae > Dolichoris > Dolichoris vasculosae. The sequence continues at coordinate 2,317,333 of JACCHY010000002.1, read as the reverse complement.
GTTAATAACAATTTCATGTAGATTTAGTATTAATATATATATTCAATTAGTATTTTACAATTGTATCAAAAATATCAATTCACATAAATTTTAAATATGAAAAATATTTTTTTTAAAAGTTAAAACATTGTTATAATAATTTAAAGTTATCGATCATTCCAAAATACTATAATTTTTAAATGTTTACGCAATTAAAAAATGATTATTTAACTGCAAAGTTTTGTAACTATCTATTTGATTTGACAACTTTTGCAATATTTTCTCATGTTATAATATTATTTGTTAACATAAAACAATTAAATTTTTTACTAATACAATTATAAAATTGATTATAATTATTGAGATTTGTAGTATTGTTGAGAATTTAAAGTAAGCTTTACAAAAATATGCTTAAAAAATATTTTAAATTGAAATCATTTTCTGTTATAATAAAATTAATATATTTATATTTTTAAAGTATATTTATTATTTATTTATTCTCATTTGTAATTTTACTAATCATTTATTTGAAATTATTCTAACAGACTTATTTTTATTGAAATATTTAAAAATCTCGTAATACGTCATAAATAATATAATCTATTGAATAAATAGATGCATAATTCTATATTGATTTTAATATAAATCAAAAATAGAAACAAAGTTATTGAGAGATAACTTGTACAGTGATGTTGGAGAATAGTAATACAGAAGGTGGAGGTAGTGTACAAGGTGTACGTGAAAAAAAATACATAAAGGAAAGGATGAAGAGAACGATAGAGGAGTAAGAGATAGAAAAAGACTAACTTGAAAGGTAAAATTCTTTCATCTCCCTTTCTTCTCTTTCCGTCTCTCTTTTTCTCTATTTCTTTTGCTCTTGTTTCCCCTTCTTTGATTTACGTGCATAATTTATAATATTTTCACTGCTATTGTATGGTAATACGAACGGCAAAAAATATGATAATGGTTGCCATAAAGGAAATATACAGCATGTACTTCATTCTGTGTCATATACCCGGTGCTCGCATAAACCACCGCAAAGATCTATACATGCATATATATATATAACATACGGTCGATACATACACCTTGTATACATGTAAATTCTCTTCCCTTTCTCTCTATCACTCTGTATATATGTCTCTTTCTCCAGTTTCTTATTCTATTTTAAGCTCTATCTCTTACTAAATTATATTTAATAGTTTCCTCTCGACATGTTTTAATGGGGCCCCTGAGATCTCCATCTCTCTTTTTATATTTTACCGTAAAAAGTCAATTCGTACAACTTGGCTTCACATCCTCACAATTCCCCGTTATTTTATAAGTGAACATATTTGTATATACATATACATATTTGTGAATTAGCGAAAAAAAGTCGTTACAGTTTCAAACTCGCATTTAATTGTGACGGTTAAAGCACTATATCTGTGAGTTGTATATTTTTTTCATTCTATCTTGTTTTAAAATGATATTATAGTATCGATAAAGTTCTGTTTTTATTAAATTTTTTATAAATATTTTTTTATCTTCAATAAAAAAAATTTTGCTAGTTATTATCTAAATCTAAAATTGTACTTATGATTTTTAAGTATAACAAAAAATAACTTGTATTTTTAATATTTATAATATAAATACAATAAATTGTATATGAAGATGTATATATATATTTATATTATAGAATCATATCTAATTTTTTTAATTTTTATTTTTCGTTCAAAGAAATATTTTATAAGTATAATTATAACAGTTATATTATTTTTATAGAAGTTAATAAGTAAATGTTTTTAAATAGATACTTTTTATGATAACTTAGAATAAAATTCTATCCTTTTTCTTTTAATCTATTATTTATTTTTATTTTAAATACTTATATATATTGTAATTTTTCATATCAATTAATATTTATCGTATAATTCATATCTAAAAAATAATATAATTCTTTTCTTTTTTTAATTGTATCAGATTAAAATTAATTCAATACTTTTATATAAATAATTTACGTTTGGTTAGGATGTATTATAATACTAATAAAAATATTTATATGCACACCATCATCTGCATTTTGATATTACTATTATAATTCTTGTCAAAACTAATTATAAAAATTAAAATATATTTTTTAAATAAAATTTTGAATAAGCTACCTTAGACCAAAGTAAAATTTTCAGCAATTACAATGGAATATCATGAAAGAATGGTATTTCATAAATATAATTGATATCTGTATTTAATTTAAAGATTTATTGTTTCAATATTTTAATTTCAATATTTTAAATATCATTTGAATAATATCCAATAGTTTTAAACACTTAGAATAAATATTAATTTCAGAAAAACTGAGCTTCGATAATTTTGAATCAAGTATTTTTCCAGAGAACTGTTTGTTGATGTGTAAGAGATAGGAAAAATTATTATTCTTACTTTGAAGAGTAATTTATATCAGTTTTTATATCTATTTATCTATTCGTAATCATAATATTTGATTAACATAGAACTATGCTAAAAAGATTTTTAGGACAGTTATTATTTATATTAGCAAATAATATTTCAATCAATAATATTAAATGACATGTAAAGTTATTTAGATCTAATTATAACCACAAATTTTTGTAAACCACATTTGTAATACTTTTTATTTATAAACTTACTTGTGACCCATAGTTGGTATGTAATGTGAATGTGATCGCATAAAATATACAATGTTAATAAGCTTACGCAGTTTAGTTGCTAATCATTCGGAATAAATTTCGAAAAAATTTCATTAGTTGAAAAAATCTTAAATCGATAAATATTACCAACGCCTAAAATATTATAATGATATTTTAATAAAAACGTTAACTTTTTTATTAAAATTTTGGGTAAAAATTATTTACTGTACAATATTGTAAAAAACTATTAACGTAGATGTTTAAATAACTATAGTAAAGCAGTATCAAGTTCATCACAAATTAAAGTTTGTTGGAAATAGTGCCACCTATATTTTAGACTGAGAACTTTTCGAACTAATATATATATATGGCATACCGTTGATTTTGAGCTTTACTCTCAATAATTATTTTGTATACTATAAACTTTAAATGACATAGATATTATTACATCAACATTTTTATTAATTTTATTCAATTTTTATCGGCTATAGTTTAAACGATATTTAAATTTTGAGATTTATGAGACTAAAAAAGCATTTTGCTTATTGATAAACTAAGAAACTTATTCGTCTTACCTATGAATTTTGATATTATTTAATTGTAAATTTTATAATTTTTTTTTTATATAAAGTATTGAATTGTATTATATATTATAAAATGAAATTTATATATTGATAAAGAGAATTTAAATTTTTCTTGAATTGAACTATATATTTTTCGTTTAAATTTATATATTTTTAGTTATAATTACATTAATAATTGATAATTTTTTTAAATATGTTGTCAAATAAGCTAGAAATAATTTATGAAAGGTAAAATCTAATTCTATTCATTTGTTAAAATTCATTTAAACTACTGTTTAATTTTAATAAAGTGTTTTTTCCTCACTTTTTCTTTTATTGACAAAATTTAATTCTACAAAATTATCTACATTTTTTTATAATTAAGCCATTTATTCCAATATTAAGTAATTTTTAAATTTTCTTTGAAATATGATTGACAAATAGAACAAAATTTTTTAAATATTTTTTATTATAAACTGATTGATATAGAAAAGAAAGACATTTAAAATTCTCAAATTTGCTGGAATGAAACTATGTATTTTTTCATGAAAATAAAAAGAATATATTTTTGGTTTTTACTTTATTTTATTCGTTCCTAATGTTATTTAAAATTCAAATTAATTTTATTATTTTATTCTATAAAAATAGATATATCATTTAAATACTATACACAATAATTCTATTAGAAATTCATGACTTTTTGTCTGTTATTTGAAAAGAAAAAACTAAATTTTTTCATAAAGAAGACGATAATATACCTTAAAATATATCATGATATTTACAAGAAATATTTTTATAGATTATCGAATGGTTTAATTTCATATTAAAAAACAAAAGGCAATACTATAATAGATTTTTTAATAAATTTATTAACTATTTTCTGTTTATATTATAATTTATTATAATATATTCTAATATAAATTCTAAATTTAAAATTAATTTTACGAAATAAATAGAAAAAATAATGGTTTCTTATAAAATTGTGTAAAATTATTTTGTATTTAATTATTTGATTTATTTAAATTTTATGTATTTTTTGGAAAACTATTTTGAATAGAATTCTGTTGATTACTTCATTAAGTTAATTGGGATAAAAAATATGTTAATAATAATAGCATTTGGTATTTAAAGGAAAAAATAACTGCAAGTGTAAGAGACGAATTATACTCACTATTTTTTATCATAATGTGAAAAATAACTTCATTTTCAATATAAGTTAGTATTTATGCATATCTCAATATTTTTTTCAAAGATAATATGTAGGTGACAACTTTAGTACTATCGCTTAATATATAAATATGAAAACCATAAAATGTATGTGTGTTTATACAAGGATACAATTTCTACTTATAAGAAAGTTATTATACGAACAAATAGAATCTACGACTCATAAAAGTTTATTTACATAAGTATTTGGGACCAATTTCAGGGGAGTCTTCTGATAAATTATCTTCATAAATCTTATACATATGTTTCTTCTCCTTTACTCAGTATGTTTTTACTTTCAGTTCCTTTTCGTTCTTCTGTTGAAAAATATTTAAAACTCCTCTACCCAGAAAAAAATTTATAACATACTTCAAGAAGGTAAATGAAAAAGATACATATAAATATATGCGTAATCATTCTTCATTTTCATCTCATGTAATTCATTTTTCGTTTCCAATACTTTCGAAGATTATAAATAATATTGTTATAAGTAAATCAAATTCCCATTACTCATTTATATTAAAGTATTGAAAACGTATAAGTTTGACACATATAAGTTTTAGAAAGAACGAATGAACGACACTTACAGTGAATTTGAGACAAGAAAAGTCTTATTGTGAGATGACCTTTATAACGTAAGTAAATTGTGAAGATGCCTTTAAACCGGTTTCCATAATTCAAGTTAACGAAGAGTTAAATTTTCATAATTCAAAGAGTACTTTGCGTCAGCTCTTTTAAAAAAATTTTTTTTAACCTTCATAGATGAATTTATATATTTATATATATAAATATATTTATATATATTCTATTTTGTTTATTACACACAGTAGAAGATTGAGTCATAAAGTACTTTTAAGATAAATATTCAAGTATATCGGGATGCATAGTCTATATCCAGTTTTCTAAAATCAATTTTCCAAAATTTAGGTTAAGTATCTAATGAATTTTATGTATGCAGTTTATGTAAATATATGAAATATGAAAAAAAATTTTAAATATTTTCAAAAGTATATCAATTATAAAATATTTAACATGTTTCATCAAAGAAATTTTGAGTTATTTAATGCATATAAAATATTACGATTAACTGTTAGAGAATGGCAACTAATAGTTTTAATATTAACACTACTGGAATAGATTCATATACACAATAATTTCCATATATTTATTTCATAGATTATTAATAATTTACAATTGTGACTCTTATTAATAATTTAAAAAAAAATATTTTTATAAGTTTCAATACTTTAATATACGATTCCATTTTTAGTTAAACTATGGAATTTATTGAAAAAATTTAATTGTATTTATTAATTTATTTCAACTCTTGAATATTAATATTGATTTTGGGATGACCCGTTAAATTAAAGTCTATTTAATAACATTCCTTGAAGAGCCTTTGTTATTTATAGTCAAAATGTAATTATTATACAATTTAAAAAATATTATACAATATGATAATATAATTTAGAAATTTTACGTACATAAACGTCTTTGAAAAATGCATTCATTTAATTACTGTATAACTTAATTAGTTGTTGAATTTTACAAAAAACACCTCCGTTACAACTAAACAACTAAATTTTATCAATATCTACTTATTTCAATAATATATATTTTATTTAGCAGTAATATTTTATGTATAATACAAGCTCATTTCAAATATTTTTCAATTATGCTTTCACATTATTTCATAGGAAAAACTTAAAAAGTAATACAATTTTAAATTTAAAAAAGCTAAAAAAATTTATTTAATACAACAAAAATTTTATTTAATTTTTTGGTGACATTAAAATTAAATAGAGTATCATAAAGTTTTTTTTAATAAGCTTATAAAATTCTTAATATATTCTTAATATTATGAAACAAAGTCAATATAATTTCCAAAAGGAAGTTCATATATAATCTTTTTATTTTTTTTATTATATTTCTGTTTTCATTTTTCTATTCAAATTTCATAAATCTGAATAACAAATAGTATTTGAATAATATAATTTAAATATATTTTTCTACGTTCTTAACTACGTAGTTATGGTTTAGTTCCTTCAATGACTTTTACAATATTATATGTAATAAATTTCTAAAAACATTTTTACAAAATTATTCAAGTTCACATATAGTTGTAATCAGTTCTGTATTCTCGAAAAATCAAGTATTCTGCGCTCGACTAACGATTATCCGTGTCCTTCGCGAGCCAAATGGTTGTGGAAAGTGGAAAGTGGCGCATTGGTATTCGACGCATTTTACCGTTCTAGCACCTAACGGTATTATTCGACTTTTGTATACTTAAAAGTTGATGGAACACTAATAAGACTTTTGCAATTCAATCTTTTTGAAATTGAATCTACTTTACCATTTATAATTTTTATTCCAAGTTTTTTGTTTTTTTTTTCTTTTAAGCAATATTAATTAATTTGTATTAATCATATTCTTAATTTGCTAGTTGTTAAAAATTTCATATGTTTACTCTTTTTAAGAACTATGTTATACATAAATTATATTGACATTATTTAAATTTAAAATAATTTAATAACATATTGTGCATAATTATAAAAATAACCATTTTAATAATTCAAATATCATATTTAGTTTACTTTTTAATAAAAGACTAAAAATTACATGCTGCAATATGTGTATCATAATTCGTAAATCTATTTTTAATTTAAAACAAATAGAAAGCTAGAAAAATTCACTAAGTCGAACTTTTAAAATTCTTTTTATAGATCAGTATAATGGGGCTAAATAAGTATATGATTCGTAGATATTTTCAATGAGAAGATCCATTTTTTTTAAATATATCGTTTAAATATACTTTTAAACAAACAGTTATTTAAATTTATTGTCATTAAGAAAACTTATCATAAGATTTGGAAAATCTTTACAATTATTGTTTTATATTACAATCACTGTATTTTAAACCTATCAAAAATATTTTTCAATGAACAATATAATTTTTTATAATTGAATCTGTTTTGGATACTAATGAATTTTTATATACAACTTTACTTTAATAAGATTGAAATTATAGCTTAAAAATTTTGCGTTCTAATTAAAGAAAACAATTTTCCAACCAAGTTTTAAATTAAGATTTCGATTAAAATATTTCATAATATCCTGTTATATGCTGTATCAAATTATTAAGATTAATCTTTACTTTATAAATTTAAAATTAAAGTTCTAAACTCATATCTAAATAAAATAAATATACTAGAGAAATTATATTCATGTATTTTTATTACACTTATCTATTTATTGTCTACCATTATCTTACAAATAAAATTGAAATAAAAGAAAATTTTTTATATAATAATTTTTTATATTTCATACAATTTTCGTTTCTATTTATTTAAATTTAATTTTTATTTATTTAAAATTATATGAACTGTACTTAAATTTTATTTTAACCATATAAGGTCTACATTACATGTAGAAATAACTTTGTTGGCTAAACCTGTTTAACTTATGAAATGATAATGTTATTTAAAAGTTTACATATTTTCATTTCTACATGCAGCTTTCTTTCTATATTTGTAAATACTTTTTACGGTTATTTTCCGTATGCTATAGTATCAATAAATGTTATCTGTCTCTATTCTATTTATTATAAGTTTCAATTTTTTCTATTTTTGGTATTATATCCTCTTTTTCTCCCTTTCCTACTACATTGCTCTATTCCAATTCGCATTTTTACTCACTCTACCTTTCTATTCTGCCATTATTTTTTATACTTCTTGTATCTTCTTTTTCTCACTGGTAAAATTTACTCTGATTCATAGTGCGCGTTAAAAGTTTTAAAGGCACGCAATGATGAATTCATGATGTTTTGGTAGAATTTTGATGAAGGTAATATGAACGTATATTATTATACAGGTAGAAATTTGAAATATATTTTATATATATTAAACTAATATTTCCACTGATATAATGAATGTGATCTATGAAAAATAGTTAGAATTGTAATTAAAATAATTAATTCTCATTGAATTTGCCAAAATATTTGAAATAACTAGGTCTATTTTTAGGTAAGCTGTTTTCTCATAGAAATGTATTAGATTAACATTATTAATATTACTACATTATTATATATTTATATACTAAAAATATAATAAAATATTTACATTATTTATAATAAAATATTTTTAGAAAATTCAAAATAAAATGATATATATTATTTCGAAATAATTACAGAAAAATACGCCAAAGGTCTATAACTTTCATTAAATTATTTCAAACTTTCTTTAAAGAAAATACATAAAATCCAATTTGAAGTTTTATATGAAGTTTTATACGCTTATCTCTTCTCATATTTTAATAAAATATAGTTCCAGAAATTTTTAATATATTTCATTGCTATAACAGTACTAGATTTTTCGAAATTCCAAATTTGTTTTAAATTCTCACTATTTTCCAGTGAATTATTTTTTTATAATGGAATTTTGATATCATTTACAATATCATACATTACGGCAAATCAGATAATAATCATTTTTTATTGTGGTAACCTCCAAAAAATGTATTCAGTCTTTCAATAATTAGAAATTATGGAGTCTATAAATTCATAAAATTTAGATTTTCAAATATTTTACAATGAAATTTTGATGAATAAATAGAATGTAATAAGAATTATTTTATTAATTTATTTTTCCTTAAAAAATAAGTAAGTAATTGTTTTAAAACTTTCAAAAGCTTATGAAGCTTAAAAAAATAAAACTTCCTTTTCCAGGTGTACTTTATTAAAATTAAATACAAGTAATGTTTATTATTGAATCGTGTGGTTCCAAATACTAAATTCCTAAAAGAATGCAAAATATATTTGAAACGTGATCGTCAAAGTACACTTTACAAGATTACATATAAATAAGTAAATTGAATGTAAATATAAAACTTTAAAAAGTAAGTTGGGAATTTTGAAAAAAGTAAATGAATTTTTAACTACTTAATTTTCTATGAAGAAAATTTATTTTTAATTATATAGTGGTTTAATCTTTTATTTTATTATTTTAAAAAATTTTTTCTGTGTTAATTTTTGTAACATAAATGATTATGCTAATATACACATTTTAATCCTATTTTTACAAAGATGTTAATGTAAGCACTTGTTCATTGCAATTTTGTTACTGGAATAAAACGCACATAACAGCTCATAAGTAACAGTATTTTTATACATGCTAATTATTTTAGATAATGAATAAAAAATTGATTTTATTGAAATTGAAAAATATATATGAAGTCTAATAACGTATTCTATCGTATTATTCACTTTTCTTGTTTGTTTCTTCCTCTCTTTTGCTCGAATAAAAAATGAATTATAAATCTTAATCACATGAATATAATGATTGTATAAAGAAAATTACAAAAATTTTGTTAAAATAAAAGATATTAAAAAAAAATTTTTTGTTTTATTAAAGAAAAAATAATAACCATCGTCATTAACTTCAAAATAATAAAAATAATAATAATAGAATAAAAATAATTATTATAAATTTTAAATTCTTTATTTAGTATAAAAGTATAAAATTTTAATAGGATCGTTATAATCATTAATATTGCTAGTTTATTAAATATACTTGAATAAATTAAAATAATATGTTGTTTAAAAAAACAGTCAATTATTGAATACCAAATTAAACTTAACTATTAAAAATTTAGCCTCGTATAAAATCAATGTGCAATTTTCTGCAGCGTTTATCAAGTAATAAACTGGTAAGTACAAATAAATAACGGACAAGGAAACGGTATTATATAAAAATAGATGATCTTCCATTAATTCTGTAACATTAATCTTCAATATTGAATAAAATTTTTCTAAGATCAATAAGTGAAACATCGAAAAAGAGAGATCGAACATATTAATTAACGTACGGTATTGTGTCAGGTATTTATAATATGGTGTATATATATTTTTTACAAGTTCTAATTAATTTATGAAGTAGTCGAAGTCTACACTATTTGAATAATCATTCTATATACTTGTATATATATATCGAATGTTCGGGACTACCTAAGAGCTGGTTCTCATACAACCCTGGATCACCCTCGCGACGAGTGCAGACGAATAATAAGAGAAAAGGACAGAAGAGAAGTAGAAGTATCGATCGTAAAATAGAGAATGCCGTTCGGTGATCAATCGAGTCAACGGTGAATATGTAATAGATCATGTTCCTACGTAATTTATATGTGCATGTAATTAAGGTACAGAGCTCCCTTTACTCCTTACAGCTTCCTTAAAATAAATTTATCTTATTCTGTCCTTGTATAATGAATATATTAAAATACATAGATTGTAAAAATCAAAATTACTATGGCTTGTTCACCTTTATTTTGACTCTGTAGTCTTTTTATATATATTTGTAATAAAAAATTACTATCATCGATGTCGTCATTGTCCTCGTCGTCATCTTTGATGTAGATAATTTAAAAGTTTATTAATTCATCAATACAATAGCATCAATCTTCTTTGGTCTACATAGACTATACATAGAATACATAAACACATCAAAATTTATTTAAAATTAATTTAATATTAGTCTTGATCTATATGAAGATTCAATCCCCGAATTTTATTATTAAAAAACTAAATACTGATGTTTTAATGCTTATTTTACCCATACATTTTATCAATCTTAATAAGTTAGAATATATTATTTTTCAATATTAATTATTTTACCTTTACTTGATATTATTATATAAATTCATACATATTTAATTTTTATCTTATTGTAATGTAATAATTCGTATTTCGTATTTAGAATGCATTATGAGTAATGTTATCATTTTCTTAACTTTAAATTTCAAAATATATATATGTATATAGTTGATAAAAATAAAATTTTGTCAAAATTTCACGACTAATTAATTAAATAGTTCATGAACTTATGAATATTTATTGCTTTTATTTTTATTTTTGAAAAATCATAACTATACCTTTATAACTAATTTATGCTGAATTAAGATAAATTTATTTTATAATATAATTTAATTTTCTGTTTATGGACAAAAACTTATTGAGATATTTTACTTTCGAGAATGTTTTTCATTGATTAACTTGACTAAAGATATGAGTTAACAAATTACCCAGTCTCATTTCATATTTGATTTGACTGAGCTTGAAAAATTACTTTTTGATTAGAGTTGTATTTACGTATTCTTCGCAAATATTATTTTCCAAATCATTAATTTTTACTATTATTACTGTTTATATTGAGGAATTTATTTTTTATTTTTTTTTATTACTTAAAATTAAATGAATATATATTTTGAATTCAATATTTATATCAATAAATATTGTTTTATTTTGTCTATTATTTATAAAATTATTTTTTTATTTTGTTTTATTTTTATAATCTATTGTAACGTTTATAACTTTATTCATCAATTTGTAAAATTTCACAACAATGATTCTGAGTAATTGTTATTTCTACTATCTTTTAAATTATCAAACATTTCAAACTTTTATTTTACTTTATTTTTATCTTATTTTCTAATTTCTGACATTTTGAATTTATCGAATACATTAATTTAACTTAATTTTTATTTTTATTTCTTTTTATTCATTTTTAACTTGAACTTATACTTAAAATTTTCAAAATATTTTTTTCTATGCAATTTTCATCATTTAAATTCCTTTAACATGTGATTTGTTTGAAAAAGTTTGTTAATGTGATTAACATTATTTTCAAATTACAAGAGAAAAATCAAGTGATTGCTATAATTTTATACACGATTATCTTTACTTTCTTTTGTGTTTTATAAAAAAAATACTTAGAAGCTTGTATTTATCCTAGATATTCTCTAAAATAATAGATAATTATTTATTAGTCATAAACTTAATCTCTATTATAGTTAATTTATATTACATTCTATTACATAAAGAAACTGTTTCTAAGAAACATTGATTCGTCATCATAACAGAAATTATAAGCATAGTTACTCAAACTTATCTTTCCGTTTATTGGCCCTATTTATTTCTTAAATTCGTTTAATAGTATGACCATATGTAATTGCTTATTCATAAATTTTTTAAACCATTTACTTTAGCAACTAGAAAAATTTTATATGAATAAATTAATATCATTATTTAAATTTATTTATACCTGTTAAGTATTATTAAAACTACAAACAAAACAAAATATACCGTAATAAGACTTTACCAAAAAAAATAGGTAGTTATACATGTTTGCTATATTTAGGTGATGTAAACTAATTAAGATTAATTCCTATTCCTAGCTTCTATCCATTGTTTTCAATTACTTATTTGTATATTAGAACTACCCTTTGCATCTGGGAATTATAGCCTTAATTCATAACTCCAAGATATGCTATGAAAGGATAATATGAAGTTTCTAAATAGAGTGTATGAGTTATATATATATATATGTATAAAATGATAATAATATTAAAATTTGCAATATAAAATTAAAATAAAAAGATTTATTTACAAATAATATGAATTATAAATTAATTTATTGATAATAGAACATCTGTTACAGGTAAGTGTTTCAAATAGACTCTGATAAATATATTAAACTTCCCGTGAGTAAGTATAAATTAAAAATCTATAATTTTCATAAAAAAAGCTAAAAAAGAATATTTCAAGAAATAAATTTTCTTTATTTAAATACAAAGCTTAAAACTAATATTACCATATATCGATAATTATATTTATTCGATGTTATATACATTAAAAATTATCAATTTTACTTTATTAATTAAATTTCCATTAAAAAGCATTTTTACTTCAAAAGATTACCAATATTGTTATTAATTATAATTATAATTATTAATATTATATATAGTATTAATAAATTATATATAGATTATTTATGGAATAAAAATTTTAATTTAGATAAATTCGAGTTAAATGAAAACTATAAACCTTTGAAAAAATAATTTTAAAGTAACTTAAAAAAGTATATGTCAATTTAGATCAAATTTTACTCATATTTTTTTCAAAATACTTTTATTTATGATTTTGACGAAATTTGGAACAAATTTTTCAACATAAAAACTAGTAATAAAGTTTGAAAATAAGTATTATGTAAAATATCATTGATGAACCAACTTAAACTTTATAAATTGGCAAATAAGAAAATAACACAATATAAAAAGATTCTCAATATAAATTAAAAATTTTTTAATTATATTTTATTATTTAGTACTTAATATAACAAATGACTTTATAGTAAAAGTTTAAATATAATTATAAGCTAGGTTTTTTTATGCAATCTGTAACGGAAGAAAGACATTTTAGAAAGATTAAACACAAATATATAATTCGACAGATTTTGTATAGCTACCGAAAGATATAATAATGTAAAGAAATTATTAAAACATATTATTATATAGTTATTAATCTTGTAATGTTATAGACAATAGTAGAATATACTAAAATTAAAAATCAAACGATATCAAAATTATCATAATATTTTGTACTTCTTGTAAAGATAGATATAAGTATAGTAATAATTTAATTACTCTGATTAAAGTTCTACATTCGATGAAATATAAGTATAACAGATTATTTTAATTAAATTTATATTATTCTTTAAAAATTTTACTTGAATAGTTAAAAATATTATTATTATTAATCATTTTTTAAATAAAAAAATATATAGTGTAATTGCCTATTGATTCTAAACTATAGTAATATAATATTTCGGTTATAGAACTAAAATTACGATAAAATCTATTCAACAGTTCACTTATTTTATATGAAAAATAATATAAAAATTTAGGGCATATATTATGAAATTTCAAATGTTCGTTATAATAAGATTTTTAAATGGATACACTAAATATTATATAAGAATTGATACAATTATAGACTTTTTGGAGAAATAACATATATTGTACTCAACAAATGATAAATGAAATATTATAGCTACTTTATAAATAACAAATTTTTACTGTAAAAATACAATATACTTTAATTACAATACTAAATTCTTCATGGATTTAAGAAATTTAGTAATTACTGTCATAAAATTATTATATTAATATAATTTCAGAATCTATATTTATCTATATTAAAAAAATATTCATATTTAATAAATTTTGAAATTTAAGAATTTAAAAGTTTATGATTTAAAGAAAATTCTCAACGCTTTTCTATTAACATAAATATGTATTTTCGACAATTTGATCATACTTTAATAATAACTATTAATACTAGTATAGTTACATGCATATTAAAATGATATGTATAAATTTTCTATTGCTTTATTTGTATGTATATAATACCATATTCTATAAATTATTAAATTTAAATATAAAAGTTAAAATTTATGAACTTATGTATTTAAATTCAAATTTATAACTAAATGACTGTCAAATAAATGAATAAATTTAATGCTACATTTCTTTCAGATTTGGTATAAAATTTGCTCTTTTTTGCTGTATCTGATGAAATTATGATATAAGTAGAAAATAAAGTTGAAAATGTTGCGATTTTTAAAATGTTGTTTCAAATAACTGCCCTCTTAAAATCTCGTGTAATATAACATGCAAGTTGAACAATTTAAAACAAATTTATATGAAAAATGTCTCGAAACTCCATCGTAAATCAATTAATTAACTTTAAGAAATATCCAAAAAGCCCAAAATCTTTGAAGTCAGTAAACTATGCATGAATGTGTTCATATATACATATGCAGAGCAAATTTTTCCAATTCTCTTGTTGGTCTATAAAATCGCTAGGGCAATCCTATTTCACCCAAGATTAAACAACAATAACAAGTTGTAAACTTGAATTTCCACTAAATAAACGCGTTGTTCGGCCACGCAGTTGCAAAACAAGAGTAGAATGAGAGATGGATATAGAAAGAGAGGGAAGAAACAAAAAAGGAAATGTGATTAAGTACAATGCTGTAAAGGTTGAAAAAAAAATATAGTGGGGAAAAATACGGAAAACAGAGGAGAGAATCATGATACAGACAACTATAATCGTTTCGCGAGAAACTTGGAATAAATTGCACCATAACGATTCTCCTTAAATCATTGCAACAGCAGTTCGCGAAGTCCTTGTTACTTATTCTTTTTACTTCTTAGTTTCTTGCTTCCACCTTCTTTTTTATTTTTATCTTATTATTCTTTTTCTATCATTATGTAGTAGTAGTAGTAGTAGTTGTTGTTGTTGTTGTTCTTCTTCTTCTTCTCCTGTTCCTAAAGAAAGTAGATAAATTTTTGTTAAACAAGAAAAGAAGAGAAAAATATGTAAAATTCTATTAAAAAGAGAGAAAAGAAACAGAAAATGCAAGAAAACAAAAGGAATGATTTGAATTAAATCGTGAATATACCGTAAATTGGATCGTTGAAATTGCGTGAAATGAGTTTCTCTTTTACCTATCGTAGTAAAAACTTAACAGATCTTAAGTAATGATTATTATAGAAAAAATTAGAAACATATAAAAAAATATTCTCATAAAAATAACTAAAAAAATATTCTTTGTGTGTTGTTTCTACATTAATACATAAAATAAAAACTTTAATTTATTTATTTCTTTCTAATTTAAAAGAATTTTCTCGTTAGCCATAGTGATATACTAATTATACTTATCGAAAAAGTGTTTTGCAATGTAACGCGTAATTTATTGAAGCATATATTAATAAGGTTAAGAAAAAATATTTTCTTATGATTCTAAATATTTTTAATTAAAACAAGCTTTATTCAAAGATAATGGATAATATAGTATATAAATGTATTGAATAAAATGAACATATAATGTTCACCATTATAAAAAAATGTATTTATTTTTAATTTAGTGTTTCAAGATTAATTTCAATAAAATCGTAAAAGTTAATAATTTAATTCATTCAAATATATATTATATAAATATATCAAATATCAATCAACATGGAATTTTATATACAAGTATATATGTATTATGTTGGTTAAATATATAAGTATGTGTTGTAAATATTATTCATATTAAAATAAAAGAATTAAAAAAATAATTGATACATTCTTATAATATTAAAATATCAATTTATGAAAATTACATTTTATTTATAAATTTTTTGAATAAAAAAGAAATTGTTAATTAAAATATTATTAAGGAAATTTTATTTTTTAAAGAAATATTGTTAATTACAAATCGGTAATAGTAGTATTAAAAACGTTTATAATATAGTTATCAAATGTTCTATATAGTTTTATTCGTATGAAAATATTAAAACATCTTAAGAGTGTATCAAAGTAATTGATGCAACTTTTAAATACCTTCTTAGGTATTGAATAAAATATGATATTTTTACCTTGTATTATTTACCTTTAAGGATGCTTAATGAGTCTTTAAACGTGAAAATATAATAGTCTGACTAACAAACAAATAATATAATATGTTAAATTCATACAATACTTTCAATCGGAATAATGAAACTTTCTCACGCAGTATATGTACATATATACACATACTGTTTACGCGCAAATATATCAAGTTAATGAATTCTTCAAAAATCAATTTGATTTATATCAACTTCAAAGGCTAATCCATGCGGTTAATCTTTGTTAAGACATGAAAAGCTTTACGGCATAAATCATGTTGGTGAATCACGATCACACCAATCGTAAAGAAAGATAAAAGAGACAAAAAATGCTCCTTCTTAGCATCTCTTTTCTCATCGACTACGAGTAAAAGTATAAGAGCGAGTACATTGAGTTATGAAAAAAGGGATAAGTACAAAGCTTAAATAAATCACCTGTCGAATATTTAAGACATAGTTTTAATGACGAATTTAAACGTTCTTTCGAATTCATTTCATTTAAATCAATCAACATTATTTAAGATTAATTCAATCTTTTTTACATATGTATTGTTTTTAGACTCAAAATTAAAGTTAATTGAAAGCATTTAAAGTTAATAACTAAATTATGCAATAATCAAAATTGATTTTTCAACAAATATCAAGATTCGATTATTTGAATTTAAAATTTTTATAATTATACTTAACACAAAGTTTTAATTATTTTTAAAATGAATTTTTTATTTTGTAACAATAAACGGTTATATATGTATTTTTTTTTATAGTATTTGATATTTATTAAACTTTTTATTATTTATTATTGATTATAATTTTATACTTTCAAATTATATAAATTTTTAAAATGTAAAGAAAAATATCACTTACTTAATTTTACTTAAGTGAAAATAAATAAAACATATTCTTGGTCCAAAAAACGTCCAAAAAATCTATCTCTACTTCTACTCTTCTACAAAACAATAATAAATTATTCATTTCTTATCAATAAGTCTTCAATTTCTGCAATGATATAGATATTATTATTACATTTGAATTAATTATTTTATTTCTTGAAATAAAAGTGATTTTCAAACAATATTTTATATGAAAATTTAAAAAGCCTAAAATAGTATAATCACATGACAGTTTATTAAAGGCATATCATATTACTATGAATGGTGGAACAAATAAGAAAAATCTATCTCTTATAAAGATATTTATAATATAGTGAGAAAAATTGTAATTTTCTGGTATTTCTGTACTGTATAAATTATTTAAAATATTTATCGTAAACACGGAATTTATGGCAACTTTAATAAGGAACATTCGTGTGTTTGAGAAATTAATCCGGGTGTATATTAATATATAATGAGATATTTATGGTTATATAAAAATTTTTACGGTACAATGTATCTTTATTAAAAATCTTCGTGGATCATTTTTATTTATTAATTACTTATTAATTGATTAAACATAATAACTATAGAGTGCTAGTAGAAGACATAAATTGAATTATCAATTTTGAGTATAAATTCATTTTTATCAGTTTTAAAATCTATATTTCAGACATCAAAATTAAAAAAAAATGATGAATAAAATTATTTTGCATGTGTACATTTCTTAATTTAAATCAATAGTAAAAAAAGAAAGAAAACTTGTTTCAAAAGAGAATTGTTCCAAAGTAACGAAATAAAATCTACATGATCATATCAGTCGCGATGTAAGTACAAGTGCAGAAAAAGAAACAGGATGATATAGAAAAAGAGGGTCTTTAAAGACTACATCAAGATAGCATCTGATGATAAAAGAGTAAACAACCGATAAAGTAAAATTATCAGCATAGGACCGATAAATATTGCTCCGTGAGGACGACATGGATGCTTGCACTTTCTATAAAGCCGCGTTCGCTTTCTATGATACTGCGTAATACTTGCAACCCGGTTTGTAGATGAAATTAAGATAAATCGCATTTGCCAGTTTGATTTATGGAAGAGCAAATCATATACGTCTCGTTAGATCGACAGATGAGAGGTTGCGTTTGAATTAAATCATTGTGCGTATTCGTATGTGCACTGCGTTTCCTCATTGATTATCACGCTGACATATCCGGATTCTAATGTATGCTTCTAATAGTTTTTTCTATTTTTAGATATTTTTATGTATTTAGTTGATTTTTATTTAATTTTTTCAAGATTTTCTTCGAGCTTTTCTTCTCATTATAATTCTGCAGATTATTCTTTAGGTTTTACCTCTTTTCACATTGTTCACGTTACCAAAAATTAATATGAAACTAACAGTCTTTGATATTAAGATCATGGATATGTTTCATTCAAATAAGCAGTTGTTATTTTGTTCATTCTTTACAAAATAAATATACATAAACTGTGATAAATACATAACTTGCAATTTTTTCTTTTTTTATAAATTTACATGAAAAATACTTGATAATAATTATACAAAATTAATGTACAGTTATATTTCACGTGGCTGATAATTTAGGTTTCCTTAAATATTGTATGCACTAATCGTCTCCAATTCTCCAAAAAAAGGTATTTTATTTTTGTATGTTAATTTTAAATCGTGAATTTGATTTAAGAATGAAATTTCTAGTACGTAGTGTAAGCATATAATAAAATTTAACTTCAAATTATACAAACTTCTAGTATTACTTATAAAAAACGTTAAGTTATTAACTTTTAGAGAATTTAATTTTAATATCTATTTTAATTCTTGACGAATTATAATTCAGCGTTTTGCAAGTACGTTTCTAAACACATTTCATAAAATTACAGAATTTAGCTAAGATATTTGGAATGAAAAATAAGTAACTTCAAAACACATTAAAATTCAATAAATATTTTAATTTGTGTATATGAAATACATAAATGATAAAAAATTTTAGTAGCTGTATTGAAAAATTTTGGAACAAAAACATTTTAAAACCAAGTAGTCAATTTCTATGTTTAATTTACGTCAATTAAAAACTAAGTAAAGATGCTTCGATAGCATATTTTTTTAAATGTTTACTTTTTAAAACACATTATTTATCTACAAAATAATTTGGAGAATATTCTGCTAATGCAACTATGAAATCGTGTTCAGATTTGATTAAAAAATATTCTATGTACTAGAATATTAAAAATATGTATTTTTTAAAATAAAATATTAAGATATACATTTTTATGAATATTAGTTAAGGCTACATAACAAAATATCTCTGAATAGATGATATTTCTTTATCTTAAACTATTATTCTTATTTTGTTCGATTTCTGAATTTCATTATAAAACATTATATTTTGACTGGATTTATAATTTTAAGTTGTTTTAAAACTATGAAACTACAGTAAAAGTTAAGCAAGCATAATTTTAAATAATTTATCTAACATGTAAACTTTCAAAATTAGAACTTAAATTCAAAACTTAAGATTCCAGGTTTCTAAACTCTTTACCAATTAGTTAAATCATTAACTAATGCATAACTTAATATAACATTAGTATTTAATGCGTATTAACTATAATTTTAAATAAGTAATTAAATGTTTGAAATTTAATTTATTTTTAACTGCTATATTTAAATTTTTTATTAGAAATAAACCGAATATATTAAATTCTGAAGCGTTTTTTAAAGAACCCATTATTTATAAAATGAGACTTATATAGTATTAAAATATAAAAAAATTATTAGAAGCGCTTGACTATTGAATACAATTAACATTATATTTTCAATAAATTTGACTTATGGATTAAAATTTGTCCTAATGAAAAATAATTCTTAAAATTGGTAATAAAAAATCATTTATATAATAAGAATTTTTAAATTTCTAATTCAGATGAAAAATATATAAATAATTCCATAACCAAAGTTTAAATGTTTGAAAATATTTTAATTATATTATCCTTTTATTTAACATTTTTTAAATTTCAATTTATCACTCATTCACGTATAATATTCTCAAATAATTTAGAATAATTAAAAGTATATTTTTTACACACAAATAAATCTTATAGGAAACTTTTTCTCTATATTGTTTCGAAATACTAGATATAAAAAAATACGATACTTTATTATAAATCTTATTGTAACTTATTTGATATATAAAAATATAATGATATAAAAAGTAATATTATAACAAGGAGTTTTATCATATTTTAATTTCAAAAAAGCTGAGAAAGAAGAGGATAAGAAAAACAAACTAACAACGATTTATTAAAACTATGCACACATAAATAGCTTTAAAAAATATTTCGTTTATATTTTTCTATTTTTTCTGTCAATAAATATAAATATATTTTTAAACAATAATAAACTATATAGATCAGACAATTTTAAAAATTCTATGTATATGCTGTTTTAGTACAATCAGCATAATATACTCTGGTAGTGATACTTGTAAAAAAGATTAAAAGAAATAAGAATTTATTAAGCCAACATAATAATAATTCCGAATGCTAATACTTAATTTTATCATAAATTTTTACTTATAACCAACTGTCAAAAATATTAAGCAATATTATGATTTATTAATGTCAGAAACTTTAAAATGTAAAACATTAAAAATAATAAAATTAATTTATAGATAATAGAATTTATTATTCTTAAAATATAAAAACATTTATTTTTCAAGCCAGATTTCTTTCCATGTCGTCTTCTCTATAAATCAAATTAGAGCTGTCTACCGTGAATGAAATTCCAGTTTAAACTCTCCTTAACTAGTCAAGTCATTATATTGATTCATTTTAAAACAAAATATGAAAAATGTTGACAGGTTTAAAACTAATGTTTTCCTTTTTACTTTTTATTTCTCATAACGCATTATTTATAAACTTCAAAAACGTATTAAATGAATGATTATGTTTTATTAAAAATACTTTAAAACATTTAATATTAAAATCTAAACTATTAAATTGAAACGAAAACTTTAATATAAATTTTAGATAATTACACATTTATTTCATTATAATTATAAGTAAATAACAAATAAATGAATAAAAAATTTGACGTTATTTATTCAACAAAGTATAAAAGATAACCAATATTACTTAATATAATATTATTAGATAAATAGTAATATTATATAACATTATCATTCAACGAGTATCAACGATATTTTTATAAAAAAAAAATTGGATTATAGTAACGTAATACAAAAGAAGTTCAAACACTGCTAAATTATATTTTTATTACATTAACTGACTTTGAATAGATATTTATTCATTATTTATTTTTTTCAATTAACTATTTAATCAACTGATTGATGTTATTTTCTTCCTAGTCGGCAACTACCACGCGTAGTAATGTACTCCCGAAAACAAAACCTGTTTGTGATTAAATACAAGTATGTATATATATTACGAATTGTTCTTTCGTTTGAACCTTTTATTGTTACGTGTTTACATACACCATTCATACCGTAAAAGTTATTAGTATTCCTGAGATAATAATCGTATAACGCTGATGATGTTTATGCTTTGAAAGTTGAATTAGTCAAGTCATTGGATAGTGCATAGTTCAATGAAGATCATGTAACTATTTTATTGCGAAATGAATCTTTCTAAATGGAATAAATTATATTTTAGATGAAAAAATAGTAAAAAATTATTTAAAATATTATACAAGTGATTTTTTAATTGAAGAAAATTTTTTATTTAGATTCATAAAATATTAAAAAAATATTTATTTATTATCTTCAAGAAATAATAAAAGTTAAATTTTATTATTAATGCATCATAATAATATTTAAAATAAATGTTAAGGAAATTATAATCTTTTATGAAAGAAAAATGTACTCTACTATAATTAGTACAATTAAGTTAAAAATATTTATTCTAATAATTTGGAATCAGAGGAAACGTAATAAATTTAAGAACATAATTTATGAGAATTTAAAGAATAATGATTATTTGAAACATTAAAGCAAAAATAGTTATGTATATATTACAATGAAATTCATTTTTTATGAAAATATTTATGTGTATTTTTAATTTTAATCCATTTATTCAATTGAAGTGTCTTATGATCATCATTTTTATAATATAACTGATATTTTTATTACTATAAATTTATATTATGAAATAAGAAATCTGATTATCCCACGAAAGTACTTTTTTTGCACTACATCTATTTCAAATACTAGAATTTAGTTTTTTCAAATAATAGAATATACTACATTTTAAATATATCTTAAACCTGTTTCTACTTTTATGGTTTTTTATTTTTTATTTTTTTATTAAAACTCTATATAATACTCAATTAACTATTAATCCTTTTTATACAACTTATTATACATAGTATTTAAATTTACTTAGTTTTTAAATATTACAACTATAATTACAATAATCATGAATTATAATCTCAAAATTTTTAAATATTAATTTATATAATATTTGATTTTTTTTCTTATATGTTGTTTTACTTTATATATTGTTATCTTTTTAATATATAATAATAATATATAAGTAAACAAAATATAAAATATAAAAAAAATTTACCAAACTTTATTTTTAAAATTTGAATTTATCAAATAATTATACACATAAAATAGCATTCGTTGTTAAATTATAATTTGTATAGTGATTCAATCATCTGGTTTATAAAATTATAACAGGAGATAATGTTTAATTATGTTTCAAAACAAAATTTATGTAATTGAAAAAATACGTATTCATATTAAAAAGAATTCATACATATATAATTAATATGAATATGTATATAATATTATTAAGAAAATTAATTAAAATTTACAAACATTGATATATTTATTCAATTCTTTATTATCTTTAAATTTTATTTTTTTTTAAATAAATCATTCTCTTAATTTCACTTTCTATTCTCTCAAATTATTATCAGTTAAATATAATATTTATACATTTGAATAGCAGATGTATACAATGAATGCTAATTCTTGTTATTATTATGCAATTTACATCAATAACTCAGTTAAAATAACCAAAATTAATACTTATAATTTTTGTATATAAGGGATATTCTGTGATGTTAAAAAAAGAAATTTTTCTGATCAGATGACCTTCAGTTATATGACTATTAAGTTAAATAATACACTGATTTAATATTTAAAAAGTTAATTTTGTTAAGAAATTTAAATTTCGTAATTGTATAACATAAGTTATAAATAATTTGTTACCATTATGCTTTATTTATTTAATATTAATCTTAAGCCAATTCGATATTAGAGATATTAATTATTAGAGTAATAGTTGAGCTATATTTTTATTTACATGATACTGTCAGTTAAAAATAAATTGGAAATTAGTATTAGATTTTCTGAATTGATCAAATATCTTAAGCATTCGATGTTCTAAGAATAAACATTTTTACAAATATTAACACTTTGCTTAAAGGAAAAATTAGTAGGAAAATCTATATACTGATGAATCAATCAATAAGTTCTCTTGTACATTATAAAAACAGCGAACTATAATTGAAGTGTTTGAAATAATTCAACCAATCTATAGTATGAAATACATATTATTTGCAGAAATAAGTTTATTCAATCGTAATTTGAATAATTTTCTTAATTGCGAAGGATTTAATTTGAAAAACTGAACATACTTTTACGAATTGTAATTAAAGTTGATTTTATATGCTTGTTAATTTCGTGAATATTTAGTCAGCTTCTATTTCTTAAATTATATCGTTATATAAAATATATACATAATATTACTACCTTTCTTCGCTAAACTCAAGCAACAAATTACTTACGTAGATATTAATGTTTAGCTATTCTTCCAAGTAAGCATTGCATATTCTTAATAAAATTTATATTGCTGAATATATTCATTGTACATATCAGAGCCAAACTTAAGTTTAACACTCGTGTACTCACGGCCATAAATAGAAAAGTAATATTAAATATGAATTACCCGATTTTTAAGTAAGTTAAAATAAGGATACATGTCAAAAAAAGGAAGATTCTAAATACAAAACCTTCTCTTCGTAACAGTGCTTTAATTTCCTTTTCTTTTTCCTTCTGTTTTATTTCGAACCAAACAATCCTTCTACAAGGCTTTTTCAACAGTAATTGTTACGTCTACCATGTTGTTTCCAAAATAGTTTTACGGATAACAATGTATAACAAAATATTGCTACAAATACTGTCATTTATAATATGCGTTTAAATACAGCGTGAAAAAACAGAAGAAGGAACAATTGTACGAATGGAAAGTCGACAATACATCGGTATAATCGTCTTTAGTTTGTTTTTTCTTCTCGCTAATTGTGTTTAAACAAGGAAATTAATTATCAGGGATTCCGCTGTTAAGGTATCAACTATTCTAATGCATTTGCACAAAAGAGTACCTTTTGTTTTTTGCATCGTCAACGACCGGAAAAAAACGATCTTTGATATTTACAGAAAATCATAAAAAGAAAATCGTCTTGCCGCACTTGTGTTTTATTTTATGAGTATGGTAGGTGCTGAAATATAAAATACACTCTTTGCTTTTTTAATTTGTATAGAAATTTCACTTTACCATCAAAGAATATCTAAGGATCACAATAAAATTCATTGTTAAAATGTGCATTCATATTTGTGCATCCATAATTTCACTTAAGCTTATGTATTCAATTATTATTTTTTAGTTTTTTCTTCCAAAATCATAGATTTTTGAAAGATTAATGTAAGTAATATAATTATTTGTCAATTATGTGTCAATGTTTCTGTACTTAGGAACGAGAGGAAAAATTTATATATATATATCGACTTGTACCCAATCAGAAAACACACCGCAGTACTCTAATGAAATCGTATTTTTGAAAGACAATTTTTGCAAAGAAAATACATTTCAGTAAATAAATTTTCACGATTTTAAGAAAATTATTTATTTTCAAAATAATTTTATTCATTTAAATGTTCATAAATAAAGAATCAAAAGTTCTGAAGCTAAATGGATTATAGAATATAGAATATTAACTATAAAATGAAATGCATATTTATTTTACTGATCCATATTTACATTTCAATGTACTTAAATAAGATATAGAATGAAACATATTACTGTTATTAAACATTTTAACTTCGTATTTAAAATTAGAATTTCATTAATATTTCATTATTACAGTGATTTTTTTAAATTGTTTCAATCTATAATTTTTAATAAATTCTTATTTTGTATAGATTTAGACTTAATACTTTTATCCAAAGTATCATAATTAAATCCTTTGTATTTCTTGCACGATATATTCTAAATTTCATACGACTACGAAGAAATCAATGATATTTTCCCTATTATACGTATCATTTTCTGTAGATCATTTATATGAAAGCATTGAATTATAATCTTTGTAAACTTTTTTACGGAAAATTAACCATTTGTCTAAAATATTCCTTCTAAAATAGGATTTACTAGATAAAAGAAAATTTCAAAATAGTTCAATAAATCCATATCTTTAAAATAACATAATTGAAATTATTCAATTAAATTTCGGTATAAGTCTTCCTGACTTATTTATGATTAAGTACTTTCATAAATGCAATCTATATTAATACTATCTTTTTTCTTCTTCTTTTTTATTTGTACTGCTAATTAAGCTTTTTAACGAGCGGCTCGTACAAAACTAAGTCAAATAACATTGTTATTCGACAACATTATATATAATAACTATAGAAATAGATCATATTCGTAATAGCATTAGATCTTTCTACATTAGTCATTGATTTGCGTGTAAAACTTATACATATTACATTATTTTATGTTGGATGCCATTTCCTTTTTACACTTTTTTATCTCAAAAAATACATTTACTTTTTTTTTCTGATTCTTCAAGATTATGGCCTTTGTATAGGATATATATATATATATGTAATTGTGCATAGGTGGAGAAAAAGTTATCAAAAGATTGAGAATATTTTGATTCATTGTTTTGAAAAGAGTATTAACATTGATTGTTTCGTTAAAAAAAATATTTAATTTTATTTAAATAACTACCGAATTTAATATAATGATGATAAAGATATAAATTTATAGAAAAAATAACTTATTATTGTTTAAACTTTTTAAATATTCAAAAATGTATACAAATTGAATTATATAAAAAAAATAGTCAAAAAGAAAATTGATCTTAAAAATACAAGAAAACCTTGGAGAGAAGCTAATTCTCATGAGGTTTTTAAGACGAAAATTGAAAAACATAATATAAGTCAAAATTTTTATGTTTAGAATTCTAAAACTTTAGGATTAATATAAAATCAAATTTTTAAAAATACACAAAAAATTTACTAAAACGAAAACAATTTCTATAATCTTAGTAGCTAATATTTCTATACGTACTATAAAAACCTTCCTTTAAATAGTTAAAATTTAGTGCTCAATAAGTCTTACGCTTAGCAATAAATATTTATATTCAGGCAAATATTGTTTTAAAATCATATTAAGATACTAAACACTAAAATAAGATATATGAAGAGCTTGATATGCACGACGAATATTAAGCAAGCGGGTAACTCTAATTTGCATACGTTATCACTCTTCTTATCCTGAAAGATAACTAGATAGCTAGAAGATAACGAATTAAAAGGATAATAAATAAAAAATAAAAGAAAATTAGAAATATTATAACAATATCTATGTACATTCTTACTGATCAAAACGTTTTATTATTCTAAAAATTCATCTGCAAAAAATGATTTACACAAGAACTTTTTTTTTTAATTAGTATAGAACATCTATGATTCTCAATCATTCTTGTTATTTATTTTGATAAAATACAAATAAAAATTGTTGTTTTCTGGCTTATATAGAAAGTAAAAAAATGCTATTCTTGTATTAAAATAAAAGATAAGTTATAATTTATATCATATAGAAATTTCTGATTCTAATTTGATCAAACAAGATAGATCTTTTCATATAAAATAAAATGAATTAAAGATCGATGAGTTATTTTTAATTTATTGAAAAAATATTTTAGTTTTTTTTTATTATTTTGTTAGACATTCCTTATACACTCTCTTTTTCTATAAGATTAAAATAAAATAATAAGATAAAGACATAATAAAATTATTATTGATATCATAAAAATATAAATAAAATTTAATTAAAACTATTTTTTAATACAAAATGAATTTAAAAATATTTTACTAAACATATTGTATAAACACAAATTTCAGAATTTAATTAAGAATCAATAAAATACGAAATAATAAATATAGATATTCTGAACTACAAAAAATATTATTTACCTTTCTATAAATATTGATAAAAATACTTTTTATATTTTACTATTTATATTTCTCAATGTATTTATAGGAAACATTTCATTTTTAATATTGCTTTCGAAATATATTTTTGCGATTTTATGCAATTCATTAGAAATAATATAATAGCTTTAAATAAGTAGTAACATCATCCGTTTAAAAGTACAATACGATAAAAAATAATTTTTATTTTAAATTTTATTTAAAATAATTTTTCTCGTATGTTTTATATTTAAGTGAATGTTAATAAAAATTTTGTAAAGTAAATTTCAATATTGGAGCAAATGAATTTTTTAATATAATGTACAAAATATCTTATGGATGACTAAACTAACTGATGACTAACTGACTGACTAAATATAAGTTTTTTAGCAATTTGTGAAAATATATTTACGTGCACTCATATAAATCTTACAAAAATAAAAATAAAATATAAAAAAAATAAAAAGGTGATATTTATTTTAATTAAAATAATAGAACGGTATTTTCATACAATATTTTTTAAATAATATTTTCTATTTACGTTTATTCATACTTTAAAAAGCATATTCCGTAAACTATCATAAAAATTAATATTGTAATAAAATATTCAAAATTTAAAAATTTAATTATTTAATATTGTTTGTTTTGAATATAGAAATATATACTAAGCAATCTGTCATTTAACGAATTTAATTTTTTCGTTTCTTTTCTAGATATTCATTATTTTATATTATTCAATTTTCTGAATTTAAATTTAATTATTAATAGCGAAATAAAAAGTTAATTAAATGTACCGATTAATCGTTAAATTTTATATAAAAACTTTTTAAATATATTTTAAAAAGAAGTATTTTCCATTATTATTTTTTAAAGTATTTGATTAGATTTATATAATTTCTAATTGAAAATAAAATTTTGATTATGAAAATTTCATATAAAATTGATTCATTTTACGAGATAGAAATGTAAATGACAACTTTTTATTGTTGAGTGAAAATATTGATGCATATAAAATGAATAGAACCTATAATTAAATATAATTATAAAGAAAATTTTATGATATAAAATGGTTATAAAAAAATATCATTAATTTTTTATCAAAAATTAAAAATTAAATTTAGCAAAAATATCATATTATTCGTTTCTATGTACATTATGTTTTAAACATTCCATTACTTTTCTGAATAAATTTTCTTTTGAATAACTTTTAAATAGTTTTTTTTATAATAAAATATTACTAGTGAAATGGTAATAAAAGACATAAAGAAAAAAAATAAGAATTAATTCGAACAACATGATTTATACGTATACGATTCCTTGAAAATTAATAGTAATAATCAGTATTATCTTTGTATTATTTCCTTATTCAATTTGATGTGAATAGTAATAAATTCATTCTAAATATTATCTAAAAAGTAGTATTTTATTTGTAGCATAATTTTATTATGCAAAAAGAGTTTTATTTTGATAGCAATTAAATAAGAAATCAATCTATTTTCATTTATTTATATAGAAATTTAGTTTAAATAAATTCTCAATTACATAAAATTAATTATAGTTTTACAGAATGCATACATACGCATGAGTAAATATGAAAGAATATTGTTGTATGAATATTTCAAATTAAAACTTAAATTAATATACCAGTTTTACTTTTTCAAAATATTCATTTTAAATTGTACAATAAATAAATATAAATGAAGCTAACTTTACGAAATATGATTAAAATTCACAAAATAATAGTTCATTATTCAAGAATTTGTATTAAAATAAGTTTATAAATAACAATTTTATCAGAATTAAAATGCGTCATATTCTTTTAATATACGAAAGAAACCTTTATAATAAATAATTATATATAATCAATATTAACATACAAACTAAAAAAATATTAAATATAGTGTAATTACTAAAACTTTCATTTAGTAATGTAATTTTTTTTTTTTATATTTCTGAGTACATTTTATATATTTAAGATAACAAACTACGTTTGATAAAAATCTATAGTAATAATTTAAAATAACTTTTAAAATTCAAATTTTAATAGAAATATTTATTTTAATACTGTAAATCTAATCGTGTGTTCATAATGTCTCTCTATAAAATATAAAATGATACATTTGTACCTGACCTTCCTAGAAAAAATTTGCTCAGATTTGAGAAAATCAAGTAAAATAATGAACGCCAATCTTCTTTTTCGCCTTCCAACTATTCTTAACATCTTCCTTTAAATTACCTATAAAAATAGCAAGTTGCAAATACTGGAAAAAGGAGCACTTAAATATATTACAATACATCAATTGCATAATTAAAGCTAATAGCCCACAAGTGCAAAACATTTGTATAGTAAAGTAATTGTATGATTATATCGATAAAACTATTCGAATGTGTTCTTTCCAGTCCACTTTCTGATTAGTCAATTCATTTACGCACGATTTATCGCAGTATTATAATATACCATATTGTGTTACTATGATTGCTAAAATAAAGAAAAATAAAGAAAAATATAATTTCCTTTTTATATAATATAAACATTTCATCATGGACCTTTAAGTATTTTATTATCTAAATTATCTAATCGATGCAACTAAAAAACCTTTGAAATTGAATTCAATCTTCATTCGTGTTTTTATATTTTCATAAATATACGTTTAAAAAACCGCTCAAACATAAAAAGTTGTGAATTATATTTATAGATTTAATTTTATGAAAATTGATCATTATTAAATATTTAATTAATCTGTAGAATTTTTTAAATAAACATCAAAAAATGACAATCATGATTTTAAATTTTTATTTTTTTTACTTTTTTCAAATGACAATTTAAATTTTTACAATCGAAATAAATTGTATAAATAGTTTTATTTCAAAGAGCTGTAATTTTTTATTTATGATTTATTTTAAAAGAAATTATAATTTATAATAAAACGAAATACACTGATAATGAAATTATGAAACACACTTCGATTATTATATTACATACCATTAGCTTCCTACGCGAAAATTTTATTATTGTATTCACTAATTTTAAACTATCGTATCTAAATAATCTATTGCAATATAATCATACTCGAAACATAAATGAGAAAAATTTACAAAAATTTTATTATAAGTACATATTTTGTTAAGTATTGAGTAAATATATAACTTTGATAAACCAATGCTTGCGATAAAGAAACGGTATGAAATTTAAAATAAAGTTGCAGTTTAATATTAAACTATTTATGTACAATATAAATATATTAATGTCGTTATTAAATTTTAATGCTATAATTTAATTTATATTCATAACATAATAAAGATTCATTTTAATATATTTTCATTTTGTTTGATATGAATGTAGCACATTATATTTATAATTATATATTCTTTGATTACAATAATACAGTATCTATTTTATCAAACGAAGAAAGATACTTTAATTTAATTTGAATAGAAGCTTAAAAAGAAAAATTTAAAAATTAAAATTATAATAAATCTATTATATAACCTGAAAAGAATAAATCAACAATAGTAAATATAATTTAATAAATATTCATATCTGATTTATTGAAAATATGAATAAAGATAAATTTTCATATAAATAATTCTTTATAAATGTAAAATTACTTCAAATACCATAACAAAATGGTAATTTCAAGTTTCTTCACAAAGACAAGAAAATTGAAAAGATAACATAAAAACTGTGATTGAAAAAATTTCAAAACTTTTCAGATTAAAAATTGTGTTATCATTTTTTTTCTTTCGTTCTCTGTTTTCCTTTTCTTATCTATATTTTAATTCTTCTTATGCAAAGCATGCATACAAAAAGCTCGCGAGAATTTTGAAAGTTACAAATTAAAAATTCCAATTCAATTAAAGTTATATGAAAATTACGAAAATTACGCTGACGTTTCATTTAATGGATGATTCTATTTTTCCATTTTTTTATTGCCAATCCAGTTTTTTCTGTCTTTTCTTTCTTTTTCGCTTTCTTTGTCTATTTTATTTCTTAAAAATAAACTCCATAAAAGAAGAAACTAGTCAATGTTAAATTAGGACATAATAACTTTCTTAAAAACTTGTGCTTCGAAGATGGATAGAGAAAGAGAATAACAAAAGAAAAAGAAAGCTAAATAAAAGATAAAAAGTAAAAAGAGAGAGAGAGAGGGAACTCCATTATCTTTTATTTCCTTGAGAAAGTAACTTTTCTCCTCCTTCAAGCCTCTCTCGTATTCAATCTTCTTTCTTTCTCTTTCGTTCTCTGTATCTTTTTTTCCCTCCCTACGTTTTTTTTCTCTTTTTTTCCCCCACTTTACGAACAGCATCTCACGACGAAACTTTATAAAGCGACTTAGTCAAAGTTTAATAAATTCCTCCGTGGAAGTTTCAAAGCGGTTCTACGCAAGATTGCAAATGATTACGTTTCGCTCTTGTAAAGAAGGACAGACATAGAGAAGAAAAGAGGATAGTAGCTGAATATTGAGAAAGGTAAAGAGGTACTTTTCAAAATTATCCAAGTTCGATGTGTTTGCTGAAAAGACAATAACGTTGTTACATAGTTTTCAATCGTTTATTTCGAGATTTCTTATCTCTTTATTATAAATATGATATTAATATAGTTTTATCTTTCTTTCATATTTTTATTTTGCTTAAAAATATATGTAGAAATATCTAAAATTAAATTCTTTTTTAGAAAAACCAGAACAAAGTATAGTATAAAGCCTAAGAGATGAGATATTCAGGTTCTCTGATATTGATTTGAAATAAAAGAGTATTTACAAAGTATATTATCCTTGTCTGTTTCATTTTCTATCAATTAAAATATTTTACTTGAACTATTAAATATAATCTTTTGTTCAAAAATAAAATAGTATTAGAATAATATAATAATAAAATTAACTCTCATTCTTAATTATTTGTGTTAACTAGCACTATAAAAATTCACAAAATTACGTTAATAGTACAATGCGAATAAAAAATTTTTTTGTATAAGATACCTGTTAAATATATACATAAATAAAAAGTTAATAAATTATTTATTTAAGTTTTATTATAAATGCGAAGTTTTTAATTTTATTTTACTTAAATTCTTATTAATATAAATAGTATTTTTCATCTAATTTCTTATAATTATCAAATATAAGTTTACCATGTTTTATAATATATTTAAATAAGAAGTTATTTTGTAAAATATATTATTACATTTTTCTAACCTTCTTTAAAATTAATTATGATTATATAAAAAAAATAAGATATATATTAAGGAAAATATATTTTTATGATTCATCATAATCATTCATGGTAAATTAAAATCAAGATATAAAATGCTACGTCAATGTTAAGATTTATCTATTTTTTTGTATTCAATAAAAACTCTTTTTCTCTAATAAAATACTAATTACTATAATTATTCATTTTATTCTACATGTATTATCATACATTTCTGTAGCTTATAAAATACTTTTTGAACTTCAATTTTCTTTTATTTTTCTCTATTTTCAAAAGTTGAATAAAAAATTAATTTGATAAATATTCAGAAATCATTCATATAAATCCAATCATATCATATTTTTGTAAAATTTTTTATTTAATATGTGATTTGAAAGTTATAAAAATGTAAAATTTAACATTCATTTGATAATAATTCTAAATAATGAAATTTTTAAATTCATTAATCATATATATACTACATATTGATATAAATTGATTTTTAATCAAATATTCACGTAATAAATATAATTTAAAGATAAAGAAAATTGTTTTGTTTATTTATCTATAAGTGCTGAAATATTTATTTTTAATTTATATTATAATCTATATAACCTGTATTTTTCATTACCGAAATAAATACTATTATAACATAAAATTAAATAGCATGGCTTAATACTTGAGTTTAAATCTCATTGCTAATATTAAACTATTGATAATATTTAATATATAAGTTTAACTTTTATTGTCATAAAATATGAGATATTCATATATTTTCAATAAATTAATTATATATATATATCCTTATTTACATAAAATCAATAAATTATTCCATTTACTTTTCGTCATTTTATCATTTTACTTTTTATTTTTTTCAGGATAGGATAGTTTCAAATTCCTCTTTATTATAGTGCAACTACGCTTATTATATTACACTAATAAAACCTTCGATATAAATCTAAGTATAATAAAAATATATAGAATACAAATCATAATTTAATTGCTGATTTATTTTAAAAAATAAATATTTTATATATTCCAAGAAAAAAGTATTCGTTCAAATTTTTAATAAAAAATCTTCAAAATTTTATTATCATCCTTTAGGTATTTAATTAATTATCAAAAATTTCAAATTAAGTAATAATAATATTTTTTAACACAAAAATTTTTTCATTTAATAATTGTTTATTAATTATACACAATATATTTGTAAAAGTATATATTAAAATATTACATATAGCTCATTTTTATTTTATAAATACATACAAAAATTTTGCTTGATTAATTGAAAACTCGTATAAAAGAAATTTTTTCGATGTTCAATATTTAGTTTCACAAAAGAATAAATTATACAAAAAAACTTAAACAATATTACCTACTCTGATTTTGAGTTTTAAAATAATTATGTACATGAATTTTGTTTATACCTTATAACGTACAAAGTCAAATATGTAAGAATAATATACTATTTTTTTATAAAACTTTATTTAAGTCTTTTAAAAATGTTGTTATATATTTTATAGCTTATTATATAAACTTAAGTAAATACTAAATAAAATCTTTTGGAATATATGCAATTTATATAGCAAACTATTTAGAAAAATGATAGTAAATCATTATTAAGCTTATAGTAAAATTTAAATAAATATTCAATTGTATATATTCTATTTGTCAACTTATTTTCTTAAGTGACATATTAATGAGGTACCATAAAATATAAAACTACTTTTTATAAAACTTTTTAATTAGACGTAAATTAAATAAAAAATCCCTTCGAATAATCAATATTCTGAATAATCTTCTATAAATAATTCTATAAATAATTCCTAAATTAAAATTTCCTATAGATTTCTTTTGATTTTTCTTCAATTGTTTTGTTAAGATTTTATGAAATATTGTACGGTGTAGGAATTAACTTAGTTTTATTATTCCATTATATGTGATAATCGTCTTTCGCGCACCACATTTTTTTATATTAACTAAATTTTTTCTTATTAAATAATTCACTGAAATAACTTACATTGAATCGTGTTATTTATATTTTTATGATTAGTTCTATATATCTTATATAATTTTTACTTGCTTTAGAGATGATCCTAATAGAAAAGCATTTTGAAAATTGAAGCTTTTTATTTCAATATTCAATTTTACAATAACTGTTCACAAATATATCACTTTACGTATATTTAATTTTAACTGAGTTTTAGCCAATTAACTCTTTATCTTAAATTGTAGGTATTACACATAAAAAGATACTACTTGAATTAAAAATAAATAGTTTCAAAATATCTTAATTGAATTTCCTAAAATATATATGATAATCATTAATTTTGTATAAAATATGATACTTTCTTAATTTTCAGAAGATTTTTAGTGAAAATAATTAAACTTTTGTAATAACTGTTAAAATTGTATTTTTTAATGTCATTTCAGATACAATAATGTAGAATTCAAATCCATCTTTATGTTCTTGAATTTTATCAAAAAACGATTGAGATAACGATAAATGGTGATTTCTAATTAAAAGATAAGATCGTAATTTAAAAAATGCAATCTTAAATTCAACGTACAAATTTTAATAAAATTAATTGAATTAGGGCTTGAAATACAGTAAGAAAATGTTGCTTATGTTTTAATACATGGTCTACATCTACTTTCACAAAAAGAGATGATACTGCTTTTTACATTCAGATCTTATCATTGGATAAGAGCACATTCTTTTAGTTTCACATAGTCTCCATAATCCTATGTAGAGGTCAATCACTGAAGTAGCCAGTGCCTTCATAGTTCTATATATCACATAATAGTATCAGATTAAAAAATGATTGATCATCATTCTTATCGAAGCATGTAAATCTTCGGCCTACAGGAAAGGATAGATGTATTCATAAACAAGTAAAAGAAAATACATATTATCTGATATATTTGACACTATGTTTATCTGTGCATTTATTAAAATCTTCAAAATAGTATCTTCAAAAATACTTTCTTAAACATTAGATATTTATATATTCTAACAAATAAAATAAAATATTCTTATTAACGAAAACAGAAATTATTATGCAATTCCTTATCTATATAAAAATTATTAATATTTTATCATTATGAAATATACTATATGTATAATATAATAAAACATATTCCTTTATAATAGCTAAAAAGAATATATAAAACAATAATTTTTTAAAAAATTATATTATACTTATATAAAATTCTTTATGTCAGTTATGTACATCAATCACGCTGTTGAATAAAAAACTTTTTTTTATTTTTCATGATTTTTGATAAACAGTTTTAATTAATTTATACATATAAAATTATAGCTAAATTTTAAAAAATCTAATTTGGAATAAAATTTTGTTCATTTTTTAATGTCAATATTTAGTCTCAAATTATAGGAAAATTTACATAATACTTATAAAAATATACGTATGCATATGCAGAGTGATATTTTCATACTAAAGTATGTCTATATATGTAGATATGAGAAGCGGAAACCCAGTAGTTACATAATGACTAAAGTTTTAACTTTACCGTCTTTAGTGTCAATATTTTAAACAAAGTTAATAAATACACTGAAAATTTTCTTAATTTTTTTACAATATTTAAATTCTGTATGAATATAAATAATATACAAAGTGAAAATTAAATTCATTCTATTAATTTATTTAATGCTTAAATTCAAATACATGAAACTCATATAATAATACTATTTAATTATAATAAAGTATTATATATATATATATATATTTTTTTTTATCGACCTATAACTACATGTATACGTTTTTGTATGCCAGAAAAAAATAAAACAAATTATCTATATCAATTTTAAACTCTAAATTTCAATTGAATACTAGCAATTTAATTAAAAACTATTTATTGCGTTTTTTTATTGTGTCAAGTATTTATTTTATTGCATATAAATCAATCGCAGTCGAAACAGAAATATCATACTTAATAATAGCTTATATTAAATTTTTTTTTATTAATCAAGAATTCCCATTGATTTCAAATTTTCTTTATATTAAAATTATTCAGTGCCTCTATTTAACTAATAAAATAATTTTTTTATGAAGATTTGATTTGAAAAGCGTATATTAGATAATTGGAAGAACTAAATATTTTAATAATTGTATCTAGTGGTTATCAAAGTAAGAGATATACCACGAGCTGTATTTATTTTAAATAAAGTCTTTTTTTAATTTTATAGGAAATTTGTCATTTTTCATTTCATTTATTTAATAAAAATACGTATCTCTTGACATTTTCAAAACTATCATTATTATGGCTGACCTTCAAAGTTCTCTGTAAAATAAAGAATACCTGATGCATCTTCTTCCTTTAATCGTAATAATAAACCGGTTATTAATAGAAAGTTAAAAATACACTATTAATTGTATAAACTGAGGAAAGAAATAACGAATAGACAGATTTTTACCAAAAAATAAATTAAAAGAATAATTTGGTGAGTGCAATGTTAAAAATAGCAACACAGCAGGAACGAACCAAATATTAATCTTATAGCATCGGTACCTTAAATTTTCACAAAAAAATAGCTTTGAGGCGCCACGAAAAATCCGTAACATTTATATTCGTAAAATGGGTATACCAAAGGGTTGGATAATGTACAATATGCTTGCACATATGTATCTACATGAAGAAAGAGAATGAGAAGTGCCGCGGTGGAGGTGGCGACTGTATGAGGATAAGAAAAGGAGGAAAGGGGAAGAA
Organism: Dolichoris vasculosae; assembly: GCA_018907195.1. Classification (NCBI taxonomy): domain Eukaryota; kingdom Metazoa; phylum Arthropoda; class Insecta; order Hymenoptera; family Agaonidae; genus Dolichoris; species Dolichoris vasculosae. Next base: position 2,279,585 of record JACCHY010000002.1, on the reverse strand, counting down.
AGCAAGTTGCCCATTCCCATGGCAACGATTTCAATCAGATAGAAGAGAGAGTGAGTAAGAATGAACAGTAGGATAGGAGGAAGAAAGAAATATAAAGGGGAAGAGGCAGTGAGCAAAGTGGAAAGAAGAAGACAGACAGAGAGAGAGAGAGAGAGAGAGAGAAAGCGGAGAGAACTGAACAGAAATGCGTGGATAATGTATTCGATACAGGTAATATATAGCGTTCTAGATACAATATTTATGTCCCAGTGTATTTCACTAGCAGCCCATTATTCATTCCTGGGCATTGAATAAGCATTAGCATTATAGATCCAACCGTCTCATAAGGTTCGCATATATAAGCGAATCCCTCTCTACTGTTCCATCACCCCCTCCCGCGCCGATCCTTGCATCTACGCTACAACTTCATCCTTCTCTTTCTTTACACACTCCGTGTCACATCTTATCTCCCTTAATTGCAACCCGCATTGTCCAAAATGCACAACATAATTTAATTAAATACATTTAATTATTTATCCTTAATATCAGACAATTATTCTATTGAATGATTTTGAATTATGTTCTTGAAGAGAAGACAAGCAATAATAAATTAAAAATCAGATTCTGCAAAATAATTTCATCTTTTTAAGAAATATACTGTATATTTTTTACAACAAATTTTTGTATTTAACACCCATGAATTGTTTTTTGTTGCATTCTTTACTATACAAAGTTATAGTATCTGGGCATCGTTTTCAACTTATAGAAAGTATTTAATGCAAATTTGTATTTATTGTATGTATTTGTAACTGTAACGCTCATACCAACTACCGACATACACATGAAATATATTTGATATCAATATAAAAATAAACTGTCTTGCAACTATATAAAATACAATATTTGAAAAAAGCGAAGAAAAAAAAATTATATAAAAATATTAAGATTAAAATATATAAAGATATTGAGACATCAATTCTCTTTATTTATATCAGTACTTTTTCATTATGACATTATAACATTTTTTATAATACATAGATCAATAATACACTTTCGAAGTTTCTTTTAATAATATTTTTAATATTCTAAAATTTATATTATTCATAAAGAAAATTATATATATAATCTTTATAGAGCAAGTTAGAAATTTTATTTTCAAATGAAACTGAAAAAGTTTTTAGAGCTAAACAGAGATTTTATTTTCTTTTATTCCTATAGATTAGGAATATTCTTTTAAGAAACCTTTTATATATCATTTTTAGTAATGCAATCTTTCTATGTTTATAATAATATTACAAAAATAAAATACTATGATATATCATTTGTTACATATTCCTTTAATGTAGAAATTATAAAACTACAATATTGAAATAATTAAATATGCTATTAATGTAAAATACTTCAATTTAATAAAAATATTAGGTGGGTATTATTTTCATTCGAACAAAATTAATATTTCTAATGCGCGACGTATAAGAATTATTATTATTATACAGAGATATACTTATTACGGAGAAATGTATTTGTTTAATTCTAAAATTATATAGTCGAAACAAATTCTTTCAAAATTGACAAATTTTTCATTATTTAAACAAAGTGATTTTTCAAAACGAATGCCTTTATTGAAATAACAAAATCTTAATGTTCCTTAAAAAAATTCATTTAAATATTATAACATAATTTGTGATATTAGCATTTTTTATTTATGCATATAATAAGATAAAAATATTAATAGTATTTCAAATTTAAAAATTGTAAAGAGTTGAATATAGCTACATTTATTGATTATTTTCAGGAATAATTTAGTTCCTTCAAAAAAAATTATTATATCTTGAAAAATATATATTTGTATTGCGAGATAAGAAATGTATAAAACGTGATTTTTAATAACAAAATAACTTAAAAATAAACTATGGTTTATATATATGAATATTTATGTGAACTATCAAACAGGCATAAGATATTTTTAAAAAAAATTAAAATTAAGTTTTATTAATAAAATCGATGATGACAAAATTTTAAATTAAAATATAGCATTGAAAAATAATTTTTGATTACATTAAAATATTTCATACTTTTTCAAATTTTCATTCAAAATTCTTATTTAATTCATTATTCATCAAAAAATACAAAGCCTGCTATTTTATGATTTCATTGAAAATTATTCAAATTATAATAGTACTAGAATATTTTGTGAAAAAATTAAATTTATTCTATCATATACTGACATCGTTATAAAAAATAATTGCTTGTCAACTATTTCATATATTTTATTTTTATAAATTACAAAAATTTAATGATAAATATAGCCTATATTATTATTTTATATTATTATTAATATAACAATTATTTTGCGTTTACTATTAGTACTTAATACTAATACATTACTTTACTACTAGTTTACATAATAAAGGATTTCGATTAAGTTCATCTTATGTCAAATTTCACAAAATTAATAATGTACTCTTCTGAAATTCTATTCTGACGCATACTTCAGAAAATAAAAGTAATAGTGTTTTGCGTAAGATTAAGAAAGGTTTCCTCCTTGAAAATTTTTTACAACGTTTAACTCAGAAATTACCTCTCGTTTAAAATAAATGAAAATAATGAACAAAAAAATGTATATATACACCTACACCTATCACAGATATATAAATACGAAAAGAAACGCTTTCATTCAAATTTCACAATTAACTGGTCGTTTTGCTAAAGAAACAAATTGCTTTATCAATTTTGTGCATCGTAAAGGAATAGTGCATACATATTTCTTTACACTGTTTCTTTACTTATTTTATTTTGAATATTACTAAAAAATGACGTTTATGTATAGAGTATCTATTCTACTAACACATTATTTACAAGATATTTCTAATAGTATACCAAATCATATTTACTTATAATACAATTTTTATCATTAAATCTTATTTATTTTCAAATAAGGTTAAAAGAATAAAATGAAGAATAGAATAAAAAAAAATAATTATAAACTTAAAAATTACAGTTTCATTCATGATATAACCAAGACATGAGAAAGTAGTAATATAAATCTTTTAAATTAAAATTAGAATATGTATTTTGCTTAGTCAACGTGGTGAAAAGTATTAGTCAAATATTTTTCAACTTAATCTTATACATTATTTCTGAATAAATTTATTTCAGTATCATTTATTAAAATTATATATCATAAATTTCAATATTATAAATTCATTATAATGGAAAATTAAAACATAAGTTACAAAAGTAAATTTACATGTAAAGTTAATAAAAAATAAATATACTAAATATCGGTAATGATTAAATAATATTAATTTTTTTAAATATGGTTCATGATTTGTACGGCAATGATCATAATATTCATAAAATTATTAAAATTTTTAATTTGTTATATAATTTGAAGTTTGATTAAAAATTTATAGTATGAAGTACATTAAGTCATAATAAATGAAAATTGGTATTTATGCAAGTATTCTCCTAAAGTAACAAACAGCTTAACATAATATAATTTAACTTAGCATTTCAGCATTAATTACATTAGTAATTGAACATTAAATAATGCTTACAATATAATGTATCTATTCATTATGAATTTATAATATCAAAAAGATTATAATAAATACATTGGATTTTTTACACACGAATAATTAACTCAATTTAAATATAGCAAGAGATTATAGCGATCATATTTTTACATAATATTCGAATGCATATTTAACGTATATTACTAACACGATAAATTATAATATTTGACAGTGAAATATTACGTTGATCAAATCCAAATGCTGTAATTCTGTAGCATAGATATTTTGAAAGTTTTATTACGTTGAAAAATACGTTTATTTCAATTATATTATTCTCTCTAAAATCCATAGAAAAAATTTAAAAAAATAGACTATGGCAGATTTTGATATTTTACTTTATTAATATAGAAGGAATTCTTTTATAAATTATATCAAGAAAAATGTGCAATTTTACAAAGAAATTTGAAATTGATGTTTCAGTAACTAAATTTTATTACAGTTGCTCACACAGTTATTACAGTTTATTACTTGATATATATATATATATATATATATATACAGTATATTACTATTATGTATATATTATTAAAAACAAAAGAGAATTTACAGATATTTGTTTAAGATTATATTGTATTTAATCTGTAATAATTTCTAAACGAACAAAAAGTTTCGATAATAACAACTTTCTTACTTAAGGATTTTTGTAAATAAAAAATATATAAATTCGTAAATTGACTGATTGTAAAAATCTAAAGACAAATTTTTAAATTGTTTTAAATTTTTTTGTTTATTTCAATACAACTAAGTACATGATATAAATATCATAAGAATTTCAAAAATAATACAAAATAATAAATAAAAATAATAATTTTACGATAATGTATATATTTTTAAAGTCAATATTTACAAATATAAGAAAAAAGTGTACAATAAATATAATTCTTTTGAAAAATTATTTCAGTTTCACATATTTTGTAAGTTTCTATGCAATAATATTTTGCTTATTGAGTAACGAATACTGTATATTCTTGTTCTAAAATAAAAATTTAATATTTTAAAAACATGTTTTTATATAAAACTATAGAATAATAAAGAAAAGGAAAAAAATACATATTTTTTATTTATTTTCGCGTTGAAAAGTATCTTCATCAGTGATTCTAGAATATTTTTTATATTTTTATTATATATTGTTATAATTATAAATTATTATTATAAATTTATTATTATATAATAATATTTTATATATTTATTTATACTAATATTACTTATATTATTTTACATCTAGAGAATTAAAAGGCCCTAAAAAGAATAATAGGGGAAAATGATAAAAGAAACGACACAGGAAAAAGAAAAAGAGATCAGATAAGTTGTCATATAAGTTAAAAAAATGGAAGTTGTCAGGTTTAAGAAAGGAAAATAAGAGCATTTTCGAAACGAATTTGGAATTGAAATGAACAAATCTTTAAAAAGGATGATCTAACAACATTGACTAGATTAATTAGTTAGAGTATGAGTGTAATGAATACATTTATATAATAAAGAACAAAGTTTTTTTTACTACTGATAAAGATTACTTCCTTTATATTTAAATTACATGAAACAACTTATATTTGTTTTGTATTTAACTCTAGTTTCATAGATAGACTATATCCTATTTGTATGTATATGTTTAGCTAAGTAATAATTGAAAAGTTTCATGCGAAAAGAAGAAGTTTTGCAATTTATGAGGAAAAAAACAGATTATGTAATGAAGAACGTGATATTTTCCATAAATTTTATTGGACTTTATATTGAGAATTACATGAGAGAAAGTTCTCTTTTCTCTCTTTTAATATCGATCTTACTAACTGTTCCAGCATTTCATGCTATCCAATCATTCGCCGGATGTAATTCTTCTCTACAATATTATACACACAAAATGATTTTTATCAGAACTATTTTTTATTAAATTTTTTTAATTACTTCATCAATATTTACATGATATATAATTTATTCAACTTTATGAATAAATTTAGAAAGAGGTTTTAAATTATTATATTCTTTTATAGACAATATATTCATTATTATGAGCTTTTTATTAATAATGGTAGTATTAAAAATTCTATTGGAATAAGAAATTTATTACAATTTTACTTTAAGATTGAATATGGAAAGATTCATTTTCTCTAGACATGTAATATATAATTTAAAATCACTCATTAAATATTAAAACAAATAAAAAATTTACATCGTTATTTATTTTTATAAAGTTTATTAAATTATAAAAATTATTTGAATATAATATTACTTAAACAATAAAATTAAACTATTTAATAACTTTTTACTTAAATAAATTTTTTAAATTAACTTTGAATAACATTCCTAGAAAAACTATAAGTAAAATTACTAAATATATTTATTTTAAATGTATATTGTACAGAAAGAATTAAAAAATTAATTCCAATGTGAATCAGAAGAATTTAATTGATATATTAGATTATTTTATATAAAAGTACATATTTTTTATAGTTTTTTAATTCAATACATGTTTATGGAATTTTAAATTAAAAATAATTTTACATATACAATCTATATTTAATAATTTAAAATATTTATATAAATAATACAGTTCTTTTATAATAAGTTTCTAATTCAAATTATTTAATATTATATATTAGTGGCATAAAAACTCTACTTGTTCATTAACTATTTAAAATGTTTTATATTTTTATATTATAATTTAAAAGCAAGTATATATTTTATGAATCAATTTTTGGAATTCTCATACATGTATTTAAGTGTTATATAATTTTTCAAAAAGTATCTTTTAACACATGCAAGCATGCAAAAAAATTAATAATATAATAATTATTTCAAATTGTCATAAATTATATAATTACATGCGAATTAATTTCTATAAAATAACTTAATTATTATAACATTAGAAAATAATTTGATATATATTTGCTTCAAGGAATTAAATAAGTTTTTAATCTACTTTCTGAACAATTAGTTTAGTTTGAAATATAAAACAACGTTAATAAGAACAGAAAAAACTTATCGAAAAGGTATAAAAAAATTTGTTCATAGATAAAATACTGATTAAACACAGTAGAATATTCATAAAATTAATATAAATTTTCTATAAAAATTTCGTAGTTTTATACGTCATGGTAGAAAGTTAATAATTAATTGTCCCTATAAAGTAGGGTTATTATTTATTGCAAAATGAGTAAGATAAAATAGTCTACTATTATATAAGCCAATATTTATGATACAAAAGTATTTTTTAATACTTAATAAAGTAAATTTTAGTTATAAAATCAATTATTAGTTAAATTAATCTATATTTAATAAATTTGTTTATTTTTTAATTATAATTATTAATTTTTTAACGAAATTTGACAAAAGTAATAGTAATATTAAAGATAAGAGAAAATGAAAATAATAAAATAAACGTTCATATATTTGGAATATTTAATACGAATATTATTACAAAAGCATTAATCACTGCAAATTTAATTGAAAATATTTTTAAAAATATCCGTTTGTACGAAAAATAAGATTTTTTTCAGAAATCTCGTTAATATTATTATAAATTACGTTTCCTTAATACAGTGAAAATTTGTACGTAAATATACAATTTATATTATAAACATGAATATATATTTTCTTAAATACTTGGAAATAAATGTTACAAAATTATACGGAATTATTCAAAATAAATCAAACATTACGGACTTAAAAAATGTATGACTATGTATTTGGAAAATTCTGCAAAAATTGCTAGAGAAAACAATATTTTAACCTTGTCTAAACAAGCTGGCATTACATTTATCAAAATTCAATTTCATGTCGGATTTGATTTGCAATGTTTTCGATAAAGAATACCACAAATTGACTGTACATACAAAAATAGCCAGAAGAATTGAAGTAGAAGCTCGATCTTGCAGTTATCATCTTTTTGTCGTAGAGACAAACGCCGTTGGTAAACCAGTTAGCCACACGCAACTACTACCGGAGAGCTGGTAGTTTAACCCTGTGATATGCCGGCGATTTTTCTCTATGAGAGACTCGTGAAAATTGTCTTAATTAGATTACCGCATCGTAGTAAATTAAAATTGACATCACACGCGTGCTTTGCTGTCATTATCAAGACTCCCTTCTTTCCTTGACTACAATTTTCATAAATCACAATTTACTAGGTCGAGCAAATAACTCCATTAAACAACATATGCAATCGTCCCACGATAGGCCAAGGCAAGTGAACCAATTCTAAGAGTTAACACAGGCCATTGAAGTCCTTATACCGTTAGGGCGAGAGCTTTGACAATTACATGGTGGCTGAAAGCCTCTTGACAGCACTTCACCTGTGTGAAATTATAAATTACATCTCTTGGAATAACTCGAAAATTGCTCATAGGAAACTAATGCAGCGTTGATTCCACCGAATACAAGGTTTAGCGAATCGTTGTGACTATATACTAATAAAGCACAAGATTTAAACGATCATTTAAATTATGTAAGTTGTATTCGTCATTTTTTTCTTTCTCAATTATTTAATAATTTAACTATCAGAAGAATAATTACATTAATAGTCAAATAATTAATTAAATTTTATTCATTTATAAATATTGATTAAAATTCATTAACTTGATTTATATTGTATTAAAAATTTTAATAAAATTTAAAATAAGAAGTGAAATATGTAGGTAATAAATTAATGGTATACAAACAAAATTTATAAAATTAGTACGAATGTCAATTAATAAATATTGATAAAATGATCCACTGCAGTAATTAGCAATGATAATAAGTTTAAACTACTTGCTTTTAATTTAAATTATATTTCACAATTTCATTAATTTTTATTAAAAATCATTTTAAAGATTCGTTTAATTTGATTGTTATATTTCAATTATATTGATTTCATCATCAGTATATAATTATCCTAATAAATAATATAATATTAGTTATAATTTTCAGTATGTAAAATTAAACATTTTATAAACAATTGTAGTCAAAATTATATCTGTAGGGAACTAAGTTAATATAGAAAAAAAAGTTGTAATATTATATAATTGTTGAATTATATTGCAACAATTTTTATCTGTAAAATATAGTTGATTTTGCAATATCTGTATTTTCACTTTTAAATAATTCTTAAAATTAATAAAAATATATCAAATATTAATATAAATATTCGAATAATACTGAAAATTTATATTGGATTGTAAAAGAACAAATTGATCGATATTGAACTTTCTTTTTAAATATTATTTTTTAATAAAATTTTACGATTTTGTTTTGTGTTTAATGGAATTATTAAGTAAAAATATGTAAAGAGAAAGTTTCTTAGTTCAAAAATAATTATAAGTTTATGTTTTAATGTTAATTTTTTAAATTTAGGCAATAATATCTAATTAGTAATCTATTAATTGTTTTTCTTTAAGTAAAATTCTAATGTACATCTTAAACAGTATAATATTAGATATTAATGTTCATGAAGCTTTAATTTTTAAGATATGTAGAAATAAAAATTAATTTTATTCCAAAATCAAAAAAATGTTTTCAATAAATTTAAATTTACATTGAAAATTAAAACTATAATCACAATATCAAATTCTAATTATATAATCCCTTTTTTTATATATATTAACAAATTAAATATAATTATCTTTTATTTTATTAAAATGCTCTCAACATTATAATTTATAAATATTTAAAAATGTTTACAAATTTAAAATGATATACATTAATATTAATTTTATTAATAATATAGTTTCTTATTCAGAAATTTTTAAAGTGTAACATATATTTAAAGTATAATAAATTGTATAACTTATTTGATTATCTAAAAATTCGTTTGCTGAATTAAATATTTGTTTACATTGAAGTAAATAATTATATAAATTTTTTTAACTACGTTACTTTGTCATAATTTAACAAATCACTTTATGTCTATTTTAATACATATTTGAATTTAAAATATTTGAAGCTAATAAGTATAAGTTAAAATTCATCGTTTTCAACAGTTTCAAGGATTTCATACATTTGAAATAAATAGCAATAGATATAATGTTTTTAATTCATTCTTTTTTGTTTTATATCAGCTACTAAGAATATAAAAAGTTTTTTCAAAATTTCTTTTAAATTTCAAAAAATTTTATATTTTGAGTTATTGTAAAAAAATTTGTAAAATACTGATCTGTTCTTTTTTTGTAAAGTGTTATTGCTTTTTTTTTATTAAAATTGCATCACATTTAAAAACTTTTTAAAATAAATAATTATGATAAAAATGCATTTGATACAATTAATTTCATCATATTAATTTTTATAAAATTCAATGAAAGGAATAAAAAATTTAAAAAAAAATAAAAAAAAATAAATTTACTTTTCATTATTTTTAATAGAAGAAAATAAAAATTGACTTACATTTTAATCGAGGTCAAGTATGTAAAATTATATATTAATATATAATATTTTGCAGATAATTTTACATATTATTTTCTAAAATATATATCTAAATGATCTATATTTTAATATTTAACTTAATTAAGTATTATTTGAATTGATTTTAATCTATAATGTTTATAAATTGTATTTTTCTTGAATTTGTGATTAAAAATTTTTTTATACTATTATTTATATGTTACAATTTTTACATATTTATTTTACAATTTTTTCTTATTTAATTTCTATTAAAGAAAATTTTTCATCTGATTTTCACACTTTTATTGTGTTTTTATTATTATATAAAAATGATGAAAATAAAAAATTATTCTTTTTCTAAATATAATTTGACAATCCATTTCGAATTAACTGAAATTTAAAATATTAAATACAAGAAAAGTATATAAAAACTGATTAATATTATCACATTTTTATCAAATAATATTTGGAAATAATATTATTCAGCATTATTATTATATTAGAGTAAGATATTAGAGTAAGATAAGTTTCTTAAAGCTAGGTGTCAATATTGACACTTTTATCATTAAATATATTATATAGTTTATTATTAAATTTTTTCTTGTTTAATTTTTTTCTTTTTCTCTTCATACAATGTAAATTCAATCAAACCAAAAATAACTAGCTTTTGTATATCAGATTTTAATATTTGGTTATGTTGCCTACTGCTGTCAAAGTCAATCATATTGTTTTATATATTTATCTACTCTTTAACTCTATTTAAAAGCTAATGTTTAAGTTATCTGTTGATTATAAAAAAATAATGGGAATCACCGTAACTTTTTTTTGAGTAATATAAATGTATAATATAAATATTAGTAAATATTGTATGTGATTCACAAATATTATGATAGAGTATCGAGAAATATTGAAATTTTAAAGAAGTTATTGGTAAATAATTATTTTTAATAGTAAAAATTATAAAAATTTATTTATTTTATAAAATATTTTTTATTATTATTTATCGATAATAAATTTCTTTTACGGAACGTCATTAATTTAATAAATTATTCAAAATATTTTATGTTTTAATATAAATTATAATAACTTTATTATAATCTTACAAAATAATTTATTAATTGTATAATTTTTTATTACCTTGTTGGATAATGTATAAAAATAAATCAAAAAGACTTTTACGATTTTTAGACTTTTACAAAAATTTTTAATTATCGTAAAAAGTCGAAACTCGTGTTCAATCAATAATGCAGAATTAATAATTGACGTAAAAATATATTTACACGTAAATTATTGTTATAAAAATATAAAAAAATATATTCGATGATATGATTGAAGAATTAAATGAATATATTGAGTATTGTAAACGATAAATTTTTATTAAACTAATATATCCCTGCTAGACATACTACAATTTAATTTCATTCAAGAAACTCAAACAAAATGAGTTACTATTAATGAATAATCATAATATTTATTACCATATAATTTCAAACACATTGCATAATCTATATATTAATTTACTCACAGAAATATATTTGTTCATAAATTTTTTTTAACTAATATTTTTTCACTTTATTATTTCATTTCAATTAAGAGTTTTCACTAATATTCTTAAAAAAACTATTCTAAAAAGTTTTTCAATACATTTTTAGACAATATTTGAATATAATGTAACTAAAAGCGAAAGAAAAATTTTAAAAATAACTTATGCAACTCAGATAAAAAGCATTATGTGTTATTTATATCGTGTATATCTTTATTTGTTGTGTAATTGAAAAAAACGATCATCGTATATACAGAACAAAAAGTCGATAATAGAATGTAAGGAGGAGTATAAGGAACGTGCTTATATTTCTCATTGCAACGAAGTTTTCTTGTACCAAGATATATAATTTTTATATTACATGTATAAGTTACATGTATATCAGTAAAAAATTCATTATTCAAGGATGCATTCTAACAGTTGAAACTGCATGTATCACTAATGCCCTATAATTTACAAATATTCATTAAATTTCGTTTAAAATTTTGTAGTTAGTTTCAAAATTTCGATCCAACAAAATTCTTTTATTTCGAATGAACATGTAAGTAATATTTCAATGCATCGTTAGAATCTATAAGAGCTAATCTAAGTCAATGATTGCATAGCTAAATATTTGGAAACTCAAAAATCGCTAGGAATAATCTATAAAAGTAACACAAAAATATTATACAAATTTAATGGCTTTGAAAATTTAAAATTAAGATTTAGAAAATATATCTGCAGTACGTTTCTCATCTTACCAGACAAGCTCTACGATTAAAGTAATTAATAAGCATTTTTCTAAAAAAACTTCCTATTGAATCTTTAATATTAGAAAATATTAACTAACTAATTTTCAAAACTAGTCGAAATTTATTACTCCTTTAAATTTGAATGAATAAGTACTGTTTTTATGATTATGATTAACAATTCATGACTTAAATAATTTAATAATTTATCTAAATATAAAAAACTATTCATGAAATTTATAAAGAAATTGACATTTCGTTTAGAATAGTGAATTTTTGTTAAAAAAAAATATGAATGATATTAAAATTAAGTTCAAAATAAATCTTAAATAATATATAAGATATTCATCATATTGTAATCTTTAATATTATAATAGTTGTGATAATTTATAGTTCAATATAACAGTGTTTTGTCTTACTTTAAGTTTTACTAATTTTATTATCAGAGTAATCGATCATTTGATGTAGACAGCAAATGGTTTATCATTATTATTTTAACGAATCAACAGAACACATTCATCAGAAAAATGTTACTATTTTTCGTTTTAATAAGATATAATTTTAAGAAAAATATATCAATACAAAAGAGAAATTAAATAATACTAAATTTAATTAACTAGAGAATTTTATTTATTAAATTTGTATAATTAAAAATATTTAATTCTTTATGTTATAAAACAAAAACTTATATCTTCATGTATTAAATATTAAAATTAAATGGCCAGTCACATGTACACATCCATATGCGCCTCTACAGATATGGCTTTCCATTAGATTTTATGAACTTTAAATACATTCTCTTTTTAACCTATACTCATATAAGTATAGTTTTACACAGTACTTTAAATGTACTTTCAAAAACATATACAAGTTGTACTATTTTTTAATAAGAATGTGTTGTGTAACTTATAACAGTTAAAAAAAATATTATGTTGTACACATTTCATAAAAAAATGTCCATGTTGTTGTTGATAAAAAATATAATTATTCGTTGGTATTACTTTATTAATAATAAAAATTTTAAAACAATAATATCCTTCTGTGTTACCACATACGATACGAAATATTTCAAAGCAGAAAAAAAAATATATTAGTACTTAAATCCTTAAAACTTAAGAAAAACAGAACATATAAAAATTGGATGTATACATATACTTACAGGAATTCAGAAAATAGAAAATTTACTCCTTACTATTCATTCCTTGGATTTTTTTTTTCTTAGAAAGTACATTTTTGTTATGAAAAAAGTAATGTTATAGAGATCGATAAAATTACATGATTGATCAAATTTTTGTTTTCTTTTTGAATTTAATATAAAAATTTTAATTAATAAATATATGTGTATAAGTGTATATATATATTTAAAATTTTAACTATATATATATTATATTAATTTAATATAAGTTATAAAGTTGAATTTAATTTGTATTGCATCCTCATTTTGCATGCATATTAAATTTGTATGTTTAATTAAACGTTTTAAGTATGAAAATATATCAACTATTTACATGAATTAGTTTTGTGTACACATATCTACATAAATATATTCATATAATAATTTCAATGGAAGTATTACTAAGTATAAAGAAAAAATAAATTAAAAAATTCAGCAATCTGCTGCCCTAAAAAAAATATTACATCGCTAAGTTTAAAAGACTCTTTTCCCTTTTAATAAAACATACTTTGATAATTCTTTATTCAAATACTTGTCTAAATCAAGATAATTTTTCAATCAACGCAATGACTTGCGTTATTACTAAACTCGTTTTCCGTACTATAACTGAATTAAATTCAAATTTGATAAATTCATGTTTGTAAAAAAATCTATGTTAACCTTTTCAATAACTGATTATTCTAACAATAATAATTTAGGATTACATTATCTAATTTTTTTTAAAATATGTCCAAAATATTACTCTATATATTATAACTTTCATCAACATAAAAACTTTAATTAAAATTTTATTTATATAAATTTTTACTTTTAAAAAACATAAAATACAATAGTTTTTTACGTCAATACAAAATTTACGTCAATACGTCAATTTCTAAAAGTCAATACATTTTTTGTAGAGATATTATATGCTACATAATAAAATTTATTATATTATAATTTTTTTGTTATATAATACTTCGGGAAAAATTGTATAAAATTTAAATCTTCGTTTAGGAAAAAAAGCTTTTTATGTGAAAAAAATGAATATTCTTACAAAATATAAATTGAATACATTTTCGTGTTTAATATAATAATTTAATATAACTGTTAAGATTGAAAAATAAAGTAAAATAGTTGCATATATTTCTTTTATAAATATTGTATATCATAAATTTAAATAAAGAAAATTTGACTATCAAATAGACAAATAAAATGTCTAGGAAATTGGAATTAAATCGTATTTATTAACATATCAAAACATATTTTATTTTAACAAAATTACGGAAAGTGGTTTCCTTTTATTTTTTAAATAATATTTATTTTATTAACTTACTCCTTGATATTAATCATAAGATAAGGATGCTTATAATTGAAGTTAAATAAACTCAACATAAATCTTGAGAATCGATCGATACAATTCAAATCCCACCAATGAAGTCGAATACCTAATTCCTTCGATTTTGTTCTATATATTCAACTTCTGAAAGTATAGTCCTTTACTTGATTAGTAGGCATAACGATTCAATGGATTTCTGATAAACTATTGAAAATTAGTTCTGACATTTACCAAGTTTCTAATTTAAATGCGGATAATATTGTTAGTAGAAATTTGCATGCTCGAAGGGAGAAACATGCAGATAGACAGCGAGACTCTCCACTGATGTATTTATGTATTATTAAAGGTTTATTGATCTATTTCTCTATTGATGAATCGAAAAATACTTTATCAATTGATCTATAAATAGATCCTTCATTATTATCTGATATGTTTTATATTATTAAGAAGGAACGTAACTTTTTTAATTTATAATTTTTATCCTTCATTAAAAAATATTTAAAGACATTAAATCTCTTATCTTATATATATATATATATATATACATCAGGAATTTTTGGTATGCGGATTATAGATTTTAATGAAATTGAAGTTGAAATTATATGCAGATTTAGCAAATTTAATATTACTTTTTATAATCAAGATTTCATGAAAATTTCACAAAAATAAAATAAAAATAGATATATGAAACATTAATTCAAATACTTTCGTGTAAAAATTCTTAAATTTTTAAGCTATTGGTAATTCAATTAACGATAAAAATACATAAATATTCATGTAATAAAGGAACATTTTAACTTCCTAAATGTTCTTATATTTTATGTTTTCTTAAACTTTGAAAATTTATACATAAGGTTTTAGTAAAGTATATTTAAGTTTATTTAATTTAAAAAAATTTATCATCTAATTGTACAAATAAAACATTAACTTTTATTTTAGTAAATTTTTATTAGCATGATATATGTTTTTATTATATCTTAATACAAATATTTATAAATAATTAAAGAGTAAAAAAAGTAAGAATAAATTGTAAATATTATAATTTCAAAAATAATAATTTTTTTTTTTGTTTTAGCTACTAATATATTCTAGTTTATTTTTTAAAACGACTAAAACTTATATTGAGCAACATTAGTCATCCATCAATGTCAAAACTAATATCCTAGAAAAACATAAGTATTATAACTTTTTTTTCTTAAGTATTATAAGTAATGAAATTATATTTTCAATTTCATTTAAGAAATTTAAAATTAAAACTATCTTTTAAATTGTAATATTAAAAGAATATAAGAATAAATAAATTAAAACTGTAATTATCGTAAAAAATATATCAATTAGTTCATACTTTGTAATTTGTATACAAATAATATTGAATTTTTTTTTACTTTTAATTTATTTATCTTGATAAGTTTTAGATACAAATAATTTAGTTTTTAAATCTTCTCTTAATAAACTATAATAAAGTAAAAAAAAGGTATAAAAAAATAAAGACAATAATATTTTTAAATAGTTATACATAGATTTATTAATTAGTATTATAATTTAATGATATTTTTATTTATTTATTTTATGTATAATATTTAATAATTACGTGACATATATTTCATTTTTTATACCAGTTAACACAACAATCTAAAAAGAAAAGTTGATCATATTTTTATTTCTTGAGAATGTTTGATCATTTTTTTATTATCTTTAAAAAAATAATATAATAATTATTTATAACTAGCTATAACATTATTTAAATTTAATTCTTTTGTTTAACCTTGAAATACCTTTGAATAAAATATTGATTATTTTGGTGAATTGACAAGAAAAACCATCATTATTTTGAACTCTCGTAAGTGCATATAGAAAAATGCAGATCGCGTTGCGTTTTTCTAAAAATTGAACAGTCATTCTTGAGGTTTAAGAAGAAAAATAAATCAATTTTAAATACTCTAAGTTTTAAATGAATAGATTTTGTATAAATAAAGAATAAAATTTTAATACATAAAATATTATCATAAAAATATTTATAAGCATTAATAGAATTTTTAAAATTATTATTTATTAATCATATTAAATTATTATATTGAAACTAATCGAATGCTTATCACAGCATAAATTAAAACTCTAGTATATTAAACGTATGTGTTAATTTATAATTTTCTTGTTCAAAAGGAGTAACATACATCATTTAATTTTATTATTTACATGTTATTTTATTTAATTGATTTACATTCGTAGAAGTAAAAACTAGATGTAATAATTATTAAACAATGTATATTTTTCATGAATAAACATAAAACAGATTATTGATAATTAATATTATAATATTTATTAATTCATATATATTATTTTTAATATATTTTTTAATATATAACATATATCTTTTATTATAATTTATATATTTTTGTTGTATAATTTGATTTCAAATATTAATAAAACAAATTTTATTTTTAACTAAAATTAATAATTAATAACTAATAATAAAAATTATAAATTTTATAAAAATAATTAAATATCATGAATCAACTGTTATAAAGAACATAAATAAAAATAACTATATTCTTAATTTGCATTGTTTAAAACGATAATACAACAGTGTTACAGATTAAATAAAAATTACACTCTTACATTACTTTATGTGTGATATTAAGTAAGCTTAAAGCAATACATAATTTGCAACAATATTTGAAAATTTTTAATATGAAAACAACATCAAGTTCATCATACGAACTTGAAACCGATTAAATCGATTACGGTATGAGTATAAAAAATAGAGCTGATCTAAACAGATAGAATCGCGAAAAATAGCAAATTAATTCGCCTTGTAAACTCATACCGTGGGTCGTGAAATTTGAGGTGAGCTCGGAATTTCTTTTCCGAATCAGCAGACGTATCTTTGGCAAGTATATTGCTTATTGAAAGCCATTTTAATGAATTGGTTAGTGCTAAAACAACCACGTTATATTTAAAAAATTTTTTTATGATAAATTTTTATCTATAACTTATGAAGATTCTTAAAAGATAAAATAAAAGTTTTTAATTTCATGATTGCGCAAACTACGGATATCGCATTAAGATGAATAAAGTTCCCAATTCCACATAATTTTATCAATTTGAATCGTACCACGAATTAATATAAATATTTTTAATACTTTTTTGTTTCTTTTTTACTGAAAACAACTAGTTTTTTATTTATGAGGAATAAGAATCGATACGAAACTAATATAAAAGAAGATTTTAAATATTTTTTCCATAAATAAAGACAAATTTTTAGATAAATAAAAAAAAATGTTTACACTTGATGCAATCATTAAAATAATCCGTATCGTTACATTGATTTAGCAACAATTGAAAATGAGTAAGATTACTATTATCGAAAACATTTCAAATATTACATTTACATTTTAT
This sequence comes from Dolichoris vasculosae, assembly GCA_018907195.1. NCBI lineage: Eukaryota > Metazoa > Arthropoda > Insecta > Hymenoptera > Agaonidae > Dolichoris > Dolichoris vasculosae. The sequence continues at coordinate 2,261,515 of JACCHY010000002.1, read as the reverse complement.
ACTAGTTTTTCTTATTTTCAAAATAAAGGAAACTAGTAATATCTTCATTAGTTGTTATATAATTAAAATGATTTTTTTAATTTTTCATATAATTATATTTATCACTCATATTAGAAATGGAAGAATAATAATGACATGAATTATTTAATATCATTTACTATTGACCTAAATAAAAAATGATATTAAAGGCAAATATTCTATTTTATAATGAAAGAAGTAGTTTTTTATCATTACATTACATACATATATACTTACTAATATATATACATAATTATTAAACTTCAAAGGTACATTAAATTATTACTTACATTTCGTAATTGTAAAATATATTTTTTAGTGATTTATGATTACAGCTATAAAAATAATTTAGAATTATATATATATTCGATTATAATTCTATAATACCGATAAAAATCATGAATTTAAAATAAAATTAAAATATTTTGTGATACTATTGTAAATAAAATTTGATATAAATATGCATTTGTTTAATTGATAAATTATAAAAATAACATTTAGAATGAATACAATGAAAAATAATATGAATATTCTTTATCCAATAATCTAAATTTATTAAAATATCTTAATAGTTATAAAATGTGAATGAAAAGCTGATGAAAATTCTTGCGATAAATGATTTAATGTTAATGATTCAAATTTAAAAGTAACTGAGCTTCCATTAATAAATTACAAAATTATTTTTAAATTTACATATTATTCTTACCATAAATTGATGTAATTTAATGCTAGTCACGAGAATCTTTTTACTTTAATTATATCTTCATATTAATATACGAAAAAAATGAAGATATAAAGAGATTTTGATGATTGAATACAATACATACATACATATGACGAAAGAATATCGATTCCATAGATTAATTTCTTACGTAAAGTCTTTCTAAATGAATAAAAATAATTTTATAAAGATAGAAGTGAAATGATGTAGATAGTTACAACTGCTTGTCTATATCACACTTGTATTCTATATTACTATTCGAAAGCTTACAGATCTTATGCTACATTAAGGTTTGAATTAATTCATTAGAATCGAATCCATTTTCCTAAGGTTCCATAATCAATTGCTTATACTATCTGCACTTTGTATGCTAAGTTTTTACACCATTTTATATATTCCATTAATATTTTCAATACAACTGCGCTTCTATTTTGCACAGCGATCTAAGTTCGTTTTCTCTCATTATTTTAATAATACTATTACTAAGTTGTTAATATTAAAAATAAACAGAATTTAAAAAATAGCATAAACTTTCAATCAGAAACTCTGTATTTTGAATGATGGGTTTCAATCCAAAAAATACAAAGAATTGCTATTTTTGTTTCAATAAAATAAATTTACGTTTGGTAAAATAAAAACTTACGTGTAATATGTAATTATATAAAAATAGTGATAAAATTTATAACAAATAGTAAATAAATCTTAAGAGTAAAAGTTTATATTTAGATTTAAAGTATTATAATTATTATTTTTTTCTTTAAATTTCTTTTAATAGAAAAACAACAATACTTTAAAAGAATTTTTATTTTTAAATTTGAAATAAAATAAAAGAAATACCACGTTCTTATTCTTACCTTTGCTCTACATTATAAAATTATATGGATTTAATTCATTTTATTTGTAAATATGAGAAGTTATAAATTTTCTTTTATAATAATATAATGTTAACTTATATATTCTAACATAGTAGTTTTAATTCATAAATAAATTCAACTAGTAATGATAATATAATTTAAAAAATTCTCTTACGTAAAAACAGGGAAATTTTTTAAAGCAAATTATCAATTTAACTGAATATTTTATTTTAACTCCAATTTACCGCAACAAATATTATGTAAATTTTCGTACATGGAAATATTTTTTTCATAATCCTAAATAATGTATTTATTTTTATAATTTATTCTTATTTATGCTTTTTATTTAATTAGTATATTATCAATTTTCATTTTAAGAATAATTTTTACATCTTTATTTTAAGTTAAAATTTTGTAAAAGTAAAAACATACTTAAATCTCTTTTTTTAAATTAAATACAAAATATAAATAATTATTTTTTTAATAATAAATTAATATTATAACATTAAAATAATTTCTATATGTACAAGTCTTTAATCGAAAAGGTCATTGATTGTATATCCTTACTTGTTGTGGTTTCAAACATGTATTTCTGTAATTTAACATAATCATAAACTTCATAAACTACGAAGCCCATAAGAAACATTAACAGTATTTAGTTTTTAATATATTCAAAAACTTATATTTCTGAATACCTAAATGTATACTTTATTGATCGATGTACAAATGAAAATATACGTATACAAAGATCACTTAGAATAATATGGTCATATTTTTAATTGCAGTTCAATCGATTGAAAGAAGCTCTACAATTTAGTCAGATACTTCTATCTAAACGATTTCATTTTTAATTCAAGTTGAGCAAAGTTTTATAGTTTTGCATCGATTATCTTTCAAAATACAGAACTCGAATAGATAGAAAATGAGCAACTGGCGTAATCATGTTTGATCCAGAAAGATTTATCTTTCTATTAGGGTGGTCGCAAACATTCATGTTTAATGTCCTTTTCGAAAGTCGAGAGAGGAGAAACTGGATTGTATGTATGCATAAAAAAAGACGGAAGCAAAGAAAGATGAACCAGTTTTCAATCTCTCGTCGTCTAAACATTTCCATACATTTGCTACTTTATTCCGTAACAATGAATAGTTGAAGGAACTAAGTGGCTTGCGAGACAAAGTAAAGACGGAAATGAGAGAAACGCAAGAAACAACTGCCTTCATCATTCATCAGATTACGTCTCGCTAACTTTTTGGAATATTTCAACATTAGTGCGTTGACTTATATTTAGAACTCGATAGTAGCTTTATATCTAAGCAATAGATAAATCGTCGATGAAGGTCAGATGAAACCATGGTGTAATAATGTGTGTCGCTGATAATACGCCAATCAAACGTGTGGGAATTTTATTTTTCACCAATTGAAATAATATAAAGGTATAGGAGTTAAAATTTTACAAATATTGATATTGCATTTACATATAAATGGTATAATTTCGAAGTAAAATGAGCTTAGCTGTATGAAATCGAACATTCTAACGAGAAATATTATTCAAAGGTTATCAGTTAACAAGTTTCACTTCAACTAAAACTTTACTCGATGTAGTTGAACATTATTTTCAGTTTAAAAGCTATCCTCGATAAATTATTCATTTCATCGAGATACCCAATAGTATATAAATGTATAAAAGTTTAATGAATAATTAAATACACTATGAATGATTATTTACTACTTTTTCTGCAAAATTAACTTATTATATTAGTCAAATCTTTATTTTATATTGATTTTTTTATATTGAATATATAATTAATTAATTAACATAATAAAATAATAAAAAATCTTAATGATGATTTGTACTTTATAAGTGAATCTCAATATATATATGTATGCAAAATATCGAATTCGATTTAAAAAATAAAAAGAATATAAATATAAATATAATAAATATAAATTATTTTAAATATTACTACGAGATTTACATTTTTCTTTCATGTATTATAAATAAAAATTCAAAATTATAAAATTTGAAAATATAAAAAATATAACTAGATAATATTAAATATATATGTAAATTCAATTAAATCTTGTATAGTTAGTAAAATTTTTTATGAATTTTAAATTAAAAAAGATATACATGTAAATGACAAATTGATAAATTTAAAATACTTATTTATATTAAAATACTAATGTACGCTTCACATATAACTTAACTCGGACGAAAGACAAAGTATAAAACACGTCGTTATGAATCATCGATAATAATATAGCAACTAGATTTAGTAAAAATAAATAAGCTGGCATGAGTATTGATTTTTTCTACCCTGTGAGGAAAATGCAAGGTTGCTATTATCGTACATTTGAGTGTCTTCAAAAAGTAATTTTTATGAAAAAAAACAATTAACTCACCCTTTCTGTATCCAGCGACGTTGTTCATTGATTTAAGAGTTTACATCCTATTAACATCAATGATACGCAACATGCCGATAATACGATCATTTGGTAAGGATACAAACCTCATCGAGAACGTCCTAAAAACAATGAGCAAGTCCTACTGGTAAATCACAAATACTGGATACGAGCGTTTACCCGCTGAGGCAGAAAATGAAAACGCCGCCAGATTTACACACAAGGAATTTAAAGGACATGAACAATAAGGATTTGCATTTATTGCTTTGATATATCTAAAGAATAAACCAATTTTCGCACTCTTTATAAATCCAATATTGAGTTTAATTCTTCAATTACGGGAAAAGGGTCAAATCAGGAAAACCTAAACAAAGTTAAAACAGCACCTGCTTACGTAAATGCCGTATTAATATCTTAGAATATCGTAATGTTACTTCTATTTCTGGACAGAGCACATCCTGGAATGGAATTTTTAATTTTTTTTTTAATATAATAAGTATTAATGTCTTGGATATTTTAAATTACTTCGAAAAATAGTATTTCAGAGAGATCGATCGAAATTAATACAATAAAGACATTTATCTTTATTTTTAATACATAAGTAATATATACATTTAGTAAAAGCAGTATGTTTAATAATTAACCTTAATATTATTATATATATTTAAAAAATATTTAATTTTTAAATTAATATGCTAACAACAAGAAATCTAATGTTTGTATTTGACACGATCAAATATATTTTAATAATTTATAATTACGTTTATTCATATTGATGTTTGAAAAACTTCCTATTTGGAATAATTTACATAATTCTAAAATAAATAAATAGGTTTTATGTTATTGATTCCTATCTTATTTAATTTCAATTAAACATGCTGTATAAAAATCCTGCTAAAGTTGTAAATGTTTAAAAATGGAACTTTTGTAACGTTATGAATGTATCATTATTTATGTGAATATTATTCAATGTTATAAATGATTTTCCTGTCCTTTCTTATCTTGTTTTCATACTGAGAATTAATATCAATAATTTGATAAGTTAAAAAAATAAAAAATAAATTTAACAGTATTTGAATTTAAATTGATTCTTTACAAATTATTACTTTAAAAACTTGATATATTTTAGAGATATAAAATTTGATTTAATTGTATATTTTTGTGATTATTTCTCTTTCCGATTTTACGTAGATCAAGTCATTGCTGAAGTCCTAACACATAAATGTTCAATTATATATACTTCTCCATTTCAAAACTTTAAAAATGATTATATATATCCAAATTTTTATGCTACATAATTATCAAAAAAACAATCAATCTGTTGTAATACGAAAATTTAATGTTTGCTTTATTTAATTTTTTAATTTCCATGATGTTCAGTTATTTATTATAATATACTATAATTCCATAATAAATATAATACACTTTTATATTAATAATAAATTAATAAAATTTTTTAAATATTTATATAAGTGCAATGTTATATATTTTAATATTAAATATCTTTCAAATGCTTCTTTACCTATCTATATTGTAAATATTTGACATAATCGCTTTCTAACTTCATTTATTCTGCATGTCGTATAGATTAATTATATTATTATAAAATATTTGTTAATACATTTTGATTAATCTCAGTTTCATAAAAAAAATAATAGAAAATGAAAATTTTCTGTTAAAGTTAATTATTTAACTAAAATATTACTACTAAATATTCAAATATATATATATATATCTAAATGAATTTGTATATAAGACGTATTTAATTTCTGAAATCTGACACAATAAAAACATCATTTTAATAACATATAATATAATTAATGTACAATAAAATATCAAAGTTATTAATTAATAAATAAGTATTTTTATAAATGTACATAATTAAAATATACTAACATATACTAATGGATATAGCAATTTATTTGTTTTAAAAATTTTCATTATAATAAAAGGTGATTCAAATAGGCCGAAGTCTTTATAATAGTTAAAAAATATTTTTAACTAATATATGTTTACTATATTTATTATTTCCTCATATTGTCTCTTCGCTGATCAAACATATGTTGCATTTTAACCTAATTTTAAATTTGGTATTTATAAATAAAAAATAGAATAATAGATAAGATAAAGTTAAAAGCATTTTAAATGTTCATATAAATATTACATAAATTATTTGTAATGAAAGAAAATGTCACTATTTAAAATAAACTGTAATTATGCATTAAATATTTTAAGATTGATAATATGTTTTAAAAAATGTTCAAATATTTTTTTATCTTGCCTTAATTTACAGTTTATTCATGTTGTTTTGTTAAAATATACTTGATACTTTATTATCAACTAATCGACATTTGTTTATGAAAATTCTTGTATTTCTTAGTTATAGCTACGGTGTTGAATTCAAGCTAAGTGGTTAGAAAAAGATATTTTTATTTATTTTTCTAAAAATATTTTTAAATGTTGTTTTGAAATTTTCTACGTATTTTCAAAGACATTATTTAAGAAACCTGATTAACATCTCATAAATAAATACTAATTTAACAAAATTCTTAAACAATATAAATTAAAAATAATATTAACTTATATAATAATAACATGAATATAAATTAAATGAAATTAATGCTGTGGAATTTTTCAGATTTAAATCATGGGGATGTAAGAATTTTAATTGATATTATATGACGCCTTAAATTTTGGTTGTTTACATATTATTCTAAACTTTTTACCATTATATAATTTTAACTAATCTTGATTAAATTTATATTTATGTTTATGAAATAAATTTTTTCATTATAACTCTGTAAGTGACATGTATTAATATATAATAGCTCTTCAAATGACTTACTAAAAATAATACTCTACAAATAAACTTTTTTACAGTTTTACTTCTAATGATATTATGTTTTATTTTTAAATATTTAGAAACACTGTATTTGTCATTTCTTCTTAATTATCTTGATTTATTTGTTCACTGGTATGATCTTAATCATCTTATTAATTCTTAAATCGTCAGTTTTATAAAAAAGTATATTAGTATGTATTTATTTTATTATAGATATTTACTTGTATAAAACAGTTAATTTTTATTGTTGAATAATATTTTTTGTCTGTACTATTAATACCATTATAATATATTAAGTAATTCGTAACATTTAAATTTAAAAAATTAAATTCATATAGTAAAAAATTTTTATAATGTATTCTTCGCTAATTTTACACTTAATTATTCTTATAAACTAATTGTATTAATACATAATTTAAAACAAATAAAATGGTTAATTATTTTTAATTTTTTGAACAGAAAACAAATTAATTATGCTTAAGAACCAAAAAAATCAAATTATGAAAATATTCCTTAAATGGATAAATAAATATTTAAAACTTTTAAAAATTGAAATTGTAAATAAAAGTCTTGAATTCAAATTGAATCACATATTTGATAGCTATATATTGTTTAAAATATATACGAAACGTTTATCTGAAGTAGTTATACAAGTATTGTTTAAATCACTGTTTCAACTTTCTATAAGAAAAAATCCCTACAGAATAAAAAAAATGTTTTAAAGAAGAAATACATCATGTAAATAAATTTTAGTTGTAATTTTGTTATTTATAACTAATAAACTACGAAAAAATAATGAATAATATTTTTCAAAATATAAGTGAATTAATCTTGAAAAAAGCGAAACATATTTTAGACTTAAGAACAAATCATAAACTAAAAGATAATACAAAATTTTCATTTTAAATATAAAATATGATTTTTTCATCTATTATTAAAGATGTATGCATTGTTTACTATATATGTTTCACAAATTTTATAACACAATATAACAATTATATTTTTTTACAACAAAATGTAAAAATAAGAATATATTCATGAATTGTTTGTAAAATATTGTAAAAAATACTTAGTTGCAAATGAAAAAACTAAGGATCATAGTCTATAAGTTAGGAAATCAAAAATAATATTTTTATCTAAGAATTATTAACAAAGAAAAATATATGCATAAATATAAAATATTTATTAATAAATATATATGAATTTTGATAAAAAATTCTTTGTTAATTATTATAAATGAGTAGAATTTATTTATACTAAAAAGTATATAAGTTGAATCTTCATATAAACTGATGATGGATTGAAGAATTCTAAAGTAAATTAAAAATTGAATTTTAGTACACTTGCAAGTAAAATAATAAATTATACTTAAACTCAAATATATACCATATAATTAATTAAACATAATAAAGTATAAAATACATTATGACATTAATTACTATGATAGCCAGATGCACAATTATGAATGTTAAGAATTGTTATTTGAATATATATTTACTAATATAAATAAATGGATATTCCAAAGCATAAATCATAAAAAATTATAATTTTTTAAATTTGACCTGGACAGTTTAACAAATCTATATTACACACTCCAAATAAATTTTAATCTTTCTTAATAGAATAATGATATTTTGAATATAATTTTTGTATTTTATTACTGAGAAAACGCACTCGAGAGAATATTAATCTTCATCTATTATTTCACAACTATATAATACTCAATGAAAAAAAAAACAAGATAACGAAAGTACAATTATCTTTATTTAGTATATTTTGATTATAAATAAATAAATTATTATTTTTATAAATACTGTTAACTATAATAATAAAATAATGATAAACTTAAATCAATCAAGGGTACAACTATTTGAACAAAATTTTACCACATTTGTAATTTTCTTGTTGATTAATTGCCTGATCTTAACTTTCATAATGATATTTGATTTTTTTAATTATTCATTTGTATTAAAATACAATTTTTTTAAACAAAACTTTTAATAATTTAATGCAATTTATCTCTGTTTTTATTGATTTTGATGTTTTATATTATCCTAGTATAACTATAATTTATATAAAATTAAAACCTTAAAAAAATAACTGATTTTATTAAAACTTCTTTAAGTAACAAATAAAAGGACTCATGCTTGACTCAAGACTTATCAACCTATTGTAATTAATTCAATAAATGAAAATCGATTATAAGAAAATTAACTTTTTGAAACGAATTTTATTTTTTTACATTCTTATTATAAAATCAGAAATTCAAACCAAGCATATAGCAACGAAATTGAGAATTATTTCAATTTTTAATTGATAAAAAACACTTCATAAATAATCTAACTCTTAAATTATTTATAGTTAGCAAATAATATTTTAATTATTTTACAATGATTCGATACAAAAATATATTTTTTAATCAATGTGCATAAAAATTAAATTGGTTAATTCAATTAAAAGAAATTTTTAAAGTATTCATATAATATTCCCTAAGTTGCAATATTCGATTAGTTTTAATACTAATATTTAATTAATTATATAATATTGACAATTAATAAATATAATAAACTGATAAATATAACGAAAAAATAATTGTAATATTCATATTATATTATGCACATACGTATATTACAAATATATTTTGTTCTTTTTTAAATTGTACAACAGATATGTGCATCTGTTTTTAAAACATTTAAATTTATCAAAATTCTTCTATTAGTTTAATATAATTATTTTTGCCTAACATCATTTCAATGTATACGTAAACAGTTGATTACGCATTCAGAACATCAGATCTATTTTATATCTTGTACAGCTCTAAAAACGTCATGTATTTGAATTTAGTTCATGTTCAAACACAAATCATTTTAATTTACTAATACAAGCAAATGGATCATTTCATATTCACAAATACGGGTTTATATCTTTGTATAATATGAAAGTTATTCAAAGGCAGAAGGGAAGGGTACTTTTTGTCCCCCTTTGCAGCTGCTGCATCGTACCTGCTCCAACTATGTTGAAACACGCCTCAAGGTCGCTTAAAACGCTTCTAACGCTATCGAATTAACTTGAAAATTTTAGGGAATGTTTTTCGATTTTATTATTAAAAAAATATAATAAAACTCTCTATATATAGCTTTTTCGAATTATTTTTCGAATTATTAAAAATAATATAATCAATCCTCAATTAATTAAAAATCCCGTCAATTTTCAAAATTAATACTATTACTTTTAATTTATTATTATTACAATGATTTTTAAGTATTTATCTAACAAGCAAAGTATTAAAGGTTTTATTTATAGTTTATAATATATTATTGTCATTACCATTTATAATTTCATTCATAGTAACTACAGAATTGTAGAAGATGGCATATTTTTTATATTTAATACATTAAAAATTAAAAAATACTTTGAATAATTCATTTCGACATAATTAAGGTTAATATTAGTTCAAGTGCTATTTATAATATTATGATACGAAAATTTATATTTTAATGTTCTAACCATAATACTTAATAATGCACTTTTATTTTTGTTAAAATTCTATTATTGTAATTCTATTGAAAATCAAAATAAATTTGCTTTTCCATTGGTATTTCTTTAAATTCAGTAATTATCGATTATAAAAAAGATAAGGAAATAAACATCTTTTCCTCAAATTATTTTGATATATAATCGAAGAAAAATAATAATATATCTTGTATTATTATTATTTAAATCAAATTGTTTTTGTTTAATTGAAAAAAATAAAACTATCATGCTTAAATATTAAGTTTTATATAATTTCAGTACTTGATCCTTTCTATGTTCTTATTTCCAATTACTTTAGCGTTTACAGTATGTTCTTTTTTTCCACTGCCGTAACTAAGGAATTTCCTTAAAGAAGAGAAATCTAGAAAGGTTTATTTATAGAAAATGTACAAATATAATGTATTTTATAAATTGTATTAGAATGTCCGTACATATATTATAGTTATTTATATACTTAAAATCATAGAAATACAGGTACGTCCTCTACCATGTCATAAGTGTTTTTATATATTAAGATATAAATTTTAAAAATCATTGTTTTCATATCTAATAATCGGGCAATTCTTATCTTCAAGTATTTTATTTTTCTTGCATCTTATCTTTAAGTATTTTTATATCAAATGCCAAAGTAATTGAATTCTATTCGTTTTCATTGGCATAAAGTTTTTAATTGTATTTTGTACGGTAAGAAAATCTATTATAAAATACAAATAGAAAATAAGAATACAAATATATAAAACTTTAACTTAATATTTAAATTAAAGATGTATTTATTTTTTCATATTTTTTACACAGCATATTTTTTCTTGGTATGTTATTTTTTTCAATTAATCGATAAAAATATTTAAAAGTAAGTTAGAATTTATAGCTATAAAAATAATTTTTTCAAATCATATGTAATCCATTTTACCGAAAAATTTTTTATTTATCTATGTATAAAGAATATTTTTTAAAAAATTTTTGATTATAATGTAACTGGAAATATTATTACATCCTATGACTAAAATTTAACTATTTTTCAAATACACTAAGTAATGATTAATTTAATAACATAAATATATTTTTAAATATATATATATATATATATATATATATATATATAATATCATTAGATATAGAAACTTCTCTCAAAATTCCATTTATCCTTAAAAATATCTAAATTGTTGATACTATTTAGATTATAATTTGTCTTCAAACTAAAGAAAATTTATTTAATTTTTAATAACAAATTAAGAGAAAAAGTTTCGATATCTTTAAAACTAAAATTTATACAAAATAATCTAAAAATGACCTGTTATACTATTTTCATAAACTTTAAAATGTTAAATATGTTATATATACAAAATTTATAAACTTAAAATATATTTTTATTAAAAAAATATAATTATATGAAAACTAATTTTTATAAGTCTTTATTATATTCATAATATTAAATAAATAATCTCTTATTATTTTTTTTATTAAATATAATAAAAAAATAATTATTATAATTATTACAGAATAGATAAAATTTAAAAGTTAATTTAGATAACGTTTAGAATTTTAATTGTGCAATTTAAAGATTGATTGTTTATCTTAATATGTCATTTTATTTTATAATTAAATTTTTCATATCAAAATCTTACTAATCATAATTTATATGGTATAAATTAAAAAATTTTCCAATAAAAACTAAATTTATTGTTTTTAGTTTATTAACGTATTAATAGTTTTAAACATGAAGATTACTTGATTATAAATCGTAAATTTGTTGTCTTTTATTACTTTTATTTTTTAACTATTACATATCATCAAAAAATATTATAAAAATCAAATAAACAAAATAATTTTCTTATATAATGTAAAAAAATAATTATTATATAATTTGTAATAATTGATAAGACGTCTAACTTAAGGGTTATTTTATACAGTAGAGAAGCTTGAGTATATTAGAATTTATTATTAAAATAACATCTTTCAATTAAAATATATAAATATATCAATCAATGCTACAAGCAGTGAAATATTTAATAACTATTCACGAAATATATAAAACGAAATCTTTTGTAACTTATTAGTAAATTTATAAATTTTTAATAAATTCATTTATTATAATTAATATTTTACAAGGTACTGTTCACATATAAAAATAGTTAAGAATATTCATCTCTAACTTTTAATAAATAATTAAAAATTCTTCAGTTCATTGCTTGCTCGACCAGTTATTTATTGAAGGTTTATTAATGGATAATATTTCCATATCCTATTAATCCGAACAAATTATAATTACTTTTATCTCATAAAAATGTTGAATGCTTTACATATAATTTAAAATATAAAGTTTGATGAATAATGAGTACAATCTCAAAATATAAATTTAATCGTGAGACACTAAATAACTGAAATACTTTTTGAAAATTATAAGTTCAGCTGTGAAACTACTTGCTTATTAAAATAAATTGTAAACTAATTTATAGCAGAAATTTTAATATTAAACCGAGCATCTTCTCATATTACGAAAAAAATTAAAAAATCAAGGAAGTTTGAATATAAAAATAAATGAAAAAAGAGATAAATATGAGATATTTCATGAAAAGATTTGGAAATTGTATAAACAGAGTCATGTTTTTTCTACTATTTTCATTTATATTTCTAATCCTTTTTTTCATTATTACGCTTATCTGATTCTATTTAAGAGTGAATGAGTAAAATGAGCAAAGAAAACAAAAAGCAACAAAAATAGCATTGATAAAATCCAAATTCTAGAATCCTTTCATCATAAAAATAATAATATAGCTAGTTTCATTCATATTTATAAGATGGTCTTATTAGTTTTTTTGTAAATGTTTAGCATAAAATACAATATATATTTTTCTTAATATTAATAATTTCATCTATATAAAATTTCGTATCATATAAATAGTAAAAATTAATAAAATAGTAAAAAAATTATACATTAGCAGCAAATATTACTAAATGAAAATTTATTCAAAAAAAAAAAAAATAAGTTAAATATAAACTAATGTTACATATTTCCATTTAAAACAAGCAAATAACATTTTGATAATGATTAAAAACACATTAAAAAAAATTCGTATATCTTATTAATCACAAATAATAATTTAAAATTTCTTTGAATATATAAAATATATTATAATTTTTCAATAATAAAAATTATTATATATTAAAATAATAAAGGAATATACAACTCATATTAATTTTGAAGTATAATAAAACAAATATGTCCTATATAAAACATGTAAAGATACAAGAAAAATTTTGATGCGTCTTCACACACTAGCAACTATTTAACAAACTTGTTTTCGGCTCAATTCATAAAAGAAACGAGAAAAAGCAACAGTGAAAGAAAAAAAGCTTCTTAGCTTCATCAATTCTTTTGCTAGCTCGCAGAACAGAAAAACAAAAAGAAAGCAGTATTTCGACTTAATTGAATATATAAGATGTTAAATAAAACCAGAAGAAAAAATATAAATTGAAGAACTTTAGAATAATATAATGCTAAATTATAATATGCATTATCCAAAGAAAATCAAATTATATTAAAATATTAATTTTTAAATAAACGGAAAAACTGCTGGAATAAAATAGTCATTATAATATTAAAGTAGCTTTTCCTATTTAAAAATAATGTACTCATATATTTGTATCTATTATATAAAATAATAGAGAGAAAAATATTATCTAAAGAATTCTTTATTATTATCAAAATGTAATTAACGAAATTTATTTACATATTTAACATTATAAATATATTTATTTAATATACACAATACTTGTATAAAACTGGTTTCCTTTTTTTTTAAATAGTCGATAATCATGATTTTGGTAATCTTCAATTTAAATCTAACTTTTAACTTGTCGAATAAAATATAATGCCTTAATACACTTCTTTATAATTTTCTATTGCATTATAAAATTATTTTACAAACATTTAATATATAAAAATAATAAAAAATAAATTATTTTCTAAATTCTAATAGCTAAACTTAAACTACTTATTACTATGTAATATTTAAATAATTATTAAAGTTATAGCAATTTAAAAACTTAATATAATGTTTAATAATTAATAAAGATAAAGTCTTTTTTATTAAATATTTTTTTAACTATTAAATTATAAGTTTGATTATAGAAATTAAACTTGATTACGCTCTTATTACAATGAATATAAAACTTAAATATAACTAATCTTAATAGAGAGTTCATATTTTCATACTTGCATGTTTCGCGTAAGATCATAAAAATAAGTTAATCTTTGAAAAATATATACTAAGAAGAAATATAATTTCTACAGTCATAATTTCAGCAGTAATTGTAAATCTGTTTCACGTTATTCGTTTTTTAAAGGTAATTTTAATGTATTTAATTTTTATGAAATTTGCAATTATGTATTCACAATTATAAAATATGATTTAGTGACATTTTTTTATTTTTTAAAAATAATTAATTTTATTATATATATACATTATTTATGTACTACTATTCTATGTTTTTTATTTAATTTTCAAATAAAGAAACATATAACTTTATAAAATTAATTTAATATATTTTATTATTAAATAAATAAATAATGTTAGACTGTATAAAATGAGAAAGGCTTTATGATTTCAATTATAATTAATATAGTACAACAAAGTGTCACGTGTGCAACCGTTATGACAATGTAGTTCGCTATTTTTATATAGCTTTCCTTTACTTCATAATAATTATAATCATTCTATTTTATTTAATAATGCATTTATTTAATATGAGAGATAACGTATCGTATTAAAAAGTAAATACAAATAAAAACTTATGCAAAATTGTTTCAGATTATAATGCGTATTACTTTTAATAAATAACAACATATTCAATAACTTTTAAATTATACTATTTAAATAAAATTCTATACACGTTGAAAATTAATTTATAAAGCTACTTATAATAAATTTATAAAAGCGTATGTTAAATTATCAGAAATAAATTTTCAAATTGTGTAAAATATCTATTAATAACAAATTACTGTTTAATTGTTACATAATATAGCATTTAATTCCAACGACACTTCTTCTGAATTATCACATATTTTCAAAATTTAAAACTTTAATTATTTGTCATTTATCTTTATATTTCACTTTATTTGAGTCAAAAAGAAAAAAATTTAATATGAAAAATTAACTACAATGAAAAATGAGAAAATTATTGTTTATAATACTTACTGTTTCATATAATATATTTCCTCTTTTCCTTATAAGGAAAATCTAAAGAAGATTTTAAATCAATTTTACATCAAAAGAATATATAAAAATTAAATTGTTAAAATTTAAATTATTTTCCAACATATTTTACATATTTGATATCTGAAAAATCTAGTTTTTTATTTTTCATTATCCAATTAATATTCTTTAAGTTCAAAATCATTATATACTATTTAGAAATTGAATAGTTTAAAATATTATGTATTTTAATAATTTATTTATATATCTTAATAATTTATGTATCATAAATATTGATATATAACGATATTATATATTTTATAAAATATATAAATATATAATATATATTTATATTCTTTATAGCTTAATATATAAAATTAATTAGAAAAATACAAGAACATTTATTTTAAATATCCAATAATATTAATAATATATTTAATTTTATTTAAGTATGTAAAATAACATTAAACCTAACTATTACATTACAGTTTTATTCATGTTTAAGATGGAATACCCAATTACTGCCATTTTAACTGCCACATTCATCTTTTAAACTAGCTGGTATTAAACAATAAACTTTTAACTAGTATCATTTGCATGTAACACTAGAAACTTATTTACCGTAATAATATTCTATGTATCATATTTATAATGAATTCCTATTTTTTCAAGAAAATTTTTTTTATTATATATACGTAATAAAAATGATTGAAATATTTTTAATAAGCTTTAATTTTTTGATGAAGTAAAATCATTTGTATTTTTAGTTTTTGAATATTTACTTTTTACAATTTCAAATTATTGCAATAAAAACTGATTTTCTTTAAATGTTAACAACTATATATTTTTAAATGTTGGGTTCCAGTCAAAATCAAACAAGTCGATAAATAACTTAGTTTCTCCCTATTACATGCGCAAAAATGCCGAATATATATATATATATATATATATATATATATGGCTATAAGGCAAAATTGAAGGCAACAATGTACATCGACAAAACAGAAACAGAGCTGTATAAGATAGAGAATGGAAGAACAAGGAAGAATTAAAAAGAAAAAGAAGTTGAAAAACAACGGGGAAGTCTGAGAGTGAGAAGAAGAAAAAAGGAAAGAAGAGAAACAGAGAAAGAAAGACAGAGACGATTGCAAAAAAGGGAAGCAGCGTACACGTACATCAATCCTTGACGGGATGATTTACGCGGAGGCCATCAATTCCAGAATAACTTGGTAATAACTTGACTCTGCCTGTCTGTCTCTCTCCTTACCCCCCTCCCACCTCCACTCACCAACCCATCCCCACAGTTGTTCTTTATAGGACTCGTCCTTATGTATACTTGTATCTTTCTTGCGTTACATTAGCTTGTATATGAGCTTCAAAACAAAAATAAAGGAGGAAAACAAGGAAGATATAGGAAGCAAGGAAAAAAACTTTGTAAATGCTCTTATGAGTCTATCATATATGAAGTGGTACATAGTGGCGGTTTCGTTAAAGTGCTCTGGGAATAGCCTTAGTACGTGTCTTCAATATCTTTGTAGTGGAGAGCTGTCGTGTATTACTGTTGAATTTCGTTTTCCGCTTCCCGCCTATGGTTATTATATTAATTCTTTGTAAAAGTTTTTTATTCGTTCAAGGATTCTCTCTATTATTTTTATTTTTTTTTTTTTAATTCACATCTTTTGTTCAACCTTTTTCTAAACATTATTTATTTTGGCATAAGCGAAACTTATTTGATAAATTATAACATTACGGAAAAAATTATAAGTTGAGAAATTAAAAATGGTAGATTACTTTTTATAGCTAAATCGCTCTTATTGCGCATCTGGAATTTCATTTTATTTAATCGAGGTATGTGATACTTTTTCACCTTTGAGAAAATACCATTATCGAACTGTAATTTTTTTCTATAAAAGTATTATTATAAACTAAAGTGAAGACACTTTCAAAATTTAAATAATTTTAAAGTATTTCGGATTTTTAAATATAATACAAATTCATTCGACAACTTGAATTAACATTTTCAAATTATTAATGTGTATAATTTCGAAGTTATTATTAATAATAATTTTAATTAAATACAAAATTATTTATAAAACTAAAGATTTCTTGAAATAATTTCAACACAGTATCATTTATAATTTTTTAATCATTCGGTGATTAATACTTTTTAAAACAATATTATATATTACATTTCAAATTCAATAAAGATATCGTTATTAATAAACATTATAATTAAAATTTATTACAAAATAAACGTAAAATTTATTATAAGGAGGAAATTACAAAGTATATATTATATATATTTGTATATATATATAATATATATATTCAAAAAATAATTTAAATAAAATATTAGTTTTCGAGACTAATAATATAAACTTATGTATATTTTTTTGAATTAGTTATAAATTTTTAATTTATTTTTAATTTAAAAAATTAATATTTTATTTAAATAAATAACTAAAATTTTTTTCGATTATTATATTTATTTAATAATATTTTTATTATCTATAATATTATTTTCATATGTGTATAGTCAAGTATTCTTAACTTTAATAATATTAAAATTTATAATAGTAAGATTACTAATATTTTTAGTATTAACATTAATTAAAACAATAAATATTTATTTATTATTTTATTATTTAGTAATTGTAGTATGTGAAGCTGTAATAGGATTAACGTTATTAGTAATATTAATACGGTCTAGTGGAAATGATAATGTGAGAGTAAATGTTTTATTAATATGTTAAAAATTATAACATCATTAATTATAATAATTTTTATAATTAAAAAATTTAATACAAAATTATTAATAAATTTTTATGCTAACTTATTATTTTTACTAAGCCTTATAATATTATTTAATTATGGTTTTAACAATAATTGAAGAATAATTTATTACCGAATTGGAATTAATAATTTTAGATATTCTTTATTTATTTTAAGACTTTGAATTACAGGTTTAATAATTTTAGTAAAAAAAAAAGTTAATTTAAATTTTTATATTTTATTATTATTCATTTTATTATTTAGTCTATTTTTCAGATTTACTAGAATAAATTATTTTATTTTTTATTTATTTTTTGAAATTACTTTAGTTCCAACTTTTATTTTAATAATAGGTTGAGGCTATCAACCAGAACGAAATATAGCAAGAACATATATATTAATTTATTGTTTATTTGCATAATTACCTTTATTATTAATTATTTATTATATTTATAATATCTTTAATTCTGTATTTTTTAAAATAATTTTTTGATCAAATATTTATAATAATTTTATTTATTTCTTTTCAATTTTTGCTTTTTTAGTAAAATTACCAATATTTATATTTCATTCATGATTACCAAAAGCTCATGTTGAAGCACCAATTTCTGGTTCAATAATTTTAGCTAGAGTATTATTAAAATTAGGAGGATATGGTTTATGTAGTTCTATAATAATTATAATAAAAAGTACTGTAAATATAAATTATACTTAGATTACTATTAGTTTATTTGGAATAATTTATTTAAGATTAGTTTGTTTACAACAACTTGATATAAAAATTTTAGTAGCATATTCTTCTGTAGTTCATATAGCAGTAATATTAATAAGAATTATATCAATAACGTATTGAGGATTTTTAAGAAGATTATTAATAATAATTGGACATGGATTATGTTCATCAGCAATATTTATTATTGTTAATTATCTTTATGAACGAATTGCTAATCGAAATATTATACTTAATAAAGGAATAATTTATTTTATCCCTTCGATATGTTTATGATGATTTATTTTTTGTTCTATTAATATATCAGCTCCAATTTCTTTAAATTTAATTAGTGAAATTATTATAGTTTGAGTAATATTAAATTGATTACATAGTACTATAATTTTATTAATATTAAGAATATTTATTGGTGCAATTTATAGATTATACTTATTTTCTTATATTTCATGGAAAAATAATAAGTTTATTAATTAAAATTTATCTTAATAATATTAATAATTATGTAATAATAATTTTACATTGAATTCCTTTAAATTTTTTAATCTTAAAAATAGAAATATTTATTTAATTTAAATAATTTAACATAAAATATTAATTTGTGGAATTAAAAATGTATAAAAATACTATAATATAATATATATAATTTTATATTATTTAAGAAGAAGAATTTTTATATATATTAAATTTACAATATTTATTATAAGAATATTATTTATATTAATAAAGTATTCAATTTAATAATAATACGAATTGAAGTAGCTCCTATTTCATTTTTAGGAAATGAACATTTATATAATATTTTAGTTACATCTCATGCTCTTACAATAATTTATTTTATTGTACCTGTAATAGTAGGAGGATTTGGAAATTATCTAATTCCTGTAATATGTGGTGCGCCTGATATAGCTTTTCCACAATTAAATCATTTAAGATTTTGATTATTACCTCCTGCTTTTATATGTATATTATATTCAATAATTTTAGGTGGTACAGGAACAGGATGAACTATATATCCTCCTTTATCATCAGAATTATTTCATAGTACATTTTCAGTAGATTTTACTATTTTTAGATTACATTTAGTTGGGATTTCATTAATTTTAGGTGCAATTAATTTTATTATTACAATTTTAAATATAAATGTAGGAAATTTCTACGCTAGACCAATTTTTGCATGATCAATTTTAACTACTTTATTTTTAATTATAATATGTTTACCTGTATTAGCTGGAGCAATTACAATATTATTATTTGATCGAAATTTAAATACTTCTTTTTTTGATCCTTCAGGGAGTGGAGATCCAATTTTATTTATTTTCATAGATCCAATATATTTATTTTCATTTTTTGGGAATGCGCATTCTGAAGTTTATATTTTAATTCTTCCTGGATTTGGTTTAATTTTTCATATTGATTATAATGAAGCAGGAAAAAAAGAAGTATTTGGTTATTTATCAGTAATTTATGCTTCTATAAGGAATTGCTATTTTAGGTTTTTTGTATAAGGTCATCATATATTTACTGTAGGAATAGATGTTGATACTCGTTCATACTTTTCTGCTTTAACTTTTGTAGTAGCAATTCCTACTGCAGTTAAAGTATTTAGATGATTAGCTACAATAATTGGAATAAAAATAAAATTAAATGTAGCAATTATATGAGTATTTGTTTTATTTTTTTATCTACTGTAGGGGGTCTATCAGGAATTATTTTAGCAAGACCTGCATTATACGTATTATTACATGATACTTATTATGTTGTTATTCATTTTCATTACATTTTATATATAAGTGCCGTATTTGCTATTGTAGGTAGAATTGTATATTGATACCCTACAATTACTGGTTTAGCTATAAATCATTAATGATTAAAAGTTCAATTTATTGCAATGTTTATTGGAGTAAATATTACTTTTTTTCTTCAACATTTTTTAGGATTAAGAGGAATACCACATCGAGTATGTGATTATCATTGTTGAAATTTAATTTCATCGATAGGAATATTTATATCTTATAGAAGAGCAATATTTTTTATATTTATTATAATAGAATCAATATGAATACAAAAATTAGTAATTTTTTATGTAAAACCTAATACATCTTTAGAAGTAATTATAGAATATCCTTTATCTGCTCATAGATTTCATAAAATTCCAAAAATTTTGAACCTCCATTTACAAATCCAAAATATACTAAATATACTAAAGAATTAGAAGAATGAAATAAAAATAATAAATCTTTTTTCTGATACACTCCTACTACTCATTTTAATTCTCGATATCAAGAATTTCCTAATATTCGAGAAATATATAAATAATATTTTCTAATATAGTAGATTAGTGCAATAAATTTAAGCTTTATATATGTAATATTATTTTACTATTAGAAATTGGATTTTGAGGACAAATTAGTTTACAAAATCCTGCTACTCCCTTAACTCAACAAATAGTATTATTTCATGATTTAAATATAACAGTATTTTTACTTATTATTCTTACAGTTATTTATTTTGCTTTTTATGTAATTTTAAATAAAGGACACGATTATAATTATCTTCATAGTGAATTTTTAGAAGCTTTATGGTTAGTATTACTAGTAATTGCAATAACTTTTTTAACTTTTCCTTCATTATATCTATTATATATAGTAGATACTGAAGCAGAAAACCCATTATTTACAGGTAAAGCAATTAGGCATCAATGATATTGAAGATATGAATATAATGATATTGTAAGTAAAGAATATTATTCTTATATAGTTATTGAAATAGATAAAAAATGAATATTTTGAATATTAGATATAGATAATTTTATAGTTTTACCTATAAAAAGAAATATCCGAGTCTTAACTACATCTACTGATGTAATTCATGCATTTGCAGTGCCTGCTTTAGGTTTAAAAATTGATGCTGTACCAGGACGTATTAATCAAATAAATCTTTATGTATCACGACTTGGCATTTACTTTGGTCAATGTTCTGAAATTTGTGTGATAAATTATAGATTTATACCAATTGGTATTGAAGTAATTTCAATAAAAATTTTTTTAAATTGATTAAATAAGTAATAAAAAATTAGTTAAACATATAATATTAATTTATCAAATTAAAGTTATTAAATTATAAATAATATTTTTTTAAATAAATCTATTAATTGAAAATTAATTATATTAATTATACTATTTATATTAAATTACTATTAAAGAATAAGGAAACTTATATAATGTATAAAATAATATAATTCATACAATATCAACAAAATGTCAATATAAATTTCCTAATTCAAGTCTTATATGATTATCTGATTTTAAATGATAAAATATTATTCGAAATAATGTTACAATAAAAAAATAATTGTTAATAAATAAAAATTTGATTCATAATTGAATCAGCAATTGTAAATGTTCTATGTCAATATTCAATATATTGTAATATTGAAAATATAATTCCTAATAATACAGTAATAAATATAAACTTTACTGCATTTTTATTATCATTTTCTTTAATTATATTATGTCTATAATGTACAGTAACTCTAGAAGTTACTAAAATCACAGTATTTAAAATTGGAAGATCATAAAGTTCAAATAAATCAACACCTACTAAAAGAAATTAAAATAAAATTTAGTAATTAATAAAGTATCTAATAAGCATCAAAATAATCTGAAAAAAAATATTCTTTCATAAATAATAAATGCATATATTCCAATTTTAAATCCTTCATCAGCAATAGAAGAATGTACTTTTTGATATACCCTTTCTCAAATTATATCTCATCATCATTGAATTGTTACTAATATAATTAATAATATTCCTCCTAATATATAAGTTTATTTTTTATGCTTAAATGATATATAAATTCCTACAAATTCAAAGGATATACTAATTGCTATTAATAAATGTCAAGGCCTTTAACTAACTAAATGATAAGGTTGGTAATAATCAAATATATTTTCTTTCATTTTGGTATTTCAATTGTATATATAATTAATAATATAGTAAATTCATAAGTCTGAACAATAGAAACTATTGATTCTCAAATAATTAAGAAAATTTGTCTAAATCCTATAAAAATTATAACCACATATCTTTAATCTATAAATATAGAAATCAATGTAATTAAAATATGACTAGCTACTCTATTTGTAGATAATCGTAAAGCTAATGATATAAATCATATAAAATTTCTAAGTGATTCAATAAATACTATAAATATTATTACAGGTATTCCTGGAGCACCTTGAGGCACTAAATGAGCAAATATGTAATTAGTATGTTTAATTCAACTAAATAAATTAATCCCTAATCATAATCTTAATGGAAGCTAATCTAAAAATTATATGTCTAGATAAAACAAAAATATAAGAAAATAATCCAAAAGAATTATTTAAAAAAATTATTAAAAATAATCCTATAAAAAGAAATATATTTAAATAATGTGTTTTTTAAATTAAAATTACTTTAAATTCATTTGTTAAAAATTGTAATATATAAATTAAAATAAAATTACATCGTGATGGAATAAATCAAAAACTTCTTGGAATTAATAATAATAATAAAGATCTTACTCAATTTAAAGAAAAATTTATTGAAGTAGATGGATCAAATACTCTAAGAACACTTATCATAATCATTTTGTAGAAATTTTGTATAATTTATTAAATATATTATTATTATTATTATTATTATTATTATTATAAATAACTACATAATTTACAAATACTATAAAAATTAAAAATAATAATAATAATAATACATAAAAATATAAGTTTAGCCATAATAATTTGAGGGATATTATTTTATAAAAATTATTCTATTTAAATTAATAGCTATAAAAATAAAATAATTATTCAATTGATATCTTAATTAAAGAATTGATTTTTCAAATCAACAATAATAATTTTACTTTATTTCAATTGAAATGAAACAAATAACTATTCTAATTTTAATACTTTTTATTATATTTTTAATAAAATCATTACATTTTATTATTTCTAAAAAGAATATAAAAATTTTGAAAAATTATCAATCTTTGAATATGGCTATGATCCTTTATATAGATAGAATTTTATTTAATTGGAATATTATTTTTAATTTTTGATGTAGAAATTTCTTTAATTTTACCTTTTATTGATAATAATATATATTACCTGTATAAACCTTATTATTTTTAAATAATTATTATTAGTATTTTATTAATTGGTTTATTATTAGAATAATATGAAGGAGTAATAAATTGATTTAAATAAATAAATTATATATTTAATAATTTATTATAAAACTTTAAATTGCAAATTTAAAATTGTATAAATTTTATACTTATAGATAGTAATAAGAATTAAAACTCTATAAATAAATTTACAGTTTATTACCTGTTATCAAACATATTACTACTAGAAATGTAAATAATATTATTATTTTATTAATGAATTAGATGTTCATAATGATTAATATTTCTAACTGGAAAATAATGATTTCAATTTTATTATTAACAATATCTATTATTAATAATATACCTCTATTTGGTTTCAAAACTTAAAATTTATATAATTATTAATATATGTATATTAAACTTTGAAGGTTTATAGTTAAAATAACTTGAAATTTTTAATAATTATATATAATAATATTATTAAAGCTACTCATTTAGAATAAATTATTCTATATGAAAAATTAAATTTTATGTTAATAAATTTGTAATGTATTTTTTTACTATTATAATAAATTAATATTCTAGAATAAACAATTTGTATATAAAAAACTACACTAATAATTGAATAAATAATAAAAACTAATATTAAATTAAATGGTAACATAAATATAGATTTTACAGATATTCATTTTAGTATAAATCCAAAAAAGGGAGGAATCCCAGCTATTGATAAAACTCACAATATTATTATAAATAATATTTTTTTATCTAATGTTTTTAATATATATGTATCTCCAATAAATTTTATATTAAATATATTAAATATTATTAATAAATTTAATAAAATATTAAAGTAAATGATTATATAATTTATTACTATAATTTCATTAACAAATATTAATAAAATTAATCATGATATATTAATAATTGAAGATATTATTATTAAAATCTTTAATGAATTAAAATTTAATGTATATAATGAAGCTCATATTATTATAAATACTAAAATTATAATTAATAAATTATGAATAAATATATTATTTATATTAATAATTGAATTTATAATAATAAGAGGTATAATGTTTTGTAATCTTAATAAAATATAAATATTTATTCTTTTAAGATTTGATATTAAATTATATATTCAAGTGAAAAAAGGTGGTATTCCTATTTTTACTAAAATTCGTACTATTATTATAAATATTGGATAATCTAAAAAATAAAATAAATTTAAGGCAGAAAATAAATATAATATAAAACAAAATGTCTGTACTAAAATATAAATTATTAAATAATTAAGTTTTATATAATCATCAATTATAATTATAAAAATAAAACCAATTAAATTTAATTCTATTATCATTTATAAAGAAAATGAATTATTTGTACTTAATGCTAAAAAATTACTAATAATTATTATTAGAATAAAAAGTGTATAACCATAATAATTAAAATATATTAATAAAGTGCTTGATATAAGGATTATTTTGATAGAATAAATCATGAAAAAATAAATATATTAACCTTTATTATTAAATTTAATATATTTATCATTATATAAATTACTCCCGAATAATTTTTATAAATTTATTTATATTGAATCATCTTTTTTTTTATTAATTTCTAATATATTCTTTAAATATTATTAAATTAAATATTATATATATATATATATATATATCAAAACTTTCGAATAATGTATAATTCAAATCCTTCATTCGGTTTAATTTAGTCTATTGTTAATAACATAAAAATATACTTGAACTTGTTTTTATATTATTTCAGTAAATAATATACATAATTTATATTCATTATAATTAATAAATCAAATTAATAGTAAACTATAAACATGTAAAATGATAAATCGTTGATAATATGTATTAAAAATGTTGGTGATTTTTTTTAGTACTTGCATAAAATCAGTTGTTTTAAAAAAAAACTATGCATAATCGATCAGAATTTAAGCGAAATATTGTAGACCAGTCGTTAGATAAAATTTAACATAAAGTAATTGAAAATTAAAATATTGACACACATTGAAACAAATGAACCACGAACCTGATACGTCATTTTGTGCATCAAGTCTTCAATGAACAAAAAATAACTATTAAAAATAATAATAATTAAAGATTATAGTTTTTCACTCTTTCCCAATTCGTAGAAGTCTCGCGGAAAGATATATGTAAGAATATTGTAGCCCAAAATCAATAGATTCAAATAGTATGCATTGTTATTATATTCGTATTAAATCTCTTGAATGATAAAAATGATTTAAATGTGGAAGTTGGTGTAATTAATTTTAGTTACGGTGCACGATGTATTATTTTGAATTATCGACATTGACATATTTATTTCTAAGATGTAATTAAAACGTGTGAAATAAGCATTCTTTGTTTTAGCGTAAGTACAGTGTGCAATCGGTCAACAGGACGTAATTCAATGCTTTTAAAACATACTATCGGACGGGTAGACATTTGAAGAATACAAATGCAAGAATTTCCATTTTAAATATTAAAGTACTGTTAGAATGTAATTTATCTGGATTTGATGATTTCTAAGATAAGGATGAAATAATACTAAATTTTTATATTAATTTTAGTACTTATTTTTTTAATATTATTTGCCAGCAAAATATAAAATTTTTTTAATGAATTAATCTTATTTTAACTATTTAAAATAATATTTAATATATAATTTAAAAAATCTACTTTTTATAATAAATATAATTCATATGTCATATAATTTAACTAACCTATTGTCAACATTAATTAAAAATGTTACAAAACAATAACTATTTCATAAATTTTTTTTATTTTTCATATATTTTAAAATAATTTAGTATAAAATTAAATAATTCTAAATCATATCTGTATAATAACAACATCTCTTTTTTATGTAATTAAAAAAATTATTTATCATAAGATATTTATAACTAACAATTAATAAACTGATATTCATTAAAAAATGGGATTCGTTTATTTTCAGCATATATTAATATTTTACATTTTATATTTTACTTGCAAATAAAAAATAATGTAATTAATTCTATTGTGATGCTTTTATAATAATTAATAATTTATATTTTATATATTATTGTTGTTGTTGTTGCTGTTGTTGTTATTTAATTTTTTATTTCTTAATATGTATGAATTTTTCTTAATCACAACCAGTAATAATATTTTTATATTACAATTAAATAAATCGATTAATAGGTCATTTTCATTAGGTAAATAAATAAATTTTCCTCTAGTAATAGCATATGATTGAAAAAAATTTAAATAACTGAATACTGTAAAATTTTTACAATCATTTATTTTCATTTGTAATGATAAATCGGAAAAATTTGTTTGTTTATTCATATATTAGAGATAAATGAAAGTCATTAATTTTTAATCAAAAAAGAATATGCAATATTTTTATAACTTTATTTTAAAATTCTCTTATGTGTATATAAATATTTATACAAAATCCTATGATTACAAATTATTTTGAAAAAATAAAGTTGTATGAATACTGTTATTACAACACATAGATAAGTTTTAATGTATACATAAATAATGAATATTGGGAAAAATAGATTATTAAAAATACTACAAATGAAATTGTGGGTAAAAGAATCCTTATCAGTTTTTGTTAATTTATTACGTTTAAACTATGCAACCTCGTTAAATATAATCATGATTTTTTCGATGAAAAAATTGTAACTTTATAATTTAATTGAAAATTATTAAAGATTTTTTATTTAATAATTTTTAAAGACATCTGTACCTTTTAATCAAATAAGTGTTTGATTATATTAATTCATTTGATATTATAAAAAGTTTTTTTATTAAATTTTTTTATTACAATATAATTGAGTGCAAGAAAAAAATAGCTCATATTACTATTTAATTATGATTCTAAATGATATCTATTCTTCTTTTATCAAATGTAAAATCCTTTTAAAAAGATAAGTTTCGATTAAAACATTTTAAAGTTATTAAATAATATTCATGATTTGTAGATCTGGCACTTCTACAGCTAAACTTAATTTATAGCTATATTTTACATTTTTTCCTATTCTTCAAAAAATAATTTAAGTCTTGTGTAAGTTAATCAAACAATCATATTATGTCAAAAAATAAAATAACAATTTTATTCTCTTGAAATAAAAATCATAAATGCAAAAACATGATGAATCATACACGCTGCAGTGGGAATGATATAATAGATGATCAGATGAGGTATATTAAATTCGTCTATGTATAATGTACTTTTCGTTTCATCGGCTGCTCGCACACACGTTGATATAAAAAAAAAAGATTTAAAAAAGAAAAAGTAGAGAATTACAAAAATCAGTGATGTCGACGTACCAGTTTATTTGGTGCACATACATATTTCATGAATTCAATAAAGAGTTTAATTGTTCATGTAAATTTACGAGATTTTACCCCCATGAATTTTATTCTCGTTTGTTGAGTTTGTTACGTATGTGACATTTTAATTAATTTCAATATATGGTTTTATTTAGATTTGATATTATTCAAAAGATTAACATCTCATGTGCATTGCTAAATTTTTTTTTAAATAGCGAAACAAACGAATAATTTTAAATTACTTATTTTAAATTTCAATATTGAATTTCTTTTTTGCTTCAAAATTATAAATAAATTTACATTTCTAATTATAACCTGCACTCAATACTGCAATGTATTATAAAATGACACTGTAATTAGTTTTATCAACAGCACTTTACTAAATGAAATTTTAATAATTTATAATAGCTTCATTGTTACTTACACTATTTTATTAAAATTTTATATTCATTAGAACTAATGTATCATAAATTAATTTAAATAATATATACTTTTTATTATAAATCAAATTTCATAAAAAATAAAATTTATTTAAACAGTTAATTAAAGTTTCTTGATTCCATTTAAAATCAGAAAATTATTATATCATAAAGGTTTCATCTCAAAATTCAAAACTCGTTATCTGAAAAAAGAATTGATTTAATTTATTTTATTTAAAATAAAAAAGTTGATAATTAAGATGTAAATACTTATTTTAAATATGAAAAGTACGAAATAAAGAAAATTATATATTATTTAAAATTAATAAATTATTAAATAATTAATTTCATGGAGTATTATATATCTAGTCATAATGTTTCAATAAAAAATCATATTTATTTACAATAGTCTTTATTAAGTTTAAATATTGCATTTATTACTTAAATTGTTATTTTATGATTACCGCGTAAATGTTTTGTTGGAGTAAGTTATCAATTTTATAAAATTTAAATATCTGCATTATATTTCAAATAAATGACATACGTACCTTATCTGAAGATACGATCTAATTGCCTAAAATATATAATTTCAACATTATAGCTTTACAATATTACGAGGTAACTTATGTTTTAATTAGTATTCATTAATCCATAAGTTACGTTATTTTCTATGACAAATTTCAACTATAATAATATAATAATTTATCATGATATCTTTCCAACTTCAACTATTTTATTTTTAATCATACTAATTTAAACAAAAATCACAACTAGAAATTCTGTTAAAAGAGATATCTCAACATCGCTACATATTTCAATACTCACTATGTAAAGGAATTTTAAATTAGCGAATGATGAAATATCGATAAATAAACAAAAAATAAAAATTTGAAATTTATTTTTGTTCATTCATTTTCTATCAACTTTATCGAAAGAATATTAAAATAATTTCATTTTTTTTTTCTCGTTTCATTTCTTACTTTAAAATATTTATATTGTAATATATTAAAACGATTGTGCTTGAAAATTGAAATTTATTTTAATTTTCTACACGTTAATTATATTGTTAACCAATACTTTATGCTTATAAAATTAAAAATAATCTAAACTTTATTTCATAGAAAATATTTTAGGTAAATTATTTTTCCTTAAAGAAGATCTTCTAAATTGTATTAAATTTATTAAGAAATAAAACATGATATAGGTATATAATATTAATCATGTTCAACTAAAAGTATTATAATAAATATAATAAGTTTTTAATATATTGGTTATTTAATTATTTTAATTAACGAATACTTTATTCTTTTATTAGAACTATTAATATAATGAATTTTAAATACTTTGTATATAATAAGATTTTATCAGTTATAAAGTATAAGAATAACTGAACATGATGAAAATCAACAATTATGAAAATTCTTCATTACATAAACTTTTTTCTACTTATTTCAAAAATATAATTTCAAGCGTGACAAATGTATAATTCTTAAAGATTATATTTATGAGAGAAAAGAAAAACTTTTTAAACTCTTCTTAAAAAAAATTTCAAGAAACTATTTTATATTTTATATTATTTCTTTCTATTTATAATAATTCTTATTCTTCTTTAAGATATAGACTATTATAAAAATATTCAAATTAAGCGATTATAAAGATTTCTATTATTATTTTTATATTATTTTAATTAACTACTAAATTGCTTCTTATTTTTATTCAAATTTTTAGAGCATTTTTATTAAATCATATTATTAGTTTTTTTATTAATTTAAATTATAAATATTTTTTTAAATATGTATATATGTGTTCTAATAATATTTAAAAAATGTTATTTTTTATTCATGTCAAAATAATGTTTGTAAAAATGTTAAGAATGATATTTATGTGAAATACCTTATTAATGATGACATTATAAAATTATCAATTTTTAAATTACGAAAAAATAATTATTTTTTCAACTGCGTATAAGTCATATTTCTATTTTAATTATTTATTCTAAGCCATTTATTTTAATTACAATTTTTTAATCAATATTATATATTAAATGAACATGGAAATAGCAATCATTCAATCATTCTAGATAACTGATTAATCAAATTTGCACAATCATTGTGTGGAACTGAATGCATGTAGATCTTTCATTTTAAGTTATATCTAATAGCATAAAATAATCTTTGCTTTGATTAGTATAATTAGATATTAGTACACCAAAATTATGTATAATATAAATTGTGTATAGAATATACCTTCTCTAGCACACGATCAATGTTGTCGAAATGAAAACTTTAATTAAAGTTGAAAATTGATGTAATGTAAGTCATGACCAATTGCATACACTGATCATTTTTATAATTTATATTTTGATAATATTTTTGTACTAATGGAAGATCTAATTTTATCATTTATTATTCGTAAGTATCATAGTCTAATAACAACGACCTAATCTCAAGACAATATAATATATATTTTTAAACTATTTGAGATATTGGACAATTCAACAAAAAAATTTAAGAGAATATCTTACAAAACAGAACGAAGAATATCATTACGTAACTTACGTATGCACGTATACAAGAATATTTTATACTATTTAAATTTCAACGATAGAATAATATTTTTAGATAATAAATTTTTATTTTAGTTAAAAATATTGATCATTAAAGTTTGAATATAATAATATTGATTTAGTTTTAAAGTTTATTTTATAATATATATCTCACAGCTATTAAAAATATTATATCTTTCTTTAAAACAGAATGAATTTGAAAAATTTAAAACAATAATAATTAAGAAAAAATATTGAATTTAAACAATTTTCGTTAAGAAAAAGTTAAAAGTATTATACAAAATGTATGGAAAACAAAAATTTTTAAAACTTATACATCAATACTTTAAAATACCAAAAATTTCATTAATATATTTAACGCAAAATATACTATTATCAACCATATTTATAAAAACATATTTTGAAAAAAATAGTTCTGAAATATATTTACCCTTAGGAATATTGTAAACTATGGCTAGTCTAATAAGTCAAATCTCAAATCTATAATGAAATTCCAAAACTTACCCCGATTTTAACAATAATTTTCAGATAAATACCGAGAAATGCTAGGAAAGCGATGAGCACCGATGCTTAAGTTACTGTCTATGCCATCATAAAGTAAAAATGATTCATCGTGAATCGCAAGAAGAAAAAGGTAAGAGTGAAACAAGCAAGAGCTATGATGGTCGTTACATAAAAACAGAAGAAAACATATTCGGAATAGTAATGACGTAAGTAAGCGCAAGAAGGTGCCGGAAAGTTTCAAAATTAAAAGTTTTCTTTTATTACATTGAAGTCGCGCTAGCAAGCTGCTACTTGTTCGGTCAAGACAAAAGTGTATGGATTTCCTTTATACTTGCCTCTCTTCGTCCTAGTGAATAAATTTTTCCCCCATGAATTGCAATGTTTACATTCTTCAACTTATTTTATAAACTTTACAATTTACATGAAAGAATATACAATTAAAAGGACGAAAAGTTTTTAAGAACCTTGCGAAGTTTTTTATTTTAGTTACTAGAAAAGCTATTAATATGAGCTATGAGCAAATTCAACTAGAAATAGAAAGCGCTATAATAAAGTGAAATTATAATAATTTATTATAAAGTTCAGTGATATTTTAGTTGTCAATATACAAAATGCACTAATCAGTGAGTTATTTTCTCAGGGTAATAAAGGAATTGACTTTCATATGTATAATATAATATTATATTATATATATAATATATAGATCATAATTGAAATTGTATTTTTATGATTGCAATTAAATGTGTTGTGACTCGCGTTGATTAGAATTTTTACAAGATTAAGTAAAACTTGCGTTAATAAATTAATAATGAATAAAATTAACCATCGTAGCTTAAAAGCAACTTTGCAAAATTTATTTTACAATTAAAAAATTTTTTTGAATATATTTTTTTCCACGTGCAGGTAATCGTCAAACAAGATATCAAATTTCAATTTCTCATTAATTTTCGCATTCTACGAATCTTTTGTATCGTGCAACTGATACTAAATTCTATCTTTTACTGCAGGTGATTTTCCGATTCCAATAATTACAAAAGTAAGATGGTTTATAATAATAAAGTTGAATCAATAATTTTAAATATCTAATTTTAAATTAAGCCGATGCTCGAAATAACTTAATTTTCGTTGTGTTCGAATTCAAGCAATTGCAATGTTTTTTCCTCCTAGTATTTTATATAATTATATTTTCCAATAATTTTTAAAAGATTTTTTTAATAATAAGAACACATAAATATGAGAGAAACATAATTGATTTCGATATATAAAATGAATGATTGCCTTGAAACTTTTTATAACTGAAAATATAGGGAAGTATTAAAGATATTATTACTGTCAATAAAATATAAAATCTGATATTATGCACACACACACATATATATATGCTTCTTATATTATCTATAATTTTTATAAAGAAAATTATCTAAACATTTTTTTAACAAAAATTAAAGTTAACAGATTAAATATAAATTGAAAACATAAGATTTCACGTATTTAATGAATTTCAGTTCAATGCATATACATTGAAGAAGGTCCAATCAGTTTTTCAATCAAATACAGCGAAATATTCTCACATTAAAGTTGATATGTTTAAATTCGGTTTATGCCTACAGTAACTATTCGCCATGCTCATTTATACATATTTATAGTGATCAATTTACAACTACTAACTCTCAAATGGACCCGATTAACTACTTTATACAACTTAAGATAATATATAGCCTAACATTGATTGTTTTTTAGTAGGTTTTTTACATAATGGACTTTTTCCTGAATTTGTAACGCCGGATATTATAGAGGATTAATTAATTGACCTTGACAATTACATTTATATTTTAACATTTCGCTATCTATGTATTATAGATCAAAAACGATATAGAGGTAATGTTGTATTGATAAAATAAGAATTAACTCTTACTGGTTAAAGCAAAATTTAGACGGTGATATTAACATGTGGTTAAAGCTTAATTGTTATTTTATCGTGACATAATTAAGAAGAATTACAGAAGTAAATACTTATTGTTTTCCTGTTTTACAATATAATACATTTTCTTCTGTAATTAATATATGAAATAGAATATAGTCCTTTGTAATTAAATTGAGTCTATATAAAGTTGGTCTCCACATTTTAAAACATTTCTCTTTAAATTTCGTACATTAATAATTCTTCAAATATTGTGAATTATGAAAAAAAAATCCATATTCTGAAAATAATGCCTTACTTTTATTGTATAAAACTTACTATTGTATATATCTTAATAAATGAATAATAATGATTAATTGATACTTTAGTAAACGATTAACAGAATTAATTTGAAGCAGGACCAAAAACAGATGTGACTTCCCTTGTCAGTTTCTGCTTAGACAGTCAAAAACTATAAATGTATTTAAAAAACCTTGTTATCGTCATACTTATCATCCATATGCAAATTTTATGCTAAAATAATGGTAAATACGTCGAATTAAAAATTATATATACAACTTTTGTAGTTTTTTGCACATGATCTATCAGTGGTTGTACTTTTATATTATCTTGATGCAATTTTATAATATTCTGCGCAACAATGATCATATCTAATTTTAGTCATGATGAGACATCATAGTTTCATTTATATCAAGACGCAAGCTTTGAACTATATTATTTATTGTTGTGAAATAAGAATAAGAACTTATAATCAAATATTAAAGTACCAAAATATTTTATTTTCATGAAGAATTTATTCTAGACTTTAAAATCAAAATATAACATGATATAATATAAGAAAAAATCAATTTTAAAATATTTATACTGGTCATTGTATGGTCTATAAAGGATTGCTAAGTAAAAAAATATTTTTTAATGTACAAATAATAATATAGTTTACTATATTTTATTATAAAACTATTTAGTTAGATTTACAACTACTTTATAAAACTAAATACAAAATATATTTCACATCTAAAATAATTAATTTCTTGAATAATTTTTTACAAATATAGTTTTTAAAAAATGTTTTATAATAGGATCTTATGTATAATATATCTTATCTATTATTTCCTATCTTATAAGTCTTAGCTAAAATATGTAAGATCTAGTATAAAACTGGAAATATATAAATTTCAAATACCCTTTTTAATAAAAGCCCTTTAACCGTATTTCATAATACTATAAACAAGCTTTTATAAAAATTTTATCAAACTAATATTTGTGCTTTTTTGTATTTAACAGGCAAACTTTTTGATATTAATTAGTAAAAATGATATGATTTTTTTTTATTATTACAAATTATATAATTATTTAAATATATATTAACTTATTATATTAAATATATAAGAATCTATGTTAAATAAATCAATTAAAATTATATGGAATTTATTTGTCAACTTTACGTTTGTATTAGATTATGTATAAATTTCAAAGACTATAATACGCATGATGTATATGTATCACTCATTGATATATTAAGCAATTGTTGTCTTCATTTTCTATAACCAATATACAGTTCATGTAAAGATTATCAATCATTGATTAATCTTCGATATATATGTATAACTATATTTTAGAACTATCGGCAACCTATAAAGTAATACCAGTCAATGCCCTATTTATAAAAGGATATTTACCTATCTAAAATATCCCTATGCAGTGACCAATCTTTGAAAAAAAAATTATTCAAACTACAAAATTATATTAATATTATATAAATAATATTATTTCTTAATTTATTTTCACATTCTTCGTACGAAGACATGAATAATATTGAAAGTAAAATTAATAAAACTAATTATATTCCATCTGAACTATTCCATAAAATTACTTATTCATATCTAAAACATAAATTTATTGAATTCGTAAATTATTGCAATATATTTAAATATTTATATATATTACTTAGAACACCGTAACCAATAAAAGAAATTAGCGACCGAACATATTAAGAATTCTAGACTTACCTTATTCATAGAATGTTTTTCACTAAAAAATCTAATTTAATTATGAAAAAATTATTATCTGTTTAAACAGGAGTTAAGTATTTTATTAATATTAAATTAATATTTTAAGAAAATTTTATATTGAATTAGAAAATACTTACTTTTATGTCTTCTACTTTAATTACTTATAAAAATATGTTTATTTCTTAAGATACTATGTTACTAAATAAAAAAACATTCATTTTTTTATGTATTCATTTAAAGACTACGAAAAGAAATCAAAAGAAATTATTATATGAAAAAAAAATCTTATTTCGATTTTTATACAATTTTATGTTCTCAGTGTTGTATTGTAAAGAACTTTTTGTTAACTTTTGTAATAATAATAGTACTATTCTATAAGTTTATAAAGTACTAAAATTTACATTATAGATTCTAGAAATCACTATGTTTTTCTAAATTACTGATAAGAAACTTTAAACTTAATTAGAAATATATTTTACACTACAGAATATTCAGAAAATTGAATTCTTAATATTATTTTAGAAATTATAAAGAGAAAAAAATATTTGTATAAAGTCAGCCTTATTAAATTTTTATGTAAAATGTATTTCGAAAATAATAAAGTCTAAGCTTCTAATTCTAAAAATTTTTATTATTATAAATTATTTTATAGTTTTTTTTCTTAATAAAATGATTATTATTATTTTAATAATTTAATATTTTGGTACAATACATAGTTTAATAAATTTATATTTAAATTTATAAATTTTTTCTAATATAATAAATTATATTATTTTTTAAATATATATAACTTTTAAATTTCATATTAATACTTTAAAAAAATTTAAATACTTATAATAAATAAAATAATTAATATATTAATAACTTAAAAATGCCTAAAAATAAATTTTCATTCAATAAAATACAGAAAATACCGAAATATTGTATACAAAAATATTTTTTAAAACAAATATTAAAAATTAATTAAATTTATTTCCATGTTTTCGATCATTTTAAATATTAAATATTAAACAATTAAAATTCAATAATAATAAGAGAATTTAAGAAAATATTTCACTATATTTTTGCATTTTTTTAATTTTTACTGCATGAAATTTAAATTTCATTATTGTAACAGTTTCTAATGCATGAAAAATTTTGTGAAATTAGAAAATACTGTATATCGTAAAAATAATAAAAGAAATTAAATTAAAATTTAATTTTAAATAAAATAACTTTATGAATAAGTATATACAATTCCTGAAAAGTACTTTTAAGTATTTAAAAAATAATACGAAAGTTAGAAATAAATTAATTAAAATTTATTCTAATTATTATTCATTAATTTATAATTAAAAAAAAGTAGCCTTAGATTAGAAGTAACTGACATTATATAAAGAGATATTAATAATAAAATTAAATTATCAAAAAGACGAAACTATCTTAATTGTTAAAGTGATAAATCAATTTTAAAAGTTCACAATTCAAGTTGCGTTGTTAGAGTATTTCATATACTTGAGAGCTTTATGAAACTATAGTAATAGTAATTCTTGTCTTATGAGTAAATAATTTTTTCAAATTTAATATATAAACATATGTAAAATATCATTTTTTTATCGCTCTCGTCTATCCCAAGTTTTTCTTAAATATCAAACTTCAAAGCAACTTGTTTTGCAAAACAAGAATATTTCCGTTCCAAATTTTATATCAATTGACCTATCAGTAACCACATATTTAAAATGTATTCTTTGGATGATTAAATTAAAAATTATTATCGGGATGAAAATATAATGAATTTACCTTGATCAATGTAAAATCTTAATTATTAATAATACACAATGATGTTCATATGTTTGACTACTTGCTAATATTTTGTAGCTTAATAAGTACGTATATTGATAAAGATTATTTTATGACACATTAGCATAAAGTTTAACTTCAATAATCAAAAGATATTTTACAATATTCTGGGATAGATGTAGATAATGAATTAATATACATATAGTTTTTCTTATTTATTTCCTTTCTCTCTTATTTAGGAAACTATATGATCTACTACATATTAGGTTTTAGACATTTTATTTTTAACATACATATAATGCACATATAAAATTTAAAGAAAATTTAAATAAATACTATACATAAAATAAGTTATTATTCTATTAATTTATGTTAGATTTAGACAAATATAAACATGAAAAAGTAATAATCCGATATTTTTTGATAATTAACAGTATTAATATTCTTCTACAAGTGAAAGTCGATGTAGCACGTATAATGAAAAATACAAAATTAGTAGCTTGCATCATAAGTAAACGTGTAACAAACACCATATTTCTCATTATTGGTACTTATGGCATAATAAATCAACTTTTTTTGAGAGATAGATGTTGTTTATTATAATGTCTGAACATTGCATATCATTTTCTGTATTATGCAATCAAAATGCAAAAGAAAGTATAAATCTTCAGTTTTAACTAAAATACTGATTACAAAATGTTGATATATTTTTTAAAAGTCAATTTTTTAGTAGTAAAATAGTTTTATTAATTCATATACTTATACAATTATATTCATCGATAAATTTGATAACAAAGAAATACAAATAAAAGTTGAAAATATATATGACCATCGAATATAAATATACGTAGTTTAAAGTTATAGTCATACAGAAATAATATAATAATAACATAAACAAAGATGATTTTTTTAAAAACAAAATAAATATACATATAAACTATAGTTTTTTATATTTTTATATTTGATAAGTGACGTGTAATATACCGTTGAAAAATTTTATTTATTTGAATCAATTTTACTTTGCAGAAAAAATTTTTATATTTTAAAATAAAATTTAGAAATAAAATAATCAATAATATACTAAGTTATTTCTCTGTTAAATTACGTAGCATCTGAATTATTTCACATGTACAACATTCATTAATTTTATTATGTAAATGACAACGAGCAAAAAAGTTGTATATGTATTGAGAAGTGCGTCATTGTGATTTATTACATTGATAATCCTATTTAGAAGTATGACTAATGCATAGATTTTTTCTAAATATTTATTTATTATTATATTAATAAATTTTATACTAAAAGTTTTCAATAATAATTTTCAATGCATAAAGTGGGTATTATAAACTATTTTATAAAGTTTTCTATATGAAATAATGAATAATTATTTATTCGCTTTTCAATCAGCAGGTAAACGACAAATAAATTTGGATCCATATTATTTCAATTTATATTTAATACAAATAAAATTTCTACACTTATTATATTATTCATACTGAAATTATGAATAAATATTAATTAAATTTTAATTGGATACAATGAATTTTATTTTAAAAAACTGGTTTTTTTTATAAAATTCGAAAGATATATATTTACAGAAATTTTAAAATGATTAAGTAATTATTATTATGGTTTTATATACTTTTATATTATGTAGAATACAATATAATTATTTACAACATTTAGTATATATATGTATATATATATATATATAATAATTATATATGTAGATTAAACTAGTAATAGTACTAATAATAGTAATAAAAACTATTGATAGTAGTTATTAGAACTTTAATAAATATAGAATAAAAATACTAATCAGAATTTTTTTCATTAATCGAATCACTCACATAATAAAGGTTTAATAAGAAATCGAGAACTTCTCGATCTCAACATATGGTAGCATCTCACACTTAAGACGAAAGTATCTCTTCTTTTTCGAATCGGATCTTTGCTTGCATGATGTACTTTTTAAAGACTTTGATAAAACTTCCCAGAATTTAATTTGCAGTCGATTATGGTATTCTTTAATACGCTGTGTGTATGAATATTATACTTTAAACGTCCTGTCGCCTACAATATAGCTGCGACGTAGTATTGTTACGTGACAATATATTTTCCGCTTCGAAGATTATTTAGCAGCGTTAATATTGAATGTTTTTCGCTTGTTTCGAGATCAGAAAATTACAATGAGTTTAATTTTTTCAGATTTCTGTTTCTATTATATCATGTCTACTGTGAATAAAAATATTACAAAATTTGACTACATTTTTTTATTTTGCATAGAAAAAGGGAATATTATTTTTATATACATATAATATTTTATTTATTTCTATATTATAATATAGTAGGTTTAAATATTTCGCTTTTTTAATAGTATTTATTCGGTTAGAATAGAATTATGAATTATTATACCTATTATAGTCAGTAATAGTTTCTTAAATTATTGAATTATTGAAAAATATTATTTAAAAAAATATATTAATACAATTGAACATTATAATCAGACTATAATTCATTTAATTTTAAATTACTATTTTTTAAAATTATTCTTTCTTACTAAATTTATAAAATTGATTTATAAGTTACCGTAATATGAATTATTAAATTTTTTTGTTAATAAATTGTACATAACACAATCCTTAAATAAAAATCTTATTTACATTTAGATTTGTTACATACTTCAACTATATTTATACAGTGAGAAAAATTATTGAAATACAATATACATTAAAATTATAAGTATTAGGAAAAACAAAAACATAGAAAAAGTATGTACATTTACTAATATTTAGATAAAATATAATTATAGTATAATAATAAAGAATAATCCTATAAAAATATAGATAAATTTTTTGTGTATACATCAGCAAATATATAATATTTTTTTAATTCATTACATAAAGAAAAATATTATTTGATCAATGTTTTTTAATGATCCTTCATATTTATTATTTTATTATTTTACTATTTACTTATATTAGTTAATGGTTAAATAAAATATTTAAAATGATAACCAAATTCCTGTAATACTTCATCTCCTTTCATAAACGAAATTCAAATATGTTAAAGTTGATGCATTTCTTATATCAATGTTTCAGGACATATGTATTTTAAATGAATTTTGTATTTATTTCAAAAATATAACAGAAATACAACTAATTATTGGTTCGAATAATAAAAATAAATAATATACAATTATTATGAATAACGTTTGAACCATTGATAAATGTTTTCATATGACTTTCACCCTAAATTCCAATTATTATTTTATCACCTAGTAGATAATTAAATCATAGTGGAAAAAATTGATGTTTCCAGAGAGGGAAGAATAAACTTGTATAGAAATGATTGACTTTTGTGTATTGAATGATACAGATCTATATACTATCAACATGTATTGAATGTTTTAGATCTAATATTCCAAATGCTCATATATCATAATTTATGTCACTTACACAGTGATTGTAGACTTAGTATAAATAGTAGATTAAATTTATTAATATTTTCATTTATATATGTATTCAATTTTTTGTAGTTTTGCAGCTAAGAAATAAAAATATAATTTTTATTTATTAAAAATTATACTAATACGTTAATTCATTAAGAACAAAAATAACAATATGTTAGAACGTTTATTTAGAAATGTACTTTCAAAATTTTGTAAAATAACTTATTATAAAAAATTAGATTAATTTCATTTCTTAATAAAAATTTTAATTTCCTAATTTTATTTTATTAAATATTACTATAATATATACTGATTGATTTTGTAAACTCTTATCAAATATAAATTTTGATTAATATGTTCGCATTATGATTTAAAATTTTGTAAAATATCAAAAATGTATATTTGTCTATATGTAAATATACTTTAATTATAACAAAATGAATATTTATCACAAATTTATTTATTTAAATACAATCTGATAAATTTACATTTAGTTAAAATTCTAATTATTCAAGTACAAAAATATCAAATTTATCTTCAAATATTTCGTTTCGAACACTACCGTAATAATAATAATTTTAATTTAGTAGAATATTTTATGCATATTATTATTTTCAACACTATTTTAGAAAAACAGCAATAAAATTTTAATATTTAAAGTTGAAGTGCACTTAAATCGTCGATATAATTGAAATTATTTATTTATTTTTTGTAAAAGAGAATTAGCTTTCATTTATTGAAAAAGGTATTTTTAATCTCTAAATAGCATGCATTAAGTAAGTGAAATTGTATCTCTTCAAAAAATTTAAATACAATTCGCCTATTGTGAAAGACACCTATCATCGAGATGAAATATCTATAAAATGTGAATTAATATTAAAATGTAGTTTATTAGTTATATTTCACATATATATGAATATAATTTAAATTTTAATGTCTATGTGTATTATTCAATAATTTATGTTCTGAATATTCTACATTTCAATATAAATAATTCATTTAACCATTTAGTACTTCGTGAAATTCAAAAAGAAATAATTTTAATATTACAAATTAAACTATATAAATTAAAAAATATTACATGCTAAATATTTATTTAATATTACATTTTGAAGTAATCGTTCAAATATTTTTTTTTCTAGTACAAAATTCATATGAAATTTTTCTCATAACCATAAATATTTTGTATTTTAATGCTTTTTTATTTATTATGGAATTTTTTTAAAAAATTATAATTTGATTGTTATTTTTCTTTAAAATAACATTTCAAACTAGTTTTTCAATATTTAATTGTGTTGATTAAAATTTTTGTCATAAGATCATGTAATTATTTTTAATTTTTTGAATCGTTAAAATAAATTAATAATCTTATAACAAACTTTTGATGTCTTCAAGCATGCACGTAAAGGTAATCATTCTATCTATCTATCTATCTATCTATCTATCTATCTATCTATCTATCTATCTATCTATCTATCTATCTATCTATCTATCTATCTATCTATCTATCTGATGCAGAGTAAATATAAATAGTGTTGCAAGTCTCAACATTGTATGTATACTGAAAGGGCAATGCGGTATTTTAATAAGTGGGTTACTAGCACGATCGTATACTACGAAATGAACAACAGACTGTATCTACGTACTACTAACTGCTACACTTTCTAGAACTCCAACAGTAGTTTAATAATGACCGAGTGAAATTTAAAAACACGCGTGCGTGAACATGATTGAACATGTACTTTTATATTTTCACTGTTCATAAATATTGATTTCAGGATTAAAACAGAAGGTATAGAAAAAATTTTTCTTTGTTATTATAATTACATAGCACTGTATGAAACAAAAATATACAAGCACAATGTTATTAAGAAATAATTCATATTTTCTAAAATTTAATTTTTAATATTATTAATTTTTATATTATATTACACATAGATTATTTTAATAAAAAAAATATTAAAAGATAAAATTGCTTCAAATTATTAAACAAAATTAAATTAAATAAATAGAAAAGACTTTCAGAAGCTCATTGACTGGTCCAGTTTGAAATAAAGAAATATTTTTATTAGTTTCTGGTTGTAAATTATGTTATATAATATTTACAATTCTTATGTATTATTATATAAAGATTTTTTTACAAAACATACGTATGAAGTTCTCGTACATCATAAAGCAAATATTATAAATAATAAATAATATGAAATAAAATTTATAAATAATATACAAACAAAGTAAAGAGAAAGAAAAATAAAAGGAAACTATCAAACGTATTTAAAATAATATTTTAAAAAAATTATATGATTATTTTATTCTATCTTGTAATTATTTAAAGTATCAATAATAGACAAAAATTGTAAAATTAATAACTAAATAATACTCTTTCATATAATAGTGTTCACTTTTTTAACAACGAGCTTATGTTTATTTAGTATTTAAGGAAATTAAAAATATAGAAAAATATAAATATTAAATACAAAACATTCTTTACTTCACTGTATAGATATTATACGTGTGATATAAAATATATAATATTTCAAACTTTATAAAATGAATAGCATACGTAGTAAAATACTATTATGAACAATCAGTAATTAATGCAATATAGATTCTGTATCAAACATATAAATTTCAAACCTAATTGCATTGATATATCAAAATGCAATGATATTATTACTATTTATTATATTTTAATTTGAACATTAATATATTCAAGATAATATTTTTCCTTGATACATCAAGAGATTAAAACTTATTTTATATTGTTCATCTTTTAATTATATAATTGATTAATAACTAGGATTTCTTTTAAAATAGTATTTTTTCATAGAAAATTAATATGTTTTAACATCTTCTGAAATAACTTGAAATATAAATTTCTAATTAATTTATTCATACTGTACTTTTAATCTCAACAACTTAATAGATTATATAATCAACTTTGAATATATTTTTCTATATAATATTTAAAAAATATATAAAATTATAACATAATATAATAAATATCTCTATGATATATATAGATAAATATCTAGTATATTATCTCATAAAATTTTTATATATCTTTACTAATAATTATATATACTTTATTAAATACTGTAATATAAATTTTAATTTTCAGTAGACTGTAAAAAAGTAAAGTCGAAATATCATAAACTTTATGATATATCATACATTCTCCCTAAAAATAAAAAAGT
Organism: Dolichoris vasculosae; assembly: GCA_018907195.1. Taxonomy (NCBI): domain Eukaryota; kingdom Metazoa; phylum Arthropoda; class Insecta; order Hymenoptera; family Agaonidae; genus Dolichoris; species Dolichoris vasculosae. The sequence goes on along the minus strand of JACCHY010000002.1, from coordinate 2,217,092 downwards.
AAATAAAAATATATTTTATTAATCATCTTTATATGATATACCAAAATATTTTAATATTTTTTTCTCATAATAGATATATTTTCCTTTTTATAATTGATGATTATCTTCTATTATAAAAATGTATGCATTATTTAAGAGCACCAATTTATATTTATATTATTTATAAAATTATCAAACTATAATAAAAAACGAACATAACAATTCAAGTGAATAAACTAAGATTTTTGTGATGATAATAAATTTATTTTTACAACTACATCACTTTTATTAGCCATTTATTTGAAATTTATGGAGCACTATATTTCTATATCTTTAAAAGTATTATTAATTATGTGACCAACACTTTCGTTTTTTCTATACCTAAGAATAAAATTTTAATTAGAAAAAGATTGTTACAATAATTCTTAGTGTTTATTTCAGAGCAGTAAACTCAAAGTATAATAATTTTATACTTATTAATATAATTATATTATAATTACAAATATTATAAATAATAATGTAAATTAAAAATATAAAATAACATTATCCATCTTGTGATCTTATGTTTTATTTAAACTATTATTATTTAACTATTATTAAAACTATTTATAGGTGAAGATTATTTTAAAAATATAAATTCATTTTTCCATATGCAATTTGGAAGTTATATTAAGTTTATAATTAAAAACGTTTTTTACTATATAAAACTATACACATTGTCGTTGTTTAATATCAATTTAAAATTTAATTTTTTATTTTATGTATTATACATTTTGTTCTATTTTACTACAATTTCCATGAAAAATTAATAAAATAACATTTTTATATATTTTTTATTTAATGTGCTCAACGATAGAAATGTAATCTATAAATGTTACTTCCAATTTTAATGTTAAGTAATTCAATTATACATATATATATATATATATATATGATACCATAATTTGTTGATCCTTTATATATATTTAACTTTTTCTATGAATAATAAAACAGGCTAAGTATATTTTAAATTTCATTTTAAAAGTAAATTGATTAATTGTATATAATATAATAAAGCACCAACTGTTGATTTGAACTATCATAGTCCATAGTAGAGATCCAAATTACGTAAGAACAATAAGAACAATGAATATTTATTAGTTTAAAGAAAAATTAAGAAACTCAATTTTTCATGTGACATGTAATATTATTTCTGCTGTATATAAATATATTTCTGAAATTAAATAATTTTATAAATTATGTTATACTTTTTATACATAACGATTATTTAATTAAAAAGATGTTTAATTTCCATTGCAAAATTCCATCATTATAAAAAGACAAAAAATAAATACAATACTTATTATAATAATTTATTTATAATAATTATTAAATTATTCGATTATAGTTACTATATAATTTTATTATTATTGTATTATAATTTTACAAGTAATTTTATTCTTTAATTAATGAAAATGTTTTAAGGATTTCAACTATCACTTCCATTTTAATTATATTACATACTAAGCTAGTTGAGTGATTGCCATTAAAAAGTTACGAGATCGAATTGAATCGAGGAAATTTAGTCATTTCGGATAATTGAAGCTATGATGAATCTTTGTTCTCAGACAGTTGGCGAATATGCTCAAGCAGATTTCGAGGAATAAAATCTTTAAAAGTAAATGTAAAATATCATTTTAATGAATGCAAGTCTTTTAATTATTTAAATTAATTAACTGTTATTGATTAATCTTCAAGTTTATTATTATTGATTTGCAAATGCAAATGTCTTAAATATATATTGTCTAAAAAACAATATTATAAATTATATAATACATATATTTTTTAGATGTATAACATATGAGAAATAAAACTGTAAACGGTAAAACATTTTTATTATAATAATATTATATCTATTTACACAACAACATAAATATAATCTACTTATGAAAATTCATTTAAAAAATTGCATATTAACGTATGCTTTTTCATAATTTATAAATGAAACAGCAATGTAACCACAATTAGTTTCTAAAATTTATTATTTTACTTCTTTTCCAAGTATTACCTGACATGTGAATGACATTTTCCCATTATACTTTCTCAAACCATTCGCTATGTTTGAACATGATTTTTCAGGTCAAGTAAAATAAGTATATTTCCTTAATTTGTAATTCTGAAAACATTGAGTAAAATTTATATCGTAGTAATCATTTTTTAAATATAATTTACATTTGAAGTTTTTATTGCAAATTTATTTATTTCATTTTTAATATGTAAATTAAAGCATAAATAGTAAATATTTATGTGAATACATGAAATTCGCTTACCAACAAATTGAATAAAATCAATCACATTAGAAATTTATTAAAATAAGTAATTACTCAATTTTATAATTTTAAATATTTAATGCGATATATTACAGTCTAATTTTTTTAAAATATTCTACCTATTATTTTTCTTAATTATAGCTAAACTGATATTTAAAAAATATGAAGTCAAATACTAATTTATATTTTTATCAACATCAATATTTTAATCACAAAATTTTTTTCTTTTATAACAGTCATAATAATTAAATAATTGATACTTAATATTTTACCTGATTTTAATTATTCAATAAAAAAAATTTATTTTTGCATTCTTATTAAAAAAGTTAATAATATTGTAAAAAAAAAGCTATGGACCTTTTTATAAACATTTTTTAATTAAATATAATATTAATTAAATATAAAATTATAATAACATTTATAAACATTTAAATATAAAAATATAAATCCTAATTAAATAAATAATTTGTTTCGATAGCACAACAGGTAGTTTCAAGAGGTCGTCAAACAAATCAAAAACAACATCCCTACTCAGTATAAATTTGTGTGCGGTTATGTTAAGCTTTTTCTCTCTTTCTCTTCCTCTCTCCATATATCCGAACAATTTAACGATTAGCATGGGAAAGGCAAACATCTTATCCCCCATCCCCGAGCGTCCAGTTTTCACGACCCAATTTCCCCTTCTAGTCAAGTTTTATCTTAAAACGTAATTACTGTTACATCAATTGCTTTCATCCGAAAATCGATATAAGCAAGCTGGGTTCTCTATTAAATAGACCTCACTCTTGATACAATATACATTACTCTTTTCTTGGCCATAATTAAAGCACTACTCTGGCGATAGTCTTATCATATAATACGTTAATCAAAAATGTATTTATGTATTCTATTTTCCAAATACTTAAGAAAAATGAATTCTGAATCAAAATAAATAATTTTGTAATTGTCAATCTATTTTTTTATCTCTAAAATAATAATCTAAACCATTAAATAAAATTAAAATTAATTTAAATCGTAAAGGCAACTAAGTCATTTTGGAAACAATTTTTAAGCGATAAAGTAGGCATTTTATGGAAATTGTTAAAATTGAATGCATATAATTTAAATATATTTTTTAAATAATTATTAAGCTCATTTTATAATAAAAAATCTCCATTGAAATTTTATTAATACTTTGCTAATAAATACATAATGAAATGAAATTTGTTGTTATTTATCTGCATATAAAAAAAAATGTTTGTATTTATTCATATTATAATTATTTTCTTTAAAAAATGTTTATAATATAAAATATTCAAATAACGATAGAGATAAATAAGCAATTTCCTTTGGTACATTCATAATAAGCTACCTCTGATGAAAATAGATTGCTTAATTTAGAGTTTACTTTATTTTGCTTGTTGTTTTGTAACATGTGTCCCAGATAAAATTAGACTCTAAAAGTCGTTTAATTAAAATGCATTTAATACATAATTAAAATGCACTTAGATACATAAATAAATATCTTATAATTAGTACTGATATTTTTACGAATATAATGAAAATGTAAATCTATGTTTTTATAACTCTATAATTAAATGCTATATGAAAATATTATATTTGTAAATAAATGCAGTTTTAATAAGGTGGTTTTAGTATTGAATATCTATAAATATTATTAATAATATTTATGAAAACTTTATTTCAATTTTTAATCTTTAATATTAAACTTAAATCTATTATTGTATATATAATAAATATAATTATAAAATATAATTATGAAATTATATTTATTAAATAATTAATTAAAAAATAATATAATTAAATATATATGTATATAAAAAAGTGTTATTTAAATTATATATATTTATTTTAATAAATAATTGTATGTATTTTTTATTTATAAAGAAAAAATATTTTAATGCACAAATATATAATTGACGGTAAAATTCATACATTATTAATGTTTCAGCCACTTAAAATTTATTTAAACTAATTTATATTTCAATTATTAATTAATATTAGTTTTAATATATTACATACAAATTTTTAAAAATCCATTGTAGAAATGTTTTCATATAATTTAAAATTTTATTTTAACCATTAACCAGATACAATACGAAATTAAGTTTTTTTTCTTTCAAAAAATAATTAAAATAATGACTTGAATATTTATTATAAATTATATCTTTTTTAAAAACAGCTCATAATTTTAATATGTTTTTTAAAAGTTTTTACAATTTTATATAATTCAAATTTAGCAAAATAAATATTTTACAAAAATGAATGCAAATTAAAATAATGATTATTCAAGTATACGATTTGTTGAATATTTAGATTTTTACTTTCTTAAACTACTTTGTTAAATGTAACTTATTATATTTCTAATTTCAGTTTTTCTATTATAAAACTATTGTCAGATATTAAGTTTTATTGAATTTTTTTTATTGTATTATTAATATTATAAACTCCTAGTTATTATATATCATTAATTCAAAATATAATTTTTTAAATTAATCATTGAAGTACATTCAATTTATAGCTCATACTTATATTAATATTATGTCATAAAATAAATAATATTTTCTCTAATAATATTAGTTACAAAACTGTTTTGAATATATTTTGTACCTCTTACTAAATACGAATAAATTACAAAATATGTGAATACATGAATAATTTTTAAAGCATATAATTCTTCAAGATTTTTTCTCATTCAAATTTCATTTCATCTATTAAAACATTAAAGAGTAAAATAAACATATTTGAAATTATAATTATGATAATAAATTTTATAACGCATACAATACGGATAGTACGTAATTTTGAAAATTATCGAAATCTTATAGAACAGGAATAAAAATATTTAAATAATATTTAAAAAGACTCCAAGACTCGAAAAGTAATTTTTACATTTACTTAAAATTCAAGAGTAAGAACCAGCGTTAATATTACAAAAAACTTTTCATAAATGAAAGGATGAACGTTAATCTTGATATCTCTTTTATAACAAAATTCCTCATCATCGCATTAATCTTTATTGATATTCTTCACCGTATTTCATATAATTAATAAAAATTTAACAAACGTTCATCATCTTTTAATAGATAATCACTAAGTATACGACCTATTGCAAATTAAGTATTTAGTCAATTTTGCAAACGCTATCAAATTAGTTTCAAAATCCTCCAAGTAACTTTTAATTTATCTGTTCCTTTTTTTCTCTTTCCGGTATGGTAACGTCATTTACATAATCAGCTTTTGGCCATTTTTGCACTTTTTCGATTTTATGCTACCATTAGCTCCGACGTTGTGAAAATTTCTAATGGATGAAAATTAAACTATATGTATTAGATACAGCATTATCTTGGTCATAGGAAACACGTATTCTCACTTTAAACTTCCTCGGATATACATAAGGATGAATGTATCTAACCGTCCGTTTATATTATGATTTTAAACTCCAGTATACATAAAATATATTAAATTACTTAAGGTTCGTAAAATATTTAAACGTGCAGTATTTATGAGAAATACCTTTTATAGATTTTAAATATCTCAATCTAGGTTAAAATTTATAAAAAGTTAAATTCTGAATTATTCGTTATACAATTTCAAACAAAGATTTTTAAGATTTTTTAATATCCCATGGACATTAACTAATATAAATATAGTCAGAAACTAGATATACTAATTCTTGTTATTCATCTGATTTATATCAATTTTAAAAATTAGACACAAATTTGTGAAACAATTTCTTGTATTATATAAAAAAGTAATTAAAAAAATAATGAACCAAGATTTTAAGCATATATGATAAATTTAAAGTTATTTAAGTTTATTTAAGTATTTATAATAAATTTAAAAACAATTATTTTAATTAAATTTATGTAAGACTGCTTTATACATTCATTTGAATGAAGCTTGTCGAATTAAAACAATAATTACTAATATTATTTTTACCATTACATTATTGCAAAAAATTGTATCTTCTATTTTTAATTGTTTTTAATATATATATATATATCTATTAACAAATATAATTTGTCAATTTTATTTAACATCTGTATGTATTTTCAACCTACTAATTACTGTGTAATCAATTTAATAGTAATGTATCTATTTATAAATCAAAATTTATTGTAAATAAACGTTTGATATCTTTTAAATTACAAATATAATATTATTTCTTAAAAATCTTATGATTTTATAATAAATATTTTTATTACTAAAGTTTAATTAATACAAAATTGTATTAAAATAAACTTTAGTAAATACAGACATTTAATATTACATGACAATATGTCTTGGAATTTCAGATTTACTTGCAAATCTAATATTTATTATTAAAATTTAATTTGTAGAATTTATTTAGAAAATAACTACAAAACATATAATTAAATTTTAATATTTTCTTTTAGATGTCAAATATACGAAATCAAGCCTATAAATATATAGCTTGTAATGTTTCAGTAATTTATAAATAAACAATCGAATTTTCTTATATATGATTTTTCTTTTATTTTAATCACAATAAAAAATAATAGTGAATTAATTTGATAAAAATTGAAAAAACTACTCAAATATTAATTGAATATGTTCTTTTATGGTTGGTAATAACATATATTCGACATATTTAAAAAAATGATTATTAAAACATTTAAAATTATTTGAAAGCAACATCTTCTTTTTAAGGTAAAAATTATAGCAAATATTTATTGTAAAATACACAATTTATGTATAATAAAAATAATTTACGTAATACAGAATATTTTTTTAAATTTAAGATTTAGTCATTTTATATAAGTACATACTCTAACGTACCCATACAATATTTTTAAAAAATATTTTATATTATAGTCTAAATGAAAAAATTCTTACCCAAACTTTATGAGAAAATAATCTGTATGTAATAGAATGAAATGCTCTTTTTTATAAAACTACAAACATTACAAATAATGGAAAACTGTTTATTTACAAAATATGACAAAAATATTTATTTAATCGAATTCAAAATTAATAATTGTGAAGAATAAAAATTTTAAAGATACCAAATGCATTACTTCAATAACGGACATATTTTATGGACTGTTTAAGCATATGTATAATGAATATAATCAGTTTTATAATTAAGGAAACTTTCTGTATTATTAAAAAGTTTTTATTACTTAATTTTTGGAAATTTTTTATTTAAAACAACAGTATTAAAAATTAGTATTAAAAAATGTTGATATGACTAATAATTAAAAAGTAGTAAATTCACAAAAGCAGTAAAAATATTTTTAATTAGAAATTGGATAATAAAAAGAAATATAAAGTATTGATAGCGGATAAATGAGCTACTCGTTTTGTATATGATTTAATAATAGTAATTTATTTATTAATATAAGTTATATATTAAAGATACAATGACTTGTTATTAAAATAGTAACGTTCGTGACGGAGACTTGGTATAGTCTGCTATTGATGTCTACTTCTATTCTGCTTTTATTCTGTTTTCAGAAAAAAACGTGATGTTTATTCAAATACAAAAGAGCTGAGTCGCATAAAGTAAGAGATATATAATATAATGCTTATTCAGATATTGTGGGATACAAGAGTGATGAATCAAATAAAGTACCGGAAACATCCCCGATAAGATTAAAGATATAACTAGACAAATAATATTTTAATTATAGTTTATCTTTAAATGTATAATTCGATTTAGTTTTTAATCTGGTTTGTTTTATAAATACTTTCTCTTCCTCCGAGTTCATTGCATTAGTCGTTTGTACAATTGTAAGATAAGATTTAGAAATATATATTATAGGGACATTTTCTAATTCTTTTTTTTTGTTACAAATGTTTAGTGTCAAAGAATTGATAATCTTACTACATCTATATGTTTCGTCATATTGATGTTTGTTTGTTCGATTAATTCTTTTGTAAAACTTAAATAATATGTACAATATAATCAATAATAAAATAAAATATATACTGTAAGAATAATACGTAGTTCGTATTTGTTCTTTCTGATTGTTTAATATTTCATCAGCTAATTTGGATAAATCTTAAAGTTTGAGACTAGCAATTTTTAATTTTTCAAGATTAAGATTTGATATTTTTATTTGTTTTAGTATTGGCGTGTAAATAAAATTTATAGTGTTTTTTGTACAACAATTGTCTTCTAGTATATGAAATTGTGGTGTATGTGATATATAATTACTATCAAAAGAATTTTCTGTTATCAACGTTGCTGATGTTGTATATTCCTTACTACCATGTTCTCATTTAATAATACCAAAACTTTGTAATTTAATATTGCTTAATGATATTGGGTTTTGACAACCAATAGTTATATCTACAATTTTGGGCAAAATATATAACCATATATTTTTATTTGTTAACTTATTCCAAATACAATCTTCTAATTTTGTCGTAATCTTCAGGAATATGAGAATTTGAAAATTGTAATTGGATTTCACAATACTGTTAGAATGTTATTAATTTGCATATTGATAAAGCAATATCCAAGTAACTCGGTATTTTGCGTAAATAAACCACTAATCTTTACTTTGATATTGTCATAAAAATCAACATTTGATAAAAAGTTAGAAAGTTTGATAAAAGAAATATCAACTCCTGTATCGGCAAGAAACTCTATACTTAAATGAAGCTCTTTGATTTTGAAATTAATTATATTATACGTATAGTAGACTTTACAGCAATCAGTTAAGAAGATGTATTTGGAATCGTTAAATAAATTATTTTTTCATTATTCTCTAATACTTTGCCTTTAATAAACTTATTTTTCTTGGTTCGGCAGTAAGCAAAGAACGATTGAAGTTTAAATGACATTCATTAAATGGATTAAGATTCTGTAAATGTGAATTGAAATTAAAATTTGGATTTGAATTAAAATTTTGTTTTCTATAATTATTAAATTGTCGTTTTGGACATTCTTGTATAGCATGTCCAATATTTATGCAACAGTTGTAACTTTTTATTTAATTATGCAAAATATTATTGATATACTATCTATTTATTTTTAGCCGACATTCGGATTCCAAATGTCCTAATTTTTTACAGAATTACAATTTTTAAATGATTTATTTTATCTATAGCTGCTTAAAAATTTATTTTAATTTATATTGTAATTATTTGTATATTATTTAAGTCGGCAATGAAATTCTAAATGTCTAGATTTTTTACAATGATTATAAAATTTATACTCTCGTATGCTTAGATTTTGAAATTTTTCGATTTCTCTTAAAGATTTTTGTTTGATTTCTTCAGTAATCGCGAATTAGACAGTATCTTCAAAATAGTAGAGATTTTGTAATTTTACAATAATTGCTATATCCTTTTCTAAACCCATAACAAAGACATCATTAAGGCTTGAGTTTTTAGTAAATTTACACATGTAGCTCGATCGGCAGCTATGAGTGTATTATCAAAACTATTTGTAGTTTTTAACGAGGCAGTTTTCTATCTATCGTGAATAACATAAAACATCTTCGTTATGGCCTTGTCTATACGATAATAATTCTAATTGACATTAACTATGTAATCATTTGTCCGAATACCAATTGTAAAGCCAATTTGCGAATACTCGATTTCTAATTAAAGTTTGCATTTTTCCCGTAATTTTTCTTTGAATTCCAAAACAGTATTTTTTTCTGTCAGAGATTCTAATAAGCTCTATGCAGTGTCGAAGTTATTACAAAATTCGTATATTTTGGTTTTATCAACATTTAAACTAGAAAGCATTTTGTAAGCGGTTTCAATTTATAGAGACATTTTTATTTTATAATTTGCTTATCAATTTTTTTATTGCAAAAGTTTTTAGTAAATTTTAAATTGCTTACAGTAGGAGAAGTATACTTTTCATTGCTTTGTTGAAGAAAGTAGTTATATTGCGTTGACGGTGGTGAAGTAGATAGCAGCGGTATTGCAAGAGTCATCCGTTGATTTTCGTCTTGATTTAGTAGAAGCAGTAATATTAAAGAATTAGCGATATTATAGAGTTAACGATAATATAGTATAATCAGCAACGATATATTAGATTCAGCGATATTGTAATAAATTCAGTGACGATGCAGTAGATTCATCGATGTTGTAGTAGATTCAGTGATGATGTAGTGGATTCAACGATGATATAATATAGACAAAGACACAGTGATGAAGTCTTTTGCGTCTTTCATTTTTCGAGTAAAGCTTTTAGTCCCTGTTCTTTAAAGAAGTAACGCAGCTTGAACATACGTTTATTCTCTCAAATTGATTTTTTCGTATGAAGATAAATTTTCACACAAAACATCCAGCACTTCTGACACCAATTGTAAAGGGTTAATATCAGACAAATAAGTTACTCGTTTTGAATATGATTTAATAATAGTAATTTATTTATTAATATAAGTTATATATTAAAGAAATAGTAACTTGGTGTTAAAATAGTAACGTTCGTGACGAAGACTTGGTATGGTCTGCTATTGCTGTCTGCTTCTGTTCTGCTTTTATTCTCTATTTTCAGAACAAAACGTGATGCTTATTCAAATACAAGAAAGCTGAGTCACATAAGGTAAGAGATGTATAATATAATGCTTATTCAGATATTGTGGGGTACAGGAATGATGAGTCAAATAAAGTAAGGGAAAGATGATATGTACATTAGAGAAGAAATGAAAATTTTAACGATAAAATAAAAAAATTAATATTACAAAAATTAGTTTCATAGGTATGTAACATTAATTACGAAGAATAAAATTTTATACGAAAGTAGAATAATTTTATTATTTTAAATATTAATTTTGAAATGTATTTTATCATTAATTTTAAATGTGCATAATTGTAAATTTATTAAATTAAAATATAATCTTGCTTAGAATTACAAATTGAACGTTTTTATTAATACTTTCATAGTTTAATAAAAATAAATATTTCTGTAGATTTAATTTTTATTAAATATTTTCAATCTTTATCTAAACACTGATTAAATCATTATTTTTCATCTAAAATTGTTTCTCATATTTTTATAATTAAATAAACAGAGTTATGAAAGAAACCCTAACCTAAAAACATATTTTCAGCATTATTTTGAAAAAAATTAAAGGTACATACTGAACACTACTATGCTTATTAAAGTAAACAGAGCAATAATAAAAAATTTTAGGCATTAGACTGTATGTACATGAGCCAAATAGTGTTGGTACTTCCAAATGAGTTCATATTGATTTTTGCGTTAATCAAATTATTAAATTTGAAGTTTTGACCATAAAACAGACAAAAGATTTATAACATTCTAATAAATTATAATAAATAATACTAGCATCGCCAACAGTATAAAAAGCTCCAGGTATATACCCGAATCATTACTCTCGTCTTTCTTGATTTTCATTAACTTGAGTGTATATGCAACTCAATCTGTGATCTCCTTAACAACCCGCACTATAACTTTTAATAATATCGAACTGTTTAAAGATTCATAGTTTCGCTTTTATAGTGTATTTGTTCTGCCCTTACATCAAATTCAACTTTTGTCATTGAAACTACTTTCCTTGACGGGCCGATCATCTACCTTCCCCGGTTGACGTGATCATCTTCTTTTATCCTACACATCAACCTCGATACATTCAAAAACATTTTTATAGTACTGCATGATCATGGTGGCAAGTACAACGATTCTATTTGATAAATTTTCAACCGGTGAGTGATCACATCTTCTGTCGTCTAACATGTTCGTCATTTACTAATATTTTTTAAATTAGTCAAAACATTCGTGTGATTGCTGTAGAAGATTCTAAATTAACAGTATTAATTATACTAAGTAAACATGACTCCGTTGTTTCTGAATAATGACGTATTTGTATATTGAAAGGCTGTTAAAAATATGTAAAACTATTGCAACTATTTGTTATTTTCAAATTAATATCAATGTTTTCTTCAGAAGATCTGATAAATTGTATTTCATGTAAACATTTTTTTCAATTGTGATGAACGATTACAAATTTTGAAAACAAGTTCATTTGACAAACATCTTGTAATTTTTTATATTAATTAATAAAATGCATGAATTATAATTAAAAAATATCGTGTAATTAATGCACTCCATTGTACTTTTAAATAATTTTATAAATATTTTTAAGAGTGATTCTATTTAAAAAATTACAACACTTTAAAAATATATATAATTATAAAAGTAATTATTACAAATAAAAATATTTCAGTCAAGATATTTAAGTGTAGTTCTTGCAAATTCACAAGCTATTTGAGCAGATGTTTTTAATCGATAAATGTCTTTTACTCGTTAAGATTTTACAACTTCATTTTGATGTATAGCAAAATTATTCATATTTGATTACCAGTAATTTATATGTTTTGAATAATAAATAATGCATTATATTTATTACATAATATATATTTACAAGTCCCCGTTTACATGAATATTAAATGATTTTCTTTTCGTTTGAAAATATGAATTCTTATATAAATTTGTAATTTCTTTTTTATGATGTTTTATTTAATTAATAAGGCCAAACTTTCATATCAACATTTCAAAATATTTTCGAGTTATAAATATAACACTATGTAATAAAAGAATGAAAAAATTTCATGACAAATTTATTAAAATTTTTATGTTTGCCTTAATATAATAAATTGTATGTTAATTTTAAAGTTTAATTTAATTTCGGTATACAAAATTTATATCGAAATATTTATATTATGAAAAATTTTTTAAATATATACAATCTCTATTTTGCTAAAAAATAAAAAATAATAAATTTTTATATCTAAAAATTATTTATTTTACATTAAAATAAAAATTAGAAAATAATTAATTTAAGTATAACAACCTATAGAACATCTTTAGAATTTCATCATTTTCAAAAATTGAAACAAGTTTTTTCTCTTCATGTTTTCAAATTTGTATTTTAGGTTATGAATTTTGTCAATATATTAAGTATATACTCATATTCCATAAGAAAAGTTATTATTATAGAATTATTAATATAATTGTAGAATTATTGTATGTAGATGTGAAGCAATTTGAGTCATTTCACATATAAAATAGTGATATGATTTATATTAATATATTAATTTTAATTATATTTACATAATTCTGTTATTTTTCTTGTATTAAATTAAAAATTTTAATATTTAGAAGCATAATAGTTTACAATAAAGTATGAAGTGTTAAAAATACTAACAACTATATAATAATAACTTTTATAAAATAATTGAAAAACTTACAAGTATAGAAAAATTTATATTTTGAAGTATTAATATTATAACCTAATTGACATACTTTTATAAAATTTCGAAAATATTCTGGTAATATTAAAAAAAAATAGATAAAATAGTAACTACAATATACGTTATATATTAAAATAACTATTTTAAATTATAAAATGTTGACTTAAACTAACTATCATATGTTATAACTATCATATAACTATCGTATGTCTTATCAATATTTTTAAATGTAAATTTATATATAAATACCTTTTGTAAATTTATTCCAAAATAATTTATTTTAAAAATTTATTTATTGAATAAGTTTTATTACTAAGGATAAATCCAAATTATTATTAGGAGAAATTTTAAGATATAAAGTAATCAATACTTATCTTGTGAAAGTTAAAATTTAATAATTGTTAAATTTTAAAATACATTAATTACATATATGTTAATAAGTTAGAATTATAATATTATTTCAATGAAATGAGGATTTACAAACATAAAATTTATAAAAAAATTTATAAACTACGTCAAGAAGAAGTTATGTATATAATTATGTATTAATACTGCTACATATTTTATATACTCATCAAATTTTCTTTTATAATATAATTTACTTTTTAGTAAATACATTGATTATTTTTATTGTCTAAAATAAATTAAATTTATTATTATTATAAAAGTGTTAGGTTATTGTAAGTTACTAATATAATATTTGAATGTAAAAACTTTGTAAATTTATAATAAACTCATAATATTTTATTTAATATTCTATTAAAATTATAGCCTGAATTTAATCAAATTAAAATTTTTTATACTGGATTTGATAAAAAATATTCTACATTTTAAATTAAGTAAGTATACTTTCTAATTATATCTATTTATTATTATCTATCTTTCGTTGATATCTATCTTTCGACAATTAAGATGCATTGTCATAAATTAGAATATTATTTGTAAAATTTGTCTATAATATAAGTTTATCCATTAAGAATAATTTTACTTAAATATAAATTATAGTAAGAGTATAAACATACATAATCTCATACCACAATGTTTTTTTATAATCAGCGATATTGCAACAATCATATATATAATTTCATTTTATATAAAATAATGCTTTTGAACAAGGTAGAAAATTCTAAAAAAATAATAATTACTTTACAATTATTTTGTATCCATTTTTTTCATTTTCTTTTGTGTATAAATGAAATACAATTTATATTAAAGTAATTAAATTATGTTTTGAAGAATACGAATTTAATATATAAATTATTTTTATTTAATAGCGATTTGTTTTTTAAACGGTATAAATACATGTAATTAAATTTATATAATTACTTGTATGTTTTTCTGCTATTTACTTTATAATTTTTAATTTTTAAAAGTTATTTAAAAAAACAATGTAAATACTTATTAAAATAGTGTATTATAAATACAGTTACATTCTTATCATTAAATTTGCATGAATTAAATAAGATTTATTAAAATTTCTATAGAAACTTCCATATAAATTTATATACTATTATTTGAATAATAATTTTATTATTTCAATTAAAAATTTTTAATTGTATTAAGAACATCAATTACAAATATTTTTCATCAATATAAATATAAGATATGAAGTACAAATTGTGAATAAAAACTTAAATTTGCAGTCTCTAAACATTTATATATTTATTTTTATTTAATAATAAATAGTAAGTTATTATAATAACAGTAAAGATTGAACTTGACATATTATAATTTCATTTTTTACACCAATTTCGTTTTTAAAAACCATTTATTATTCACCTTCCGCCACTCAAAAAATATTTAAGTTTCCCTATATTCACTTTCTCTTTTTAATTTTTTAATGAATTTGTAAATGCTTCTTAAAATAAAGTATAATATAGTTAAGTAAAAATTATAATTTATAAAAGCCAGTTAGGTTACTTAAAGTTGTAAAACACATGTATGTTGTGTATGTAAACAGATACATGATCTAATAATAATACATGTTCAAAATGTAAGACCGGTGATTTTATCACTTACTTTAGATTATCAAGAAAATTAAAATATAGTTTTATAAAATCTCTTAAAAAAATAAAAGAAAAGAAAATTCAACGCTATTGGACCGATTATATTTTAATGGCTTTCTGATTCCCTATCAGGTACACTTTCAACTGCAATACCAAAAGGTTGTTTTAGGACATTGGTTGGTACAATCTTTTTTCTCTTTAAATTTTACTCTAATTTTACTTTATTATCTTAACTTATCCAAGGAAATGGAATTGTTCATTTTATCTTGAGAATTTATCATTCAAGAATAAGGCTTTGCAGAAGTTAACCTTATCGACCGAATCCCACTTTATATATATTCGAAAATGTTTATGTCTAAGTTGTGATTTCTAAAAATATTTGCTAAAAAATTTTGAACGAATTTTCATAAAAATATAATTATGAAATTAATATAATTTTTTATTAACTCAATTAAAAGCATACTTCATGAAACATCAAAAAATTAATTTATTTCTTTCTCATTTTTTTTTCTTATTTTCTAATACTTATATAAGAAATATTAATGCAAATTTTAATTATAAATGAAAAATTTAAATAAATAAGAATAAAATTTATTTTGAAAACAATAATGATTGAATTAGTTTCTACAGAACTTTATTCACAAATACCATACTTTCAAGGTAAATTTGATTTTTTGAGACATTCCTCTACATTCGATTTTATTTCAAATAATTTTTCACTTTCGCAATAATCAACATTTTATAATATAACTAGTTTATATTATGTTTAAAAATATTAAAATTTTTTAAAAATATACAGATAACCATTTTGTACAAAACTTCATTTTACTTTAGAAAAACAAATATTTTTAAAATGTTATTATTTTACAACAAAATCTAACTCATAATCATATAATTTTTCTCAATAAAATTCTGCAAGGTTACAATATTTTACTTAAAATAATTTTATAAAGTTACTGCAGATATAATTAATAAAACTTATTCGGAAAATTCTTTGAATTACATACTTAACTAAAATTCATTGCATCCTACTTGTTTGAAATCAAACATCGACAATATAATTAAAAAATGTATTGTTAATTATTTATAAAAATTTACTTATGAAATTCAATGTTATATAAACGATAAATATTATTATGATATTTATAAAATTATGTAAATGATAAAAAATTAAAAATACTTTCGAATGTTTCAAAACAACTCATGTTTAATAAAAAGTGCAATAATCAATTTCAGCTAAAAAACCTTATGATTTAGAAGCTATAACATAATCGTTTGAGCACTATTTAATATAAAAATCATACATTTATTCATCATTAGTATTTGCAATTTGTAAAATGTTGCAATATTTACGAGATCTCATAATTAGTGAACGAGATAACGTTTTAACCATTAGAAATCAAAAAGAGAAAAAAAAGATCAAGTTTGTAGAATACGCATGCAAAATAAATAAGTTTACACATCCTTTCGATTACGGTTAATTAACAAAAAATTTCTACGTCTGCTAAATATAAATGACAAAGTCGCACATTTTTGTATAACAGGAGCATCTTAATCTAATCAAATTGTTCCAGTGACAAACGGTAGACGAACCCTGAGATGGAATTCGAACACGCCGTAACATAACTTGTACTTTAACTACTTTATCTTACTCTAAGACCTATATCTAATTTAGTTGACAAAAAAGTATTTGATTTGATAATTTATGAAGTACGTTTTTTCAAGATATGAAAATATTTTAAAAATATCATCGATGTTTCATAATATTCATTATTCAAATATTAATATAATTTAAATAAATAAATGATTTCTGACGATTTTTGATTAAATGAGAATCAGTGACCATATTTTCGTACAATCGTATTTAGTGCGAATGGAGCACTTAATGTTTAACTTCACACCTTAACACATTAAGTAAATTAGAAAATATCTTTGGAAATCGTCAGATTATTTTTAAATTTAAAAGATTTAAATATTAAGCTGTATAAATATATTTTATATTTTATTATCTACTATAATAGAAGTCATACATAACTTTAAAGCTATACTACAAATTATTTTTGTTCAAACAAAAAATTAAAAATATTAATTATTGAATAGTATAAAAATAAAATCTCATTTATTCAACAAAATATAATATTAATTTACATTACTATTTATATTTTATTACAAACAATTTTTTTAAAAATTGTAGTTTTTAATATTTTTTAATAATAGATTTAAAAACTCGATTAAAAGTATGTGTGAAATATTTTATTTAGTGAAATTTGAACCATATTTAAAAAAATCTCTTTCTTTCGCAAATAAATAATTGATAGTCCTGATTGGAATTAAAATTATTCTTATAATTACATTTTCGAATTTTCATTAAAATTATGATATTTTGTAATATTAGATCTATTTAAATAATTTACAAATATAATAACAATACTCGTAAAAAATGTTTTGATTATAAAACGAGATAAATTTTTTAATAAATTATTAAATAAAAATTTATATTATTAAATTAAAAATATTATACTTTTATATCTAAAAAAATATTATTATTTGTTTTTACAGATTATTTACACAAAAAAATGAAGTACAAAATAAGTTGTCATTTATTTAACATTCATTCGATTTCATTTAAACTATGAAAAATTTAAAATAACTTTTATATTAAATTATTCTATAGATTATGCTTAAATATTTTACATTAGAATATTTAATAATCAATAATAATGAAAAACAATTGATCTTCAATATTAAATTTATTATTTTTCAAATATTATATTTATTTATAAAATAAGTAGACAAATTTAAATTATTAAATTTTTTATAGAAACGTTTAAAAAACTGTAAAATAAAGACCTCTTTTAGTAAAATTTAAGAAAAATGTTTAATTGCCTTATTATATCTGCTTACTTTTATTTACTTTATTTGTTTCTGTTTTTATTTATTATTTTATTATAATTACTTTTATTTTTTTTTACTTTTATTTTTTAATATCTTAATTTGAAATTTAAATTTATTTGAATTGATTAAATCAGCAACAAATATGTGATATTACTAAAATAAATTACAATTTATTATATTAATTTTAGAATTATGTAAATATAATTCGATTATTTTTAATATTTTGGTAGAGCGTATTTAAGAATTTAAAGAATATTCAATACATTAACAAAAATATTTGGCTTGTCATAACTTAGACACAATGTGCTGGTTCAATTACATTCACCAGTATATGATTTTTTCACTATCAATAGTATTTATGTTACAAGTAATGAGCGATTATACGAAGCACGAGAGACAGCTAACTAAAAGAAACAGTTAAAATTCAAAAGATATTACTATATAATATATAGTAATTTTATATTCAGTTCTAATAATTATTTTTACAGAAAAACTTATAATATTTTCAAATCAGCACTAACAAAGCCATTTTTGCACTATTGTGAAAAATAGAAAAAAAAATAAAACAACATCGAATTCCAAGAATATTATGAAAAATATTTATAATTAAGATATTAAAAATTAGATATATGGTAATAAATTAGCAATAATAAAAGTAATATATTTTTTATATTAAATTAAATATAACTTACCTAATAATGGTAAGTAATTCTAAAAAATTAATGATAATTAATGTGGAAGGAATTTTGTCGATACTGAAACATATGGTTGAATAAATTAATAGAAAAAAATTTAGAATTTAATTAATATAAGAAATTTGTATTAAATATCTCGTTTTTTGAACTAAAAAATATTTCTTAAAATAGATATTTATATCGCTATCACTGATGAAAATAATTAAATAATTTAACATTAAGATTAAACAGCTTGTAGGTCTTTTAATCAAAACTACATCGGGTTTTTCCATGTCTATTAAAAAATAGTCACAACACCCGAAAAAACAAAAAATTTACATTTTATTTTCTTTATAAACTCGACTTTTATGATTTATTATTTGCTTATTTATTTACAAGATTTTTATATACGATTTAATCAGTCCAATGTATATAATATCACACATTAAATATATTTAATAAATAGTTCCATAAATGTCACAATATGCATAAAATTATTATAACACATTTAAAAGATGTAAATATTTAAACTCACTACAAATATTATAATTATTATAAACTATAATTAAATTACATAATTAATTCACAATTTTCTATTATAATTTTTAAGATATTATTGTTTTCATTAAGAAATACAAATTATTTTAAATAATATTTTAAAAATACTAAATAAAAGTTTCAAATTTATTATCCAAATTTTATATATATCCAGTACAAAATAGTGTCAATTTAATTAAAAGTCAAAGTATTTGTTTTAGTTACTAGATATCTCATATTTCATGATAATTGCAAAGAATATTTCTTTTTTTCATTCAATACTTTAATACATTTTTAAAAGAATTATTAATTTTCATATCTACAATTATCTAAAACTATTTATTTAAAGAAAAATAAGAGTTAAGTCTTAAACACTAGTTTATTTTTATTCTTTATTTCTATTCTTTAATATTTTTATTCTCAAATAATTTTTATTTGTTAAACAAATCATGTTATAAAATAAAAAATATAAATTTTAAGTGAACTATAAGTTATATAACAAGTAATTTGGAAAACATATTATATTTATAGTTTCTCATAAAAGATTCATAAAATTATGGGCATATTCAATTAACTGTTATAAAATTTTATTTTTTACAATGATTATTAATTGTTTACTGTAATATAATATTAATATTGTTTTTATTTCACAAAAATATATTGTATGAATATCTTTTTTATTTTTTAATAAATTCCAAATTTTTTTCCCATTAAATTATCAGTTAATAGATTAATCATTTCATTACTTTTTCAATCATGTTTTTGTTGCTTTATGTTTTTCTATATTATTTAGCCTACGTATTTGCGAACTTTCAACTTATTATTTTGTATTGAATCATATAAATTGAACTGAAATAATATTATGAGAACTTTATTGTTGTTTTATCCTATCATATAAATGTTTACTAATAGATAATTTCTTAAATGTTTATCAGTCTTATAATTACAGAAGCATTCTTTTTATGTAACTAAACCATTATTAGTTTTATTTTAACGCTTCATGTACTACGATCAATATTCTATTTTTATTTTTGAGAAATTTTAAAATACTTTTAAGTAACCATTAAGTTATCAAAAAACTTGTATCGTTCAAAAAAAAATTGAATAATTAATTGATAAGTAAATTAAACACTAAAATAATTTTAAATATATTTCTATTTTTTTCTATTTTAAACTTTGTTTTAGTAATATTTCAATATATCTTTTTCAATTTAAATATACATTTTATTTTTCATCAAATTAAATACGAAATCGTATGATTTT
Organism: Dolichoris vasculosae; assembly: GCA_018907195.1. Lineage (NCBI taxonomy): Eukaryota > Metazoa > Arthropoda > Insecta > Hymenoptera > Agaonidae > Dolichoris > Dolichoris vasculosae. Next base: position 2,196,221 of record JACCHY010000002.1, on the reverse strand, counting down.
ATCTTTTTATTCAGAAAATTGTGCATCAATAGTACTTTATAAGCAATATATATATGGATAATATTATATAAATATATAAATTATTCATGCAATAGTTATATACAAAAATTATTAACGATTATTCAGTGATAGATAAAAATTTTTTTTTTATATTTCTTGAAAACTATATTAATTTTCATAATTTTATGTTCAACATAAAATAGTTATTTAAAGCTAAATTTTGTATCAAATATTATTTATAGTTCTGAAAATATTTATATTGATGAAATCATTATTATTTAAGGATGACTCCAAATTTAATATAAAAAATTAAGTTATCAAGCATTTATTATTAAGTAAAAGAAAATTATGTAATCATGCAATTGAAATATATGTTAATTTAACTTAAAATTACGAAATAACCATTCATAATTTTTAAAAATAAACTGTTACATTAACATATATCTACATTTTTAGTAAAATTATAATTGATTTCTAAATATCACGCTATATTTCGATAAATATTTGTGTCATAAAATTTTATGAAACAGCTACTTTTTAAATAAATTTTATTACTATTGCATTAATTAATAACAAATTGTATTCTATTATCTTTATATTATAATATAGACTTAATAAAGAATTATTAGAGTTACTCATACTTGTTATTATACAATTACATATCTTCCATTTATTCAAATTTAATACATCAGATAAAAGTTTTATGAATTTTCTAAGTGGTTATATTAAATCACGTTAATAAATCATATAAATAATTTTTGATTTTTTTTTTAAACGATATCTCAATCTTTATATTAAAAAAAGATAACTCATCAAAATTTAATACAAACATGTATGATGTGTAAAAAATGCATGATCAATTATATGATATTAAAAAAAAATCGTAATTCATAATAATCTTACATATGCTTTATCTAACGTATTTTATCTTAACTACTATAAAATAATTTTGAGTTTCATTTGAAAAATTAAATAATATATATTGAAGTAATTGTTATGAAACTAAATTACAGATTTTAACAGAAATAATATATCTAATAAATATGAAAGAAAATTCAGTCGACAAATATATTTAAAAAAACGATATATTTATATATGTGCAATACGTTTGTATATATAAAATAAATTTTTATTTATATTAATATAATTGATTTTTATAAGATGATCTTTATTGCAAAGATTTATATTAAATTACATATAGATTATATTGTCATAATACAGAAGGATTTTTCTGAAGAATAAATAGAAATTTTAATAATAAAATGAAAAAAAATTGTTCGTGTTCTATATTATAAATTTTGTCTAAATTTATTTTAATAAAAATTCGATGAAAACATTCTGCAGTATTATATATATGATATTAATAATATTAATATCTATATAGTTATAAAAATTTTATTTTACTATTGTCATTGTCACAATGATAAAAAATGTTAATATCTTAATTAATTGTTTTATACGTCAAATGTTCAATGTCGTAGCTATATTCAAGGTTTTCAATCTTTAATTTCAAAACAAACATGAATATTAAATACAATAATTTCAAGTTAGTAAATATTAAATATATCTTAATATCGTTTTTACAATTAAAAATCTTCAGTTAAATTTAAATTTCATAATTCAAAAATACTCTTATATATACAATTATCGTATGACATCATACATATTTGGATGATTTCACAGAGTCAACTACCTGTTTTCTTTATATTCCACATATTCATCGTTTTGAATATCTTTACAAATTTTTATTCCCCGTTAAAGTCATAAAAATTTTAGAGCCACATAAATTTTTAGTCGCACAGTACGAACTAAAAATGTTCGAATCATAATTTTATCATTCTTTTAATTGAACTGGACGAAATATATTTAACTTTGATAACTGCGTGTATTACTTTGAAAATACAAAGTCGTAAATTCGTTTTTAAAGTTTTATTTTCAAAATTTATGGTCATACGATAATAACCGCAAATGAAGAGAAAAGATTCTTTTTTTTCTTCGGACATCGTCAAACCCTTTTGTAGTTTTTCTCATTGTGAATAAGAGAAAAAATTACTCACAAAGATATCAATTTCAAATATTGAGCAAAAGTTTTAGTATTACTGTACGTTCATATTTAAAATTATCTTTTTAAACCTATTACTTTTCAAGGTTTTAATGAAAAAAAATGTTTACTTTCATTATTTATGAAATATATAAGCATAAAATAATTAATGGACTTGATGACTGATTTTTATAGTAAAAAAGAAATAGCCCCTTCTTTGAAAAATAACCATTCATTTACTAAATTACCGATAACTCAATATAATTAATTTCATGAAATGTAAACATTAAAAATGTAATTCAAAGAAATAAAATACAATAAAATTATAATTATTATAGATGGAAAATTTCTTGATTATTTTTAAATTAAACATTTATGTTCAAGATCGTAAAAGATAATTAATATAATACAAGTTGTACATAATAAATACACTTGCTCAAAACGTATTTTATGAAATTTCAATTAAATTTCAATTAACTTCAATACATTTTTAACTATATGTTACTTGTGTAATTTAACTTATTTTCATCAAAATCATAAAATACATATCAAAATTGTTACTGAAAAATCATAATCTTAACGATTCATCCATTCATTTTCATTTACTTATACAAATTCCTAACTTTTAACTAGATATACAAAAAATCTTTTGATTTCAAACAAATAAAGAAAAAAATTTTAAGTTTATTTTCACCGTTATTAATATAAAACAAAAAATGAATATTAGTTTTGAATAGAAAAAAATATATTTACTTTATTATATATAAAAAAGGCAGTAAAAGAATTTTCTAAACATTTTTTTTTTACTTTATATTATACATTTTTTTCAGTTTTCAAAATAATCTTAATTACATATTTTAAATCATTAAGAAGTATTATTTCTGTATAAATTGTAAAATTAAAACAGAAGTAGTCAAAAATTTATAATTATAATTATTATTCAAGATAAATTTAAATATTTATAATTAATCAGATACTATATATAAGTTTATACTGCTTTATTAATCAAAGAATAAAAATTCAAAGCAATACTGATAACTGCATATTATAAATAAAATATAGCTTGTTTTACTCATTTTATAATTCGACTGTGCAATCTAAATTTACTAAGCATAAAGTTTTTAATTACGAAAAATTTACGATGAAAACAATATAACTTAAATAATATCATTTATAATAAGGTATTATGAAAGAAAAATAAGGCATTTTGAAAGAAAGGAACTATATTCAATTTTAAATCTGATAAACTCTTTCTGATTTAAATATGTATAGTAATGGTTACTTAGAAAGCCTTTTTTTAAATGGATAAGGATAATTCGTCATTTAAAAGGAAGAACGTATTATAGTTTATATGTAAACATAAAGAGATAACACATTTTTCTATCAATTAACGAATTGACCTCGGAATACGTTTTTTATATTTGAATACGGTTTCAACTGTTTAGAATTAATATTTAGACAAATATTAATAATTCACAAATATCGTACAAAAAATAAGTACTGGTTAATATAATCCTTTGCCCGGTGTAATAAAATCAAATTAGAATAAATAGCATGACTTTGTCATTGCTTTTTCTTATAGATCTTATAATATCTCAATATACTATTGAGATACTAAAAATCTAGCTAAGAAACGCGTAAAAAGAGGCATCTTAATTTTTTGACATATAAAATTTCTCGTTTTCAATCCAATAAAAAACATTTATATAAAGATTTTTTAACTAAATTTCTTCAAAATACATTTAATATATTGAAATATAGAACCTTTCCTTTTAAAATAAAAATAAATATTCAGAGATAATATTTAAAAAAAAAGTTTTAATTTTTAATAAAAATGTGGCAGTATTTAATAAAGTTTTTTAAATCATAAATTAATTTTAATAAATTACTTTTGAGTCTTTTTCTATCCATTCTTCTTATTTCGTATAAATTAGAATAGCTAAATAATAATAAGAATTATATCTTTTAATATTTCTATTTAATCAATTTAATCATTTTGTAAGTATTATGTAAGGTATATAATTTTAAAGCAAAAGAACATTACATAAAAATATACAATTCTGTCTAAAATAAAAAAATTAATAAGATGAAGCTTATGCGTATTACGTACAAACTATTTCTTTTATTAATTATACATTTGAATCAAAAACTTATAATGTTGGGGTCTGTTTAACGTGATCTCTGTCATTTAAATAAAATATTATTAGACCAATTATATTTATTGTGAAGTATTGATGTTCACCACTACTTTTGCTTTTTTATTTATTATTCAAAAAATTCTCTATATAATCAAATCTACTTAATGATTGAAAATTATAAGCTAATTTTAATAATTTAACGATAGATATTTTAACTTATTAATCATTTCTATAATATTCTAAGTTAAATATTTTCTTGGTAATAATTACAATGAGTATTTTAAAAAAATATATACTCAAATGAAATAATTTATTCCTAATAATGAAAAAGTAACGATGATACAATCTTTATTTTCTTTCAAATTATTTGAATTTTTAAGTATAAGAATGATTTAATAAATGTTCTTGTAACCTTCTTATTATCAAAAAAGTAATAAAAATTGTCTAATATGGTGTATGAAAAATATTGTAATTTATAATATTGAATTTAATTATAAATATTTGATTTTACTATTTAAATTCTTAATGTTCCAAAAAAATATTTATACATTTATTCCATATTATTAGCTAAAAATTTTGTAATAAGTTTAAAACTTCGCTATCAAAATTAGATCATAAAAGCAAGCTGATATTTCTTTGTAAAATATTGAGCAAGAATGATAAGTTAAAAAAATTTATAAAGAAAACTATAAATAATTTTAAATGTAATAAGAATCTCTAATTTTACAATTTTCCTTCTTCTTGTTAATATAGTCATAAAATGAAAATAAAAGTACATAATTTCAATAGTATATATGTAGAAGAACTCTACTAATATATAGAATTTAAAAATCTTATGTCAGAGTATTTTTCTATCGCGCTTCTTACTTTTACACATTTTAGAAAAAATTTATTCTGATCAAATACTATAATAATAATTTCTTGTGATTAATTACCTATACTTATAAATAATATATACATCACAAATTATATAAATTATATTCAACTATTAGTTCAGTCATTATTTTGATTTCACAACCTTTCTATCTCCGCTGTTCATGATTGATATCCAAAGGAACATGAATGCAACAATATTATTCAATCAGTTTTTCGAAATAATATGTATGCATGAGTTCACATGTCTCAGAAAAAGAAACAGAGACATAAAAAAAAGCGAAACAGAAAAAAAACAATACTATACAATTATGTGACATGCAAATAAAAGTAACTTGCACGAGAATCTGAGAATAGACAACAAAATGAATCGCAGCAGTAAGAAATTTTCTCGAATGTGACTTGCTAAGTTTTAATTTGTAAAAGATTCATAAATGTGAATTATTCATGCACCGATAAATAAAATCTGTAGTTATAATAAATATGAATACTAAAATAAATCCATCACTTCAATACTGTTTTACATTCGTGACGTAAATTTTGAATGTAACTGCGATCATAGGACAAAATTTTGACAACTGTTACACTTAAACGCTTAAGTGATTGCTTTCAATTTGTTCAAAATATTTATGATAATATTTTTATTCAACATATATACTTCCATATATTACAAAAATTAATTAAAATAATATTATAAATTACAATAAAACATCTGAAAGACTAATTAATAATAGAATTATTTCAAAACTATAAAATTCCTATTATTATATAAATATCTAAATAATATATTACTTCAAATCATAAAAATTTATCTGCAATAACTTATTAACTAGAACTGAATTTTTTTATCTTATTCTAAACATAAATTTGATACTTAATTTAGAATATTATTTCTAGTAACAATAGAATTCAAAATATTATTTAAATTAGATTTAAGACAATTATATTATTTAATTAAGTAAAATTTCAGTTATATTACTGTTTTCATATATTTCAAAATTATTTAACTTCCCGTAAATAAAACTTAATGAAAAATTTCTATTATTTCCTGAATTGTTACGACTTTTATGAACGTTAAAACATGCTTTTCTAATCAAAATGAGAATACATATAAATATTATAGGTAATTTTATAAATCAAACTATCTACTTAATATGAATTCAGGTCACTATTATCTCTTATATAAAGTGTAAATTGACTCATGTTAAGACAAAACGATTCAGAATTGAGCCAGAATTATATAAATTAGCTTAAACTTGTAACATAAATTTCATAATAATTTCATTTCTACGAATTTGTAATTTTATTGTATAGAAAAAATTAAAAAATTTAATTACTTATATATATATTTATATATTTGAATTTACAATGTATATAAATTATTATTCGAAATTGTTTATTACTTGCTTTTTCTTTTTTACATTAGTTACTTGGCAGCTCTAGTTTTATAAAAATAATATTTTTGCTGTTAAAGATTTTTTCTGATTTTAGTTATTTGATAAATTATTTAAATCATTTTTTTATAATTCATGAGTTACTGACAAATAAAAATTATGATAATTTATAACTAAAAACTAAGATGCATATATTTATTACAGTATAATATAAAATTAATTTGAAAAATGACTTCCTAATTTGTTCTTAATTTTATATAAAAAAAATTCTTCTTAAGCAACTAAACTTATAATCCAATCGTGCAATATTAGAAAATTGTTTTATATAATTTATATAGTATTATTAAATTTTATTTTAAATACCTCGCTATGGTTAAATATATGCGAAGTACTTAATAGTTTTATATTGGATATTATTTTAATTTTTTCTTTAGATATATAAATAATTCAAAATAATAAGGGAATTAAATAGTAATATATTATAAAAAAATATACTAAATAATAGAAATCTTAAAAATAGTTTACAGTATGCTATAACCACTAAAATAAACGTTTGTCGTTTTGTCATAATGTAGAAATTCCGGCTGTTAAACACTTTAAAAATTTATTTTCTTAATAATAATGACTTTAAAATTTCACTATACACAAAATTTTAAATTCAACATTTAAATTTAGTATTTAATTTATGATATCATATTATAATTATACTTTTGAATACTTTTATTAATTGTTTTTTAATTTTTAACTTCAAATATGTGTGTTAGAAATTGTGTAAAATATTTCATTAAATAGTTATCAAATAGTGCAATAAATTATTTCTTGAAATTTTACTGTGATGTAGAGAATATGATTATTTAAAATAAACAGCAAAAATTTTGCATAAAATTTACTTATCGAAAGTGAAGATTTCCTCACGTAAAGATTTCCAAAAATATTAGCAGTCATTAACCCTAAAACAAGAAATTGATATAATAAGCATATAATATAAATATTTATAATTTATAAACAAAAATTATTCAAGAATTTTCAATATTTGTTAAATTTGATATAATATGTACAAGGATATAATGAAAAACAAAATTATTATAAATATTAAATAATAAGATATGTTAAAAAATATTTACGAGATGTATGCAATCGTTATCTGCTTAAAAATATATCAAGATAGAAAGTGACTCACTAAGAATAAGAAATTCTAAGAATAACAATTAATAATTTATACTATTTATAAGAAATTTGAAATAAAACGCAATAAAGTGATTATTGATTTTGATATTGTTAAAACGTTCGATCGATTTAAAATAAAAAGAAAGATGTATTAAGTTACAGATAAAAAGAAAAAAAATTAGGAATTATAAGAATAAAAATGCTATTAATATTAAACACATAAAAAAGAATTCTCTCATAAGTGCAAATAAATTTATAACAGATTTCCAAGATAGAGAATAAGTCCAAGGTAAGTGCAAGATTAAAGTTTTAAAACGGACTCGAGTACTTATTATAATGGTGGGAATTATTCGATACGATCTTGACATTTATGCACATCTTTACAAAATATTTAAAGAGCATGAAGCGATCTGTAGCTTGCAAACTCCATAAACATTGAATACCTATGGGAAAAAATTAATCACCCAATATACAAGAATGCATTTTCAGTATTCAGGGATATGAATCTTAGAATAAAAACGTTAAAGGTTTCCAAAAACGCCGATACGCTGTTCATCTGTTTAGTGATAAAACGATAAAAGGCTTCTAGGCTAGAAAAATGCACACGATTGTAATGGAAAAATATTTATAAAGCAAATTATGTGTAAAAAATTGTATATTTTGTATTTTAATATAATGTTATAATGTACTCATTTCAAATGTAAACGGTGTCTATTATTAAATTAGAACATTTAAATTTTCTTGAGAATATAGTACATAACTTCACTGATCAATTTACAACATATATTCTTTAATTAAATAAACTTTTTGTGACTTAAGAAATTTCATAAATATTACTGTATGAAAACTTTGATAAATCATTTCATTTTTAAATTTAAGCTCTTCTTATATTCCCTGTAAATATTTGATAAAAAGAATTAATTGTATTAACAGGTTTCAAAGTTTATTAAAAAATCTAGTAGCGTTAAAAAAAAAAAATTTAAATAAAATTTACTTTTTTATGTCAAGGTAAATTGCTCTATACTTGCAATTATAATTATAACTTCAATTAAAAGTATTTATGACCGATTCATAAGAACTAACATATGAAAATAGAAAAAACTGAAGATTTTATATTAACTAAAAAAATCACATGCAGTGTATAAAGGCTTTTTGGTATATTTTAGAATGTTTATCTAGCTATTATATCGGTGTTTAATAAATATCAATACTTATATAAATTTCTTTTTATTTGCTTCTATTATCAATTTGATGTTATCTTATATATGTATTTATTATTTATCTTTACAAACAATATTTTTGCGTAATGAAAAGTTTTTCTTTTTCTTTAATAATATATAACATAATTCTGTTGCAAAAATATAATTTTATATTTGTTCATTAATTGATTAAATACAGAAAGATAAAATAAATATTTGCAATTCCGAAATATCTTCGCGTATACATTATAAATCAAAATAAAATAGGTGTTCGCTTATTTCAAGAGACTGAGTTAAAATTGTTTTAAGTTGAATTATAATAAATCTATTAAATTATTCAATCTATATTTTTTATTTCATTTTTTAAAAAATAAAACTTTAATTCAAGTTTTTTTTATTATTTAATTATGGCGTATTAACAATGAGATAAAGTTTTATAATGTACAAATATATTCTATGGTTTTATTATCTACATTACAAGAATTTTGAACTCGATATCAGTCGACCTAAATCACTAAATTACTATAATAATATCGATAAATAGACCTTCGATTGTAAAAATCCGTTACTAAGGCCACTTATTATTAAAGAGAATTCAATAGCGTAAAAAGCATTTGCCCATCATGCTATAAAGCATAAAAAGGAAGTTGATCGATCCAATGTCATTATCGTTTATTATCTTCAATTACTTCGACTTTGTACTGCAAAATGACTGGTTAGAAACAATCAAATTATAATTTAGTACTCTAGATGAGTAAACGTCATAATCTATAACCACTTTTAAAGAAACTTTTTATGTTCTTTATCGTTAATTAGATTTGTAATTTCAATTGAATATGAAGGAAAAGTAACAATCTTTATAAAGTAAGTGTTATACTATTAAATTATTATTTAAATTTATTCTTATATTTTTAATTGATCTTCTTTATATTAAAAATTCTAAATTGTGATTTGAGTAATCAAACGTTCACTTTATTTGATTACTTTTTTATTGAAATAATTTATTTATTAACTTCTTATAAATATTAAGAATAATTAAATTTTATGTTTTTATTAATATAAACAATTTTAATAAATATCTACTAGTCTCGGAAAATAAGTAATTAACAAATCTTAAAATAAATTCTTTTAAAAAATTATCAAATAATTTTAAACTAGTAACAATAAAGTTCAACTATAATATATGTATTATTATAAGCCTCATATAATAGCTTAAAACTCTAATATCATAAAAAATTAATGAATAATATGGAGATCAGGATTTGTGCGCGTGTATAAATAAAAATACATAAATTCTTTGAAAAATTTTATGGAATACAAACACTCGAAGCATCATGAATGAATCACCGTTTTCTGATGAAAAAGGAGATTATTTAGGATTTTTAATATTACTAATTACAACTCTGATTTTAACTATTTAGATATAAGTGTATAGGATTAGAATATTAACCTCCCAAAAATTTTAATCCTTTGCTATTTCCATTCTTTTTCGTATATACTAAATAATGATTTCTATATAAATAAGAATTTATATATTTTTGTATTATAACAGTAATTCACTTGAATTATGATTTTCTGCGAATTATATCATGTAGCGACAAAAATTAGTGTTCAGAAGAACCTTAAAATATATGAAAAACATTGCATGTAAAAAATATGTATATAAGAACTACTAATCTAAATCATAAATTTATATTATGAATATTAGAATTTAAACCATATATTTATGTTAACGTCTCATCTTATTTGTGTTATATGTCTCTTTCTCTAAAAAATGCATTTTTTTCATAACTGTTATTTGTTCTTCTGTTCCGATTCCTTTTTTAATTATATGCTATTTTTAATATAAATTTATAATAATTACATATAATTAATACATAATTACATTTTAATTAATTATTTAAAAAACTATTGAATTATTAAACATTTTAAATTTTCAATTTATAATATAATTATATTTACCTTTCAACATATTTAATTAAAAAGTTTTCGATTAAATAGCATCTAGTTTATCAAATTAAAGAATACAAGAAATGCCTACAATATTTTATAGTATTATTACAAAAGCAACTGGAAAGTCGATAGTTTTATGAAATTTAGTACATCATAGTGTTACTTTGTATTTACAGTAACAAATAATATTCTATTAGTATATTAAATAAGTTATAAATTAGGTACTTAGTATCTAAAAATTGTAATAAAGTTTATAAAATTTTAATGAATTTAATTATACTCACTTTATTCTTATTTATATAAAAATTAAGTCTAACTTCAAAAAAATTATTTACTCATCTATAGGTCTATACATTCATCAATGATGTCAAAAAATTTAATACCCAATTTATTCTAATATTAATATTATGGTTATATAATCTTTATAATTTTAATTTAAAGAATATCTTATTATACTTACAATACTAATTTTATTTTATTCTTTATGTTACAGGTGAGTTACAAAATTAATTACTTTACTGAAACTACCAAATATATGGTTATTATATAATCATAATATTCGATACCCGACATTGAATGATAAAAAATCATTTCTGTTTACAAACATTATATGTAACCATACTTTTAAAGATTGACGAAATCTATAAAAAGGTATAAAAATAAAAGGTATGAATAATAAATTTTATATTGCAAATAAATTTTATATTAAAAATGTATAAAATATATCATCGTTCAGTATTACAAAATTTTTTATATTCGTCCTATTTTTTCTTGAATACTAAAAATGAGGATATATAAAATTGTTCAAATGTTAAAGATTGATATGTAAAATTCCATAAAATCGATAATTTAAATTATTAATTTCAAGTGCGTTTAAACAAAATAATTATTCTATTGAAAAATAATTATGTAAATTTTAATTGTTTATTATTTTAAATTATGAAATTATTTTAAATATACAAGAGAAAAAAGTTATTGTTATGTAAAGTTAGAATCTTATTTAAAAATAAATATCTAAAATATTAGCAATTTCTAAAGCTAACAATTTTACCTCTATAATAATATATATGATACATATTTAAAAAAATATTCTGTTATAAATATTATAGCATGATATAATATTTTAATTAATCTAAGTAATGATATATTGTACTTAGATATTTATATATGTTGTACTTTGATACATGATATAATAAAATGAGTTACTTTATGAAATATATAATACACATATTTAAGTAAATGTGAAGATAAAATGTAAGTAAAATTAAAATTTATAATAAAAATTTTCAATCACTGTATTTGATCATTTAATAAAAATTTAAAAAAAATCTGCTGCACATAAATACATAATTAAATTCTATTTTAATTTTTGTTTGAACTTTATAATTTGTGATATATAATTTTATTATTTTATTATTTCTTTTTATTTTATTATTTATTTTAAATAGAATGAAAAAATAATCTACAATAATAAATTTCATTCAAATGATTTTTCCACTTTTCGATTACCAATCTGCGTGTTTTCAAAAAATTGTCACATATTAATGAAAAGCGATTTACTAAATTAAAATTTTACTTGATGACCTTGTAATTAAAAAAAGTATTATACATTCATGATCGAAAAATTAAAACAATCATACTTTTGTTCAAAAAAATAAATATATTATATCAAATCGTTTTTTAGTATTCTATTGAATTTATATTCTAAAATTTAATAATTTAAAAATAAAATAAATTCATATGAACAAAATTATTTTACACAGCTTTAAAATATTCTGCTTGTATTATTCATGTAACTAAATTCTTTAATACTAGAAATTAACTATTTACTAAATTGATATAACATAGATAAAAATGTCAGTTCTCTGGAGATTAAAATCATTATAAAATTTTCCACAATGATATTAAAATTACACAATCTTCATAAATTATTTTCGATTAATCGTCTTGAAAAAATAAATTTAAAAAATATATAAATTAAATAATTTTTATCATATGTATGTAAATTACTTTTATGGTAGAGAAGTTTCTGCACAAAAGATAAAAACTTAATACTTGTAAAAAATATTATTCTTGTTATCATAAACGAAAAAAAGTATAATTCCTTAAAGATCTACCTTTGTCAGTTCATATAATTCTGTTTGCTACTTTAAAATGAAACCCATTACGTTCAATACAATGTACTTATGGTGAAAATAACAGTTTGCCTTTTGCAACGCTTTTATGATTTTAAAAATATTTTTATTACAAAATAAAGTTATGTTTATATATATTCAATATTCAAGAAAAATAATAAAAAAATCTATTGTTTAATGAAGCATACTTTGCATGAATATATTTAGAATGGTTACTTAAAGAAAATTGAGAAACCAAAGTAACCGAATAAAAAGAGAAAGAGATCAAGACAGAGAAAAATAAGGCCACAAACATTGTGAATGAACAAGAAATAATGTGTTAGAGAAAGCACATTTACTTACACGCGTGCGTTTATTGTGTGTATATAAGCTTACGTACACGAGAAAGAAAGAATGAATAAGCATTAAAAGATCGTATTAACAGAAAATAAGAAACTACTTGCTATAGGAGTTCTCTGTCGAGTATAACGACGTAAGTATACACTGCTACAAGAAACTCCTTGTTCTCTTTGCTTCCCCGCTCACCACCCTCCAGCTCAACCACACTTTTTCTCTCGAATACTCAAACAATATTCTCATACACAAATCTTTCGTCTCTATTCGCACAAAACACTATACTTACAATATCCGAATAATATACATATACTTTAGTTATACTAAAGAATGCAAAGAAACCTCATACGTGTAGATCCTCTTACCCAGAGTCATATTATAATCATAGAAAATCCTAAACAGAAAAAAACAAGCATGATAAACCGTATACGAGAGAAATGAATGTTAGACGAAACGTTAAGATGCTGAGTATCTATGTATCTTCAAAAACATAATAAGATCATGTACATATTGAAAATGATATTTATGAAATTATTCGTTATTCTTTTCCTATTTTTTTTTCAAGTGAAAGTAATTTATTCAAAAAATTATTTAGAAAATAAATAAATAAATAAATAAATGATAAATAGTTAATAATATACAGAATAATATAAGATATAAAAATGCAAGGAATTATTCATATAAGGTACAACCAGTTGTACGTGATCTTAAAGCATATAATATTATTTTAGTTCATGAGTAGTGTCTGAATTCACAACAAAGTCACAAAATTCAAAATATATAGAAATCGAAGCTTAAATATTTGCATCTCTGAATCTAATAGTTAACAAGATTTTTGTTATAAGTAACAATATTTTATATTTTAATCGGTTTTATCGTGAAAAATAATATTTTATTGAATCAAATAATAAAATATCGTAAATCCATTTTTTAAATTTAAAATATTCAAATTTTCAAATTGTTTACAAGTGTTATTAGTTATAATTTTTTTACGGTATATTTTTAGGCGAATGAGCTTACACTTTACAAATTTATAATTTAAATGACAACTTATTCAAAACAAAAAATAAATAATTTAATCAAATAATAAAAAATATTTGTAGATATTATAAGCGTCAGCTATTTTAATTTTTCATATTAATTATTCAAATACTTGAACAAATTGCATGATTTACTTAAATATATATTTGAAATCTTGTAATTAATTGTAAGAGTTATGAAACTTTAAAAAATCTATTGATATTTGCTTTTAGATTTTATAAAAATCTATATAAACGTATAGATTAAATTTATTAGAAACTAGATTTATTACGAATGTGAAGTATTAATATTTCATTGTGACAAATATTAATAAGTAATTAAGTAATAGTTTCTGTTCACATTATAAGACTTTCCCTTAGGAAAAAATAATGTAAAAAAAATAAAGATTTTTTAAACAAATATCTATAAAATAACAATATATGTAATTAAATAAGAATAAAAAAATTCTATATAAAAATTTCGAAAATCGTTAAATTTTTATAGTTATAATCATAAAATCTTGAATTTCATTGTATCAGTGCTAACTTTGATTATTTCTGAAAAAAATGGATATTGTTTTCTTTAATTGAACAATCACATAATGACTTGAAATAAATGAAATTATGATTTTCTGTTTGATTTCATAAGAATAAATATGATAAAATCAAAAGATTATGACTATTTTTTTCCAAATTTTGTATATTATACAAATACTGATAATTCTACCTTAGCTTCAATATTTTTTACTTAATATACTTATCTTTATACATCAGAAGGAAGTTATAGATTAAGAACATAATATCAAGTCTCCAAATTCGAAAATAATGTTTTGCAAATTTTTCACTCTTCAAATTCTGAATTTATTCAATTATATTGTACAAAATTTAGTCTTTTTAATATAATTCATCTGTTTAACTTAAGATTTAATTTTTTAATTCATACATTCGCTAATAAATATTGTTTAAACCTAACTAAGCGCATTATAATTACAAATATAAAATTTTTAAAATACAAATAGTTTTAATTTAATTAAAAATATTTTTCTTAAAATTTGTAAAAGTAAATTTTAATTGAATTTAATGTGATTTAATTAAATTTTAAATTACAGTAAAATCTATACAGACATTCAAATAAGTAACATAATTAAATATTAAAAAGTTTTACAAAAATTTATTTTTTCATAGTAAAATATAAAATTAAAGTATTTTTAAATGTTAATTATATAACTATGAATAAAAAATATTATTAATTAACTATGTGTTATACTATATAGATAATAAATCTAATCTTATGATACCAACATTTAACTTTTCATTATTACAAAATTATATATTTAAATGATATCAAAAACGTTTTAAAAACAAAAGAAATTTTAGAAAGTAAATTATCTTATTTTTTCTCAATTATTAAAGTTTTTATCATAAATTATATTTTTATATTATATCTTCTATATTTATAAATTAAATATTCATAACACGTGTTCCAAATTTTTGATTATAACTTAAATAATATCTAATATATAAAAAATATATTATATTCTCTAAATTTACTTAATAACAAGATTGATTTGATGAATTTTAAAAAAATGTGTTATAAAATTATAATAACAATTTATATTAATTAGATCCTTTTCTAAAATACAAATTATAAATTTTATATTTTTACACACTGAAATTTTTTTTTTTATATATTGAAATTTTTGTTTCTAATGATAAAATATTTAATAATCAAAAGTACGATTTATGTATAAAAGTAAGATTTATACTAGATCTTAAAATTTATGTGTATGCATACATGCTACTAACGTTTTTATAATATCTTCATAAATTTTATTAAACGAAATTCTTAATTATTTGTTTACACATGATTTATTATCTTATTGTAAATATATTTACAAATAAATATATTCTTAAATTTTATTAATAAAATAAGCCGTAACATAATGATACAATAATAGAAATGTATTATAACTGTATTACTGAAATAAAAATGTTGAAAATGTTTTGTAGAATAATAATGTCATAATAAAATATTTAATTTTTTCAACATAAATAACTTGTAAGCACTAAAAATCAAATTTCGGAAAAATCGCGTAGTCATAAATTTTGCTTTTGTTCATTTTTAGATAATAGTAAATTTTGTTTTGAATCTTCAAAAGAAACTATATTACGTATATACTTAAATAATTAAAATTAAAACTAAATGAAATTTATTAATTGTATACATATTTTAAAACGTTATTTACAAGTTTTGTCAAATACTTATACTATCTCTGTACATATATACTTTGAAATCATTTATCTTATAAAAATATATAAACAATACCAACTTTATAAAATAAAAAAATAATAAAATCAAAAAAAATTATAATAGAATTTTTTTTATAACCAAATATTAACAAATGTTTATATAAAGAACATCTCGATTTAATGTTCAGTATAAAAATCTACTTTTAACTTATTAAGAATACAATAAATAAATTTAAAAAATTTTTAGATGGTTTCCATGATCTTATTCTCAAATTATTAAATAACTAAAACATCAAAAAAAATCGAAAAAAAAGATAAATAAATAAAAGTTAAAAATTTTTTTTTAATGAGTTATAAAAAAATATTTATATGATAAATTATCTAAAAACATTAACTAAATATTTATATTAAGCAATTTATTATAAGTTTATGCAACATTAAAATAAATACATAAGAGAATATAATAGTAACGAGAGGTGAAAAACATCAGAACTGTTGTTTGATTTCTTAATTGCCTTTAAAATACCAACTTGTGCATATAAAAAAAAATATGCAAATTCTTAATTTTTAAAAAATATTTATTTTGTATTCAAATAATTATTTACATAAAATGTTACTTACCTTTAATTTTAATATTTAAAAAATTAAATGCTTACTTCTAGTGCAATTTACAAATCTGTAAATAAAACTGTCCATAATCAGAGATTATTATTTAAATAGAACAGACCATGCATCAATATAAAAACAATACTATAATTTAAAAAATAAATATAATTATATGAAGCATAATAAAAAAGAATAAAAAGGTATAAGGTCATTTAAAAATTGTATTCGATTTTGATAATAAATATACAAATAAATTAATTTAAATATTTAAAAAATAATACATTACATTCTGATTCTATTAAAAAAGTATTAAAATCTCATCTATTATTACGAAAAATTTTTTCATTGTGTGTTTTTGCGCGTTTCAATATAATGAATAATAAAATATCATAATTAGTACTGTACAATTGAATTTATATGTAAATTTATATCTAAATAAATAAAAGTGAATTTATAAGCAATATAATTACACATTTCCTTTTAATGCTTTTACACATCGTGAAATGAATTATATAGGTATCTTTATAGAACTTTAAATTTTAAATGTAAATTACATGTAGATTTAGATCATTTTCTCAATTTAGTCTACGTTTATCAAATATACACATAAATTTAATTTAATTTTCTAATAATATTCAATGTTTTAACTGATTATAATAAGTTAATTACTTAAATTAATTACGTTCAATATATTCAGTATAAAAGTCATACTTTCATTTTTATCTCACTCACCCTTCTTCAAGTTATTGATTGTTAAAATTGTTATTATATGGCAAATGTAATTGTTATACAAAAAGTAATTATACTTATACTATTGCTATAAAAGCAGCATCATTTTCCTATTGTAATTTCTGCAAGTTATATCAATTTCGTAGATCTGGAATGGAATATATATGCTTATGACTATATTGCAAAATTAACTATATTATTCAAATTAAGTGATTTATTTTAAATTATGATACATTAAAATATAATATAAAAAATGAAAAATTCATTAAAAAATTAATTAGTACTAAAACAAATCTTGAGATGTAAAAAAGGATATAACGTTCAGAAGCTATATCACCTGCATTACATAGTTATTATCAATTACATACTTCATTAAATATAATAAATCATGAATTATTTAAAAATTACGATATAAATTAAAAATTAATAATATCCATTATTTAAAAAATATAAGTAATTAACAAAAATTCACGTGTATTGTATTCATTATAATTCAAAAAAGTTTTAAAAATAGTTGTTATTGAATATTGAACTTAAAAATATTTCACCGAAATTTTAGATAACGAATAAAAAACTATTAAACTTCTTTCAAATTGTTCTAGTTTTCAAATAAATGACATTATAAGAAATTATCAAAAAAATAATAAATGGAATCACACACGCTCAATATTTCTTCAATACATTTTAATAGAACATAACATGTATTTATATATATATATGTATAACCTGTTACTGAATTTAATTAAAATTAAACAAATTATTAGTAAAAATCGTTGTTGTTTGCTAATAAATATTAAAGTTTATTTTAAATTTTTTAGGTAGCGCTAACGATGAAATAATCATTCATCAGTAACTGTACAAAAACCGAAATACTTTATTAAATATTTTCTTTTCATAAATGATATAAATAATTAAATAGTACGTATTTTTTAAACTTAATAATGTTAAAAATATAAAATATCATAAATAATATAATTAATTTAGTTTTATTAAAAACTACATCGTTAACTTCGTTAAAAAGTTCGAAATTATTAATAAAAAAACATACAGCTGGATCATATATTTACATAAATTTGATAAATTATTTTATAGAATCGTATATGATATATTACACTGCAAACAATTTTTATTAAAGTTTGTCATTTATTATTTCAATTGGAAATATTTATATTTCTTACAACCTTTATTTACTTCTGATGATATATTTATTTACTCATTTTAAAACTATACAAAATAAAAATAATTCATTTAATAATTAATTTATAAACTCGTATTCTGTATGTATGTGTATTTCTGTATTCTTTTACATTTTTCGTTTCAAAAAATTAATGTAGTAGTTTAAATTGCATCAAGAACTTATTGAATTAAGTGAAATATCTATATTTTATTTTACTATATTAAAAAAAAATTTATATTATATAAAATTGAGAATATACTCTACAAAGAAAATTAATTAACAATCTATTTATATTGAAATTTTTAAATTAATTTATACAATTATTTATTGATTATTAAAATAAAATATATAATTATATTAAGAAATTTAATATTTTAAATTAAATTCAAGTTTTATTTTTATTTATAGATAAATTTTTAATCTCATCACATACAATACTTTAAATATTTATATTATATTAAATATATAACTTAATTATAAAATACTGTCGAAAATCTTCATATAGTTATCTATACCAAATTTCTACTAGAATTAATTCAAATCTTCTATTCAATATAATATTATCATTTTTTATAAAAAGTACTAGAATTTAAGAGATTAGAAATTTCGTAAATTTCGTTTACACATGAAAGTAAAGTAGTTCGTAGTTCAAAAATATTTGCTGGTTATTGCTGCATTATAACTTGTTCATTATTCAGTTGGCACTGAATTAAAATTTTTCTTCGCGAATAAAATGATACATTTATTAAAATAATATTTTATAACAAACCCATTGTATAACATCGTTATCATAAATCCTGGAGTTCTTTGTAATTGTTTTATCTATAGTCTTAATTTATTGCATTGATACATTCTTACAGTCTGACATCATAGACCTTGACTTTAAAATGCAACTTTGTATCTACTTAAATAATCATTCTTATTTTAATTTTTTTTTCTTCGACTTATCTCTACTTAATCTAAAAACTGCATTATTGTATATGAATTAATCACTATAATCTACACTAAAAATTTTATTACAATGCATTTGTATAATTAGATAAAGCACTTGATAAATGAGTAATTCAATATGTTTCGTTATAAGATATTTTTTCTAATCGTGAATATAAAAATGTAAAATATTACGAGGAAGAAATTGTATGCAAATCTTATTGTGTATCTAACTTTAATTTAAATTAGGTTTTCAAACGCAAATTTCTGAGTACGCTATTACTACTTAGAAAAAAGCGCGATAATGATTAAGTCGTATTTTATTTCATAATATTTCTACATGACTAAGAATTTTATAAAAGTAATGATCTAGCTCTGATAATATTCTATTTTATACTTTATTAAATACAGTAATTTTCAACCAATTTCTTTTTTATTAATAGCGAATTGCTGAAGTTTATATTCAAGATTCGTAATGTATTTCGAAAATCATTCTAATATTCGACAGTATTAAATAATAAACTTAAAATTAAAAATAATGTAAATTAAAAGATATTTTTCATATTTAAACTAATAAATGGTCTAGTAAAACGTTTTATTTTGAAAAAAAGTATAATATTTGAAGACATAATAAGATGTAAAATATAGCAATTGAAATTTAGATTATATCTATTTTCACTCAGAACACTACTTTCACCTGTTACTTCACACAGTTGTTTCATTTGATTATCATAATGTGTAAAAATATGAATGTTTTAATGCTATGTATAATTCTTATTATTAATACCAATAGATTCTAAATAAGGTCAACTAGATAATAATGTAATAAAAATTTAAAAAATAAAGCATTGCTGAAGGTATAACATATTTAAGATATTATAAAAATCAAAAAGAACCCGATTAAATAATGAAATATCAGTTTTTTACAAAAAATATTTTTATTTTAATAACGTTTAAGTAATAAATGTATACTTTCTATTGAAAAATGAAATGAAATGATATATGAAAAAAAGGTCATTATCTTTTTTAAAATATTAAAAATATTTAATATTAAAAAAAAATAAAATATTATTATTCTATTGCATATTAATTTGTTTATTTAAATTTAATATATATTATACAGATTTATAATTTACTTTAAATATTTTTAATTACAAATATTGAAAAAAAACTATTAATTACAATAGTATTTTACGATTAATATAAATATTATTCATGGAAATAAAATCAACATATCTCTCGTATCATTACGAGATTAAAAATTTAAAATTGTATCTTAAGTAAATCAATAGTTTATTTCTGAAAATAATAATAAATTGTACTACATTAATAGAAATAATTTATTTAAATAACTTTAATAATACTTTAAAAATGAAATTTTCAAAATAAATTTAAACTTTAATTAAATTTATTAATCAAAAGAAATATTATGCGTCCATTTCTCATAGGTTTATTCATATTATATATTTAAAAAATAAAACATTATCAACATTTTTTTATTTTTTAAAAAGTATTATAAAAAATTAGTTTATTCTTATTTTATTCTTAGATTCATTAAAATTGAAAGAATATATTTCCTAAGTAATGTATTTTCATTTATAATAAATAATATATCATTTTTCATCAATAATTTTTTATAAAACTACTACCGCAAAATAATTCATTAAACAAACATTTAGGATATATAACATAAAACTAATATTGAACAGAAATATGAAAGATAGAAAAAAATTAAAATCTCAAAGAAAAATCTGTATTTTGAAATAAAAATTCTTATACTAAAATTAAATAAATATATAACATTAAATTAAAAAAAATTAAATATGTAGATAAATATATAAAAATAATTTTATAAATGTAAATAATTAAATAAATATTATTATATATGAGTTATAATTTTTAAGAACATTTGTAATGATTTAAAAAAAGTGCTTATCCAAGCAAATAATTGATCCAGTTATTTCTCATGTGTCTTTTAAATGGAATTTGTAAAGTAGGTTTACTTCAAAATGACAGTAGTAGTTAAGTTAAATAAATAACTTTATTATATATATGTATTATATCAACATTTATAAATTATATAATAAACTAAGAATAAAATTAAAAAATATATATTCTATTAAAAAAAAGTTACAATGAATTAAGTTAAGTTAATAAAAGGTTCATTACATATATTACAATAAATACAAATTTAAGGGAAGAATTGAATAAAAATAATTTTGATAAGTCGATGATATTGAAAAAGTATTTGTCTTATGCAGCCATAATTTAATTAAAACCTTAAAATATAAAGTTATAGATCTAAAAACAAATTATACATTAGATAAATTCAAATAACAAATATTTACTAGGGAAAGCATTGAAATAAAACGTGACTATAATAGTTCAAAATTTACTAATAATAGTTATAATAAGGAAAATAACTGTTTATTAACATATCAATTGTATAAAAAGATATAAAATATTAAGTATAAACAATTAAACATATAATAAATATAAAAAATTATTCATGCAATAGTATTGTAAAAAGAAGCATAGAAATAAAGAAGTTTAAGTGCCTATTTACTTAGCATCATAATGTATATTTATAAACATATTTTACTATGAAATATTATAATAAACTATATTTCGTAGAATAAAAAATGTAATAATATATTTAGAAAAAAATAAAAATTACATTGAAAAATATATTCATATGTTAGAATATTTAATTACAAATAAATTTTCAATAACAATTAAAAGAAAAATATTGCGAAACGTACAAGAGTATTCTACTAAAGGAAAAACGATAAATATGTACTAACATTACAGTAGAGCGTAAAAAAAGAATTTAAAATATAAAATAAGTACATTAATACAATATGATTTGATAAAGAAAAGATTAACAAAATAAGTATCAGTCTCGTTTCTAATTAATATGAATTCTTAATAAAAGAAATTTAATTTATAAATTATTTTAAAATGTAAAACGAATTTTTTTATACGTTACTAAATTCAATAATATAAGAATTTAGCAAATGATTTAATGCCTTTACATTTATTTAAAGATATTCTAGTGTGATGAGATATATGAATAATCAAGCATTATTTAATATAAAAAATATTAAGTTCTGCAACAATAATTTTGATTATTGTTTATTGATTTAATTTAATTTTTATAATAAAAAATAAGATTAAAAGTACCAAAAAAATTTTAAATATAAGAATCTAAAAGCAGTTACCTTTTATGCAGAAGTAAATTAATATGTATGCGTACCTCATGTATAAACCAAAAATATGTTTAGCATTTTGAATTACAAGAAATTATTTCATTAAGAAAATACTTTCCAATACAACAATTTAGTTTAAAATCCATACTTTTTATATTATAATAAATTTATATTGAAAAAATATACAAACTATTGAAGTCATATGCAGAAACTAAACGAAAATACTGTGAAAGATTAAAGCTGCTTTAAATTGAAGATTGTAACGATTTTCTAATTAAGGCCAGAGTAAATGAAATTATAATTAATAAAACTTGTTATCATTTTAGAAATTATCTACAACAAAAATATAAGAGTTTAAATTAATATAAATCTTCATGTAATCTTAATCGATAGTCGTTTTCAAATTTCTTTTTTACAATTAATATTAGCTTATCAGTAAATAAAAAATATATTCTTACTAATAAAAGACAGCTACAAAAGAATAAAAGTTATAAGAGAACAAGAACAAAAAACATAACGTAATAAAAGTGTGAATTATTATATTTCTTTTATCGAATGAGACAATTAAGATGGCCAAATGTTAGCATATCCAAACTAATTAAGATAATTTATATTATTTATGAATAAATTTTGATCGAAGTTATATGAATAGAATATTAAAAATTTGGTGTACTTTTTTCTTATATTATATGTAAGATTAGATGCAATAATTTAGATTGCTTCTGTCCTGTATTTAATTTTTTAATTATTGTTTATACACTATTTGTTATTTCAATTTTAGCCCGAGTACTATGATTACGAGTCCTTGTTTATCATTTAATATTCTTTCTTAGTATACATTCAATTATGAAAACACTTTTAATTTCATTAATTTTTAATAAAAATTTTAATAATTAGACATCCAATAAAAATTTTCTGAAACTTGTAATTTATAGCAATTGTTCATTCTACATATCTAATTTATTATCGATAAATATACTTAAATAGAACAAACCAATTTACTTAGTATTAATATTCTCATTCTGTACCGTTTTATAAATATGAAAAAATTTATATTAATTTGTAAGGTATTAAAAAAATTTTACATCATTTTTATTCAATATTAAAATACTAATAAATCATGTATTGTTGAATACGTGAAAATTAAAAAAATATTCTTAAAAGTTAAATATTAAATTTATTTTATAACGAAATTTCTAAGATAAAAGTTCCTATTTGTATATATATAATAAATAAATTATAATTAAATCATTATATTCAATACAAAATAATCGCTTTAATTGATAAATGCTTCTAATGGCTAAAAATTAGAATGATTTTAATAAAATTAAAGTAGTACAAGAAGTACGAATTTTAGATTTTTTGTTATTGATTATTGAATAACGAATAAATAGATCAATTCTTGAGTACAATGTATCTTAATGTAACAATAATTTAATAAATAGAATTCTGTCATCTATGCTTCATTATTAACTTTATTATAAGAATTATATAATTATAACATATTCACAATAACTTATAAATATATGCTAATTTTAAATTATTCACATCTTATATATAAATAATTTCTTATAAATTGTTATATTGTAATAGAGATCAAAATTAAATAGTAATTTTGTATATAATTACAAATTTGATTGTATATAACAATTAACTTTGTAATTTATAATTTTTTTAATAAAATGATAATTATAATTATTATATATTTAATATATATTTAATCAGTAACAATTTAATGAGGCAAAAATGAATTCTCAAAGGACAAAAAATTTTTCTTCATCAATTATATTCCATCATCATCATTAAAAGTTTCTTTGCATGTATATAAATATATTGCGTATACATATAAATATATTATTTTAAGAATTGCAATAAGTGTGGTAATTCATGTTTAACTTTAATAAAGTTGTTTTTAATTTTAAAATATGTAAAAATAAACAATTTTAATATAGTTCTTATTCTCCATATTTTATAATAAAGACATTAATGAAATAAATTTAATTCACCGTTTAATAGTAAATAACCTTTTTAAAATACATTAGATAATTAAAACATATGTATAAAAGTAACTTGTGGTTCTCTACTAAACTGGTAAGTACATTACAACAATTTCATATATTTCATTTTCTTAAATGACCAGCATGCTGTCAATTCGAACTTATATTCACGACTACCATGGATTTATATATCTTATGGATGGGTACACAGATATGCACATATTACGAAACTAAGAAAGTATATTCGTTATCGATTCAATAATATATCTGAGTATTCTGATTTTCAACATTGATTTTATCTTTTTCTCTTCTGTTATTTATTTCTCGTCAAAAAACAAAAAAATGAAAAATAAAGACCAAATGGAAAAAAAATAAAGAAGAAAAGAAAAACAAAAGGAAATATAAAAAACAAAAGTAACACGACAAATAAATGGAAGTAAGAAGAAGCATAAAGCATACATATACAGATCTGCCAAAGTGAGTTTTACATATTTAAAGAAAACAGCAGTTTGCCAAGAAATTCTTATCAATTCCAGGAAGCACTTTAATTAAAGATATATCAGTTTAATCTGCATATAATTATTACCTTGCAGGCAAAAAAATGTGGATGGAGAATACAGGAGAAAAATCAAAGTAAATCATATAAAAATATTATAATGATAATTGTAATGACAATTTTAATTAAATTTTGTCGTGTAATATCAAAATACAAATTGATGATGACGTCATTTAATTTACTCTCTAATTTATCTTTATTTATGTCTTATTTACATATGCATACATATATATAGTCCTTTCTCTATTTTTTAACAATGATCCTAATTCTACGATATTTTTAGTTCAACTTTATTTTTCATAAAAAAATTTTCAATCTGTTCTATATTTTATAATCTCTCATACTAGCTTATATAAAATTAAATTATTATTTATCTCAATAAACTGGGTTTTTCTACTACAAGTAAAATAATGCTTTGAATTTGCTATAATAATCATATGAGATTCAATTTAAAGATTTGTTCAGTATAAATTTATGTTGAAATATCAATGTTACTTTACAATATAGGTCACATTTTTCCAACAGATCAAGTTTGTTGCCTATTGATGCTAGCATTCATTTAATTGTATACATTCTTTTTCAGCAAATAATATTGCAGAAGTCATTACTAAATAACATGCTTTACAAGGTCGCTATACAATATTACGTAGTCTCATTGCTATTTCTTCTTCGCAGAGTCTTTAACGTTTTCAATTGTACATATGATTAATAAAGTTTAAATGATAATAGCATAAGTTATGGAGAACAGTAAATTTTTTTATTTCAATATTTTATATAAAAAGTATTTTTAGAAAAATTAATTTGATATAAAATAATATTTTAATATGCCAATATTTTGCAAAATAAAATGAATTTCATTATAAAACCTTATAAATTTATAAGATGATTTAATTGATTGTTCTTATAATATAAATATATTTCTTAAAAATTTAATAATCATAAATTCTTAAAATACTTGTGACAGTTAAATTATATATATATTGAACTACATATAGTTATTTTCAATGATGAAAAATTAATTTGATGAGACAACAAAATTTTTTGAAATTTAACCTTAAAGTCATTTTAAATAAAATAAGAATGTTTATCGTATATAAATATTATAATGTTCTTTTTTATCAACTATGTGACAATCAATTTTTTAATTAATTTAATAAATTTCAAAAAAGTGCTACATTGATATATAAAAATAATAGTGTGTCAGTTAATTGACGCAGTACTTTATTGAAACTATTTTTCATATTTTCAAAATATTCGAACATCGTGTATAAGAGATTATGCAAAGACAAGGTTTATTCACAATATTAACACTACGATATTTTTACTTGATTTATTTATTGAAACTCTATAACTATTTTAATATTAAACTATTAATTTTTACTTAATTGCCAAAGTAATGGCAAATTAAAAAATAATTTCAGTAAAATTATACTAATGAAAATGTATTAAAGTCGTAGGCTTTTTCATTTTAAATTATATTTCAAAGACATTATCATTGACCTGAAAAAAACATTTTCTTCAACTATTTTAATTAAATAACCATTTCTATATTTTAAATTTAGATTATTAAAATTAAAATTAATAAAATATTACTCGAAACTAATATCTTTAATAACAAATATAATTTAGATTAGAAACTCCTTTAAAGAATAATTTTTAAAAATAATATGACTTTGAATACTAAATTCATTAGCATTTATTATATTATTATATTATTATATATCTGCGTCGCCAGTATAATTTCTAATAAATTTATATTTCTTATGATACATACAAATGACATAATATTACTAACTTCTTATACTCTGACACAAGTTCTGCTGATTACAATATCAGAACTAAACGCTGTGTATTATTTTTTTTATTTCGAAATGTAAGAGATAAAGTACGAGCGATAAAAAACTAAA
This sequence comes from Dolichoris vasculosae, assembly GCA_018907195.1. Classification (NCBI taxonomy): domain Eukaryota; kingdom Metazoa; phylum Arthropoda; class Insecta; order Hymenoptera; family Agaonidae; genus Dolichoris; species Dolichoris vasculosae. The sequence continues at coordinate 2,168,608 of JACCHY010000002.1, read as the reverse complement.
CTCTTAAATTAGTATAGACTACATAAATATTAAAATAACCAATGTATTCATACTCTTGATAATTATAACTTAACATTGAATAAAAATGGTTTCTTTTTTGACAAAGAGTTTTTTAATCTTTAAATACATAAATAAATAATTAGTAAAATATTTAATTAATTTAATCAACTTATTTTATACATATCGCATTATATGCCTTATAACTTTTAAAATAAGATCATAAATCCTCATATATAATAAATAAATTTTGAAATTAAATATTTTAAGTCCAGTCTAGAAGTTATCTAAAATTTTCAATTCAATACCAGAATAAAGTGACATATGATGTCTAAAATTTCTTAAATGCGTAAATTTATTTATGATACTATTTTATTTATATGCTATACTTTTCATTCATATTTGATATATTCAAACACTATAGAAATAATAATTTAAAAATTCCATGTAAATAGCCTTGTATTTACAAAAAATTTTTGCTCGTGATTTCACTTAGAAAATAACTTTCTTCGAATCAATCATCTCCACGTCTTAAAGAAAAAGAACATTAAATTGTATGTAATTTGAAACTTTGATCTTAACGCCTACGAAAGGATTGAAAGGGTACCGTTTTCATTACGGGAATAAGTTCATACATCGTTCACGACCGAATAAAAGGGATAAATTAACTCCCTCCCCTTTGTCTTAACTCGTACAATATGAGAGAGAGAGAGAGAGAGAGAGAGAGAGAGAGAGAGAGAGAGAGAGAGAGAGAGAGAGAGAGAGAGAAAGAGGGAGTTTTCCTCTTAAAAATCTCCTCGTACGACTTAACGGGTCATTGTTCTGACAACTTAATGCAACGATTCATTTTCTTGCTGTCTTTTTCTAATACATGCAGCGAGGAGAGGAGTTATATATATTTGGTATACATGAACTATGTAAACGTGAGTATTTTGACCTAACCGATTTGTTCCATAATTTATTTTGAAAAATTAATAGTTTTTAATATAGGTCTATATTCTTTTTAATAGGAATTCGTAAAATTTTCGTGATCTAAGTTATGAAAAAAGTCTTGCGAATGAAATGAACGATATATTTTTAATGGTTTTATTAAAGAACTTTTTGCAATTTTTTTTCGTTATTGGTGTGTTTAGTACTACATATAAAATATACAAAAATTATATATTATTTTATTTATATTATAAATACGCAAATTGAAATATAAATTTTATTTATATATATTATTAAAATTCGTCTTAAAATACATTTGAAAAACAATAATATATGTTTTAATATTCAATATTGGTTATTATTAGATATTGAATTGTTAATTAATAATGCTAGTTCACAAAGAACTTATTTTGTAGATCAGTGAACGTTTTCAAATTCCACTATAAGAGTATACAGACCGAAAAAAAAATTTCTAATTTTTTTCATACATTGATGAATATTTCAATTTCATCTTAAAACTTTCCTTTTTATCATATAAATAATTATATTATCAAATATAGATAACTATAATTTATAAAGTATAACTAGTTTTTCAAAAAAAATATATGAAAAAAATATTTTTAAATATGATAAAGTTAAAACTGTTTCACAACTTGGCAAATTTTTACCACATGGCTATAAATGTAGATATTTTTCAAAAATAACTTTTACAGAATAGTATTTTTCAAATTGAATTCTCAAGAATTCAATCAAAGTATTATATTGTAGAGCAAAGTTGTATAAATTTGTTAAACATGTGATAGATTAAAATTTATAATAGAAATCTACATTAATTTCACATTTTATTCGAATACAAATTTTTTATTTTTCATTTTTATCTTCTGTTTTAGACATTTAAATTTAAAAAATATTTTTTAATATTTATTAAGATATTGTAAATTTCTGTATTTCTTAAAATTAAATTTAATAGCTATGGTTTTTAAATTAATAAAATTAAATCTTTTTAATAAAACTATTTCTTTCAAATGAAAAATAGCAATCACAGTGGAATTTTATTAGATAGATATATAATTAGTAATTGTTATCTGTAGCTTCTTTTTATTTATTAACAAAAAAATATTATTTATTAAAAACTAAAATTAAAGAACTTAATTATGAAATTCATATGTTAATATTCTAATCAAATTTAATGGTATAAAAATAAATGAAGATCGTACGATACAAGCTTTTATTATAAAATAATTTCTAATTATGGCCATACCATGAATAATGAATAGAAAATTTACGAGTATTAACCTTTGTGAAAGTCAATAATTATCTTATACTGATAAAAATTTTAGTTTGCATGTGCCTATACATATGAGGGTGAGGGTGTATATATATGTCAAGAAAGAATATCATTTGTACATGAATAAATGCATAAATATGCACTATATTAAACACACCTTAACTCCTCTTATTTTAATCAACAAATCGACTTTTGATTTCACAATGTTTGCTAAAGCAAAAATTTTCATCAAATATCACTGTTGCATACCTTGCAACTGAAAAACTATACTATAAGCTATAAGTGTATAACATCTTTTAACTCTCATATAATATGCTTACTCGGTATTAACCGAGTTTTATTGCGAATATCAACTGTTTTAAATTTAATATTACTGGAATATTATTATTACATTTACAAATTATATTATATTTCCAATGATAGAATAAACATTTTTATAAAGCAAGAAAATATAAATTATGAAAATAGTAATGAAGTTACGAATACAAGTTATTTTATTTCAGTACTTTTAATAACTTAAAATCTATATTCTAAAAGGTTTTCAATAAAAATTAAATACTAACCCTGGTTATTATATTATAATTTTCAGACACTTTTTTATTTTTTTTGTATGAATTAATATTCGTTTACAAAAATTATTAAATTATTTTTTATTATTTTAAATCTTTACATTATCAAATATCAATTTAAAAAAAAGAAATTGAAATATTTATATGCGTTTAAAAGAAATTAATTCAATTTAAGAAAAACTTGTTATGCTTATACATTTTTTAATTATAACGTGTAACAACCATAATTCATATTATGATTTATTAATTTACACATGTATAACTCACTTATTTTATTTATTTTAAATATATGCACTAAACAAAATATATATTTGTTATTTACATTCAAATCGATTGAAATATAATGTAACAGAATCGACTGATTTTAAATAATCTGTTTCTTATGGATTATGTATTTCAAATTGATTATATTTTCTTTAAATTTTATTAAAACACATGTTATCTCATTTTCAATATTAAGAATTAAGGAAAAAATAGTATAAATTATAAAAAACAATAGTAAGTTATTAATTATTATTGTTTTAACATCTTTACATTTATCATAAAAAAATTTATGAATATTAAAATGCAATAATATATTATATGAATACTTGTGCTAAATTTTTGACCGAATGTAACACTTTGATTATGAAACTATATTCACGGTATTTCAAGAGCATATATCTTTTTTATACGGGAAGGACCATGTAAAATCAAAAATTTTCTATTATTAAAAAGTAAATAAAAATTATTGCATGAATGTAAACTATAAGTTTTAGTATTTTAATCTAATATAGTGAACACTTAATCTACCTTTTAAATAATATTTAAGAATAAGTACAAATTTAAAACACTATATCAACAAAAATATTTTTTCAGATGAACGTGTTATAAAACTATTAAACATAATCTTACTAAGGTATTATTTTTAATAACTTTGAATTTTTAATTTTTTGATAAATATAAATGAACCTCGTATAATATAATTTTTTTTTATTTGCTATATTTTATTAACGAATTATCTGACAATTAATACAATTTTAACAATTTTTATTCTTAATTATTTATTATTTATTAATATCTCATTAAAATAATGATTAACTAATTTCAAATATTATCTATAATAAGTTGACATAAAATAGTTAACTAAAATAGAGCTTGAATTTAATGTACACTAATTTCCTGTAAATATAAGTAAGATTGGTATTCAAAATTTCATTTTATAAAAAAAAAAAGTTTATACAAACATATTTGAGAATTTTACGATGTGAAATTAAGAATGACTAAAATATAATATTTTAAAACATTCATTATCGAACATATTTTCTATTATTTATTTATTCCAAATGAAAAAACTATTTTCTCAATATTATATTATATTATAAAAATTTTTTCAGAAATATAGCAAGTATTAATTATACAAAATTTACATTTGTTAATATTTTCCATTGATCAAAGAATTATTGCTTCTAAAAAATCACTATTGAATACTCCAACTATTCTAGAATTATAATAACTCACAGAAAAGTTAGAAAACGTGAAAAATTTTAGATTCTTAATAAAATTTTTGACAACACTAATTTATTTAATTTTTAATAATTATATCAATAATCTTTACATTGTTTAATAATAATGTAAAATATTATTTTACATATAATTATCGGTATATATCAAAACGTTAGAGTAAATAAATAAGTTCATAAAAATTATAAGTAACATTTTATATAAACTTGAAATTATTAATTTAAATAAGTAATTTGCATATTTAATTATTTATAAATTTAATTATTTAAAAAATTTTTTAAAATTTAATAAAAATCTATGAAAATATATAATTATAAAATTATAAATTTTTAATAAGAAAATATTTAGAATTTATATATAAATATTCCCAACTTCATACATAAAATTTTACATGTAACTTATCTAAATATATTAATTAATTAATTTTTTATATTAAAAATACAATATATTCAGAAGTTAATTTGTACGTCATTTTAAAGTAATATTTTTTAATATCATAGTTGATAGAAAATATAAAATTATCCAATATATTTTTCATATGTAAATACAAAGAAAAAATTTAAAGATAAGAAATTCATAAAGCAAATTTCATTTAAATTACTTACTCAATTAAATACTCTTCAAAGTAAAAGCTTCTTTCTCAAAATGAATATAAATAGAAATTATTTTATTTGTAACTTAAAAGTAAATTTACTGATTCAGTATCAATAAAAATTTTATGTTAACTCAAGTGAATTTTATTATAAGCAATAAGATAAAATATATGCAAAATAAACTATCTTATTTTTATTCATTATATTTTCATTTACATAATTTTTATGAAAATTAAATAAACAGTATAATAGAAAGATCAGACGATATAAAACAAATTATCATTTTTATTATTCTTTTTAAATATAAAACATTGATTATCATCTTTCTAGCATATGTTATACTATTGTAAAAAAATATTTAATTCACTCTGAAATGATACAAAATTTTGTAAAAGCAACGTTATTGTTTTATTACGTATATATGCGTATATATATATTAAGCTTAATGAATTATATCAAATTTTTTAAATTCTAATAGTCTTTGACTAATTATAAATAAACTATTAAAAGTACTATAAATATATAAATATATTCAAGTAAATTTATTAATAAATCTATACAGTTTTTTATACCTTTAGGATAATTTATTTATCTTGTTTAAAAATATATAAATAATTTTTAAAAATTGATTTAAAATGTGTTTTTAGATAATTATACTTTATATAGCTTCTGACATATACTTTATATTGGAAATGAACGTAAATATATCTATATGTTTTAATATTTGTTACAGTAATATTCCATATATCGAACATTAATTTATAATTTATTGGACTATTTAAGAAATGAATATAATATGAAAACCATACAGATATACTTTTCATTATTTTAAAGTATAAGTCATATTAGTGGATTTGTGTATATAAATATAAATTTATAAAACTTGATCAATTTAATAAAAAAAGTAATACATATTTTTTGCAAAAAAAATGCAATTGTATCAAGAAATTAATTCCATTAAACACAATTTAGATACATAAGTATATAGTATTATTGAACGTACAAAAACCTTCATATATAAAAAAAATATATATGAAATACAATTTAAGTTTATCGAGAAAAATTAAATATGTTTTTAAAATAAATTTGCTAAAATAAATAAAAATAAAATGAAAAATTTATTATTCAGAGTGAAATGAATCTACCATTTATATTATAAAATTTTACACAGATTTAATGAGTCAAGAATTTTTCAGATCACTTTTAAAATTTTAAAAAAATATGTAAACATAAATAAAATAATCAAAATATTAGATTAAAATATAAAATAGGATTTTTTAATATAAAAAATTTTTAAATTATCGGTTCTACGATATATTTAAATTAAAGGAATATAAATCATGAAAACCTATACTTATAAAATATATTCTTATTATTTATTGTTAAATACTTCTATATATCTAGAAAAGTATATTTTATTATATAAAAGTTTCAAATATTTTAATGTACAAATTGCCATCTTTGAATATCTATGATATGCCATGTCAATATTTTATCTACTATATTGATAATACATTTAAATTAGCACATTTAAGTATCTATTTATTACCTCTCTACTAATAAATTAAACCGGAAATAATATTTTAAAAAACGTCATTCATATGTAAATAATTTAAACAAAATTTTCTGATACATCACATAATAAAATTACTTCAAGTACAAGAAAATTTCATTACTTTCTTATTTAAAATCTAAAAATAATCACCTACTTTGTAATTTGTTATAATATAATGTTAGTAAAGAATTTACTGAAAACCAATAAAATATTTTTATTATTGAAATTTCTTTTTTTAATTAAAAAATTTTCAGTATAAGAGAATTTAATATACATTAATATGCATATATATTAACTGGATTGTTTCAATTTTAAACCTAAACTTTTATCTGTGTAATCATAATTTCCATTTGCAAATATAATATATGTGAATAAGTTTATAAAACTAGAAAATGTGGAAATTATATATAAAAAAGTATAATATATAATAATAATTGAAATAAAAAAACAAGAATGAAATTTGAATCAATTGTATAATAATATTTTATAACGTATGAATTTATATGAGTGAAAAACCATGATTATCAAACTTTATAACTTAAAAGAGCAGATACAAAATATAGAAAGGTAAATGACTACAAAGAAATACAGAATAAAGATTAAAAAAAGTTTAAACGTACTGTAGAACCGTTTGTGCAAGAAATATATATTAAACGAAAATTTGCAAAGAAATAAAAATAATATGAAAGAACATAGTGAGTATATATTATATGAAGTATATTTGTTTAAGAATAAAATATGATTTAGATTAAGAATATATAAATATGCAAATATACATTATATATAAATAAGAGGAAAGGAGTGAAAAACAGAGAAAGATAGTTTATGGGCGGTACAAGAGAGAGAAAACAAGCCAAGACTATACAACGGATTTAATATGAAACTCTGCAGGAAATTGGATTTAAATAAATTTGAATACTTCTGAAATTAAAGCCCCTCCGCGATATCTCCATAGAAACGTAATAACACGAGACGGTCCCTTCCTTTCCAGAATTTCCCCTACTTCGTTACTCAACGCGCTGGTTTCATCCCCACTCAAATATTTTACCCCCTCTTTTATTTATATATCCAGACGCTATCTCTTGCTATCTGATTCATCTTCTCTCTCTCATATATACACCCGACTATCTATTATTCTACATATCTGTTTCTCTTATGTGTATCTACTTTTTCTCTCGTACAAATTATCTTATTTGCTTTTGACATCATCCTTAAGTCACATTTTCGTCCTCTGCCTTTTATTTATATACACGAAGAATTATACAAGTATTTAGTCAAGTAATTGTAGAATTTATGCGATGATTTCATACATAGGTTTTGTTCAAATGCAATGTGTATAAGGTTATAAAACATATATTTCATGCATCTATACATCTATACACATATGCACACATATGCATACATATATAAACATATACACACATATGCATACATATATAAACATATACACACATATGCATACATATATACACATACACATACATACACACATATACATACATATACACACATACATACACATATTCATACATATACACACATATCATGCATATACACACATAAACATGCATATACACACATAAACATACATATATACATATACATAAATATATACACATATACATACATATATACATATACATAAATATATACACATATACATACATATACATCTATATATATATGCACACATACACATCTATACATCTGTATATAACTCTGCACACATACACATCTATACATATACACACACATATATATACAATTGTATATCTATACACATTTACACATATACACATATACAAATATACACATACACACATTACAGAAGCTATTAAATTCGCTATATATATATTCCTGTGTACGCATATTTGAAAATTTCAAGAAATATATTTTCTTATGTTAAGATTTGTACCTCGACTTTTTTCTGACTTGCTCTCTATTATTCTGAATTTTTTGAATTAAATCACTGTTTTAATAAATATATTCGATATACAATATAAAATATTTAATAATTAATTCTTATACACACTCTAATTTTTAGTTCCAATTATTATAAAATTATTATATACCATAAATTTTTCAATATTTACTCAAATTTATAAAAATATATCTATAAGATCATTTTATTTAATTAAATTATTTCAAAATTTCTTGAGCTTAAACTTTTTATCTTTTGCAGAATAAAATATGCTTAGGAAATATATAATAAAATTAATCTAATATAAAATACTTTCTAATTATAATACTTAATAATAAATTTTAAAATTAGTATCATGAACGCTGAAAAAGGTATAAAACCAAATATATTCATACTTTAATTAAGCATTAAATAAATACAAAATATCTTGTCGACTTAAAATTAAATTCAGGTTACCTTTTCAATATTGTAAATTATCAAATATTCATAATTTCCCGTATCTTCAAAAATAATAGAAACTATTGAACAGAAAGATTACTAAAATGTTTTTTCATATGAAATAGAAAAGCTTCACTTTGTATTTAATTAAAATTTATGTAAGTTTATTATTTTTAATCCTAAAGAATCTAATCTTTACCTTTAACTTTTTATCTTTAAATAATTTTATTACGAATTATGTTTTAATACAAAACAATTACCATTACTTTTAATAATATCAAAATTTATTTTAATTTTTTTTAATAATTTTAAAACCATATGTTTCTATTATAAATATACCTTTATATATCATATTAGAATAATAATACAAATTGTTTGTGGAATTGTAAGAAAATGAATAATGTAAAAAGAACGTATGTTAAGATTCCATTTAAATAGTTAAAGAATATATGAAAGATCAAAAAATCCGGTTCAAACAATGAAAGCATTATAATAAGAAAAAATAAACCAAAGTAGATAGAAATAAGTTCATCTATTCTTGAGATCTGAAAGTTACATACGCGTGCACGAATATGCCCGCATACATACTCTATAAAAGTAATTTATTCGAATACATTTTTACTCATAAAGTATTTCTTCCAATTAATCTAAGAAACTTTCTTTTATTATCATACGGATTTTCTCTAAGATAAGGAATAGACGTACTGTTTTTAAAATGATAACGTTCTTTTTTATTTTAACACTAAAGTGTATATCATATATTTTGTAATAATAATTAATTTGCCGTTGAAAAAAACTATAAAGAAGATTTTATTGTATTTATTGGACGTTCATGGTACCCAAGATAACAATTCATTTATATTAAAAAAGTATTCAATTTATTCATTTATTTTATTATGTTTTATAGTTTAATGGATGTTAATTAAATTTATTAATTAAATAGTTTAATTAAATAAAGATTTTATATAAAAAAATGATATTACAGTTATTATTTATTTAATTCTTAATCAATTTATCGTTAATTATAAATTATAATGTTAAAGTTCAGATAAATTTTGATATAAATATTATATTTACTAAAGCAAAATAATCTTAAATTTAAAGCCTATCAATAAATTGTAATGAAGTTAAATGTTACTTTTTTCGTTTAAATAGATGATTGATTTTGTCTTTGTTATTTATTTTTCAATTTCAGTTGGTCAGTTAAAATTTCCTTATTAATTCTCGGAAGTACATAATATGTTTTCAGTACGAAATTTTAAAATATTTTATAATAACAGAAATGATATGTAATTTATTGTTTATTCTAATTTTCATGACAATCAATCAAATACTGTAATTTAGTCAAATTATTCATTATAATATAACAACGTTATACAGTAATACTGTCTAAGTATTTATGTTGCACATTCCTTTTTGTGAAATTAAAAAATGAAAGATACAGAAGAAAATCTAATTACCACTCTCTTACATAAATCGACATTTTATTGTTTATAACTTCAATTATCAACATAAATTTTTTTTTATACAGAAAATATACATGTGAAATAAAAATAAAAATTTTTTAAAAATTTAATTACTTGTTTATACATTAGTGTGTTTAAGTGTGTAAATATATTCTACTTTCTCTCTCATTATGTCTTCTTTTTTTAACCATCTTACATAGTTTTGAAACTATTATAACTTTTTTTAAAAGATATTAAAATAACAACAACAGAAAACCAATTAGTGAAGAATATATATTAATTTTTTTATAAATATAACATCAATTTGATTGTTCTTTTAATTTATTTTAATTTTAAATCCTAGTTAACTCAAACAAAAGTGCTTTATTTTATTTTACTGCACGTTTCAAACTCATTTAATTCTTTTTCGAAGACATATTATTTAATTTTATTTTATTAAAAAACTGTAATTATTATTTATATAATTAAAGTCAGCAAATTTTTTAAAAATATCATTAAAAAAATTTATAATAGTTCAATTACTTTTTATTATTTTTCAACAAAATAAGAGTAAAAGTACAAGAAAGAAAAATATGTACGAGCATCTATATGTACGAGGGTTGATAAACCGTATTTTTCCTCGATCTTTTAGTTCTTTCAAAAGAATTTATCTACGTTCAGATAAAAAAGTATTTTGAACTCGTTTTAAGGTAAATTTGCCGCTACAGCTCTGTCTTCCCGTTTTTCAAGATATATCACTACAATTTAATTTTATTTACATTTTCTGTTTTACTTTGAATAAAACTATACTGTCAATCGTTTCATAATCTTCTTATATTAAACTCTTTATCTTTCAATAATTTTATTATCAATTCCATTTTATTAATATATATATATATATATATATATATATATATATCAATGTTTAATTTTATATACATAATTTTCAAAATTGCTTTTTCAAAATTATATATTTTTCTTATTTTAAAAAAAAAAAAATTAACAAAAATATAATGAACTTAGTTTATTTATTACAATATCTTTATGAATTGAGTCTTCATTAAATAATATCTAAATAATGATGCAACAAAAATTTGAAAGTAATTACTTAATAAACAATATTTTTTGTTTATACATACAACTTAGTCGTATGTTATGCTTGTAAATATTGTTGTATGTTATATTTTATTGTATAATGACAAAGAAATTAATATTTCTTTAAATTTTATACTTATTTATTTTTAATTTATTTTTAATTTATTTTTAATATTCAATTTTTTTTAATAAAATGTTTTTGCATATTTTTTCATGTAATTAAAATAATTTATAATACATTTTTATGTTTTCATAAGTGAATCTGTTTTTTAAACTTTATAGTAGAATAAAAATATCAAATTTAATATGAATTTAATAATAAATCTTCTAGAATCAGATTAAATTTTTAAGATGATTGCATTTGATGACATAAATTATAGCATTTTAGAGAATTAAATAAAATATGCAGCATTTTAAAACGAATCTGCATTTTATTATTTTATAAATTTCCTAGATTTTTAATCACTTGATCAATCTCAAAATTTAAAATGAACTTATTATATTTTCTCCTTGATTTATTATTTCAATATTATTTCTATGTATTCGGATACAGATATATATTTTGTTGGAAAAATATTTTAGTCTTAAACATGATCTATATTTTAATTAAAAATATCAGGTAATATTTAACATTATTTAGAATTTTGCGTGAAAGAATGTATAGTTTCCAAAAAATTAACCTTACCAAGTTTCTGGAAAATAAAAGATCGATCAGAATAGAATTGATACTTCTGTTTATAATAGACCCTTTTAATAATAATTATTAAATTCAATACGAACGGATTACTTTGATTTTAAACTTCTATTTTTTATCAAAGATATTTGATAAGACTATAATATTGTCACGAACAGTTAGATAATAGGTGAAATTAGTATTTGAAGTAAAAGTAGTTAAAATGAATAGGATCAAATTTTCGTCAGGTATCAAAAATAAACATAATCCACAATTATAGATGTATTTAAACGTAAAAATATTGTACAAAACATTTTCTCATCGCATTCTTATTAATTATAGATGTCCAAAGAGGATAATTATGGATTAATGTTTGGATGGGTGCTACTTCACACAGTAATAAAGCTGGTTTGGTATCCATGTAATATGCAACGATTGCAATACAATTTCTTTAATTATAAAAGAAATTATAAATTCTTACAAAATCATTCGGTAATCGCAAACATTACGGATTAAGATACATTGAAATGGAGTCTTTTTCGAAATGGAAAAGAAAACAAAAACAAATCATCGTAGTCCGATCAAGAATCGATGCTTCTGTGATTGAAAAGAGGAAAGAAGGAAGCAAGGAAGGAAGGAAGAAGGGAAGGAAGGAAGGAAGGGAAGGAAGGAAGGAAGGAAAGAACGAAGGAAAGAAGGAAGGAAGGAAGGAAGGAAAGAACTCAGGAAGGAAGGAAGATAGGAAGGAAGGAAGGAAGATAGGAAGGAAGGAAGGAAGGAGCTCGTTTTCTACATGTCAAAGAAGAACGCGATTTCGCTAAGGAGAGCAGCAAGAGCCCCACCTTGGTTCGTGTTTAGTTTACGATCGAAACCAATATCTTGTAGAAAGAAGTGGAAAATGGGTTCTTTGCGACAACCCTAAGTGCTTGTGCTCTCGACAGACTTTTATTCTCCCTCACTCGTGGGCACGCAGCGCCCCCACCCCGTCGGCCCGTGTATCCCCAATAATTTCTTGAGCGGCCCCTCCACTGAGTCGCGATCCGTTCTACAGCATTGACCCCCACCATCAGCGTCGCGCCAGAGCGGCGCGCGCCTACCCCCGCTGCCGATTGCCGACCTGCGGCAGCCATGCTTCGTTCATTTCGCGTCGAGCGCCGCTTGTGCGCGTTTCGTTTTATAATTGTTGTCGTGTTGTTATCGTTACCGTCGCCGTCGTCGTCGTCGCCGCCGTCGCCGTCGTCGTCGTCGTCGTCGTCGTCGTCGTCGCCGCCGCCGTCGCCGCTACCGCTGCCCTCGTTGTTCTTCCCATTATCTTTGCCTGTCTCGCGCAGAAGCAATAACGTGTGAAGCTGCCCCCAAGCAAGAACTACGTGCGAGTGAGTTAGTGCTTTTAACCTTACGGGCCCCAGTGATCCATACGACTCCGCTCACTATAAGGAAACAAAACATATTTGTGCTGTGTTGCTCAAGAAGCGAACGCGTCGGCGCTCCGAGCGAAACTGTGAATTTGTTGTTTGAGTAAAAAAGAGAAAGAAAAAGAGAAATAGAGTGGGGGCAGCTGCCGGCAAAAGCGAGGGAGTGAATCCTGAGGTGTTTGTTCGCTTGTTTCGTCACGTGCAAAGTGGAAAAAAATCGCGTTAAACTGGATTTCGTTCTCACCGACCGTCTCGCCTCGCCGGTAAGTCTGATTATCCATCTCCAGTAGGGTTGCGTGTGTCGGTGCAGAGTATAAAAAACGCGTCCTCCTACCGACGCGTGTCGAGAGCCCGCAGCTGTACGTGCGTTCTGCATCGCGCCAGGAGGAGATTGAACGTGTCGCCATCTCGTGGTCTATACTCGCACGTGCTTCAGGAAAGTCCGGAGAGACGATCTTCTTTTTCCCCGTCGTCAACGAACGGGGGAGAGATCTTCGAGATTAACTCCGACGCCTCCTCTCATTTTTGCTCGACACCCCATCGTTGCGCCTATTCTCCTCGTATCTATCTTAATATCCAAGTCTTTTACTTGCGTTTAGTTCCAGTTTGAGTCCATTGATTTATTCTGTTTTTTAAATCTTATTAATTGTTTAGTTTTCAAAATGATATGCAAGAAATAAATAAAAACAAAAACAGCTTAACCGATTAACCGTTTTTATTTAAGAAAGTTGCTTTTTCATAGAAATATGTATAATTTTTTTTTCATTACTTTAAAATATTTGACGATGACCATAGTAATTTTTTATATTAAATTTGCGGCTCGCGACGAACATACCTTTTTATCTAGTACTCAACAAGATACGATCTCTTTATTTAAGTTTTGGTTCCCATGAATTTTTTTTAACATTTAGGTAAAAAATTTGAATTAAAAAAATTAATTCAACCTTTCGGTTTTTTAATTATACAATTTTACGGTTATTTTTACATATTAAAGGATAATTTTATCACTCGAAATATGTATTTTTATTATCAAGGAGTTTACATATAAGCTTTTTTATTATTACACTTTAAATTATATTTACTGATAGGAATAAGTATTAACAAATTTTACGATTTGTCAAAACATCGCCATTTTCATACATCAATTAAATAACGTTATTCAAGCTAAAACACAATTTTAATTAATAATATGCTAAAGTACACGAGTAAATAATATGTAACAGTTATTTCTTTTAATATTTGCTCAATTATAATTAAATTTTTTATAAAATATAATCGAATTTAGTATAATATCCATGAGGAGTATTCAAAATTACTTTGATGCAAGTTTAATATTAGGGCGCTTAAACTATAGTACTTAAAGTAAAACTTTCTAAAACCTACGATAGTTAATTCTTATTAAACAGAAGTTTGAGGATTTGAATCATGTTTTATTACTAAGCATTATGAAAACATATCTTTTCCTCGGTGCACAACATCATTTTAAAATTTTCAAAGTTTAAAGCGTTGTATCAATGCAGATGGAATTCCACGATAGGGTTATTATCATTTTGGTACGATGAGTGTTCATGAGTTCATTTTTTAGTTCTCCCTCATTAGACTTTTTAAAGAATTTATATAATTTTATACTTCTTTACATCTACAGAAATAACCTTTATTAAAGGAATTAAATAAAATTTTTTCCACTGCATTTAAAAGCATATTTTTTAAATAATCGAATTTTTAATTTATTTTCTGGTATGTTTTTGTATTCATATCTAGAATTGAAATCGTAATTTTTCATTTAATACATTTTAAATATATTAAATGTAATTTATTGGATATATGTAAAACTGTATGTATGGAATGAATATGTAAAATCAAAAACTTTGGTTGGGTAAAATTCTTAATAAAATAAATGTCTAGAATTTATAAATATTTATCTGTTAATTAAAGTTTCATTACAATGTTCATATGCATAAATTGTAAACTCAGTTATATTTGAATAAAATAAAATATTTTATTATCTTTTTCGAAGTGTCAAAAAATAACATAATGAAACTCGGTAATATATCATTTGTATTTATACTAAATTAGAGATTGTGAAATTATTTTTTTATCCGTTCCATTATAATAATGAGAATTTTTTTAATGCATCTAAAAATGTTTTATATCTAGAAAACTATCTGGTAAAAATAATTTATCGAGACCTTAATACTTTTTGAAAGTTTAATCGTTTAATTTGAGATCTTATCTTTAGAATGAATCATCGTTCAGATATAAAACAACTAATAGAAATTACATTGTGCATTATACCTGATGCGCTCATTTAAAAAGTTAAATTCCATTGTATTCATTTTACATATTTAAATCATTCAATTGTATTTTAAATAAACGGAATTCCGTTCGGAAATATCAAAGTGCATTGTCTTAACGAAAGTTTCTTCGTTCTGTACATGGCGCACAAATTTTCGTTGCTGTGACTAACTGTATTAGTCGAATGATACAATTCGATTATTCATCTATTATAAAATATGTCGCTTCTCAAATACCGAATGACAACGGTTAAAATAGAAAAAAATCACAAGTAAAAGTAGACTCGCTCTAAATATATTTTTATTGCATTTAAAAAATTTATCCGCAATAGAGTGTACAACCATTTATAAAATTCTCCTCTTGCCTTCTATTTTCCACTTATAGTATTGACTTCCAAAATTCTATTTCTCGTTTAGTTTACATAATTCAATTACAGTATCATTGTAAAAAACGGGTGACATGCTTATGTGATGAATTCTTTTCGGTTTCTCTTCTCCATACACGCTCATGAAATTCACTCATTGTCAAAGTTTACCTTGGTTAAACTTGCTAGCGCGCACTCATACCTCTTTTTGCTGCGGTTTATTCTGACAGTAGGTAATTAAATTACAAATGTCGAAACTTTCGCGGCTTCAGTTACGACTTGACCACCGACAACCGAGTGTTTTTTTTTAACATTAAGAAACAGAGGATAGATAATGACATTGTTTATGGCGCGTTATCATGGATAAATTATGTTTCTTTCCTTCAACCAAAAGCAACTTTAATGATAGAGAATAAAAAGTCTGAAAATTATTGGCAATTGAGTTTCGGAACCCAGATCCTAGGTTAAAAGAAAATTTAAATTACAAAATTTCTGTCATTGAGTAATTTAATTTTACTTGTTCACTTTCTGCGACAGTTTTCATTGAAAATATAATTCCTCGCATGATTATTATTTGTAATTCAATCACTTGCGTTTCGTTCGTTTCTTTATTAAAAAAAAAGTTTCTTTAAAACTTAAGAATATGGAAGACGGATTGATCTCCTATCAAAATAAAGGTTCATTATTTATTTCAATTTACCGAGTGACTATAAAATAAGTGAGAAACTTACAAATAAATTGAAAAAGAGATTAGATTTTCTCTTGTATGATATTTTATTATTTTATACAGGATCTTAGAATAAGTCTGGCGTCGCATGTCCAACCTTTATATATAGTTACGAAAATGTAATATCTTTGACATTATTCTATCATTCGCGCTGTTATGGTTAAGTCATGGATTCACAAATTTTGTGAAATAGTGTCAAAATAATATACGCGAAAAAGAAAGACTTCCAGAATATTACCTTTTATATTATGTATATATATATATATATATATATATATATATATGAAAATTGCGCGTTAAAGAACATTTATCTTTTGTACGTTGTTAATACAAGAAATTGTTTTTAGAAAAATTAATTATTTTTTTAAAGAAATTTTATAGTTATTGCAGTGCATTGGTAACAAAGCAGGCATTAAATGCCATGTAATTGTAAGCGAAAGAAATATTGAGTATTGATTTAATAAAAGATAAGGTTTTGTTTAAAAAATAATTTACTTTTTTTTTTTCAAAATCTAATTTAAAGTTAATTATATATCAATATATAATCTAAATAAATTTTTTGTAATAATTTATTAGCGTTTTTATAAGCAGATATTATTTAAATATCAAAACCTCATAAATTGATATAGATCTGTTTTGTACTTAAAAAATATAATCTATATCAATATAATTATATTATATTGAATATATGCTTAAATAATTTCTAAATTCGATAATCTCAATTAAAAATCTACATTCATTATGTAAATGATACAATTTTATATATAAAAATACATTTTACAATTGATTCTTTTAAGAATATTAAATTTGGACATTTATTATCACATTTATTATATGCATATACTCTTACACAGCATAATTTCAACAAAATAATCAGATTAAATACATAACAGAATGAAAATTCTAAATGAATACTCAATCAACTACAGATATATTTAAAAAATACTTATAAATTCTGGAATTAACAGTGTTAAAAATTGATAGTCACAAATAATGATTTTTTTAGATATTTATCTTATTTGAAAGAAATCCATCATCTCGTTTCAATTCACATCGATTGAGGTCGCTTGCGTACGTTTTTCAACATGACTCATTACATTTTCATCAAGAACGAATAATAACTCATGTATTTATCCGATTTAAGTCTTCATTCTTTTATTTAATCTTACTTAATAACATAACATAAGAATAATAATAATAACATAAAAACTTTGACGAAATTAAAATACATCTTTCTCTTTTTTTCCTCTTCCCTTGCCTTTGCATGTAACTTATCCTCATATTCAATATAAAGGCCTATATAACTTGCAACTTTATTGATAATAATAAAAAAAAACGAAAAAATATTTGCTAATGCATAGATTATCATAATTATAGATTTTTAACGATATCGTTTTATTAACATAATGACAGAGAGAAACAGACAGACAGGCCCTAGCATATGTAACATTTTATGCTTTCCTTCACCTTTAGGAATCAAATTTTTTAAAAGGGCTCCCTTGAAAAGAAAAAATATCTCTCGATGTTTTTATCCTTTCTCTTTTCGAAAAAGATAGAATGAGATACACTATAGCTTGAAGAAAAGAGTGGATCGAATAAAAGGGAAGAGAAACCGGTTTTTGGTCATGCTTGTTGAAGGTTAGAATTGGCCCTTCCTTTTTTCGGTATCTATTCGATCTAGTATGCAGACACATCGAAAAGTATAAGCTAGTAAGAGAAACAGGTCAGGTAATGCCATCTGTTCCCATAGGTTGTGAGTCTTCGTATCATTCTCTTTCCTCTTCGTCTTTTCTTTTTCTTTTTTTCAATATTATTATTCCTATAAAATATATATTCTAAAACATTATGTTTCTTTTCAGAAATTAAAGAGTGATACTATTATATTTAGAAATACATACTTGATTCATGATAACTTATTATTTTTATTTAAATTTTGTGTACACAAATTGAATTTCGAGGAATTATTTGTATTTTGAAATATATATGCATATATACACATATTTGATGAATAGAAAGTGATGATATACTTTCTATTTTTCAAACAATAAATCTATTTATAGATTCTACAAATCTATTTATTTGGAAATTTAAATCAACGATTTAAGAATGTTATATTTCTTATTCTCAATAATACAATTTTTTGTTATAATCTTACTATATTATCAATTAAAAAATATCTTTGAATATAAATTTATACTATCTTTGTTTTTCATATTTCAATAATTCTTTTGATATTTTTAATTTAAAAAAATTGTACGCCTCATTTCAGTTTATATTTAATCTTTTTTCTACTACATTCTGCTTTATACCAGATATATCTGGTATGTATCACCAGTATCATCACTATAACTCACGCTTTATTCATTTTGTTTTATTTCTTAAGTTATTTATTATTTTATATTTTATTTTATTCAACTAGTCTCCAGCTTCTTTCTGACTTATTTTATTTTTTTTACCCCTTTTATTGAAAGTCTTATTATTTCTTGAACAGTTTATTTACTTTCCATATTCAGTAATTGTTTATAAAACAATTCAGTTAAATTATAAGCACGTTTCTTTTAATAATAAAAAAAAAATGTAAATGGTAATACTTGAACTAATTGTAATTTTTGTATAAATAAAGAAAAAATCTGAATAAATTTTTTAAAATCTCATTTTGTGTATTTTAAATTAATAAACTGTAAATGTAAAATGTTCATATTAATTATAATTACATATCGACAATAGCGTATGAAAATACTTTTTAAGTAATCAAAACTCTATTTCTCTTTCTCTTTCCCCTTCCTCTGCCAGCACCGACTATATCATGGTTTTTCATTCATTTTATATCACAGTGATTCTTGTTTTGCCTTCTGATCTCAATCTTGTGTTACGAGTTCGTTTTTGATTATTCTCAACTCGATGATAATTGAAACTTATTTCCTCTTGTCGGTAAGTAGTATTAGCAAGAGATTCATTGCAAAATGTGTATGTACTTATGAGTATTTTTGTGTACGTATAAGTACAGTTTCTTAAAAGAGAATGATAATTATTTTTTGCTAAAAAGAGAAGACAACGAGATAAATAAAAAATTATATCATGAGATTCTTTTGTTCCAACGGGCATTATATATAAAACTGTAGATACTGATTTCATTTCGTTATAATACTTATTGGTGATTCATTGTACTACTTTCGCTATATAACGGTCACTAAGATTGGATAAGTTCCAACAGTCAACACTACCGTGATGAAAACTTTGGACAAAGTTGAAAGTCGTGCATAAAAGAAGTGACATATATTAAAGTACATGTACCACACATTTGTTTAAAAAAATGTAATATTTTTCTATTTGTGATCAATCTTTCAATAATAGATAGAATTTTAAAATAATTTTTCTTCTTTCATAAACAACGATAAGAACCGGTATCGTTTAATGTAAGTTTAGTAAATTTTCATAATAGAAAAACCAGTTTTTTGATAGTTGGAGATAGACGCAGATATGTGAGTGTATTCTATATATATATATTTATTGGTGATATAGTATACGTCAACGTTTTTATGGAGCTTAAGAGAAATGAGTATTCGAGGACACATTCGTTTGTTACATAATTTTTTCTCTGTTCGGCATAGCGATAGTTTCTTTCTGTTTTTGTGTCCTTTCATCTTATAATTCATCCAACTAGTAAGCATTTAATTAATTAAAATGATTGATAATGAAGACGCAATAATTAAAACTCTATTCCTTCGATAAAGGTATTTTTTTTATTGATTTTTATTAGATAAATATTCATTAATTTATATTTGATTATACCGATATAAAAAAATATTTAAGAGGTTTATATATATTTTTATAATAAAAATTTTTTAATTCATTGGGAATAGTTAATAACAGTAACAAAAGATACATTTATTCAACAGTACCCGTATGTCAAATAAAAAGGAATTTTCAACTTTTACTTATAGCAGAATAATTTCATATCAGTGTTTCATAAAAATATAGTTTATCTTTGAAAATTATCCGAAATAATTGAATAATAATAAATGAAAATAATTTAATAATAAGAAATAAGATTTGTAATTTATATAATTTTTACAATCAAATATTGCAATTACGAAAATTCATCAATGTATTGCATAACTAAGTGTCATGCATTACAAAAGAATATTTTGCAAGAAAATTTTGTTAATATTTGTTGTAAATATTTTCTTTAAAATACGAATTACTTATAAAATTTCATTATGAAATCGAACAGAGGCTAGTAATAAAAAAAACGAAAACAAACGAAATTCCCACTAATTCTTCCTTTATATCTACTTAGATCTTAGAACTAATCAATTAATTACAGCAATCAATGTAATGAAAATGGGGTTAATTGCACACATTTACTTTACAGGGTATTTAAGAAAATAGATAAATATAGCAGTTGGTTAATATTTTGTAAGTAATAGCATGATTGTTAAATGGAAGAGAAAGCTTGTATTGTCAGAAAAAATGTAGAATATTTGCATTATGTGAATTTTTTTTACTGATTGTTTTCAAACCAATAATTTTATATACATTACATTCGTTAATGTAAAAATTGATGTATAAAAGGTTAATAATTTATCAAATATTATACAATGAAAAGTCATTCGATTCAAAGATATTTGTAAGTAATCAATCGAAATAAGAATAAAAGTTTTGAAGGAATAATTAAGATATGAAAGTATATTAAAAATATATGGTTAATGATAAAGAATATCCAAGACGAGGTTAAATGAACAGAATACACATGAAAATATAACAAACTTAAAAAAGAAGTTAAAAACACTTTAAATTTAAATTTATGATCCAAGCGTGACTGAAGGAGAAAAATATATCAGAGGCGAATAAAAAAGTTATTCTTATGAAAGAAACAGTACTATTAAGAAAAAATTGAGAAAGGGGAAAAGATTAAAACTACCCTCTAAAGATATAAATTAATACAAAACTTAATATTTTATCGACTGAAATTTTTTTTATGTATAAAAGTAATTAAAACTAATAAATGGAAATTGTTATTATTTGTTTTATTTTCATAATAAATAAGAAAATTTTATAGTATTAAAATCAATTTAATAATTAAGTTTTATTATTCGGTAATGTGAAATGTAAAACAATCACTTAAACATTCATTATAAAAACTAATAGAAAAACTTATGTGAAATTCGTAGAATTGAAGGTTCTATTATTAGAATTCTAAAATATATGATTTCTAGGGAATTGTTTTTCGACATTGTCTTAATCTTTGTCTTCACATAATAGTTGGCATTTTCTTTTGTTAAATCGAGAACTTCCCTTTTAATATGTGTTTTTATAGTTATTTAAGTCCGCCTGCTGCAATTGAGATTAAGTTAATGATGCGTACAGCGTTAATTAAATAAAAAGGCTTGTAATAATTCCGTTTTTTTGACAAATAATAATTATTAAAATGGATTGAATTTAAATTCTTTTTAAGCTTAATCAAGTTTTATATGCATACACATTATTAATGTAAAATTACTTTGTAGAGAGATTTTTCGTTTAAAAGAATTAAATCTCATTATATTGAGACTAAATATAAATGTTGTACATGGCATTTACGTATTAAAATGTAAAATAAAGGGAAAAAATGGTTGAAAAATTCTATGCAAATTGTAAACCTTAATATCCTATTGAATTGCAAATCATTAATAAAATGTGAAAAATTCGTTTTGAGCTCGATAAAAAATTTAATTTATATAATTCAACAACATTTTAAAGTTATGAGAGTAATAAATAAACCTATAATTTTTCTTTTTCTTTGAACCTAAATTTATTACAGAATTCGTTGTTCATTATGTATATTACTTTTTCCATTTGTTTAATGAGTTGAAGCTGTTAAGAAGTATAAAATTTTATCAGGAAGAATAAGAAAATTCTAACAAACATTCATTGCTTCTAATTTAATTTTTCAGACCTATATTTTGAATACTCAAAATATCTTAAACTCAAAGAAATTGTTTTTTTCGATATATTCATCGAATGTTGATAATGTCAAGAAATATGAATCAACCTTACAAACTTAAAAGTTGAAAGTTCAAATTTTATAGTTTTTATTGCGAGTTTTATTAAATAGAAATAATATATTTAACTAATTCAAAAATAATAAAAATGATGAATTTATGATTTTGTTATCGTTACGAAAAAGTAGTTACAACTTTCTTTAGTATTTTGTCATGTTTAATAAGTTTTATGATTAATTTTAAATCATTGAATAAAAAGTATATCGTATAATTATCAAAAACAAAGTAAAGGATTAATCAACTAGATAAATAGCGTCATATTTTTGTAAACTTCAACCGTAATTTTAGTAAATACAACTATCTTAACATTAAATTTATAATGAGTTAATAGAATTTGTTCAAATTTCGGAGTTGATTTTATCCAAACTACCCTTAACGTAAATAAATTTTTAGTAATTTCAATGAGTATCTATGGTAAAGTATAAAAGAATTCAATAAAAGTTATCAGACTTTTATATTAACTGTATATTAACTGTAAAATAAATGACCTGTTATATTTAAATTACCATTATTAATTATTACTTTCCTGTTTATATGAGTAATAAGTCGAAGAAGTATCTCGTATATTTCTACTTAATCCATAAATTCAATATTTTAATAAGGGTGTATATTGACATTCTTAATAATAACATAAAAAATCAAAGTTCTGCTTGACATTCCTAAATTAATTAAAACTTGTCTACATGTATAGTGGTTATTTTACTTACATGATTTTAACTTATAATATGATTCAATTTATTTACATTTACAAGTTTATGTTGAATCTAGATATTATTTATAGAGGTTTTTTGAAAGTTCATATATCTTCATACCACTTGAAATGAATACATGAAGGCCAATTACAGAAGTAATAATAGCAATTATCTTTTTTATATATTGTATGAAAGTTTTTATTAAATCTATAAAAATCAATTGAATTATTAATAGCCGATTTTCCCTCTTCCATTAGTTCGGAATTAAGTTAAAAATGTATACCTTTATTATTATACAATGAGATATCGAGTACTTTTTATTTTTTACATTGTTGTTTTTTCAGGGGTCTTTGAGTAGTCTAAGTGATTAAGCAAGTAAAAACGAAATGATGTCCGTTTCGTTGAACGATACGTAAAGGCAATTCATGCCAAATGAATGTAATCTCTCTTTCTCTACGTATTATTTGTATAATTAAGACGATTCTATGAATTTTAATAAACTATAGTGTTTGTCTCTATCTTCTACTCTATCTTTTACTCTCTCGTTCTCACGCTATGTTATCAATATTTTTTATTCTTTTTTCTTTATCGTTTACTTTCCTTATTTTAGTCATTTGTTAATGTCTCTCTTTTTACATCATATATTTTACTTATCTATCCTTTCCTTTAGTAAATTTATCATCTCGGAAGTACGTTAGTGATCAAAGTTTTTATAAACACGGTTAATATATAAGAAAAATTTTAATGGTTATTTACTGTATAAATTTTTTTGTGTTTTTTTATAATATTGTAAGTTTTGAAAATCCTGAGAAAATTTCAACTAAGTTTCAAAACGTTTATCCTTGAAGTCATATAAAAATAAATAATTTAATTACGAATTTTTTATGGTAAATGATAATCAACATTTATCAAAAATTCGCCTTGATTATACAAAATTAATTAATAAAGAAATGATTTAATATAATTTATTTTTTCCTATACACTTTCAATCATTTTGTTTGAAAAATGAATTTCCTTACCTCCTACAGGTAAACATAATTTTAAAATGATTCCAAACAATATAAGGAAAGAGAACATAAAATTCGTTTTAAAAAAATATCAGATATTTTATTTTACATTGAACTGAGCTCAAGTTTCAGGTATTTAAGAATTGATAACAAGAAAGTCTTGTGACTTATAAAGCAATGAATTTAAAAAAAAATTAATAGAAAATTCTTTTATTGTTGAAGGTTCTTAAAGAAAATTGAATAAAAAAAAAAAGAAAATTAAAGTCAATGTGTCATAAAATAAATCATAAATTTATTTTTACTGTAATTATAAAATAATAAAATACAAATAAACTTGTGAGTAACTTCATGTTATTTTTCAACGTTCATTTATTACTTTTATTGTTACTATTAATATTATTTAATGTTTAAACGACTATTTGATTTAATTTTCATTTTTCTAAAGATATATACCTACGTAGTATGCCGATTGTAACTTTTAATAGCAATTAATATGTTTAATAGTTAAAATGCACTGCGAGGATACTAGTTCTAATACGGTTCTCTGGTTTAATAATCATAATTTATTCGCATACGAGATTTATACTAAGCTACATCATTTCTACTTGTACGAACTATTGACTTTTTTCTCTCTCATTTCGTGTTTATTGACGATCATCCGATAATCATTAACATAGACAAGTGATTATAAAAGAGGTTTTGCTTATCCCCTCTGTTGGATGATGGAATGTATATGGCAATTTATGAAAATTATCTTTTCAATTAATTACGAAATAATCAAGATTCAACGTCTACTATATGAAAAAATTTTCTATTAACATTCCAAACATCCATAATAATTAATTAAATACTATAATTTTTTACCGTAATTTGTTTTTAATGCTTATTAAGCTAATTTTATCGTACAACAATAATAAAATTGGTATGCATCAACATATAAAAAATTTATATTAAACATAATATTCATAATATTTAAGGAAATTAATACATGTATTTTATTAAGAAATTCTTGAAGAATAGCACAGTCGGTTTAACATATTAAAACAAACATTACGATAAACGTATGTTACGAAATTAAAAAAATTACCCTTTTTTCCTCCATTGGTCCTAAAATGGAAACTTATTAGTAGGTATTGGCTAATATTTGTAATTGAAAGATAGCTTTTGAGGTATACATATATTGTACTAATTGTAAGATCGCTAGTTGTACCAAATCACTCCGACGAATAAAGAACGAAAGTATTTCTCTTTCTATTTTTTTAATAAGAAAAGTGTATACAAAACAACTGCAAATTAAGAAACATGAAATGTTATTCCACGTTACTAAGAAACCAAACGAATTCATACCTTTAACGAGCAATAAATATATTTTTAAATCATCGTTCTCTGAATATACGTAAATTTAGATTATTTAAAAGCTCTACGAGAGTAAAAGATTTTATTATGAAATTTTGAAAAATATATTTTAACTCTTACCAGTCTTTTTTGCGCCCCTCCACCTTCTTTGATTACCATCGAAACAAGTATTCACACTAATCTCTTTTGATCACATCGACATTGAGGGAGTGTTAATTCAATGTCTTTCAATGGCATACACATACGATTGTTTTTATTTTCAGCGACTTATTCCGTTATCTCTGCTGTGTAGTCGAATACACATTGATGAGTGATTTAAATATCTCTAAATACTCAGTGATCGTTATTCGGATTGTTTTTTGTCTCTTCCAAAGATTCATATCATGGTAAGAAAAAAAGAAATACATAACATCGAAGTACGAAAGATATGCTGTATATAATGATGTTAAGAAATAATATCTTTCTGAGAAGTTAAAAAATCATAGTCTTTCAACGAGGCAGCGAAGTGAAAGCTAGCTACCACAAAAATTAAATATATGTCTTATCAATTGTAAGTGTTGTCAATCTCTTCTTTATGCAGAGTGCATTTAAATTAATATTTACGTTCTTTAACAATTACTCGAATTCCGATGATATATAGAAGTATTTTTTGAAAGATATTATCTTCCGAATATTTTTCAAAATTATTTTTATTTTGATGACTATTGGGCTTTACTGATAGGCATTGTTTCTTTAAACTAAATTTAATTCAAGAAAGAATATTTGAAACCTTAGATTATTTATTCGTTTGTCGTTTTCTATGAAATACGAAATTGAAAAAATATGTATATTGTACAATTCAACTTATAATAAATTTATTTCTTTTTCGTTTGAGTTAAGATTAAAACAAGCGTTTAAATTATGTATCCAAGGAAACAAAAATATTAGATAATATAAAAATATCTTAAAATGCTATGTAATCTAAACTATAATAAAATATCTGTCCTTATATTTAACCTATTTGTGAATTGTAATTTTCTATTCAAATCCATGAAAGCATTATCTAGAATATAACGTATCATCTTATTCCGCTATATTAAATTGAAAAAAGCGCTCGTCTTTTTGTCTCTCTAAACCTGTTTTATAATTACACAAACTCTTTAACAATTTTTTCTGTAAATACGTTAATTCTGAAAGCTATTGGGTAATAAATTTTAGATCAAATCTTGTAAATAAATATTTATATGCATAATGCGTATTATATATTTTTCGGAAAAGAATCAACGAAAGAATAAAAAATGAGTGAAATGAGTTTTATGTTTTATAGTACACTTATAGTCGTACCACCTCTGTATTTTTTGATGTTTCTCTATTCATTTTCTATCGTTTCAGTCGGTTCAGTCTCACAAAGGTTTTTCGATTCTACCTGCTCAAGTATAATAATCGAGGCTCGAACAGACCTTCATTGTGAAATTATAGCGTTGGTCTGTTGCTCGTTCTCTTTTTATTTTTCCCTTCTCCGTGCTTTCTGTTACTTAAAAGAACTTCATTTCTGAATGTGTTCCCTTTTCTTTATCCATCTTCTTCCACCCCTCTATCCCTCTGACCCCACCTTATACATAGATACATGTTTTTATTTTTTCCTCTTGCATTCCTAAGTCTTATGTGTGAGAGAGATAAAAACAAGGAGTGGGAATTTAAATATCTACTTCTGAACGCTTCTTAGTACAACTAGGAATATACAACTATATTTTTCAAAAAGATAATTCCTAGTGTCTAGAAGTTTTTCGACTAAAATATAAATGCTAAAAGTTTTTTTGTTTCCTTAAAATAACAAATTAAAGTGTTGTAATTGAAAAGTTATAGGAAACGGATAAAATTTAGTATAATTATAGCTTTAAAATAATTGTTGTTTATGAATTTGTTTGGTTAGAGTGTATTAAAAAAATTTTTTTAAATAATATTACTTAAATTAGCACATAGCAGAAAATTTAGAATGAAAGTTTTTGTGCAGTATTATGATAATTTTTGTTGCATTGATATGATATTCATTTATTTTTCTTCATTTGCTGCGAACAAATGTATATTATGCTTTACTTCTTGGAAATCCCACACAGAGAAAGTCATGTATCTTATGATTTTTAATGAAACGGAACCAAGTTTCACAAAAATTATATTTTAAAAGTCATTAAACATATTTTATCATTATAATTTATGAGAAAGGAAACTAAAAATTTTAAAGCAATTATTTTTTTAAGTCGTTAAACTGAACTTATTTGAAACTTTAAAAAATCATTTACATTCTTTTTAAAGTTACAGATGTAAAAGTATACATTTATTCTTTTTCCTTTGAAAAAGTCCAGAATAAATAAAAGGTTAAATTTCGGGGAAGAGAAACTAACGTTTTAAAACAGTTCATTTCATAATCTGTTGTAGCGCATAGTAAATACATTTAAATACTTATGTAAATGTATACTTCAAACTAACGTTATTATTTTTACAAGTGATAAATTTTAAAAGTTAAACTTGTAATATAAATTCTTTTTTACATAATTTTACGTTAAATAAAATATAGAGACAAATTTAATTTAATGTAAATATATCTTTAAAGTAAATTCCTAAAAAAGTTTGAGTCTGTGATATTTTAACTAAAAGTAAACCTAATACTTTTAAACTCCTTTAAAAGTTCATATAATTTAAAATATAAAATATTCATAATATTTAAAAAATATTGTATTTTGAGTAACTTTTTAATGTTATAAATATATGACCTAATGAAAATTGAAATGTGTCGACGAACGGAAATAATGTTATTATGGTATGAAAGTCTAGAATAAAGGTCTTGATAAAATGAGAAAATAAATAAATAAATTTTTTATGTCTATTATTCTTTGTCAATTATAAATTTTTTTCATTTGCGTTCTTATTATTTATAAAATTAACAACATTCACCTTTCTCATTATTTAATTATTTTTTAATTTATTTACACTTATAATTTAGTGGCATTCCATTAATTTTATCCCACGCATTTTAATTTTAGTGAGTTACGTTTGGCGTAATCAATTCATCGACGTCTGGTTATAAAAGGAAGAAAAACACGACTTATGAAATGGGTTTTATAGTTCTCCTGGAAATAAATCATATGTATGTATTTTTATAGTGATAATATAGTAGAAATCAGTTCAATCAGAGCTAAATTGAACATATCTCTGTTATGAATATTTGTTAAAACAAGATACAAAAAACTTCATTAATAGTCATTTAGACGATCTACATTATCGTTATTATCATAACATATTAGATTTATAGTGAATTAGAAAAGAAAAAAAGAAGAATATTATTGTCTTGTGCATTAAAGGAGTTGTATTTGAATGAAATATGTTGTAAGATAATAATCATATTTTTATGAATATACATTCTTTCTGTTACTTGAATAAACCTATTCAAATTAAAAAAAATTTACACAATGTAAATACAAGCGCAACTCATACAATAAAATTCTTCACAATAAGATTATGCAATATTTAGTCCATTACTATCAATTTTTCAATACGTTATTTTAGAACATATTGTATTTTCTATTATGCGGGTCTCCTACTTACCAAGTGTATTTTAAATAAATCAGCTTTATTTTGTTATCTTTATACTTTATAAATTATTATTTTAAGAAATATCTTATTCAATTTTTTTTATGTATTATAATTTTACAAAGATTCCAAAGAAAATTACGAAGTTAAAAGGATTGTGTATTATAAGATTCTTGTTCAACGAAATCATATAATTCGCTTTCTCTACCTTTCTTCCCTTCTTCTTTCGTTTCCTTTCCTTCTTCCTTTCTTTTCTTATTTTCCCCCTGTCATCACGTACTTTCTCTTTCTTTTCCCCTCCATCCACTCACCAGTCTGTCACTTTGAAAAAGAGATAACAGATTGAAAAATTATAGTTGTTTGTAATAATAACTGCGTGCACAACGAAAGACGATTATGAACGAGGGTGAGAGGGACAAAACCTAAAGGGCATCGACTTATATATTCTATTTTCATTTTGGCTGATTCATAGTTCTAGGAGCGCATGAAGGACGTAAAGATGGTTTCAGATAAAATGAAGAGGAGAAAACATTTAAAGGAAAGAAAAAGTATTTTGATCCAACCTTTTTGCCTGATTTCACTATATCACCTCTATTCTTCTCTAATTCAGATATATTTTTTAATGTTTGTTGCCCAGTATTTTTATAGTGATTTATTTTAGAATATATTTGTTTTTATTCTTATTATCAAATAACTTATTTTAATCGTTTTAGAACAAAGGAATGAAAAAAATTCCTCTGATATTTTAAATAAAAGATTTAAATTTATAATATTACTAGGCAATATTTGTATGAACTGCTGGTTTTGAAATGTACGAAGTATACTGAATTACTGTTGCAATAGTATATTATTGCAGTTATCTTTTTTCAAGAGATTAATGTGATTTCTGTATGCGATAATATTATGATTAAGCCACACCTATTCTTTACAATCTTTAATATAAACGAAATAACACAATTTTTTATGTACATGTAAGATAATTAATTACATAACAATATATTAATAATTTCTTGCTAACTTTAAACGAATACTCATATCTTAGATTTTAATTGTGCTGAAAATGAATGGAATTCTTCTCAAAGAATTGATATGTTTAATCTCTGAATATATTAAAATAATTTTAAAAAATATTTTGTATCTATTTTTTTAATAAAATAATTTTTCTATAATAAATAGTAATTTAATATCTTGTGAATATTAATGTAAAATAAGCAAAATGTAAAGTAACTTTAATCTTTACAAAAATACGAAAACTTAAAATCTTATTTTTTTAATAATATTTCTTTAGAATTATTATTATTAGTTTAGTTTTATTTACCGTAAGGTATTGCAGCTAAATTCTACCTATTATCATAATTCGGGCCTTTTTTCTACTTTTTATATTAAATTGTACATTGATATGTATAACATTATGGCTATTCAACCATAGCAATAAACTTATTAATCAATTAAACTATACAATTCATTATACTCTTTTTGCTTTCACACTTAATTCCTTTCATTTTTATTCTCCCTCATTCTTTTACCGTGTTACTTCTTTCAGTTTATTTTACTGTATCATATTTTCTCTTTCGAAAATCTAGCGGATGAGTATGGAAGACGAAGGCAAAAGTACAGTAAAATTTATATTATAAAAAAATCAAAAAATTTCGATATAGTTTTCTTGACCCAAAATTACTATTTTTCTTAAAGGCATTTTTCAAGTGACTAACCTAAAAATGTCAATAATAAGCTCCTTCAACCTTAGAGATCAAACAAAAAAAAGTAAATGGTGATTGAAATGAATTTTTACAAGCTTTTTTTCGTTTACTTTGCGCCTTCTCCACTACTTTCGAAATAAAATACTCATTAGACAAAAGGAAAATATTTTTTTATAAAAATATTTTTTTGTTTTATTACCAGTTTATTGCACAAGTTTTTTCAAGTGTTATTTTCTAAGTAACGTATTTGAATATTTGACTGTATAAGCGTATTGTATAGATTAAAAACATTGAAGTAAAAATCATAGTAATGTAACCTACATTTCGTTTTTAAAGTATTTCTTTGAAATATTATAGATATCGAAACAGAAATAAATGGAAATGGAAACTGAAAGTCATGATTCAGAAAATTCGATTCCCGATAATTATTATTCTTTATATTTATTATTTATTACTATAATAAAATAGACTTACTTTTATAATCATTATATTGAAGGTTTTTTGAAATTGAAGAAATTATCGAACATTAAATATTTTATGAATTGTGATTTAGAAACTCTTATTTTGAAGGTTTGGTAAGACCTTTGCTATTGTTTTTATTAAATTTATTTTTATTGTATTAGCATTTTATTCTAGATTTCATTTTTATAGATCGATATTTTATTTCTATTTTTTTTTGTTTTTATCCAATCTAAATTTATTTAGTCAAAACCGGAAAATAATAAATCATCATATTCAATTTATTTACTTAATAATATACGTGCTACAAATAAAAATGTATTCATTTAAAAAAATTTTTGGTTTTCAGGACTATAATCCACTTTATGAAATTTGCAATATTAAACCACCATTAAATGTAGTTTTAATATAAAAATTTAACGGATAAAAAATATTAAATATTATCCTTTGCTTTATGTCATAATTATATTACTAGGTTAAATTATTGAATATTTAAATAGATATCGATATTTACTATAAATTTTATAGAATAAGCAAGCGATAAATTTTATTATTAACATAAATTTTCTTATCATATTGAACGTAAAAAACGGGCGTACTTACATGAGCTATCTTTGAGAATTTTAAATTCAAGCTTATTATTAAAATTTAAACAACAATTGAAACTTATAACTACATATTTCAATAGACAATAATTGTTTCGTTAAATTTATAATGACAGAGTAGTTATTCTTTTCGATGTGCCCATATCTTAGTTAAATTAGAATAAACGAAAAAATACAAATAAAATTAAAAAAATTTCTCTTTACATTTTATTCAAACGATTTTAATCACAAAATCTAATTTATTCCACTTCGAGATGCTTATTCTCATACTACAGTTGTGATATTAAGTAGGAGTGACGTACTTGTTCTTTCGGCAATATTTATCATAGGAGCGCTCGATAAGCGCGGCGCTCAATTCATTGTTTAAGAGAAGCTTCACAGAAGGGATGATGACTAAAAAAGTTCATTAGAGCCATGCATTGACAGGTGAGACGAAAACTGCCATGGGCGAGTCTTTCGCATTTTTTTTCTCTTCTACCCTTCATTACAGTCCACCGTTCCAAACGGGTTTCCAGACTTCATCGTACACAACAGTACAAGCAGTACGCTCCTTTGTCCATGTACCTTGTTTTTCTATCTTACATGGCTCGCGACACTGAGCACATACCTGAAGGTTACGAGTGTCCATGTGTTAATTAAATACCCTGGAGCACTTCTCATGGTCTATACTACTTGATTAATTCCTATTTCTGGCAACGACATGAGTTAATTATTCGTTTTAATCATTTGAAAGCGAACTATGAAAGCTTAAATCGAGCAAAAAAAGAGAATGATTTGGATGAATTATGCATACTAGTCTATGATGGTTTACTCTGTAAATTATATCTCCTATAACATCATAATTTTATCGTACATAAATTCAATTTACAAATTAAATCGAACTTTTATTGAAAAAAACATTACATCTTAATTTCATTGTTATTATTGTCGAACACTTCTAATGAAGAGTATCTTTTTACTTAACTTCAATTTTCGATTATTTGCTCATTATACGTATAAGAATAAAAGTATAAGCCACGTAATGCTTATATATTTGATATTTTCTTTTATATTAAAATAGATTTATTTTTCATCAAAAATTGTCAACATTTAAAAAGTATGCGTGATAAAAGTCTTTTAATATTAAATATTTGATAGACTACACGATATTAATTTTTTCTATTAATGTAAGAAATAATATTTACATAAATACTTTAATATTAAGATTAAAAATTTGTATTATCACTTTTATAAAAACCAAAAGACAATAAGATTTATCATGCCAAATAGATAATATTGAATTTATATAGAAGTAGAAATTTAAAAAATAAAAAAGATGATTTAATTGTTTGTTGAAACATTTTTTATAATAATTCTATTATGATGCTGTTTAAATAGATTTTTAAGTAAACCAATTGAAAAAAATTGATTAGCACAAGTTTTAAAAAAGTTCATAATAATAAGAAAAGTAATTGACATGAGATTTACATGCATGGAAAAATATAATGTATTTAATTTGAATTATCCAAAATGTGAAAATAAATGTAGATATAGAAATAAGGAAGAGATCTAAGTGAAATAGAAGAAAAATAAAATACAGAATAATTTGTTGTAATGATAATAATAAATATTTAATAATATTTATAAAATAATTTAATATATTTATAAAATAAAATAACAATTGTAATAGAAACACATGTATAATCGTAATGACGATATAAATTATTTATGATTTTATTATGTATTCTAAATATATAAATATTTAATATTAAGAATTAATTATAATAGAATTAAAAATAAAAATATAAAATTTTATTTTATAAGTAAGCATAGTGACCACTACGTATACATTATTACTACAAAAGTGATAAATAAAAAAGAAAACTACTATTTATATAAAATTATATTGCCTCATAATATTTTTATATATTCATATTTAAATTACGAATGTTCAAGTTAAAATCTGTAATTAAGTAATATTTAAGAAAAAATATCAGAGCTACATAGTATTTTGATTTAAAGTATAATGCATCGTCGTTTCTTCGTCAAGACCGTATTCTTGATACACTCCAGATATACAGCTGTTAATAAGATATTAATAATTTTACTTGTATGATATTATACGTCTAGTAAATGTATATATTTTTAATTATTACGTTTTTTTAACTATGAAATTCCAATTATAATTTTAAAAATTTTAAGAAATTTTTATTGGCTTATTCACTAGAATAATTTTAAATAAATATAAAAACCATACACATAGTTTTCGCAGTAAAAAACGGACGAATACACGTTTATATACAAGGCGTTTTTACTACGTTATCGATTTTCTAATTTCGTTTCCACAATTCTTATCACAGGTTGATGTGTTATGTGGATTATAATTTATTATGCTTGAATGTTTAGACTTTCATCTCTTATGCATGAACGTATAAGACACTTTTTATAATTTCATTCATTTTCAAATTTTTTTTATTTTATGAAGTAACAGTATACGTATGCCAAGAGATACACTATTATATTAGAAATACATAAAGGACAATTCAGCGAATCCCACTGCATTTTCCTTATCTATTTTGATATTTTAATGGTGTTTCGTACGATTCTGTAGGTACTAATTTTTAAATGCGAGAGAGAGAAAGAGGGAGACCATATCAAAACCATAAATACGACGAATATTTGTAGATTTATGAATTTAAAATCAGTTACTCAGTTATTTATTTTTTTATTTTGAAAAAAATTGAATTATGAATAAAATTAAAGACTAAGAGATCTTGTTGCTTGACAATTTATGTAATTAAATTTAAAATAAACATAACTTAATTAATGTGATATCCAAATAAATTCAACTAAATTCTTCATATATAATTAATTTATTTTTAGAGTGATGATTAATTCAATTTAATTTTGTCATGTTAAACTATTATAACAAATAATATCAACTTAACATTCTTTTATAACTGTAATAAGAAACTGTTAAAATTATTTAATTATAAATATATTAAATTAAAGCGAATAAATCTATTTAAAATATATGTGGATCTTTAAAGAATAAATATTTTAATTTGTGTATAATTTTTAGTTGCGAAAAACCAAGGGAATTAAATACAATAGAAATCATGTAACAATTAAGTTTGAAGTCACGAAAATTTAAGTCGCTACTTGATTACAGAAAAAAAGTTAATACACGTCGTTAACAAAAACCAATTCCATCTGGAGATTGCAAAACTTCAATTTTAAAGGTTAGCATTTACAGTTCTTTTTTGCTTTATTTGAAAAATCGAGAAGGAAAATGGGAACGACAGAGAGAAGATTTTCGTTATTGCTTGTCGTTCCATGAAAGCATGGAAGGGCGGGGAGAGGGGCAGGGATTTATTATAGCGATTGGCGAGGATAAGTGGTGACGTTTATCGAGAAACGACGGAGGTACACAATACGAGAAAATTAATGAAAATAACCCTATAAGATAAATTGCCTTGATATTGCTCACGGAGAGAAACAAAATGGATTTATGAGTTTCATTTTATTGGAATTACAAACATTAACTTTTAAAATAAAACAATGAATAATAAATCTATAAAATGTATATCGTTCACTCTATTTTACAATGCAGATCTCTATGACATTTTATTTATAAGTCAGTTATCGTCAGCTACATAAGCGGTTTTACGTTTAATATTTTTTTTACATTTATAAGTATTGGAAGATTAGAAGCTTAGGAAATAAATTTATGAATATCATATATTTTATTGATTTATCTTGAATATGTACCATTTTTATAATATATATAAATATATATATAAAGTATTAGATAAAAGAAAAGTAATTTAAGAAACAGTATGTATGTTTTTACATGTTCTTATTTTTTAAACTGCATGAGGACATTTAATATAAGAAGAATAGTTTGCGAGAATCGTTGAATGCAATAAAGCACAGAATTTTTATAACTTTCATTTTATCTGTAAAATTAAAAAGAATAAATATTTATGATGAATCTTCAAATTTTTTATTAAAATATTTAAATTCTTTGGAATAAAATTTCACCACCAGTATAATGGAAATATTTTTATTTAAATTTCAACTGAAATTGA
This sequence comes from Dolichoris vasculosae, assembly GCA_018907195.1. NCBI lineage: Eukaryota > Metazoa > Arthropoda > Insecta > Hymenoptera > Agaonidae > Dolichoris > Dolichoris vasculosae. The sequence goes on along the minus strand of JACCHY010000002.1, from coordinate 2,132,300 downwards.
TGTGTATAAAAGTAGTAAAGGCATTCTTATTATTTTTCTTTAAATATTTATTTGTTAGTTAAATATTTAATTTAAACAAGAAAAGAATATTATTTCTATTTATTCAATACAATTTTATGTAATAAAAAGTTTTATGTTATAAACACAGTATTTTTTTATAATATAATTTGTAATTGATTATGATTTTTGTTTATTACAGGTGAGTGACTGATACCATTAATTGATTCTATCCCCATAAATACGTAAGTTTGAATACGATAGCATACTTTACATTATCAATAATTAATTAAAAATATCACTTATTAAACTAATGAAATGAAATATTTTATCGCAAACTTCGTTTACCATTTTAAAATTTATCTTTCGAATTCACAGATACATTTAAAAGTGCAAGTTGAAATCGATTTGTTTAAAAATCTCATCTTCAAAACTAACATAACAGGCATGGTTGTAAATACACTTGTAAAGTCTAATAATGAAATTGCATATTAAGGAAAAGAATAGAAGACGAGTTTCTCTTTCTATTTTTTCTTTTTGATTTTTTATTTAATCCTTTCTCTGGAAGTAACATGTACAGACTATAATTTATGATAATCGTAAATCGATAACTTGTCTTCCAATTATCTATTTCCAATAACTTAGAAATTTAAAATCTGCTTTTTAGAGCTGTTTAAAGTCTCGATTTAAGTAGTGTAATAATGTTTCTTGTCCTTCTTTTCTCCTCTTTTTAAACTATATTATGATCGATATGATCGATTTATTAAATTAAAACATTACTCTTCGATTAAATTTATTATGCATTTTAATTTATCTTTCACATTCTTACCGGCCATGCATAAAGTATAAAATTATTTTTAAAGCGATAATACATAAATCACGCAAAGATTTTTATCTATACGTTAATTGAATATAGAATCAAATAAACAAAATATTAAGTTTACAATCTAATTATGTATACTGCATATTCACATATTTTTTAAGTAATATTAATCATATGAAATTTTGCTAAATATTATCTAATACTACGTTTAGAAATAGTAAAAAATATTTTAATCGTCCATATTATCGATATTTTCAAATATCTTTAAAAAAACAGTGTAGCATGTTTTGTGAATTATATTTTCTAATTACTTTTTTTTTTACTATTCTATCCTTTATAAATGAGACAATATTAGAAATATAAGATTAATTACAAGGAGATTATAAAATTGCGAATTTTTTATCTTTTTAGTGTCTGAGCAACAGTTATAAAATAGGTGAAAAAATTCTTAATATGGGATCGTTTGGAATAAAAAAAAGTAAAATTTCAGCTAAAAATTTCTTTTTGATCACATCTCTTAATATGATTAAGTTTCTAATCGACTTTTCGAAGATAAAAGTTAAAAAGTAATATAGAAACCTGTTTACGCGTTCACGAAAATAGAAATATAAGTTCCATCAATTTTTTCCATCAAATTCTTTATTTCTTATATTTTTTGGGCTTGAGAATAGCACGCGTATAGAATACAAGAATAAATGACTTTGGACCGCTATTTTTTTATAACGACTATAGTGAACTTTGATTAAATGGCATAAATTACGAACTTTATTCATATGAAGCAGGAACTTCATTGGGAGCATAAAATTAAACGTCCACAATTACGTATGTAAAATATACATTATAATTAAATTATACATTATTAAGTATATTTATATGAATCTCTTATACGTACATTAGTATACTTTTATACAAATCTTAAAGTATGACATGGTTTATATTATATATTGACTTAATTTATATGCGAGCTCTCAGAATATCTAAATATTTTCAGTTTATCCATTCATTATGAAATTGTTATAAAATATAATGTTTTGTTTTTCTAAATGTTCAATTAAAAAAACTTAAAAGTGAAATAAATAATGTCTGCGATCTTGCTTGTTCATGTTATTTTATATATATAGTACTTATATCATGTATTAAGTATTATATACTATTATAAGATCCAAGTATTTAAATGTTTATTTTTATTTTTGAATAAAACAGATTATTTGTAAATAATAAAAGAAATGTGTGTTATACCGTTGGATGAATATTTGTATACGTAATACGTAACGGATAATAATATCTTATATTTGTTGTAACTTTTGATAAGGAAATAAAAAACATTATGTTTTTACGATTAATGTAAGAATTTTTCAATTTCCATGCAAATAGCTTGTTTTCATAAAAAAGTTACAACCAATAAAAGTTTAGTGCGAAGAAACAAGATATCTAAAACTTTATTGAAGGCAATGAAAGTCTATTAAGTAAATTTATTATTTTAATTTATAGATATTATGTCTGGATAGTAAGTAGTATTTAAAGAAAAACTTGATTCAAATTTACAATTGTTACAGGTATAAGTTACTGAATACTCCAAGTGCTTAATTGGAAAAAGGATAAAGTAAAAATAAGTAAATAATAATATTTCGCAGGATAAAGGAATATGGTAAAATTTACTTCTTACATTCATCTGTAGAAGCTTTAGAAATAGAAAACATTTGCTTTCTTAAACCCTTTCAAATTTAACAATTTTCACTAAATTATTCTAACAATCTGAATGATAATATAAAATGTTACGAATGCATTTGGAAACCACTATACGTAAACGTTTTATACTTATTTGGATTGTAGAAGTTATAAAGAAGAAAGCAAATCAAGCATTAAAAATTGATTATACGGTGCGCCCTATAATAGCAGATAAGCCGCTTTCTACGCGTATAATTTTATTTTATTCTCCTGTAATTTTATTTAAGCTATCTATCAGAAAAATGTTAAACAGTGAATAAATCAGAAGAAAATCAAGAATTTCATCTGAAATTGAGTCGCCGATGTACGCCAAGTGCGATAATACACAAAGAATGTCCCTGTACTGTAATAGAAAGAAGGGGAGAAATTACATATTAAAATTTTCCATAGGCGGATGAATGCTAGCGAGTGTTTCGTTACGCATATTTACTCGTGGGATGGCTAAGGAAGCTGAACGCAAGAGGCGCTGTCGAGAGTTCATTAGCCTTAGTCGAGGACTCGGTGCGCGTGCGCTCTTTCGACTTTTTCTCCCCTTCTCGGTCTTCTTTCTCGCTCGAGGATGACGGCGTCGATCCATGCATTTCGAGAGTCTAAGCCAAAAATGCTGATTTTGTTCGGTGATTAAACGCAAAAGCACTAAACACTCGATGTCGATGTCGCTCTGGCGATGCACACCCATAAGGTAAAACTTTGTATCACAATTCTCTCTCCCTCTCTCTCTCTCTCTCTCTCTCTTCCATAATTATCCTTACAATATCTATTTTTATTGAAACTTATATAATTAGTTTAGTTAAATTAAACACGAACACAAAATATTATTCTTGATAAAAAAACTTAAAACAAAGTCTACAATTGCTTTCTCAATTTTATTGTTATTATGTTTGCATTTAAATTATATTTTGAATATGTTATTTTTACTTGCGATAAAAAAAGGATATTTCAAGCGTTACTCATTAAAGATTAATGAATAAAATGTAAATTATATGTTTTTAAGATTCTTGCTCTTTTAATGAATAATTAAAAAATTTTTAATTACAGTTTATACAACGGAAATATTTTTTCATATGGTGATTAGTGTACTTTTTTCTATTTAATAAATAAATTATACATAGTGATAAACTTTAAACATTAATTTTACGGCAATACTGACATAAGAAAAAATGAATATCCAGCGTAAAAATACATAGTATTATAACAAGTAAGTAAATTGCTATTCAACGAGACTCGAAAACGAGAATCTGTATATAAAGTAATACTGTTCAATAACAAGTGTATAATAGGTGCAACAAAAGATTATTGTTTAAATATCGCAGTCCGTTAAATAAATAATACTGTAGTTTTAATTTGTAATTATTACAGAAGAAGTGTATAACATCTCCATCGTTGAAATAAATGGTTTAAAAAATATTTTAAAATAATTAAAAAAATAATAGTTTGTTAACATTTCTGAAACAAATGTATTAATTAATCGATATTATTAGTCAATTTTTAAAATATAAATTAAGATTACTCCCACTGCTCGCGTCATCGGTGTAAGCCGATTTCATCACTCGCGACTTTTCCGAGTTGTATGTCAACTCCTTCAACTAAATCAAATTGCCGTTTATTAATTTTAACGGAATTGTTTAATGTCTATTTAAATTTTCCTTCTCTATTTCTCATTTTGCTTCTCGACAAGCCATTAATACACGTACTGGTTACAAGATGAGATTCGAAACTGACGAATGCTTTGTATTATTTGATTCACATTTACCCCTTCTCTTCACCCGGCGCTCGCTTGTACTTACACGCGTGCATGTAAAAATTATAGAATGCAACTGTGTTAATCGCTCGATTAATCATCCCGCTTCGAAGGTAGGTATGATGTTTTGTGTGGCATAAGCGCGATATGATCGTACATTATTTTATGAAAATTGGATTTATTTTCTTATTAATTGATTATTGCTTCGAAATAAGGAGTGGATAAAAAGTACATGTTTATCAATATTTTTCTGTTTCATTTTCTTATTTCATTTCATTTAAAGTTTTTATATATTAGGTCAACTTATAAATAATTTCGTAGCGTATAATAATAAAACTACTTTGTAAATTACTAATTTACTACATTATGAAAATATTTGTGCAATTAATTGACACTTACACTGCTTTCAAAAAAGAAAAAATAAATAAATTGCTTAAGCATCCTTGCATTTTAATTAATATGTAAATATTAAGTAAAATTAACATTAGTTTTAATATGTTACAGAAAATATAAATATCGTTTAGATGAAATAAACAATTTAAAACATTGACGATATATCTAAATGCAATATAAAATTTTATTTTCTTTCTTAATTTCGGATTGCCTCGCATTATTATTGATGTAATTTAACAAATTATTATATTTTTTAAATATCATTTTTACTCGAGTATATTCCGCAAACAAGAACATGATGTTGAATTAAGAACAAAAACAAAATACCAGCTATACATAGAACACGTTCACCTCAAATGAATTACTCTGTTATTTATCTTGAGCTATCTTTGGCATAAAAATTATTGAAACATTGACGTGTTCAAAATGTATAAAGAATGTTTATACAGTGGGGAATTTTACAATTAAAATATTTAGTTGAGAGGAGAAAAGAATTTAAAGATTTAGCACAAGATTGTGCGATCGCTATGGAGATATAATGAAAACATAAGAAACAACAATGGCTTGTTCTAGTATATATATACATATTAAGGACAAAAAATTAATCTGGTACTAAATTGAGAAATATGTATGGAAGAAAGTTTTGTGTTGAATGTAATAAGGAAAAATGTATGTTACGATTAATTTAATAAAATAAAATTTTAAAGTAAGAAAATTTAAATTATACCTGCGTGAATATGTTTTTAGAAAAATAAAAGTAAATATTGAAATTATTTATAATAAGAAATATTTGTAGAAAATACTATCGTTTATTTAACAAGAGAATTACTAATTATTTATTCATTTTTTAGTTTTTCAACATTAACTAACTGCATAAGAGCAAAATAAAATTCAATCCTTTAAGAAATTCAATCTTGAGATTGAAGGTAATTAAAAAATAGATATGCATATATTTTCAAGTGATTCTTTATGTAATGTTGAATTTGAAAATATTTTCGCCTATATATACTTTCACCCGTACAGTCTCGACGCTTTATTGTTTAGATTTACTGAATTTTAATATATTTTATATGATGTATTTTCTTTTATATTTACTTTAAAGACATAATATATTTATATATTGTTAACAAATAGAAACTTCCAAAACTTTTTTATAATAAATAAATAAAAATAGTTTTGTAGAACTATATTAGCTTAAAATTTTTTTTAGTTTTTTATTAAAATATATCTAAAAAGAAAATGAATATGATCTACACTATAATTTTATTGCTTTTATTTGAATGTATTAAAAATCTAGTTTGTAGCTAAGACGTAATGAAATAGAAAGAAAAACAAACACGCGTTTAACAGTAGAAAAGAGTCAAGAGAAGTATATCACACAATTTTTTTTTAGTTTTATTATATATTATTATTTGTACCTGGAAGTTTTAAAAAATTACTTAATATTTATAATTGTAAAAATATAAAATTATTTTTATACACCAACTTTCATATAGAAGCTGCTTTTATAATAATTGTTTTAACTCAAAATGGTTATACTTTTCTTCACTTATTTGATAAAATATAATATTATTAGTTTCAAAGAATTCATAATTCTTTAAGGTTTGAATGATTCTACAATTACGTATGTTCATTATCCCTAAAGATATAACATACCTTTATTTTTTAAGAATAGATGTTTAGTATGAATTTATTAAATTCGATCTCCTGATTAGAATATTTTATGAATTTACAATTTTATTAAACGTCATTATCATTACTTTTTAATTAACATTCTGTAGTTACGTATTGCTTATAATATATTCTAAATTTATTAATATACATAAATAAACTAAATTTAATATTTTAAACTTTTTTAATGTTAAAATTACAGTTTTATTTTTATATTAAGTATTATTATTGTAATAATGATAATTGTTTAAAGGCAGTAGAACATAATTATAAAACATAAAAAATAATAAAAGTGATGAAAATAAAATCTCTATTTTTATTAGTTTAAAATGAAATTATAAGATAAATATGACGATCAATGTATTTGTTTCCTTCTTGCAAATATATATATATTTAATAAATCATAAAGTTTGTATTAATTACATGTAATTTTTACAATAAAAAATAAAACAATGTTTTGTATAGTTTAGCGATATAAGAATTTAAAAATAATTCCAATGATACTAATATTTATTTTACATATATTATGATTAGTTTTTATCGTATTTACTAACAATTAAAGACAAGTCAAGTTATACATAAAAAAGCAATTCCTTCAAAATATGAAGAAAAAAAATTAAGGTCTTATTAACTGGTACGTATTAAACAAAATCATTATATTTTTATAATTGAACAATTGAAACTGTTAATATAAAATGTTAATAATTATTTCCTTATAAAATTTAATTTTAATACCCCTGACTTACAACTTATTATATAAATCTATTTTATGTTTTAGATATTGAAAACAAATTATGATAATTAAATATAATATACTGAAAAAATTCACAATCTAATATTTACTATAATTAAGATTTGGAATAAACTTACAACTTATATATATTTATTTATTTATTTATTTATTTATTTATATCATTTAAATGCAGTAAGATATTGTTTATAAGCTTTATATTTTTTAAATTATACCATATTTGCAAAATTTGATTATGACCCTTTTTTTATATTTTTATATAGCTAAAATTGAAAAATGTGTTATAGGCATTACAACAAAATTTATTTTTTTAAAAAACTACTTTTTATATTGTGGCAAGACACATTTTCAAAAAGAGCTATTAGAAAATCATAGCTAATAAATAAACAATGGTTGATTTGTCGTCTAGTGTATACTCTTTTCCACGCCTTGGTTCCTCGTTTCCCGGCTTTTGATAAATAAAATTGTATCTCAGAATAAAATACTGCAAAACACTGGGGTACAGGAAGAACGTATAGAAGACGATAAACAATGTTAACCCTGCGTTATGTGTAACGATAGTTGTTCAGTCATATAGATCTGATCTCCGATAAAATTCTCTTTCAAAGTTATGACGCTACATATTCATTTACATTTTCTCAATGCCCTGTTACTTTTACGTTATTTTTTAACTTATCTGCTAGAAGAATGTTATTTTGATGAGATCGATCGCCTATCTTTTTCGCTTTTTTTCCTTCTCTATCTGTATCTCACTTTTCCTATGACTATATTTATAAGTATAATACTTCTAGGTTTTTTTTTCTCTTGTAAATTTTTTATATATTTTTCTTTATATATATATTCGTTTATACTAGAATTGTGTGTGTGTGTGTGTGTGTATGTGTGTGTGTATATTCTTTCCTTTTATTTCGTTTAATTGTTTTAATTTATCAGAATTTATCCGTTTTAATTGTTAAATGAATATTTTATTAATAAAAGTGTTGAACCAATTTAGTGTTCGTTACTTCACGATCTTACAGGAATATTGTAATATAAAAAAATTATGATTTAAATTTAAATTACTCATCAGAATATAATATAAAATATTTTAAATATGAACAATGGTTGGTATTTAAAACTTATTAAATCAATTATAAAATGTTTTTATTAAAATTTAAATTTAAATGGTAAAAAATTAAATATATTTAGTAATGATTTGCATATGCATATTAAATAAAATAACCAAAAAAGACATTTATTCTTAATATATATAATAAGCAATTTCTAAAAAGACTTTCAGAATACACGAATATCCTCAATATGCACATTTTCCAATTATCAAAATATATATTGAATTAATAACAAACCAGATTTTGTCCACATCCAATTTAATTCTTTACAATGTATTTCAATTTAATATTCTTGCATTTATACTTTTGTACTGTTATTGTTGTTGTTGTTAATAATGATATTTAATTAATATATTTTTATTTTTCGTTTATATAATTTAATAATAATATAAACAGTTTTTAAAACTAAATGTGTATTTTTTAACTAGGTCAGATAGTAACATATAGATTTTTGCATACATATGAAAATCATTAAGTCCAAGAAATTGGAAACATTCTTCATATTGCATATCACATTTTTCATTTTTAAATAAATTAAAATATTATTTTCATTCAAGGGAGTTTAGATGTTTTATTTGAATTCATAATTTTCTTGAAAGTTTTTGAAGTAAAATTTTTTGATATACCAAGAAAATAGAAGATGATGAATAGATTTTTAAATATTTAAAAAAACGATAATCATAAAAGTAAAGTTTTATTTTGACCTTGCGTTTAATATTATGTATCGCAGAATAAAAAAGTGGCTGTAATATTAGAAATATTATCAAAATGGCTGTAAATTTCTTTATTTATCTGCGAATCGATAATAATTTGTTTTCAATGCGATAAAGCTAGTAAAGATTGCTTTGAGAACATGCGAGATCATGTTACAAGTTCACACGATTTATATTTTGCGCACAATGAATAATTTATAAACTTATACAAAACTATTGATTTCTAGAGTGTAGGAGAAAAAAAGTGGAACTTAAAAAGAAAATTGTATTTTAACTTTAATAATTAAAAGATACTTTATTTATTGTTCATTGTGACGGTATTACAATATTTAAAATTATATAATACATTGGAAATGATTTTATCATTAAATTTGTAGAATATATGATATCATATTTATTAATTATCGAAAACTATTATTTTTATTTCTATTTAATACTCTTTTTTTATTTTGTTTTATTTCTATTTCAAAAACGTTTTTTAATTTTTATTGCATCCCTACTTTAGTCATATTTTTAATATTCATTGGCACATCATTTAAAATCACTTTCATAAACAATAAATTAATCACTGAATTTTATATCCACTAATTATAAATTTATCTATCTTTATGTAGTGAAAACTCAAGTATTTATTGTACTTTGTTTCCATTGAAATACTTATGTTGAAGCACAAACGAAATTATCCAAACGCAAATTTTATTTTATCCTTTCTAAAACATGGACGGAAATTTTAGAGATTTTCATATTAAATCATTAGATGGTGGCTTCTGCAACTAAATATAATGACACGACATTTCAGATAAGGCTGTTATAACTACTAATCGTGCATATTAATACAATAACATATGTACTAAAATCCCTCCATCGCGCTAGTAACTCAATATATGATCATTATGCTTATTTTAATGAAAGTACTTTACTTCCTTAACCCATGTTTAAGCATGCGGCCTTTAAACTATTGTATCACTTAGGTATTTCGTTTAGAGCATGTAAATTTACAAATAAATCATATGTTTAAGTGTGGAAGTTGCTGGAAAGGTTTTTTGTTTTATGAAATTATATTTGTTCTTGGTGATGGCATATGCAATTTCCCTAGGCCGCCTACACCCATGCAACTCATTCGGATTATTGTATTTTTAAGTGCACATAAACTTGTTTTACACAGTAAAAGCGTAAGAGATTGCATCAAAGGATTTAATTTTTCAAGTTGTAGTTACTTTAGGTGTTCTCTTCGTATCTCGGACGAGTGTTTGGATTCGGACAAAGATGTGTACTTTCGGCTTGCTTATCTTTCCACCAGTGACATCCAGAAACTCGATATAGTTCATCTTCTCAGGCGTACGCATTCATATATACTGCTATTCACATACGGCTCTTATATTGTCATAAACATTTGATTACGTATTATGTATAGTAGTATCTTGTATAATATTTACATTTGGTATATTCTTTTTGCTTCTTTGTTTATGTCATAATTGAACATGTTCATATGCGCTTGCATAAATACACTACGATATTATCATTTTGACGAGTTCTGTGATTAGTGACGGAGCTATTTAATTTACACACTAGTAAAAATTTGTTATATAAGTGAGACATATGGGGGATAACTAACTTTTCATTAGTCATTTTAATGTTCTAATTTTAAATATACATGCGTCAGTCTCTTAGTCATTATTAATATGAAAAGTATATTTTATTCCGTAATGATCTTTGTAACATTATACATTCTTGTGAATAGCGTGTTGTTCTAACTTTAAAATGATGTTATATAAAGTTCTACTTGTTATAAATGAATTATTAACGTCGGTATTATCTAAAAAAATTCTTTAAATTGATATTCGCGCATCTGTCTAAGCATCTAATTTATCACTAGAAAATTAATTGAACTTCAGTATACTTGTTATTATTATTATTGTATTTACAAAAAACCATTTCAAATTTTCACTAAGTAAATGTGCTTCCAATAGTAAAATCAATAATACTAATTTATTCAATGCAGTAAAAAATAAATATTAATAATTATTTATCGTATAATTTAATCATTTATATCTTTAATTATTTATAAAAAATCTGATAGCATAGTTTTATAGAAAAATATTTTAGCTTTTATCTTAATGAAGTATTTTTCTTCTTAATTATAATTTTATAAACTAATAAATATATTTTTATAATAAATATTTACAATGTATGTAAAAATATATATTATTAAAACAAAAATTAAGTGATAGAAATAATAAAGTAATAACTGCATTTTATTCACATTAAAAATATCAATTATTTTAAGTAATCACTATTGCTACTTTATATATTTAGTAATATTCATTTTCTTTGAAATATTGTCTTAAAATTTATATAATGATAACCAAAGTCAAAAAAGAAAATTCACAAATTTTTTTTTTACATAAATGTAATAAATCGTTTGTTTTAAATTGATTACTCCCTATACATTCAATAAAAAAGGTAGATATAAACATAAAATTTATTTTTCTGTGATTATTTAGGAAATCATTTTTATTTTTAGTTAATTAAGATAATAAATTATTATATTAAAATATTTTCTTTATAAACTTTATATGAACAAAAATTAACAGTACTTACATTATATGTAAAGAAGACTGATGAGTGGTAACGAGGTTTGTAATATCTTATAACAAGACTTTATATATATTATCTTATATGTATATAATTATATATATATATATATATATATATATATATATATATTTCTTATATTTTGTGAAAACTTAATAGTTCATACGTAGAATTTACATATTTATAATTAGTGTATAGGCCTCAATACCGTGATAAAAATTAGAAATTTTTTAAAATAGTTAAGTTTCTTTTAATTAAAAATATTTGAAAGTCATTAAAACTTATAAACAATAATTAATAACCTAAAATAAAACTGTCTCATTTGCAATAAAAGAATGGAAATATTAATTTTATTATTATTCATTCAATTTTGGAATAGTTTATTTATTTGAGAATTAGTATCAGTTATTTACATACATAAATTTAATTGCATTATATTATCAATTATATTATGTCAATAAAAATAAAATCTTTAAAATACATAGCAACACAAAATTTTCATAAAGTTTTCTATTTATAAAGCAATAATTTTTTATATAATATGTTGTGCAACATAAGAAAAATGATAATTGGACAATACATTACTAATATATGGGGATTTGTTTAAAATATACAATTACTTGATCTAATTAATAAATATAATACAAATTATAAGCTATGTTCATATATAGATCATGCAAACATTTGATTTATAAATACCTTTTTAGGAATTTTATAATAATAATAATAGAAAAAATATATAAATATGGAATCTCCAACTCTAACATAAGTGAATCTATATTTAAATTTCATTTTATGTAGACAAATGCTCGAAAGTGCAGAATAGAATGACACATGTAGAAGGTAGAGGAAGATATACAAGATTATGTTAAATTAGATCTTATTTATAAATAAATTAAATATACGAACAATTTTTAAATATATTAAATAATGAAAGCATTATTTAATTAGTCAAAATAAAAATTACCTCTCATGTATGAGTTTTATGTGTACTATAAGAATGAATATAAATATAAGTACTAAAATAAATATGTTTTAAAAACAATTAATAACTGAAGTAACATATAATAGTATTGATGCAATTAATACTGTACATAACTGATGATATTTTGAAAGGGACTCTGAACCTTAAAAAATTTACATCGAAATTGTTTATATCACATAAGAGTTATACAAATTAAACAATATATATATTTTTTTTTATGCAAAATACTCTTTTTTTTTTAATTAATATAATTAATTAAAAATTCATTGATATTGTATTGTACGTTTTAATATATGTTATATTCAAAATAGTAATCAAAGAAATTTCTCGAAAATCGAAAAAGAATTATTGTAACTGAAACCCAATGAGATAAATATATAAAATATCTATTATTGCATATTTTTTATTAGTTTAACGTTTAAAACACAAAGTAAATATTTTAAATAATGTAAAGTCAATAACGAAACGCACGCGTTTGCACGTGTTTAAAGGGTGAATGAGGAACGTATGATAATATACATGAGAAATGTATTGTGGAGTCATGTGAAACAAATTGAATAAGAAAATACTGGAACGAATTTTAGTCTCATGCCTTTTTTACATTATGTGTATGTAATATACGTATATATCTACTTTTGATTTATTATTAAGTTTCTCTCTGTCTTTCTCTCTCTTTTTTTTCGAAATTGAGATAAATGAATGATGTATTAAAAAATTGCATTCTACCCATATGGTACATGATTAATGATAATAATAGGATTATAAAAAATCTATCACATAAATATTTTCATTTTATATATATATGCTATCAACATAAATGGTTTATACCATTTTATAACAGCTTAGAATATTTAATATTTAGTGCGTTAAAAATTCATACGTTGTAAATATGTATTATAAAAAGATAAGTTAATCCATAACAACAAAAATTACAAGATAGATACGTGTTCAGATATATTTGAGTAGAAAAATTCATTTCAAATTATAATTTAATATTCATCTCGGAAATCTAATGATTAAAGTTGATATTCATTAAGATATAGGTACGTATTTAGATACTGTAATTAATTCCCTTTTAATGGAAATTAATATTAATTTAAATATAAAATAATTTCAATATAAGCTTAAATATTATTTAATTAAATATAAATTTACAATATCATTCTCCAGTAAAAAATTATCGTCGATCTGTTATTATTTTAATTTTATTTCTTAGACTTGATGTTATATATTCTGAAATTATTAAAAGCATATAAAAGTGTACAATTAGAAAGAATTACAATTACTTTTTCTTAAATAATAAAATTTAAAAGCATCACTAATTTTAGTGTATATTTTGCTTCTTTACACATGTGTACTTATACATAAAAAACCTTCTAAATAGAAAAAAAAAGAATGAACGAAAAAGTAAATGAAAAAATACGCAAAAGCAGGAGAAATCAATTTTGCATCGTTTTACAGCAGCTCTTCTTTCTTCCACCTTCATCATAATTTTTTCTTCTTCCTCGTACATCTACCACGAGAATTCATTTCAACTGAACAAACGTGCTCTCTGTATGGGCTAAGGTACATACATATGTGTACGAGTTTCTTTATGCCCATCGATTCACTCACATACCAGATTAAAAGCATACAACGCGCAAATCGCATTCAAATGGAGAAATAGAAAGAGAGAGTATGTCAAATCTTTTGTACTTTTGCATTGTTACTTAATTTTTATTCAGTGAGAGAACAAAAAAAATCTAGTTTACTTTTATCGAACGCATCTATATGTTTCTTTAAAAGAAATACCAGCTGTACAAGTACTGAGGTTACATATAAGTTATGTATTGTTGAGTGAGAATTTTGAATCATAATATAAAACAACCAAAAAATTAAAAATTTGCTTTATTTGGACCTCATTAATTTATTATGATTTTTATTAACTTTTTTTTCAAATTTAAGCTTTTTAAATTACGATAATCGACCCTAAATAAATATTTAAATTAAAAAAATTTGCTTTTTCGTAGAAGCTTTATGTAAAAATTAATTTTTTTTCATCGATACTATGTTTTTACAAAACTGCGATTATATTAACAAATAAACTTTGAATATGTTCAATTTTTTATCATTTTGTTTTTGTAAACAAAATTTTTATTTTGTTATTTGACCAGTTATTGAATTTTTTTAATGTATATTTGAACCATGTAATAATTATAATAAATACTTCAGGATAAATACCGTTTATTTTATATAAAGTTTCTAAATAATATTTATATTAGTTTTGTTATAAAAAATGTTGTTTTAAGAAGACTTTGATTTTGTAAATTTTATTATTTTTAAATTTATATCAGTATTTTTACAAGTTGTTTGCATTTTTTGACGCTTATTGTATATTTATTATGCTTAATTTTTATGTAAATATTATATATCTTTTTTATATAATTATTTTAGAAAGCAGTAGTATATATAAATGTATTTAAATTTCGAAATAGTATATGCATACTAGAAAAATTAAACTCAATTTAGATACTCTAACATAATACTAACACTCTAAAAATAAACCGATTCATAATTCTATATTAATTATTAAAAAATATATTTCGAAATACTTATTTAAAGTATTATATATATACAATACGTTTATTTTGGAAAAAAATATTTTATTTATAACAGTGTTCAAGCAAATATGTAGGAGGAAAATACATAGGTATTTACAAAAAAGTTAATTTATAGTTATACGTAAGTTTTTCTTCAATATTTTCTGAATCTGAAAGTGCATATAAGAATTTCAAACGATGGAGTTAATAACCTCAATTTGTTATAGTTACTTGTACATTCGCTGCACAAATGTTCTGTTATGTCGACGTCTATGATAGATAAATAGAAGGTTCACGCATATGGAATAGGCTCTGTTGAAAATTAATGTGTCAAGTCTCGTGCGCGTCTTTTTACGATACAACAGTCATGTAACCATTAAAACGGTTTATCTATCCCTTTATATTTATTTGATATCTGCATTACTTATGTAGTTTTATACATAAAAAAATATAATGCATTAGGATTCATTGACGAAGTATTAAAAACTATTTGAGATATAAAAAAGAAAACAGTTGCAAATATTGATCAATTAAAAACTTAAAAATTAATAACTCCTATGATGCTTAAACAGATGATAATTCAAAAAATTCATAATCTATCTTTTATTATATTGTATTATATTGTATTAAATAGTTAATTGGGTTTAATTTGATTAGATCATTTATAAAATTTCAAAAATGAATATACATTTAAAGTTTCAAGAACTATAACTTTATATGTATTTTGAAAATAAAAAACTTACATCTGGCCAACAACGTAAAAATTTTATTGATATTATATATATATATATATATTAATATAATAGTTATATATATATATATATATATAACTTTAAGTTTAAGAATCAATTATTAAAATTTATGAGAATCCTACTAGTATAAATATTAATTGATCGGACAAATAATCGTACTACTATAGAATTAATAAGTATCAAAAAAGGTATTAAAGGTAGTTTTTATTACTACACATCAAAGTTTTAACTAGTAGCTTAAAAGTTGCTAAATACACCATTTTGAACAATTTTTGGTTCTTCGGTAAACTGAATTGACAATCAGAAATTGTGATAACTTTGAATTGATTCGAATTTTTGCATCAATTATTGGTTAAATTGTGATTTCGGATTTTTCGTCTCAGCCTTACGTAAAATACTTCATCATTACAACGATAATGGTTTGGATATTACAATACAATGATCTAACAATGACATCAAGAATAATGGCATCAGTAGGCAATACTAATTGAAATTGTAGTGGTCATAGAAAACTTCTTTTATAATTGTGTTTATAATATTATTAATCGATACGAGAATATGTTAAAAATATAAATTGCTAGGATTAATCTGTGTACAATTTGACTGATTGCCCTATTTCAACGTCAATATATTAAGAATTATTTCGTGATTTAATATTACTAAAACTCTTTATTATTAGAAAATTAAAAAATTTATATTAATTGAATCTAACATTAACTGTGTAAATTGCATAATTATACAACTTATACGTATTATAAAAGATAAACTTTATGGATTGAACAGTTTAATTTGCATTTTACCAGATTCTCAAAATCCTATTTACAGCAGTTGAACTTATCAAATAAATTTTGTTGTAGAAGAAATGCAGACAGTTTTTTATTAATAACAATTACTTTGAAAAGAGTTTTATTTACTGATACAGATGTTAATAAAAAAATATTTAAACGAGTATTTTATTAACACTTCATATTTTTTATTTTTTTATTTTGAATTCTAAATAATTTATAAAATTATATATTCTTATAATATATTGTGGGTATTTTTGTACTTAAAGTAGTAAAGTGTTGAATTCTTATGGAATAAAATAAAATTTTTTTTTAAAAGGTAACCTCTTTGAAACACGTATATTGATTTTAATATAAAAAATAATAATTTTTTTAAATAATACCTCAATCGTTTTATTTGGTTTTATTTCTATTTTTATATTTATATAAAATATTTATATTGTTTAATATAGTTTAATAATTTATTGTATAATTATTAACTAACATGCATTTTAGTATTTATTATTAAAGTATAAGCAAAAACAAATGAATTTTTATTTGAATTAAATTAGAGAGTTGAGTTGATACAGTATTTATACATGTATTGAGTGTAAATGAGTGTACACGTGCAGCTATACAATGTACACAAATAGCACAATATCACTATGGTATCATATTTAAAAAGCTGCTTCACTCTCTATATCTCTCGCTTTGCTTAGTATTTTTATTTCATATTTTCTAGTAGAATAAAGAGTACGAGGTAAAGTAGTTTACTACTGCTCTTCAAAGCAAAAAAATGTAAATTTTAATTTATCTCAAAGTTCTGAAAAATATAAATGCACTTTCATTTCTGCATTTTCATTTCTGCATTTTCATGGTGATTGATATGTATAAAAAGTTAAATGAAATCGATTACGAAAAATTGCTTGTTAACTATAAATATAAAAATATTTACCAAAATATTTATGTATTAACTGTTTGTAATAGAAATAATAAATAAGAAAAAGAATGTGATTTACATTAAAGCAAGAGAATGCAAAAAACAGATAATTTTTAAAGAAATACAGATTGGATGAAAAAACGGTAAACACAAATTAGCGGTTAAAATACAGATTTCAATCATCAAATAAAAACACAAATATCCTAAACAAAACAATTTGACGATAAGTTAACTATCGACAATTTATGCAGCTATTATATTTTTATTATTTTTCTCTTTTAAACATATAGCTTGTCATTGCTTAATTATTTTGTTTATTTTTGCTTATGTAGCTTCTTTTCATCAAATAAAATATTTTAGATATGAATGAAAATAAAAAATTTGAATAAATTCTCTATATAATATTTAATAATTTTTCAATAATAATACGTAAATTAAAAAACGAATTCTTAAATCTCTTTTTAAAAATCTAGAAAATATATACTTCAAATTTTAAATCTTCTTCAATATATTTCTCAAAGTGCATATTTTATATTCATAACTCTTACTTTCAATGTAATTAACTTGAAATTCCTAGAAGATATTTTTAAAAAGTATATATACGTGTCTGCATATATATGTATATATAAGAAAGTTTTTAAAAATTAATATCGATTGTTTTTTTTTATTTTGTTGTATTGTAATACCAATAATTTCATTACTTTATTATTTATATTATTAATATTATCTACTTATACCAGTATAGTTTTGTATTACTTATTCTCTCTTCTTTTTCTTGTTTGTTTTCAATGCGCTTGTTTCTTTCTATCACTTATGCTCATCTCTCACCTCCTTTACCTTTTTAATATGCTTGGCTACATTGCCTTATATTCATGTAGAAGTACAAAGCTAATTTAAAATGTATATGAGGTGAAACGCGAGACAGACTTAAGTGTGTTAACATTTATACCCTTTGAAAAATTTCTAATTAATCGAATATCCGGAGTTTGTCCAGTAGCTTGGTACCTCAATGATTCTCATAATTCCAATGGCTCGCGGTGATTTTAATTTTAATTTATACGATATAATTTATCATCGTTACGATATTTATTATAGAAATGTAAATAAATGCTTCGTATTACAGGTATAAATACACATATGCAGACTTCTCTCTCTCTTTTTCAACTATTATCATATTGGGAGTAATTTAATGTTATTAATAGAATGTATAGTGTATCGTTGATGTTTTTATGTACAGTGAAACGCAGAAATCGTTGGAATTTAAGATGTTAATTACAGAATGGTATATTTTGATGAAGTATATAAATATGTACATTGTTTGTTTGATGAAAGTATAATAGATAGTATTTTTAGTTCGTTAAGTATAGCTCAAAAATGTTGGTTTGCTGATATTGTTTTTATTTTTAATATCTTCAAGGTTTTTTGCAAATTTAAAATATTTTATAAATTTACGTGAAGATTTTTTTTTTAATATTTAATATTCAAACAGATATTCTTAGTTAAATTTTTGGTTATGTTGCCAACATAAGACTTTTAATAAATTTTGAATATAATAAAATAAATTTCCGGACTTTATGCGAAATGAATGTTAACCATAATAGATATTAACGCATTTAAAGATTAGTATATTTTACTATTACTAAAACTTGTATTTTTATTTATCATAGCAGTTTCATACATTTTTTTATTTATAAGTAAATATACAAGACTTGAAAGTATAATGTATGCTTAATACTCTCCTAAAATTAAAACAAATAGAAATGCATAAAATTTAAAATGTTTTGAACAAAAATTTAGAGTTTTTTTATACTATTATTATAAATTGTATAAAAGTATTGTAGAAAATAGATTTTTTAACTTGAAATATATATATATATTTAAACGTATTTCTAAAATATTCCTTATGATTGAATAGTTTATTTATAGATGTATATTCTGATATATAATTAATATGATTGTTTTATCAATTATAAATTTTTATTATTATTATAGTAGCTTTTAATATTTTATTAATTATTCAAAGCCCAAGTATATTATATTAAAAAAATACAAATATTAATATTCAAATAATGGAATAAAATTCTGTTTCAAAATTAAAAACTGAATATATAAAATGTTTTTTAATTTTTAATTATTTTTCAAATATTAAAAATGCATATTAAAGTTTGTCTTTAAAATACAACCAGTTTAACACTATTAATTGCTTTTCATGTAAATAGATATAAATGCTTATTAAATCTAAGATATTCAGATTTTATTGCTTTATATTATTAATTATTATAGTCGGAGATAAAAACTTTCTATAGATAAATATAATATTAATTACAATATTTATATTTTAATTTTTTAGATTTTTATGTACAAATAATATTAATTTATTAAAAATTCACTATCTATTTAAATGAAACAAAAAGATCACAGTTTTATAATATTTCAACGTAAATAAGTTAAAATAAATAATTTTACAATAGCTTTATAATTTATAACTAAAAATTACTTATATATCAATATAAATCAATAGTGTTAAATAAAAGACCTTTATTGAAAATTATTCATAAAATTTTATTATGGTATTAAACAAAAATTAGTTTATTTCTTTTTTTCATTTTTAATGTTAGCACAATAACGATAAATTTTAATCTTCATTAACTTTTAAAAAAATCATATATATATGGGTGATTAAGAAACGCTTTTTAATAGTAAAAAAAATACCGACAATTAGTCGAATCATTTGCTTAGTAGAGATGGTTAAAAACTAGGTTCAGAGTACTTAACTCGTGGCAATTCATTATGCATATTTTTGTAAACTTGGAAATTTACTTTGTTTCCGATACTCGTACAAACTCAATTTATTCTTCATTCATGACCGATAACTTATAACTGTTTCTATGATAAACATTACCTATATTATACAGTATCCAATCCTTGAGAAAATAATCCAGGAAATTCCCATAGCATATCTAAACCATGCACGGATTTCTGGTTAACTTGCTCTACACAAGTATATTATTCTCTTCCTTTTCTTTCTGTGGATATATTTTCCTTCATTCAAACTGTTTTACTATCAACATTGTGAACTATTAATGCTTTTAATGTATTTCATGCAATTTTCCAGACGTTCTTTGAGTTGATATTTATCGATATGTACTATAAAATTTTTTAAATCTGTCTAGGATTTTTATTTTTTTATTTATTGCATTCACATATGATTCGGCGGTAAGAAAATGTTCACATAAGGATGATTGATATATGTAAAACACTGTTATTGTAAGTTCTGATTTGATTGCAATAGTTTTTAAATATGAATGTTCATTTGTTTCCTAAAATGATTTATATATTTTACTTTTATAGTTATTTTAATTAGCGATGGAAAGTTTCTAATAAACTTTTAGAATAGCACGATAAAAAATTTCAATATGTTCTATGTCAGATATTAAAGTTACTTTTATTATTTACAAAAAATGTCTTAAAAAAACCCATAAAATTTTACCAATTTTCACGATAAATTTTTTAATAATGCACAACTGACTAAGAATTGGAAATAAAATAAGAAGATGCTTTGTACATTTCTATCACGTAATTAATATATACATATCTTACAACAAAGTGAGCTTAAAATCACATAACAAAAATGGAAAATTCTTATTCAATCCATATAAAATAATAAAAGTGTTTAATGGTAAAAGTTTTATTTTAGAAAAAATGTTTAAAGATGGTAATAATGTTTTTAATCAAAAACCTTTTCTGATAATAAACAATGATTTATTTTTTAATTAACTTCATTGTTCTGAAAAATGTAAATGTAACTTTTATAGGTAATATTGACAAAATTACAATATAAATACAAATAAATTAAACAGGTTTTCTTGACCAACAATGTCAAAGGTTTGATAATTATTATAAACAATTTTTTTATGATGTAAGTTTTAGTGTTAGTAGTACTGTCAGGTAAGTAGAAAGCAATCGATCGAAGTTGCCAAGTTTCACATTGTATAACTGTTATGAATTCTTTACAAATTTTTATTGATGCATCAATGTTAAATCACGTATCGTAATTATATGTTTAAACTTACTTCGGAAGATTTTTGTAAATATTAATGATAAAATGCAAACAAATTATTGAATCATTATTTCTACGGTCATATATATGTTACATTAGAAAAATATGTATTTGGTTTTAACTTGGCAACTCCGCACGATCGCTTTCTACTATATCTACAGGTCAACCGTTTAAAAATTTGAATTACGAACAAGTCATTTGCGATAATTATCGTAGATTTGACATTACTGATCTCGATCGATTACTAATTTATTAAGGTAATATTATCATCGTGAAAGATCATACATTCTGTACAAATAATGTTATGTTTTATAGTTAAATACATTGTTGAGATATGATAAAACTTATCATAAATATTACTAAAATTACTGCTTTTTTTTTTATTTTTTACATTTACGCTTGTCATAATCAATTACCAGTCACTTTTCACATAATTTTTCTATTAAATACAACAATATAAAATTAAGTTTTATATGATGTAAATTTGAACTTGGGTACATGAAAATTCACTTTGTCACTAACAGATATCTCTTGAAATTGTTTCGAGTTTATTATTTGTAGGGTAAATTTTACTATGAATTTCACATCGATTTATAAATAGTAGTATTTTTTTGCGTATGTATTAATTTTTTTATTCATATGAAATTTTCCATTATTTATATTGCTTTTTTATTTAATTATTTAAATTTTTGAATGGAAGAAAGAAAGTCACTGATTATTATTAATTTCGATTAATGAATAGTTACATTCTTTAGAATTAAAAGCTCTATTTGATATACTAAGACACTTATTAATGATTCAGAAAGTCTGTCGTAATTTTGGAAGGAATGTTAATAAATTAAAAAAAAACATGATAAATTTTTATGCAAATTAAAAAGATACTTTATGTTCTCAACATAGTACTTTCTTAGACTTGTAAGTCAATAAGACAGTATTCTTAGCTAGTGGAGAGTCGAAAGTTAGATATTCTGGGTCATTTATTAAATGTGCAGGTGGTGAAAGTCATTTCAAAATGCTAAAGCCCCTGCGTACGTAGATCTTTGCTAGAATACCTATTATATCCTTTAACTCACATTATAAATTTAACCTTTACTATCAATTGCCTTGTCCATCCAATTTTGCCTAATAGAATTATTTGATCTATGTATATGTAACATTTTACTCGAATGTAGTTTCAATTTACGATGAACATTAACTTTCTTTTTTATAATTAAAAATGGTAAAATGCAAAAATAAATTCTAATTAAAATGATAGTGCATTTTCAAAAGTTTGAATATTTCTTCTTATCATTTAAAGAAAAATATTCTTAATATTAAATTTTAAGGATAGCAGCTCAATATTTAGAAGGATAAAAGGAAAAAAGTTACAAAATTAAGCTATCCAAAAACAAACACTTAAATGTTTGTTGTCTATTCGTGAGATACTTCGTTGGTAAGCCTGCTTGTGACTTCTACGATCGATAATGCACGTAGCTTGCGTCCGTAAAATGATATTTTCATTTAGGTTACGGTACGAGCGAAAGGTATAGTTTTGACTTCATTTACGCGCTACTTTTTGTTTCATAAAAGCATAACAGTTTACGTTCCATTGTTATAAACTTATTGCGTTAACGGAGAGCTCTTTCCTTTAATCGAATTAAAGTTGGTATCTGCGCTTTAAAATAATTAAATAATCTTTCAAAAGTTTAAAAGCCATTATCAACGCTAACGTTGTTTATTTACTTATACTTATGTTTAAGAAAGAAGTGCATTCTCTTGATTTTTTTGCACAAAACTGTTTCGTAATCGATATTTATGAAATTAGTCGTTTTTTCTCCATTTGATTTTCAATAATCATTTTCGATCTGTTAAAATGTATTTAGGTCTTAATTGAATTCACTCATGTATGACATTGACATGACGTGACGTTAATTAATTTGAGACTGTGTGAGGATTAACATATAAAAAAATTCAACTTATTTTAATTCAATGGAAACAAAAAAAGTAGCTCGCACTTAAATCAAATTAAAAAGTTTCCGAGCAAATTAATGAAACTGCACAATACATTATAAAATAAATAATATCTAGTAAAAACTCAGCAGAAATCAATGATCTGTCTTGAAAAAACAATCTCGTTATTTAGAAGATCACGTTCAAATGACAAGAACTTCTAAACATATACGTACAAAATCGATAATACAAGTGAAGCTGGCTGTCCGTGAACAGCAATAGTATTTTATTATGTTGCTTCGTTTAAGTTTGAATTTTAACAAAGCTAATGGAAGAGTTTACAGTAATTGAATGACGTTCTTAATTGACAGCCACTGTAAATATATTCGCGAGTGCGCTCAAGCAACGTATTTATTTGCGAAATTATTACTTTTTTTTTAAATTTTAATTAGCAATTTAAATGTATTATATAATTTGAATCGGTAGATTATGAAGCAAATTAAAAAAAATGAATATTCAGAACAGTAATCACAATTTAATTATATAGGGCTTAATAGATGAAATATGATAATATATTATTTTCTTATTAAAGCTAAGTACATTTGCAGTAAAAATGATTTACTCGATTTAATATGGGATATTGAATTTAAATAAACCCAAACTTTCATCAACACAAGTATTCGAGTTTGAAATTGTTTAAAAAAATGCGTTCGAAAAACTTACGGTGATACTTTTGCATACATATTATTTTACAAAAATCTATTCATTGAACATCCAGTCTTTATTCAGTCATTTAAAAAACTTGCAATATAAAAGCACATTTACTTGCATCCAGTATTTTATATTTTATATTTTATATTTTGTATTTTGTATTTTGTATTTTGTATTATGTATTTTGTATTTTATATTATTTTATATTTTATATTTTATAATCTTTTATTTTAAGGGATATGTATATATAAAAAAACAGTAACACAAGAAAACATTTGCAATATCGTGAAATCAATCCTCAGCCCGCATAACGCGATCGGTAAGATAATACATAATCAGATATTGTCGAATACAACATTTATTTATTATAATCATTATCCGGTTTATTCTTTTGCAATTAATAATAATAATTAATATTTAAAAATTAATATACAATAATCAATTTTAA
This sequence comes from Dolichoris vasculosae, assembly GCA_018907195.1. Lineage (NCBI taxonomy): Eukaryota > Metazoa > Arthropoda > Insecta > Hymenoptera > Agaonidae > Dolichoris > Dolichoris vasculosae. The sequence goes on along the minus strand of JACCHY010000002.1, from coordinate 2,107,611 downwards.
ATATGAAACCTAAATAAATATCTTTTTAATCTTTAATTACATGGTATAAAAATTATTATTGCATAATATAAAAATAAATATTTCATGCTCAATATTACTAATATTTATTCTATTTAATTATCTTATGTTAAAGCTTTAAAATTATACTAAATGCTTTCTATTAATATATTAATATGACAATAAATATTTATATGACTCAAATGTATATTTTGCTATCATGTATTATTCATCCTGTACTCTCTGCTTATACTAAATTTATAGCGATCTAGATTCAAGTCCATGCATACCAAATATAAAAAGAAAGGGATATCAATAGGAAACTATTTTTATTTTCCATTGCAAAACTTTATACAACGCTCTTCATACGCTCGGTAGAATTATATGCTTTTCTCTCAGACACTCTCTGCCTCTCTCTATTCCACCTTCACTGCTTCCCCAAGTGTAGCACCTACGTATTTGTAAAGCCATTGCGTGAGTGTTTCTTATGAAATGTGAAACTGGAGTGCGCAAAAGGTTTTTGCAATAACAAGTCACAGAAAATCTTCGTAATCATGGTTCTTTTCGTGATTCTTTCAAGTCTTTTTTTTACTTGTTGTTAAATTTTTAGTATCGATCATACCATTAGCCGATAAGTGATTTGTTGACCTTGGCAAAAGTTGAATAATTTGCGTTATTTTTTTTTCGTTAATCGAATCGAATGGTCGGTAGTCTGAACGTACAATTGTATATCGAATGATTTGTTGTACAATACATTACATGTCTTTAATTTATGAGTGAGACAGGAAAGATGTTCAGAGGTAGGGGAAAGAGAAGACCCAAGGATAAATGAATTATGAGAAAATAATTAAAATTGTACGCGAATAATTGTAATTTAATAAAGATTGATATTGAATGTAAAAACACGAAAAAAGGGACAAACTTTAATTAAAACGAAATGTTATAATTAAAAATATTTTAACTTCAGAAACTTTAAACTTAAGCTGATAATTATTGTAATTAATATAATATACATTTCAACGATTGATCTTATGGAAATATCTTTAATTAGAAATTTTCCGTTTTTAGTGTAATGAAAATTTTGATTGAAATTTAATATCTGTTAGTTTAATTTAATAATATTTTTTAATGTTGTACGTAATGAAACATTTCATGAAATTCATTCGTGAATTTATGAAAGCTTGAAGAGAGACTACAACAAAATTCAGAAACTCATTTCATAAAAATACGTTTGAAAATGCAAGTTTATTGTTTTTTATTATTTGAGAAACAGCTGTACAGACGCAATACTTTACGAGTTTTCATTCATGTGTTGATTTTCTTTTTTCCATTCGCTTATTAATGTTTGCCTTGAGCACTTTTTTATATTTCAAAAGCAATGGAAAAACGAAATAAAGGAGAAAATGAAATAAAAAAGTCCATTGAAAAGAAGAAGAATGTGTTTATGCATATCCCAGATTAGACTTGTATTGAGCGCATATACGTAACTTAAGCATGTGACGTAAATTCATGTGAGCGTTCAAGCGTGTATTACATTGCTGTATTATTGCAAGCGTACATTATGTAAATTGAATATTACCAAGCATATTATAATAGAACATTAACGAAATTGTAAATACCAAATTTGATATAATAAGCCTTATTGAAAACTTCAATTTTTTATCATATGAAATATATAATAAAGAATTTATATTTTAGTTGAATTTATAGAAAGTTGAAGTATTATCTGGTTAGAAGAACTATTCTAATCGCGTAATATATAACCATTAATTGAATTTATAATACTGCAATACCAAAGATATATGAAGAGCATTCCAACTTAGTTTTAAAGCTTACTATAATAATGTAATACTAATGTCATAATATCATATTCTTTATACCACTTATATAAGTTATTAGATAAAAAAATTATTTTACTTCGAATTTTAGAAGATTGAATAGTAATAAGGTTAGGAAACTCAATGTATATAATTAAATTACGAGTATTCATTTTATGAATTAAAATTAATTTTCAAATATAAAAGTTAGAATAATGCATGGTTATAACAATAACTTATAAATTCTTAAAAAAATAATAGACACGAATAAAATTTTGTTTTAAAATAGCTGTGTTATATTCAATTAGAAAATATAATTAGATGGAGTTTTCAATAATTTGCATTAATTCTGATCGTTTAATTTTTTTTAAAGATTGGAAATTAATAAATTAAAAGATTATACCAATTATAAATCCATGCAGTTAATCTTAAAAGTTTAACTAATTAGCTGAGATACTTGTATTTAATACTCTAAATAACTATTATAACTTACTTTTGTTGGGTTCAAGTTGATATTATGAGCATGTACATACGCGATGTGTAACATGCACATAAATGTTATACCTTGACTCAATATAACGATTTTTATATTTGTAAGTGTTACGTCATAGGACAATTGTATTGAAAACTAGAAACCTTATAAAATACCTACGATTGTATCTTGTTTCGAAGCACATAATTTATACTAGTTTATATATTTTATTTTTTTTACGCAACATTTTAAACGCAGTAAAATACTTTAATATTAATTGAGTGAGAGAGAAAAAGAAAATTTTTCTTTACATTTTTTGTAAGTATATTCATATTTAAATCCGTTGATTTAATCTGTACAAATGTATGATACATCTTTATAAAATGTTATGTATCATTGTGAAAACACGATTGTGATGTAAACTTCATGTGTATTACAAGATTTGGTTTCTACATAGTATTATTTTCAGTTAAATCATCATTTTAATCTCTCAATTTTTATTTTTGATCTTAAAGCGTATATATAACCCTTATAAAATATTAAAAATCGTTGAGAAAATATGCTCCGTGTAAGCTCGAGCATTAATTTTCTAAAATTTATTGATCACGATGTTACGTAACGCTTAAACAATGCAATTTAGAACAAACTAACTAAAATTTGCCCATTAGATGAAATAATCATTAATTACTGGAGGATATTCTATATAAAGTTAAACAAAAGTATCCAAAAGATGAAATTGTATTAGAGGTACCATCTTGTCACATATGATGAATGAGGACGCGAATAGTGCATGCCTCTCAGCACAAATTGTACTTAATAAATTTATTCGTGTTTCATGGTATAATAACAATGTCAGTAGCGATATTACATTTGATGAAATTGTATTGCCTTTTGTATTCAATTTTGCTACTTGTCGACACATACAATAACAGTTTTATTGATCTGGTTACGACCTTTACGTGATACGTCTTTCCATCATTTTTTATTTTTTTCGTATTTTAATGTTTTTTTATATAGAAATTTTTTCAAATTACAGCTTGAAATCGCATCAGCTTATTCCAATACTATTCTTATCTCCCTAATATGGTTTAACTACAAGATGGGATTGTTAGAGTTTAATAGCAAATTTCATGAATTAAAAGATTTTACGCATAGATTGTATAGAGTTTTAATATAATGTATTGAATTGAATACATATATTAATATTTTATTTTATTATATTTACATGAGAATAAATAATACCTCTTGTCTGGATTGATCGTAAAATATTCATGTAAATTAGCATTGTGGCGCTTTATTCAGTGTTCACGATAATATATCTTAAAATATAAGGTAATTAACGTAGCATTTGTTTACGTATTTCTAGTTCAATTAAATTTATGGATCTTATTCTAAAATATTACAGTATAATTAAATATTTATTATTTTAAAAATAAAAAATATTTATATGGAAAAATGCATGGAATTATTAAAGTGTGTTTTATATATTAGCAATTATGTAAATGGCAGGCAAAACGCATATAATTATTTTTCCCATTAAAATAACTAAGCTTCAAGTTATTTTTTTTCAATCCCTTTGTTTTCACGCGTATTCACAATATATTTACCGGTTACGTGTACTAAAATATAAGATATACTAAATCGAATGTGTTAAAAATATTAAATATAGTATTATTACAAATTTCAATTTCAGTAGTGATTTTAATCCATAAACTATACACTAAATTATTGACTGTTGAATAATGATTTTGAGTTTCGACTATACATATGAAGAACAATTTTTGTTATAAGATAAAAGGATACACAAATAAAATAATATAACTTACCGATTTCCGATATAATCAAGCAATTAAAATAATAGATGAAGTTCAAAAATAACATTCCAATCGTTAGGTACATCAAATAATTTTATAATCTTAATAAACAAGGTTATTCTTGTCATCAAGGCGGTTGATAATACATCCCATGAAAAAGATGAAATTAAAGATAAAATAAAAGACAAAATTATTAATTCAATTATGCTTAATTCCGAATGATTGACGTGGATGAGAAGAAACATAGAGCCAAGCTATCATAAACTGTAATTGTATTGTCAATTTATTTTATGCTCAATGGTATTGTCTAAAACAAATACGATACATTATTTGCCGATGGTAAATGTGTAAGTTAGAACCAGTCGAACATTCAATATCTACCTCATCGCCGTACTGAGTACTATATTACAAACTTCTCCCCCCCATGGCCTAGGTAGTTAATTAGCACATAGACGAGTCCCTCTAAGTATTTGCACGTGAAAATAAAATATTTTTTTCGTTGATCTGTTGTAGAGAAGCGAGAACCTCGACCTGTCCCTGAACGTGCCACAACACCACCAGTCGTCCTACCACCACCACCACCATCACCATCACGACGGCTACAGCATGGCTGAGCAGGTATACAACCCGCTACACTTTTCATTCTGATTCTTGTTGCTCCTCTTGTTCGCGCTCTCGTTTCCTCCTCCCTGCATTTTTTCTTACTTCACTTTTCTTAACAAGGAAAGCACTGAAATTAACGAAGAGATAATAACAACTGTTCGTTAATTATTTACTAACGCAATTCTAGTTTTTATCCTTTCAAATTTTTCATTTTTTCTTTTTTCTTTTTCTTTGTCTTTCATTTTCTTATTATTTTTCTTCCTCTTCATCATCATCATCATGATCTGCTTCTTCTTCCCCTTCCTTTTCTCTTTCCTCCTTCCCCCCCTCCTCCTTTTCTTCTTCTTCCTAGCATCTTTCGCATTTTTTACTTCTTTTCTTCTTTGTAACAGTCTAGTTTGTGAGATCTCTTGGTTTGTTTATCCTTTTTTCAATATTTCCAATATATGATTTTAAGGGAGTAATTCCTAAGTGTGTTTTTAACGATGATCAATAATAATTAAATGTTATGGACAGATTTATTGACAAAGACATGAAGATCATAGAAAATTATCTATTTTTTAAGTATGAATAATCTCGTTATGTAAAAAAATCAATAAATGAATTAAAATTGCCTTCGAAGTCGTTTTGGTTGTTTATGTTACATTAATAAAAAAAAGATATCTGTTCTGTGATAAAAATTATGTAGCCTTTCAACATTAAGTTAATTAATATTTATTGATTAGATGTTCGAATAAATATTTTTATTGTCATCACATAAATAAATAAATTAAACTGAGATTTTGTTTCCTTTTTTGAATAATTTTTATTTACAACAATATTAAAGCTGTATTATGACGTTATTTTTTAATGAATTTTGATATTGAAATGCAAAACCAATATTAATAGTTAAATTAAAATTTAATTAATTGAAGCTTAAATGTACGATTCTAATTCTAGTAATAGATTAAAAAAAAAATGAACTTCAGGGATTTGATAATTCATTTTGTGAAATGGAAAAATTTTATAGAAGGTAATTTTTAATTTTTTTACAAAAGTAAACATTAATTTTTCGTTCTTTTAATTTAAATATCAATCTATAAATATTTAAAAGATAAAAATTTTAATTATTGGAAAATATATTTTCTGTTTTATATTTTTTTCTATTTAAATAACTAAGAAAAATATTCATTTTTATTTACTTAATAATAAATAACCATTTATAGTGATTAAAATCTCTGAAATTAAATTATTATTTTGCTTTCATCATTTTAATAACAATACAGTTTTATTTCACTTAAGTAATTTAGTTGATAAACGTATTTACAATACAACTTCCTTATTTTTAATCAATACTTAAAGAAAAACGTTTGTAAAACCGTTATGTAACTTTTACAAAAAATAAAAAAAGGTTATGTTTTTAACTTCTAATACAATACGGAAAACTGCTTCTTTGTTTATAATATTTCGAAACAAAATTTTATGGCTCTATCTAAGTAAACTCGTAAAATAAATTATTTGTCATTTGTAAATACAATTTTTTTTTCATTTACTCATTTTTAAAGAATACATATAAAAATTAATATTGAAAGATATTGTAAGAAAATATCAATTGTTAATCTTTTACTTCTTACAGTATATAACTTCGTATACAGAATAAAAAATATTGTTCAACATAAAATATTGATATAATATACATTTATATCTTATATTGAAAGTTATTTTAAGAATGTTAAAAAAAAATAAAACGTAATATTTAGACTATCTTTTTCAAAACAATCTCAATCCAAGTTTAGGCTAATATTTTTCTTGGTCTTCAAAATATTGTTGAAATGTAGTTTCATATAATTTTTATACTATTTAATGATTTTTTAAATATCTTCAATATTCGTAAATATCATTTTTAATTTTTTATGTTTTTAAATTTAATTTAGAGACATGAGATTATAGTTGATAATTGTCATTTTAGTTACGGTATCATTACGATATTACTTTTTGCTGAAAAATCTGGAATAAATATTTTTGTGGATTATTAGAATCCTTATATTACTATATTTGTGAATTTACTTACAAATATAATAATGTATACAAACAACTTTAATGTAAATTGTTAAAAATAATTAAACATATCTTGTAATAAATTCTACTATAATTAAACAAATTGAAGGAATCTCAAAAGAAAATTTCAATCTGAACTTGTATAATTAGAATAAAATTAATTGATTGAAAAAAATTTATTAGAAAAAATGTATGTATAAATATACATTATGGTTTATATTATTATTTTAATAATATTTTATAATAATATTTTAGTATGTTTTTTATAAAAGCTATTCGTTTATATAAAAGTATCACAATAAAACTGCTGATTGCAACACTATACTTAGAAATCTGGTATTTAGTGTTAACGAACAGGAAAGTGAAGGACGAATTAACACAGTAATAACACAAATACTATAAAAGTGAAGGAAAGAATATTTAGGAGGTTTTGCGCTATGCATTTGAAACATTTCTTTGAAGAGAAATTTGATTTGCAAAACATGCTTATTTCACTAAAATTAATGTTCTCTCATTATTAAAGTCGTTACAATATTTCCAATTATATTTAGATTATTAAAAGCCGATTAGTATTACACATATATACATGTGCATATGATCATATATTCAAGTATTTTTAATCACATAAGATTTTCAGTCTATAAGAATGATAAAGTTGTCTCTCTATATGTATATATCATTCCTCCTTACTCTTACCCTGTCATTGAAGCCTACAAAGTTCTCATTTGCATAGCAGCCATTAGCGAGAGCAGGAGTTTCAATCTCTAGACGTTGAAATTTTATACGCTTCTAGAAATTCCACTTATTCCTTCTTTCTATTTCACTTTTTTTTTATTCTAAAGATTAACTTAGAATATAATATTCACAATTTTTCTTTTGTACGTATGTTCGATTCTTTGATATTATATATTAAATTATACAAATTGATGGCTGAAATTCATTTGGAATCTATAAAGAAAGCATTATTAAAGCTGAATATTTTTTATGTATATTGTATTATATGGAATAAATGGAGAATGGAGAAATAAGTTTCCATAAAATCAATTGAAAGATTTATTTTTAAGATATTATGAAAACCATTCGAAACGATATTAAAGTATAATATTATTCATGCTAGTTTTTTATTATAAACCTTATTTGTTAATAAATCATATTCATGCAACTGAAATGATAGTAAAATGTCTTATAATTGTATCCATTTCTTCTTTTCGAGAAAAAGTAATAAAGCAGAAATAAATTTTAAACATACTTCAAGAGTTAAGCGATATATACATATGTAAACTATATTAATCTTTTTACACGTGATAATAAAAAATAAATAAAATTTTATATTAACTTTAAAAATATATTTATAATATTTAGATACGTAACTTTTTGAAGAACTATCTGAAATTAAATATAATATTCATTTATATTAAATATAAAAAAGAAGCAATATTGCCAGGATAATATACTTACGAAAAACATTTTTAATGTATCATTTATTATTTTTATTATTTTTATTATTTTTATTTTTGTAACAATTTCTTATTTTCTGGATATACTAAAAATTTTAAATATTTTAATTAAAATGTTTAGCTTTATATTACTTCATTATATAATTAAACGCATCAATTTTAGCATGTAAGATTTAACATTTTTTGATATAAAAATGTAATATATATATATATATATATATATATATCACGTTTATATCAACACATCGAGTAATTAATTATAAATTTAGGCTATCAATTGCTTATATGGAGAAATTCTTATATAAAAATCCCCGGAAATTTAAGATAAAACACGAACGAGCGAATAGTAAACATAAAACGTTGTGTAATTTTGCAGATTATCACTCATGATACAGTGTATTGAGTTTTACCGTTATACTACTATTCATGATAAAATTGGTTTATTATATGATTTCGTTTAGAATAAAAAAATAGGTAAACAAAAATACTAAATGTATTTATATATATTAATTAAATTTTTTAAATTGCTATGGCTGTTTTCTGATTTAAAAAATAATTCATATTCGAAAATGGTTAATTTATACTTATGAAAAACTGTTAATTGTAAAAAAGTAAATTAATTCCATATATATTTGAATTAAAATTATATTTATAAAAAATTGTGTACTATTAAAAAAAGGTTTTGTAATGGACGCTATGTTACATACATGAATAATAATTTATATAAGTTTCTATTGATAAAATTTATTATTCTTGTATAGGTTTATTATTCAATTTAACAAAATTTATATGTAAGCTATAGATTACTAAAAGAATTAAAGTTTATTTAAATTGAAATTATATGCTTATGATAGTAAAAAGCTTGTACTTTTTTGGATTTATTATATATTTCTTATATAAAAGTTAATTTTTAATTAATTGTTAAATATTATCTATTAATGATTCTAACATAGAAATAATCATATAAAAGGTATATATAAATCATATTTATATATTATAAATTTTTTATTAACAAATAAATATAAATTTATTAAAATTCAAGTTTTATCGTTAAATATTCTCACCATTTTCGTATATTAAATGTCAAGAATTTTATATCCATTTTTCAAATTTTTCAAATTTTTAAACAGAGATCAATATAAAGTATTTTTATTTCAATTCTTAGAAAATATTTTATTATCTTTAAATTTATCATATAATATGGTAAAATTTACTGCTGCATTCAAATATTCTTTTTTTCTAATAAATAACGATAAGTACAAAGTTAAATATATAAAAAATAAACATAAATGTGAAAATTCAAAATGACTCAATACCTTATACTTGATATTTTGTTCGTGATAAGTTTTATTTAGAAGTTGTTCTCGTGCATGAATAATGATTGCTAATTTTAACTGTCAAGCGATACTGTATTATCACTTATTCCTAGTATTACGTTAGATACGGTACAAAACACAGTATATCCCGTGTACAACGTTACAGAGTTCGCGATTACCTTTTAGGTTTTTACACGTGCTTTTAGAAATAATATTATGCATGCAATGGGGGAACTACAAGATGACGACAACACAACACGAAGTAAGAGAGCAATAGCATCATCGTGGAAAGAGATATGGTCTCTTTGTGAGGTTCAAAATACACACGCACGCGCGCCTTTATTATATACATGAAAGTTGTATACAAATAAGGGAAGAAAAGGAGAAAGAGATAAAGAATACCTAGGCTCGATCAGTCAAAGCAATCTAGGTGCTCGGTAATTGGCAATCTGCAATAAATAACTTCACGGGCTATAATTTTCAGTATTTTAACGATGAAGCTACAGACTCTGTCTCCGTCTTCATTTTATTTTCTTTTTATCTCTTTTTCTTTCTATTTTTTAGCACTTTGCATTTTTCATTCTCTCTCGTAAACTCTGTCATGGAGTCTGCTTCTATACTTAAGTATCTGTCTACTTGTCTTTTGTTTCTCTTTAAGCCAGGTTCAAAATGTTATTTTTTAATCTTACAAATTATGTAATAATAGATTTAAATATTTTTACTTATTACTAATGATAATTTCAATACTTACGTTTACATTTTATAAATAATAATCAATACTAACGTAATCATATTATTATGTCTTATATTTTTAATATAATTTATAAGATATGTAATATATCTAGATTTGTTCATTTATTTTTTTTTTTTGCTATTTTTGTATTGAAGTAGAAATAAATAGTAAAATGCAACAAATAAATATCACAAAATATTTAATGAGAATAATTTATAAATTCGCACATAATTATAATTTTAAGTATTACTTTAAACATTTTAGAATTTGCATTATAATTGTTCTACATATTAATTTTTTTTTACATAAAATCTTGATTATTTTTTGTTCCTTTTCACAAAATTTATTAAACTCTCTTTATTTTCTTATTGCATACTTCGAGTATTCTTACTTTTTATACAGTAATATACCTTTCCCTTTTTGTGCGCTTCTGTCTTCCTCTTCCTCTTATTTATTTTTCTCTTTTGTTCGTTTGAATTTAACGATTGTGCATTGTTAAGCACTCTTTTATGTTTTTTTATTCGAGTATTCCTATACTTATATTATATGTATTATATAAATTTTTATATTATTATTTGGGGAACTTAATTGTACATAATCTGTATAATGCGTTTATGTAATTTACATTGACATTATAAATATTTAATATCAATAAATTTTGTGATATATTTATATATTGTTAATGTTAAAGACAATTATGCTATAAAAAAGTCTAACTTTAGCTTTACTTATGCTTTCATTTTTATATTTTTATCGATTATATATCGTCTTTTAATGTAACTTTTTTATTTTTACTTGCAATATTATTTATAGTCTGTATTTATTATATTTCTTGAATTATTTTTGTTATTTTAATATCAATGTTTGGACTAATTCTTAAGGAAATGCTTAATTAATCCTTATTGATAGAATAAATAATCTCTAAATATTTCTTTTTTCGTTCTAATACAATCTCTTTTGTTCAATTTTTTTATAAAGATAGGTCATAGTTTATTGATGTACATGATTCTTTGTTCGCATAAGGGTTAAGAAATCGATCAGCTCTACTGATTAAAGAAATATTTATATTTTTTCTTTGGTTTTTTATACTTATTTGTTCTTGACGTTCCATCTTTGTTTCTATTGATACAGTTTATTTATATTTTTTTGTACTTTTTTCATGTATAAATAATGAATCAAATATTGCGCTCATTAAACAATTTATATTTTTATATTTCTCATAATAAATGTTACGTAACATGTTTTTATTAAAGTGATGAAATTCTTACATTAGCATTTTGCAAATAAATTAATTTTCATAATTACCGATTAAATTATGAATATACATTTTGAATTTGTTAAGTGGTTTTGCTTATTATCGCGTTAATATTTTATTATTAACAAATGCATTTATTATTTTAATTATATTAATATTCATTACATTTTATAAAAACATAATTAATGCAAGGAGATATAGAAAATATTATTTTCATCATTATTTAATAAAATATACCATTTAAAAATGTATATTTGACTTTAATTAGTTAAAATATATCACTATATTAATGTAATATTATGAAAAATACATTTTATAAACTCATGGACAACCGCATAATAGATTATTTATAGTATATTATTCGATAGATAGCTTTAAAACATAAAATTCAGGAAGACATACAATTATTTCGCGATATACTTCATTTTTTTGATATTTTATATAATAATGAAATGAAACATTTAATATTTACACCATCAAAATGAATTGAACTGAAGAGTTTCCTTGAATTGAATAAACTTTTTATAATTTAAAAATTACTGACCACTTAAAATTCAGTTTATCTTAGGACAATAACGCGTATCGGCTGATGTCGAAGAAAAAAAGAAAAAGACAAAAATAGTAAGTTGCTGTATATTATTTGTGATTTTATGAATTAGATTAACTATATATATTTCTTGGAAGCTTACTTTTCTCCTTTTATGGCACAATTATTATTGTTTGTATTCAATTTAGGAATTATTTACTGCATTGAGAAAATTATATAACGTGATTTTAATTTATTATTAGTTATTAATTTTTAATTAATTTTTGTACCTGATAAAATACTTGAATCTTATTAATTTTATTAAATATAAAATAGACAAATAAAATATAGTTTTCATTTTATTCTTAAGATATTGTTCTAGAAATAAATATTCGATGAATATTAGTATATAGAAAAGTTGACATGGATCATTAAAATGTCAGATATGATGCAATAAAAGCTTTCAAATAATAAAATTTATGTTTGCTGTGTATTATTTTTAGATCGTATTACACCATTATAATTGTATTAGCATAAATATCATAATAAAATTAAAGTTTAGTTGCTTTATTGTGAAATATACGTGGAACATTTTTTATATGGATTATTGTATACATAAATCAATATCATTTATAAACGTAAATAAAAACAATGTAATATATAAAATCTACCACGTTTTTTAAATACATGCCTTAATAAAAATCTTAAATTGACTGACGTACAATTTATATGCATCGTTAGTAATGTATGTAATATAATAATATAATAACTAATAATAACACTAAATTCTGATAATTTATTTTTAATAAATTTAATAATCAAATACATATAATAATAAAATTATTTATTATTTTATTATTAAGTCAATAAATCTAAAATGTTTTGACAATTTACTATGTCAAATATAAAAATTACTAAAAAATTGCGATGTAAATGACGCAATTTGTATCGTTCTAACTATTTATCATAAAATTTAATAGTTTTTAATTTGACATTTACAAAAGTTCCTTTTTCACTGGGTTAGGAAGACATTTCTTGAGATAAAGAAAATATCAAATATTGAAGTATTTGTTGGAGTTGTTGATTTTTAGTACTTCACGAGTGAAAAGATCTAGTTTAAAATCTTTAAAGAGAAGATATTTTGATATTAGTATTAATTTATTATCCAATTCTTATAAACCCAGTAACAAGATTCGTTTTTTAAATGTTACGAGATAATCTTATGTTTATGAAATGTATGCTAAGTGATTTGTGCAGTTATATACTTTAATAACGTAATAAATCCCGGATTTATAATTATATTTTGTCATATAGTGAAATTGCATATATAATGTATATATATATATATATATATATATATATTATACATGTAGTATACTTTATGTTTGATGAAGTATTTTTATAAATAATTTCTTGAAGATTTTTATTGTGCTTTTGTAATTTACTTGGTTGATGGATTTAATTTTATAAACCGTTATCGATAAACTAGTTCAACTACTTTACTACATTGTACTTCCGAATCATTGTGAAAAACTTTCATGCAGCTAATATTGGTTTAACAAATATTTATTGTTAATAAGTTTCAACTATTAAGAATATTATAGTACTTTAATTTGCACACCGTAGAATTTCAATAGTTCCTTGTTTCATTCAAACAAAGTACAATAGAAGAATACAAAATAAAAGTGTTCGATCATGAATTGCTTTTCAATTTGTTACCATCTATTCTTCTATATTGTCGGACGTAAAAAGATCTCGTCATAAATTTTTATTTTGAAATCATTCGTCAAAATCATAGCAAGCGAATGAAAATAAAGAAAAAACGCAATGGTTTTTTTATAGAACTCTTGTAATAAATCTTCTACATTTTTAAAAGCTATTGTCATTACAAGAGTGTAATCAATCATTAAAAAAAATTATTTAATCTTCAAACGTATAAAATATAACTTTATAAAAAATCAATATTAGAGATATTATTGTATTGAAGATTTTTATATTATATATTTGTGTATATTTATACTATAATATAATAAAAAGATTTTTCCTTATTTTGAAAATGCATTTTATTTTTATAACTTCTAATCTGTTTTAGAATATCGGATAATCGTTAAAGTAAAACATACTGGTAAAATAAAGTCGAGAATTTTTATTATGTAATTTTATATGAATAAATTAATTCTAATTTTTCTAAAATAAATTTTTTTATATTTAAAATAATTTTTATTAAAATAAAAAAAATATCTTTTACATTTAATTTACATGTTATTTCTAGAATATAACAATATTAAAATATTATAGTAAATGGTAAAATTTATTGTTTTATCTTTTGAAAATTCAAAATAAAGATAGTGTACATTATTTAATTAAACAATATTGTTTATATTTAAACTAAAAAAAATTTATGACTACCTTATTATTTAATTTTTTTTTTACAAACTGAGATATCTAATATTTGATATTTTTTTATTATATATGCTACAATAATTATAAAATTTCATATTTTTTACTAGAATAACATTATTTTAATAAAAAAATGACTTCTTATAATTTCAATCATTATAACAAATAAATGTGTTTTGAATTTGATTTATAAAAATATAATTAGTATTATCAGTTAGAATTCCTATTAAGTAAATTTTTAAGTTTTCAAAAATATTTTCTAAGATACTTGATTTAATTCATTCTATTTTTCACGTTTGATTTCATATCATTATCCTCCAATGCATTACACAAGTTTGAAATGTGATCGTTTATAACAATTTCATTCTCCACTCTCTCGCTAACTTTTATGCAATTGTTTCTTTTTATTTTTTTTGTACTCCTTTTTTTTTCGTTCGATGCCGTTGCAAGATGTTGTTGCCGCACAGCCAACATGTAATTTTCCGCAATTTCGGACACGTCATTACAAAGTCGTAAACGACTGAATACTTCACTCACTAAACTATCTTCCAATGTGTAATAGGCAATAACTTTTTATTATCTTTCTTTTATTTTTATTCATTTTTTAAAATTTTTTATATCGTTTACCTTTTCTTTATTTAATTGTATGTTCTGTTTTTAAAATAGTCTTTTTTGTAAAGCAACAGTTGAAGTTATGTGATTATTAATTAAAAAAATCTTATTATTGTAATATAATTTAAGAATACTATTATTGTAATAAAAAAATTAATAAGACAATATTATCTAAAGTTTATTAAAAACCTTTCGTGAAAATCATGTTAAACGTGATACAACAATTTGTAAAGTATTAGTTTAGAATAAATTTTATTAATATTTTTTTTTTATTAAAATATTAAAAGCATTTTAACGATTGTTAAATAATAATTTTATTTTTAAGCAAATGTGCATTATAATTTATCATTTTCGTAAAAATTAATTATTTTTTTTAGGATGGAGTAAAATATGAAAATTCATGTAAATCATAAGAATCATAAGAGTTTATTTCTATTAAGTTCTTAAGGAGTAACTTATTATTTGATCTAATTAATAATTTATAACTATTAAAAAGGATGTAGAGAAAGAAGTTTTAAAATTAGCAGCAGTAGCAGAAATTGTATTAATAGTAATATTAATAATAATGTTGCTAACTATGCAAATTTTTTGTAGGCATCGAAAACTGGTTAATGACATTAATTGAATATCTATTAATAGACTTTATAACGCCCTCAAATTTTACCATTACGGAATGTACAAGTATTTTTTACTTTCTTATTATATAAAATTTTAAAATTCAAGTAAATTGGGTTAAAAAATCTTTGCAAAATAAATCGTAAAATGTTTATATTTTAAATGTAGCGGTACATGTGTCTAATAAAATTCAATCTTAATTAGTGCACGATGATTTCTCTTATATTGAATTTGATTATAAAATGTGTATTTAAATAAGAAATGAAATATTACATTTACCATGTAAAAAAAATTACAATTCACTTACTGTCTATGTACAATGTAAAAATTGTTATCTTTGTAAGGTATAGAAAGGACTAGATCGTGTCAAGTCTTCTAAGTAATATTACCAGCGTCGAGTAAGATAGAAGTATTATCTTTCAAGTGCAAGTTTTAATGTGATGAAGGTATGATAAAGAGAAAGATAAGAAGAGAGGGAAAAAGAGAGCATTAAAGGGACATGTAAGTGGACAAATGGAAAGGGAGAGGAAAAAAAAACGAATAAGACTGAAGTAGTCTTATTTTCTTTTGGTAAAGAAAAATGATTTCTTTCTTCCAGCTTATACTTCTATTTGTTTTACTTTTTTTATTTCCGTACTTTTTTCATTTGAGAATTCTGTCACTGTGGACGTTTTAACATTTTTCTCGTATTTTCAATTTCTTAAATATCGTTAAAGAAGATGTGCTTCTAAAATTTATTCATTTAATTATTATTTTTTTTTTATTCATATTTTTTACTACTCAAAGTTTAAGAGGTTTCCGATATCAGTAATTATAACCAAATAGTCGGCGATAATCTGAAAATTGCAGAATATTGAAAACTGAACTGATATTTGAATTTTTGTTATGAATTTATAGAATGAGGAAAGTACTTTGTTAATATATTTATTTTCTTGTACATAAGTTTTAAGGAAATATTTATTATTTTGAGTTCACAATAAGTCATGTATTTTTCCGTGTTAAATATATTTAATGATATTTTAATTTTGTGTAAAATTTTTTTGATAATTATAATTGTACTGGATAAAAATTATGTGTTTATATTTTTATAAAAATGTTAATAATCTATTATATAATTATTTTAAAAATTCGTAGTTTATACAACAATTTGTCAGTGTATCTAATGATGATAATGTAAAACGAATTTTACCAATTGGTTAATAATGATGAATTATTTCTTATTTATAACATTTTAATGTTCATTAATCACGATAAATTAGAAATTTATTTTCATCATGGTAATGTTAATAATGGTAAAAGCTTGTTCTATAAAATTGAAGAGTTCTAATGGATAGAAAATGCTCTTTTTCTTCTACCACTATAAATAATTAACAATTAGTAATAGGTACAAATAATTAATGATAGGTTATTTCTAGAGTTTGCTATAATTAGAGAAATGAGCAATCAAGGTACTCGTATCGTTTCGTACCACAGAAAATAAAACTTCTTTAAAAGAACCTCGTTGCAAAAACTTGTATAGGATGGGTCGAGGGGATAGTAGGATCACTTCGAAGAAGTGTATCGCGATTTACCATAAAATAAATTAGCGAATAGAATGAACACAAGCAAAGAAGTTCGTCCTCGTTATGTGGACATAAATATTACAAGGAGAAACTAAAAGAAAGAGAAATTAGCAGTTGGATAGTACTTAATGGAGGGTTGTTAGCACGTTGAAGGGATGAAGGGAACTAAGGCAGCCCAAGAAACGGAGATAGATGGAAAAAATCGATAGTGTCGTTGAGGTATTTATTCAAAGACAAAATCTTGTATCTATTTATTAAATATAATTAGAAACTTTTCTTCCCATATGAATTTTTCGACTGTATTTCTCCACTTTAATTTAATTTAATTTAATTTATTCAAAGAAAATGAAATTACACTTTAAAAATTTTTTGTGATTATTATTATTCAAAAGTAAAGCCTTCTGCTAATACTTCTGCTCACTATTACTTACCCATAAAATTTCTTTCTATATATAAAGAATATTTTTCTTTAGAAACTGTAAATACAAGGAGGATGATTTTCGACTTCCTCTTTTTTTAATTTATGTTTTTGTTTTATTATTACTTCTTTTATTAATATTAGTATCAAAGAAATATCAAGATGATAACTCCATATATTGGAAATTATAAAAAACCTTCATAACATATAATAGAAATCTAAATTTTCCAAGTTTAAAGTGCGTAATATATATGGAATTATGAACTCAATATTAATATAAAAATAGTTATAAATGAATAACATATTTTAATTTATATATTTTTAATATATACAGTTTTCTTACAAAACAAATAAAATTTTTCAGAATTTACTTGTTAACGAAATATATATTATTTAAAAAGTAAAATACTATACAAAAAGAGAATAACTAATGTTATCTCGTTGCTTGTGTCGTAGACATTTCATACGCCCAGCTTCGGCGACGAGGACTTCGATATACCTGCTATGCACTCGCATCCGCATCAGCAACAACAGCATCAGCATCACCAACAGCAGCAACAGCAACAGCAGCAACAGCATGATCAGATGCATCATGCATACCAGTCACAGGTACATATACGTGTACGTATTAACTATACCTATTTTTACGATTAATCTGAACGTCTGGAATCCTCCCATCTGCATCAAATACTATTCACTAATGGCAGTCTTTCTGAATGTTTCTTTTTTTAAATATTTCTAACGATTACCACAAATTGTTGAATCAATAATCTCAGTTTTTATTGAAGACTAATTTTCTGTTTTATGCCTTTATTATAATCACTACGAAAAGAATTCGCGTTATTTTCGTGACATATTTTATATAATTATTATTTTAATGGCTAATGGTAAACTCAAAACCTCAATAAATTCTTTTGATATCGAGATTAATTTTTTAAAATTAGAATCAGCTGTAAATGCAATGGTGTAATTACAATAAATATCAAAATCTAAATGTATCTAGGCATAATATGAAAGAATTATAAGCATTGTTTTGATATTTACAGGTACTGTATCTATATCTAATAATAAATTTAGGATAAAAGATTATTCTGAACTAGATTGTATTGATCTGTTAAATTCTCTTCTTATTGATACATTTAAATAATAGCATTTACGTTATATTTAACAATACATGAATTTTATAGATTTTTTTGGATAAATCATTTATCCAAATAATGCTTTGAGTTTATTACTATGTAAATTACTTTTTTCAAATTAATGCTTACTTTGGTCTTGTCAAATTTTTTTACTTTTTTCTCGGTACAATTATTCCACCTATAGTTTACAATACGTGATTCTTTTATTAAAAATATACTTTGAAACATTTAAAAAAAATAATAATTATATAATATTTATTAAATAATTAAAAATAATTTCATAATTCTTTAATCTATTTTTTATATTTGTATTATAAATGTTAGCATTTATTTTCATTTATCAAAAGGATTTTTTATAAACGCTATAAGACTTATAACTTATATTATTAATCAGCGGATTTTACTATTTTGTATCAAACAATTATTTAATGATTTTAAATATATTGTTCACTAATAATACTAGATGACTTGCTTCTTTTTTAGTTTTTATTTCATACAATTGAAAAATTAATATCAAAAAAGTACTTACGTAAACAAATTATAGATTAATATTTTATATTAAAATTAATAAGTTATCCTTGATTTAATCTTAAAACATTATGAAGTTGATTTATTCGTCAATAAATATAAGAATTAAATATACTTTTTTTATAGTGATATTTCTTTGATTCAAACGTTAAAAAAATTTCTTAAAATTTTTAATGCATTAATTATAAAATATTTCTTGATACTTTTAAATACATATTTTGATACATATTAATACTAAATTTTTTATTGAATAATTTGAACATAATTATGATAAAAGTATTATTCTTCACAAAATATAACTTAATATTATATGATGAAATTTAATTTACATGCACATTTTTCTTAAATGTTTTATTTTATTGTTCAAAGAATAATATAAGATAATAATTTAACTATTATAACTAAACTGTAGTACCTAAATGCAAAGTAATTTTATTTCTTTACATATTCAAGAATATGTTAAAGATTATATCGTTTAATGTATTAAATAAATATATATATATATTCAAAATAAAAGAATTTTTTTACTTTCTTAACATTATGATCAAAGTAGAGTATAAATATGTTAATTCATAAAACACAATTGATAACTTGAAAATTTTTAATCTAAACAAGTAGATGTTTAAGATCACGTATAGAATTTATCAAGAAATCAATAATTAATGTAATTAACATATTTTCTTGAATTATAATATTATCTAGTTATTTTTAACAAATAAGGCAGTAATTATATTACTTGTCTAAATCATGTATTTACATATATATAAGTATATGTGTGTACATGCATAAGCACGCAAACGCACATTATTTTGTAACTTAAGAATATACTTATTAAAAATTTATTTAATTGAATCTCATATTAAATTTTTTAAGATTATGTACAAGTTTATTTTAGATAAATATATCTAAAATAAATATTAATTTCGATAGAAGCATTGATCTAATAAAATATGTAAATTTTTTCCTAAAATACATGATAACATATCTACGAGTTTCAATTTATAAAAAATTATTTTCGATATATTATAGATAGTATTTCGTTGTTTTAATATGAACATTTTTTCATGATTAAAGGTTCTTTATAAAATTTAATTTATTTATTATTAAAATCTGAAATACTAAATTAATTTAAAGATTTATTAAATTAAAATAAGAACAATAATTAAAATAATTGAAATTATACACGTAACAAACATGTTCTAGAAAGTTTATTTAGAAAGTTAATAAATACTAATAATTGATCATAGATGTAAATAAACATTTAAAGAATATAGTTTTCAAATACTAAGTTTCGAATTGTATAAAAATAGCAAATAAATTATTACATTCAAAAATAAAAAAAATTCATTTGAAAGAAAAATATATAAATTGAAGCTTAGATAGTTTAATACTCTTTAATAGCATTTAGAAATATCTAGACGTCTGAATAATATTTTACCAATTGTATTAATGTCTCTTTAATTGTAATACATCTTGTGATTACTAAAGAATGTAAAAAAATTAATGACAAAACGATCTTCTTCTCTATCGAAGAGATAATCTAATATAAGTTCAATTTAGTAGTCTGGCGAATATTCATTAGATCTATTAATCTTGAGAAAATTAATTAAAAAACAATAAGTTACTGAACATATTAAAAAATTTACCAAATTCTTCGAGAGACCAGTAATTATTGTGTTACGAATATATACTGTCGCTGGGTCCATTGTCTTATGACATAAATTAAAATTATTGTCTAATTACAGTGTAAAATTTAGTTTACTCATTATAGCCAATTAATTCATACTTTCATTGGCCTTTTACGCTACTATGCAAGTGTTCTAACAATCCGATTTTTATTGATTCAAAATGAGACTCATCGCTTCCTTCAAAAGCTGTTAGAGTAATCAAATGTCGCACAATATAACTCGATAGTATTTTGCCGTATATGGGTGACTTTCTCCCTTCCAATTTATTATAGATATTTTCGATTTTGATTGCTATTTTATCTTTTAACGTTTATCTGATTTGCAGTTATTCAAATTTCCGGTCAAATGGATGATAAGCACGCAATGAAGAAGCCGATGCATAAGAAATATAATTTAATTCTTATTATTGATTTACTTGTTATTTATTCCAAAGTATAGCAATTTAAAAATTTCTTAGCGTAAATCCATAGCATATATTTGTAAATCGGAAAAGTATGTGCATAATCTCAAGCATAAATTTAAATGCAGCGAGTTTTTAAAACGCATCTGGCGCACGACTTATGTGTATTTCTGGTGTTAAAGAAATTTTTTTCGTTGTATGCACTGCGGTTTATTAATAGTTGAAGTATTTTACATAAAAGTGAACGGTGCACTTTCTCAGAAACACCTCGATTGAGAACGGCTGTCTGGAATTTTTTTTTTATTATTACGCTATCTCACTCCATCCAACTCTAAGCAAACACACTGTTTGATTCAAACCTTTATCTTATCGTTAATTAAATTATTAAATTGTCATTATTTATTACTTTTAAACAGATTTTTTTATTTTTTAAACTTTTCTTATCATTCTTGAACTTTATATCTTATCTTTTTTAACAGTCCTTGTATTATTTATTATTGAATATATTTTTGTTAATATTATTTTTCATTTCTGTCAAAAGTTTTATTATTTAAATCCAAGTTAAAAACAAGAAATAAAATAAATTATATATAATAAAAAGTTGTTGGGTATATAATAAAAAGTTGTGGTATAATGAAAGGTTCGAATTCACTATCGGTGTGCCGAATTTAGAAAATTAAGTGAAAGAAAAAAATCAAGTAATATATTGAGATAAGCTTAATTATTGTAAATTATAGTAAAAAAAAATTATAAAATTACCACTCTAAAGTTAATTTTTTTTAAATTCTTTAAATTGTATGGCTTTTTAATTTTAATATTGTCTCATTTATTATTTAATTATGTTATTTTAAAATGTGTATAAAGCGTATACAGTCCTTATCTTATCTTTTTTGATTAACCAATTTATAAACAGTCTTCTATCGAATGTACTCGAAAATTTTATTTAGATAAAATATATAGCTTTAATAAAATATATATTTAATGGGTGTGATCATATCGTATCTTTTTTAAAAGTTTCAAACTTATTCGTTTGAAATAATTTCAGAGAGGACCTAAGTATATGTTATAAATATTAAAAATAAATGTAATTCAAAAAAATAAATTATTTTATTATTTCTTTAATAAAATTAGTGAGTTCTATGGGATTAAATATAAAATAGTCATATAAGAATATCCTATTGAACTTTCAGTGACATTTCCAAAATCTTTGTGTTAACGGTACATATTTATAACTTTTACTATTTCTAATTTAAAATTCTCTATAGTTTATTACCATATAATCATTGAACAATAAGAAAATGATGGTAGATGAATAATTTAAATATATTGTAATTATAATTTTAATTGAAAAATTGTATGTACAAGTATAAACAGCATGTGTAAGATTATAAATAATGACTCTCGACTAAGAACTTCAACGTACTTATAAAGTAAATAAGAAGTGATCATTTATTATCTGGAGTATTGTATAATGTTTAAAATTTTTTAAGCAAGACTTGCATTTTTAAACACACGTACATACAAATCATATATGAATTCTTTCCATTCTTGACCAACTTTCACAGAGTTTCTCACGGTATTCTTGATATCATTTATTGTTCATTTTATTGATAGCTATGATCGTTAATTCTTTTATATTTCTTATATTTCTCTGAGTACAATTAAGAATCTTACTTTTTAAATAAATTTTTTTTAATCTTTGATAACTGATTTCATTACTAGTTTTAAAATTGAATTTTTTTAAATTTTTTCTCTCCTTTTTTCCTCGAAAATATCCTCTATAAAACTTATTTTAACAAAAAATAGACAGATATAAGACGGAAGAAGATTAGATTCACGATGAATGTAACTATGAATTTATTCACAAGTATGAATCCAATGAATTTATGCTTATCCACGACTATGAAGATCACTGCCATTACGTAGTTGTATTTTATTCTTTCACCCTTCTCATTTTTCAAATTAAAATTGAAAGGTTTTGGGGTAGTAACCCAAAATTTTCTCAAATCTTCCCTCGCGAGAGGCGCATGTGAACAAGTAAATAATTCTCTTGGATTGCGTACTGTATTAGATGATGCCGGGAGCCGGTATGCAACAATCTCCAGATGGTTTAAGCCTCGATCCTAGTGGATACCAACAGTCCCTCTACCTTCAACAGGAACATCCCATGCAGTCAATCAACGTCAGGTATGTCGTTTTATGTATTATTTTTTTATTTCCGAAATAGTTTTATCATTTGTGCTACAATAATTTTACATAGACTGAGATTTTCTTATTTTTTCTCTCAATAAGTTCAAGATATCAATTTTTTAGATTTTACTAATAATAAACTAATTAGGAGATATTTTTTTAATAATGAATTTTTAATGCGTATATGATAAATGAAAAATTCCGTGTATAAATAGCGGGCGAGGTAAAATAATTTCGACAACAATATATATTTTTAATCAAATAGATAGAATAAATATATAAAGTAGAAAATATAAAGAAGTTTGTGCGAATATTGTAATATTATAAAATATATAACTAATAGAATAAAATATTTAATTTTATAAAAAAAATTTTTTTTGTCGAGTGCGAAAGTATGAAGAAATTTGTATCAGTTTTTACTTTCACAAGTTAAGTAGAAAGTTAATGATTGTTGCAAATTTAATTTAATTGTACAATGTACAAAGTATTTTATTACATAAAAAGAAATACAAGTTAAATATAATTTTAATTAAATAGTTCTAAGTTGCATACATTTTTTAATTATTTTAAATTACGTTAATCTTGATATTGTCATTTTATTGAAATTACAAGACATAAGTATGAAATTGATATAATCTCGGTGAATGTTCTTATATGGTATTGTACCTTTTTTAAAATTATCTGCACGGTTAATATAGTTATATTACCATTCAGTGCATTAAAATATTTCATTCGATGGTTACATTTTAAAAAGAAACATTTCTTTTCTACCCTGTAGCTTTCAGTGTACTTTATTTCTATACATATTTTAAAAACAACTAACTTGCAAAAGGGTATAAATTTAACTTTAATGGAAGTAGCAACTTACTTTAAAACTTTCTTCTCTAAGTTTTAGAACGTTCATAAAAACGTAAATCACACGAATATCTTACTTATATGTTGATCCTGTTAGAGTAAGAAATAACTTTGTCAGCTTACGCGGGTTCCACGCGGATTTTGTTAACTTTTATAACTTAAACTTTTAATGAAACAAAAGTTCCAAAATGAAATTACTTTCTATCTCGTTCTCTTCAACTTATTTTTAAATTTGAACTTGAAGTACTTATATGGATCATTACTTTCGCAAAAACTTTTGAAAAAAATTGAAATAACCAATACGAATACTCAAAATAAGTTTCTTAACAAATATTGATTAAAAATAATTCAATTCCCCCACTACACTAATTAATAGGGAAAGAAGACTATTTTATTAAAAAGAATAAAGCATAGGAACCAAAACAATTTATAGTTCAGGAAAATTTAATTTGAGATGGTAACGAATAAAAGGCGCCGAAAGAGACGAAAGTGAGAGAGAGATAGGGGTTCCAATGTAAAATAGTCCATAAATTCTGCGAAGTTGACGCAGCACTGGCCGTATCTCATAAGTTATCCAATTTGTGTTAAAATCGTATCCGCACGCGTTCGCTCACCAGCGCATTGTTGTAATTTTGTACTTTTTGCTTTTCTCTCTTCCTTATCCATTATCTTCATAGATCGTTCACATCCCAATTATTTCCTTTTACCAATTTAAAATGTACAAGCATTATATGAAGAATAGTAAAAATGTTTTGCAAAAGTTACAACGTCTGTTTTTATACTTTCAATGTGACTATTTAAAAAAGTTTTTATTTTACACGATTTTTGAAATATAAGCAAATATCATTTTAATGCAAATTTTACTTCGGTTTATATATTTGACTTAACTATTAATTACACAATTTATAATAAAGTATACATTCTGCTTATATTAATTATACAAATGTCTGATTGCAGCTTTCATACCTTATATTAAACAATTCTTTTATTTATAATTATGATTTTGGATAATTGGTAAAGAGCTAATTATACAAATCGTGAATACCTTATAATTTTCATTATAAAATTAGTTTTAAATATATGTATATTAAATATTAGTGATATTCATTACAAATATTAATTACTAATAATGTTCATTGTATAAAGTTGACAAAATATTATATAAATTCATATTATTATGTAAATAAGAACGTTATTCAAGTGTAATTTAGTAATTTCGAAATTGAAAAATTATAAGGCTTGTATATTAATATATATTTTTAATAAATAAAGTTTAATAATAAGTTCAATAATAATTTTTTTAATAAATAACTCATCGTTCTTGTTTATTTAATGATATTTTTGTCAAATAAAGTAGACAAGTTTGAAAAGCATGCAAAGTTGGTAATTACAAAATACAAACTAAATATCTGTTCTTGCAATTTTGAATTTTCATATTTTCTCAAATTATAAGTAATTTGGATGAAATATTGAATATGCAAATATTTTGCAAGAAGCTAGTGTTATTTAAATGTTACCAGCCAAACACTTTTCTTGATTATGTATATATTTAAAATTTATTACTTTTATTTTCATAATACATGTTAATTTATATTGTAAAAATTCAAATTACATGAATTATGTACAAAGTTATATCAAATTTTGATTTTTTCATTCCCAAAATTGTTATTATAGTATCAATTTTGTTATTTAAAAAAAATTAATATAAACATTCATATAAAAAAATTTCATTTTAATAGTGTAACAACGTGAAAAATATATAATATATATCGTTTTGATTTGTATATAAAAATAACTACTGTTCTATAATAAAGTAATGTAAAAAGTAATAGCGAAAGTAAAATCTTTGATCGTATACAGTATCTTAAAGTGCTTAAATATACGAGTGCCTACTTGTACATCATTTATAAATTCCTAAAATAGGCAATAACAAAATATTACTAAAAACAACATTCTTTTGCCAACAGTTCGGCTTACAGTAGCCCTCAGAGTTCATATACAACGATGAACTCGCCAGGTCAGCAACACACCGGCCAACAACAGATGTTGCTAATGCAACAGCAGCAGCAACAGATACAGCACATGCAGTATCTACATTCACAGCAGCACCTACAGCAACAACAAGTTCAGCAGCAGCAACAACAACAACAACAACAACAACAACAACAACAACAACAACAACAACAACAACAACAACAACAGGCTCAACAGCAACAATTGCAGTACAGAAATCCAGCCGTGGGAAGTCCGCCGACAATGCAGCAGGCTGTCGTCCCCGAAAATACGACGACTAGCGAGGATAGTGATGATAGCACACCTCATTCGGCAATGGTGAGCCTATTTCCTATAGTGGAGTAAAATCACCCGATGAAGCAAAGCGGATAATACAAGGGATGAATCTTTTATGGTTGCTCTCGCATTTCGTCTTTCGTTTCTTATTATCGACACTCTCTACTTTACCAATTGTTTTTTCACTTCATAAACCGATTGTGCAATTATTTCAAAATATAGATCTTGCACCCTAATTTGAAAATGTGCTTAAAAAAAATTTTTCTTTTCTGTTTTACCTCGGATCGCTGCATTAAGTACTATACTCCACGTGTTTTAAATTTGTCTAATAATTTGAATTGTACCTATGTAAAATTAATAATGTACTAGCAATAATTTAATAATTCTTAAAATAATATAGATAATGAGTGGTAAGGTGTAGTTTGATAAATCGTTAATGAACTTTGAAAAATTAATTCAAATTTGACCAATTGAAAATTACATTGAAATTTGATCAAAGGCAAAAGTTGCTGACAATAGTTTCAATCTTTTTAGAAGTTTTCAGTTCCTCCATTACTGCAGGGAATTTTTTAGAAAATTAAACTTTAAATTATTGGTAATAAAAGTACTACATATTATTTATAGTAAAAAATTATTCAGAAATGTAAAGTCATAAAAATAAAAAATAATAACCGAAAAATACAATCAAAATTAACAAGCAAGTATTTATTTAAGTTAACATCAGAATTGCATTATTTTACAAAGGTACATTGTGTCCATCTAATATTTCTATCATTTATTCTACATTTTACTTTTTACTCGAAATTATTTACTACGTTTATGCTATAAAAGATATACACATATATATACTATTATATATAATAAGAAAAAAATTATAAGTATCTCGTTACACATTGTGATACTGATTATATTTTCAAACCTAGATCATTCGCTGTTTTTATTTTTTTTCACTTGACACAAACAGATAGTCCAACAAAATAATTTGAATATTTAAAGCTACAACAATAAAAAATATATTTTAAGTTTCATGCATTAAATTTATTTTTAAGTATTTTTTCCGGTTTGTATATAAATAGCTACTGATAAAAGCAAAAAGCAAGTTGTATCAAGGTTTTGATATAATGAAAACTATTTATTTTTATAACATAAATATAATTCATTTTTTGTAAAATTTAAAAGAATATCCATAGTATTTTGGAGTATTTTCAAAACATTTTATATAAATATAATATAACTATTTTCTTCTTCTACATAGATATATTATATTTTCTTTCTTTTGTCAGCAACGTTAACTTTCACTTTTAAAACCTCTTTTCATCTCAAAAGCCTTAAAAATTAAAAGCGACTATTCAGACGTAAATAAAAATGCTTTTAATTACTATGATATTCTTTCTTCCTGAGCAATTTGTCATTTTAATGTTCCATTTGAAAATGAGAATAGTCTATTAATCTTAAAAATCATTCCGCCAGATTATATTTCGTTTTTTAATTATACTTATCTTTAGATTTAATCTTATTTTTTGTATTTATCAAAAAAAAATTTCTTATGAATGGTCAGTATTTGTATTAATATTAGATTTTTTGTTAATTTTCGAGGTAATTAAATTTTAATTGTTCGAAATTGAAAAATAAACTTAATTTTTGATAATTTTTCAAACTTTTTTTATTATATAAATTTTAATCGTATATAAATTAGTAAATCCTGTATATAAGAAAAGCTTTAAACGAATTCATTGTTTAATATCTCTATTGTAACTCTAATTTATGATACGTAAATAAACCTTGTATTTATAATAAATTCATAATAATAATATAATTAATTTTTTTGTATACATAATTATAAAATAATTTTCATTCATTAGTTGCATATATTTATTTTATTTTCAATTATTTTATTAATTCATATTCGTAAAATGACAAACAAATTAATAATACCAAAGTTTACAATTATAAAATCGTGACACTGCATTATCATGAAAAAGGGCAAAAAAAGACGTCTTGGTTATTTTACATGCTCGATGTCACGGCAATTAATACTACATGTACATATGTATCGTTTTTTCTTGGAATTACAGATAACGGGTATCAAGAGACCTTCTCCAGAGCCAGCGGACACGATGAGCAAGGCACAAAAGAAACCAAAGGCCCAGAAGAAAAAAAAGAAGCGAGATCCCAATGAGCCTCAAAAGTAAGCAACAAAATGATCAACCTACTTAAATTATTTAGATCGCCTCTTGGGAAGAAGGCATTTTATTTCACCATGCAAAATTAGATATTGGACAAAATTATAAATTATAAACCAATGGGAAGATAAGCCCAAAACTATTTTTGATTTTTTGGTTTCTTCTTCATTTATTCTCAGATCGTTAAAATAAACTATTGACTTTGCGATCTATCATCACCGATAAGGTTATTTTAAATGTACTACATATTTATATTAATTATAGCAGGATTTTTTCTTTTTCCCTCATATTGAAATTGAAAAAATTGCACACATTTTTAAAGATTATTTTCACAAATCAAAGATATTACTATATATATCGTATTAAAATCATTGATTATTTTAATAATAGATAATTATTATATTATATTATATATTATCGTATCGATTCAATTGTGTTTCAATCGGTAGCTTGTCAAGAAATTTCTAGAACTTATTTTATTAAAACCATTAAAATGTATTTTTTAGTCAACACATCGTAAATAACGAAGAGTATACATTAAATTTGATATTCGTATTGAATTTTAAATGAAGAATAGTAATATTTTATTTCATTAGTAATATAGAATATGATAGATATTTTGATAAACTATTTAATTATTTTAAGTTTTGTTTAAAAAATTTATTACATTATTCATAGCAAAAGTAAAAAAATACGACAAGTACTTTTTAGATAAAATATAAAGGATTTATCTATTATCTTACATAAAAGTGTTACATTTATTTAATATATATTTCCTTATAAGTCAAACTAAATATTTTTAAAATTATTAATATATTCTTTAATTTGTTTATACACTTTTTTTATTATTTTTAAAACAATTAATTACTTTTACAGAACGTATTAACAAAACATTTACATAAATTAATCGTAATCTTTTTCATTCTTTTGAGCTAGAATAATTTATGAAGAAACCTATTCATGATAATAGGACTATTGTGACGCCATATCTCAGTACAATTCAGCACAGTTAGTCATTTATTAACAAGTTTAGAACCTTAATATATTTCTGAGCATTGAACTCATTGAAGAAATAAAGAAACCAGTAATATTAAATAATTGTTCTCAAAAATAAGCTAAAATTTATATTTAAGTCATCAAATGTATGTTAAAAAAATGCTTGAAGATTTTAAATATTTTCACTTATAATAATAACAATGATTAATTTTTTTCCATAGAAATATGGTTGTTTTAATTATTTTATTGTATATTTATCACAATATGATTCTTTTAATTTTTCGATGCCAAGTATTAGCTTATTCAACCTTTTTTTAATTATTATGATGTTTTGCTATTCTCAATTCCAATTCGCATTCATGAAAGTGATTATGAACTTTTAGAGATTCAGGGCTTGAAGTTAAATATTAGCAATTACCATTATTGCCGTAATACTATAAATGCACGTATGCGAAAAATAGTGAAATGACCAGTTCAACAACAGTAGATATGATTTCCGCAGATCCAATTGCACTCGAATGAAATTAGGATAGATTTTATGTATGCGTGTTTGTGTGTGGGCATAAAGTGTTACTGAAAGCACACCAAGTATGGTAATATTATATTAGGAGTCATCAAATTAACTAATAAGTTAAATCAAATTAAATCATTTGAATCGGGAATGTAGGATATCTTCAAAAATTTTATTACTTAACTAAAAATTTAAATACTTAGATAATTTTTTCAAACAATGGAAATTAAAATGATAAAATTTTTATATATTCCAACAAATAATTACTTATTAGACTTAACAAAGTATTTGTATAAGGATAACTATTTCTAAGTTAATTGAATTTTAAAAATATTTGTTACACATCAATTTTAAGAAATTTGAAATAATTTACTCGAACGGTATCCAAATAAATAGATGAATGAAGTGAATTTCAAATTATGTTTGACTTTTTTCATTTGATTCTTCTATTTAATGACTATAAATGCTTAATTATTTTTTCGGCTCTATTACTGAAAAAAATAGTATCATTGATTTTTCGATTAATATTAATAATGTTCAAAGCTTTTGTTATCAAGCTAATTATTAATTTAAAATTAAAGCTTTGTGTACTGTTATGTTTCATTTCATTTTACAAAACTACGGTATACCGTAGATACGTTTTATTAAGGATAATAGAGGTCATATTTATAAAGCTAATTATATAAATTCAACATTATTGATTTTTATCAAGGTTGATGACAATTGATAACAATTGTTTCTGAGTTATATAATACTTAATCGCGTTTGAATAACACATTAATTCTAATTCACTTGCATTTTCTGTATCTTATAAATAAATATAATCATAAAAGTAAAATAGCTACTAGTATTTAAAATCAATTATAACATTTTTATAAAATTAATATCCTCATCTAACATTTTCCGTTTGTACAATACTTTAATTAAATTTTTCCTATATAAATATTTTAAAAGTATATTATAACATTAACATTTCCAAAGTGTCCAATAAAACAAAAATGACAAAAGGTACTATAAAAATAATATGTTTTTAGTGTTATGTTAGTATGAAATGTTATAAAATAAATTTTAATTAATTCTCACCACTTTTTTCAGAAGAAATTATTATAACTTCATTTTACAACTTTTAAAATCTTAATGATTTTAATTTATATCATTTTATATTATTTATATAATAAAATTGAGATGATAAAATAATTAATATTTATTTTGGTGAAAATGCATATAGTATATAAACTAAAGGATTCACGCTATAATGCATAAAGTAAGTCTGTAAAAAAATACGACATATTTTAATCATATGTTTTTGATAAACTAAAATATATCTACTCAGTTTATAGCTATAAAACATAACTTTATATTTGAATATATATAGCTCTGTCGTAGTATCGTATTTTAAAATTATGAAAATAATTATAAAAAAATTTTATTACTATTTAATATCAATTAATATGATTCTTTAACAGATATAAGCATTACTTTGGTTTACCTTTTTTCTCTTTTGAATAAAGAATCTATCAGTGTGGATATTATATTCAAATCATTAAAATAATTATGATTCAAACATAACTGCATTTTTATTAAAAATTAAATAATGTTTATATAATCATACTCTACATAAATACTTTAATAATAAATAATAATAACGTGTCTGTTTTAAATAGTAATATTTTTTAATAATTTTAATTTTTATATCTTTTTAATTTCAATTTTTTATTTTTTTTTAAAAAAATACCAATTTATATTTAGAACTTGTTTTTAAGTAAGTTCATAAAGAGCCATCATCATAATTTTTATTACATCTAAATATATGTAACATTCCCGTTTCCTCTCCCACACCTACACACATATACATAAAAAATCATAAAGAAATCGAATGTACACTTTTTAATTGTATCTTTTTTTTATATATAAATAAAAGTACAAAATTGTTATGAAAAAAATTTGTTCTCCCATAACAAATTCTCACAAACAATAAAAAATCCTAAATAAAACAAAAAAAACAAATAACCGTAAGAGTGCGATCGCTGTATGTAGCAGCATATTAGTAATTTATTATATTAAATTATTGTTTAATATATTTTAAAACAATATGTAGTATTTATTTGGTATAAATAAATAATTTTAATTAACAACTCAGTACAAACTAGTTCTATACGAGTTTAGCTCATGAACATTTATACTGCGATAATCAAAAAAACTATTTCCATTATAGTAAATCAATTTTAGACTCAATTTTCCATGCATTATATACAATCCTAGTGATTCTTAAACATTTAAGATTTGGAATTTACGAATTTGATAAATGTAATGAATAAAATAATGAATAAAATAGTAGTGAGTAAAGTATTTAATTAATATCTTATTTATTTTTCAATTAATCTAAAAATTCAATTAATCTGGTTTTAATTTTTCAATGAAAAAAATCTCGGAATTCCAAGAAATTAAATTGAATAAAAAATTGGATCATTTAAACATTGCAAGAAAATTCATTAAATTTAAATAAAATATAACTTTGTTATAAACTTATAGTGACACAATAACTTATTTCACGATTGTTTTCACAAATTAGGTAAAATTAGGAAGGTTGAGTGTTCTACTCTATACGTCCTCAAATCGAAAGATAAAATGGATGTATGTAATGTTCCAACAATGTAGATCACAGAAGGAATTTTGCGTTGATAATCGTGTGACTATTTAGAAATTAAAAAGAGCAGTTGAAACATTTAAGTGATGAATTCAGCGAAAGAAAGTTTTAAATATCTAAACAGATAATATTATAATAACACAATATAATAGTTTACGTTGAAACAAAACAATGATGTCATGTTTATTAAGTGAAAGTCCTTCTTTATACGATTTTATCGAAAAATGCAACTTATTGGAATAACTAATTATATTTTTTACTAAAACAAATCAAGAGTAGATATTAAATTTGCTGAAAACATGATATATATAAAGTATGTAAACTACGATGGAAATTTTTTCAAAGCTAAAATATATAGATAAAATATATTTTCTTTTTAAAGAATGCAAAGTTTATAAAAATGGTATGTTTCTATGTATCAGGTTTTTTGTCATAAGAAATTATCAGACAGTAAATTTTATAAATAACTAAATAATGGAATTATATTTACTTCATTTAAACTATATTTTTTGTTGATTCCTTAAAAATTTATAAATCCTTAAATTCATAATTTGTCTTGTTTTTCCTTTTGAATTTTATGTATATTTTAAATCGCATAATAGAATATTTTAATTTTAGGCTACCAAAATTCCGTATAAGGAATAAATCTCGAAAGTTTTTATCTTATAATTATAAATTTTTTATTTGTTATATAAATATCAAAAACTTAAATTAGTAAGTTAAATTAGTAAGTAATTAATTGCGTTTCTTAACTCAGTATTTCCATTATTTTAATGTCCATATTTATTTAATCAATAAGATAAGAAAATATGGTAGAAAATACAAAAATTAGAAAGAGGAGAAACAAAAGTACTTTGACCTCTTGAGTTATGCAATATAAACACTCGTCTTGCTCTTGTAATCCATTTCCGCGCTTACTTATCTTTTTTGTTATATTTTTTCTTGATCAAGATTTATCTTTCGGTTCTTAGAAAAAACTACAAGGAAAGTCGAAAGTCAACGATTGGTTTCCTTTTTCAGTTTCACCTCAATTTTTACTTCTTTTTTATCTCATTCTTTCTTTTCACATACTGCTTCATCCCTTTTCTAGAATTCTCTTAATAACCTAAAAGTGATAAACTATTTCAATCACACATTTAAAACCTCGTAAAATCTCTTAGAAATTGACTGCTATAATGCTACAATAAAAAACTTGTTTCATTTATAAGCTCTTTTTTTATTTTTATTATAAGATATTAAAATTACATCATTATGTGTAATTAAACAAAATCGTATTTTTTATAATTAAATTTGAACATATCATTTTATATATATAATTTGAAATTTTTCGTAATTTTAAGGAAAAAATATTTTTGATGTTCATCTGTAGCAATAAGATATTTTACTTTTCTATGCAAACTTATTTTATCATTGCCTATGTAATTATATTAATTATACTGCTATTTCACAAAGTTTCAAATAATAAAGTCAAATATTCTTTTGCCCGTGAAATTTATTCATTAAAACTCAGAAAGAAATGTAATTGTTATTATGGATAATAATATTAAGATAATTTTGCGATATAAGATAGTTGAATGTAGTTGAAGATTTATTAAAGTAATTTTCAAAGTGTTAAATATTATAAGCTATTTTCAAATAAATATTTCATATATAATGTTCAGATGTATATTGAAGATAATGAAACGATAATCGTGAGATCTAATATTTTTATGTTAAAATATTAAAATTCGTAAAATTATTTCAAGATAATCCTACATAATAAAAATATACGACTCACTATATAAACAACTGTGTTTAACTGACTAGAAACTCTGAGATGTTTAATATGGATTGCAGTAAATTTTGTATTTTCTTATTTTTTGTACAAGAGATCTGAATTTGTAAGTAGAGTGAATCAAATGATTTTAACATAATTAGAGAGTTGCTTTAATAAAGAGAAAACGCGAATAGAAATTTTAGGGAGAATAAAGGACAAAGAAATTTGATGCAGTTCTGTGATATGAAAACAAAGCGCAAATCAAAAGAAACAACGAAACTGAAAATTTATGTAGGATATTTTTTTTTTAATTATTTTGTATTAAATTAGGGTTCCTTATAAATATAATTAACGTGTAATCTTTATTTTTTTCTTATAAGTTAGTCTGAATATATACAGCATAATAAGTAAAGATATACTTTAAGATAAAGATATTGAAAGTTACTTATCAAATATTTTTACAGATTAACCATTAAATTTTCTACTTTCTATTAAAATATTTATGTACTAATAATAGTATTTAAAAAAGAACCTTTATATTAGATAAATAAAAAAAGTTTATATTAATCTAAATACAATTTTTTAATTAATTACAAAAGAGGAAATATTTCTCTTTAAAATACTATTATTAAATTTATTTAATGTATAAGATAAATAAAAAATATTTAAGTTGTATTTGTCTTTCGTATTAAAAGACATTAAAAGCGTTTTTTACCATTAATTATCAAACTAATATAGGTATTAAGATAATCATGTGTTTGAGCTTTTCCACATTTATTACTAATTTTTATATTTACATCATGCATCACATCCACTCACACGTAATTTTTTTTTTCTAATTCTAGACCAGTATCCGCATATGCATTATTCTTCAGGGATACACAGGCAGCAATTAAAAGTCAAAATTCGAATGCGAGTTTCGGCGAAGTTTCGAAAATTGTTGCTTCTATGTGGGACGCTCTCGATACGGAGCATAAGGACGTAAGTACAAAAAGAATTCTTTTCAAGACTTTAACGAAGTGTATTCACTAGATCTTTTCTCCTTTGCTCTTTTCCCCTCTTAAAGCGGTAAACATACATACTGGGTATTGTGCTGTCAGTCTAAAGATCGTGAGTCCGTTAATCTTTGATGAGCATCATAAAAGTACTAAGAAAGAAGGGAGAGATGGAGAGAGAAAGTTATGTGGGGGGCGGAAGGAAAAACAAAATAGTCGTCTTTAGAATAACTCCTATTAATAAAACTCAATCGTACACCATATAAATAAAAAGTCTTTTATGATGAAAAAGAGATTTTTTTTTGGAATTCCCAACTAAAGAATTATATTGAAGACGAAAAAGAAATTGAAAGACAAGCTAAAACACATTTATAATAAGATTGCAACGAAAAAAATAAATCTTGAATTAATTTTAAATGTCACGATTTTTTTTCATGATTTATTTTATTAAATATTTTTAAGAGTTTTTAAACGATAAAAAATATTTAAAATGAATAAAAATCATGCTTTTGTTACAATTAATAGTTAATGTGAAATTTATTTAAGTAATAACATTTCTTATGGGAATGAATTATTTTACATAAAAAATATTGATAATAAAAATATTGATATTCTTAAGTGGATTCTATATATTAAACGATTTTAACCAATATTATACATTTAATTACTATTATAATATAATAATGATTTGAAATTCCCATTTGTAGAGCTTTCATTTTTTTTAATATCAATGAATAAAATAAAGAGAAAGTTGTAATTTCCAGATAATACCTATGAACTAATGATGGTTTTTAAAAATTCATGTTATTAACTAAAAAAATATTTAAATATTCATTTGATTTTTAAAATATTTTTTTTCTATTTTTGTCCCTATTTTTCTTATTTAAGTATGTTTCACTGCAAAAACGTCATTCACATTTTCTATCATTTAAAGTACTTTTAAAATCCTATACTATTATAAGTATGGGATAATATGGGATTAATATTTTTTGTCGTTACTAGTTTTTAATTTATTTATTAAATCCATTAATCAGCTTTTATAAAATACCGAAAAAAATATATTTAATCCATTTAGACTGCATTAACAAGTAAAATTCCAAGAAATTATTGTATTAGTTATTACGTAATATCACAATAAAACTTTATTTTAATTTTTTGATTTATATATTAGTAGCTATAATGTTTAAAATTTTCTTAAAATTATTTTAGGTCTGAAGCTCTATTTTAAGAATATAATTGATACATATTTTTGGATGCAGTAGTTACAATTATTTATACAATATTGCGATGAATTATTTAATTTCAAGTGAAAGAATAACATTAAAATATATAAAAATTCGATGGTGAAACTTTTTAAAAATTTGTCTTCCTTTATCCATATTTTAATTAAAAAAGAATTAAATAAAAAAGTGCAAGTAAAATATAATCCTTCATTTCTTCTATATTTTATAAAAATTACTTAAAATCTTGAATAGAGATTTGATTTAAAAACTTTAAAATACCGGTAAAATAAGTTCATAGACTTAAAAATTGGAGCTGATAAAGTATCTTCCATTAGTATTTTCAGTTATATGTACCTTATATAAGAGCCTAAAATTAGGATTCTAAACTGATAAATGACTTTGCAGAGTTTTATTTTTGTATAAACAGTTTTTTTAAGAAGAAAAAAGACGATGTATCAGCATCATTCAATTGATAAGACTTTTTTTATTTTATTTATTTTATTTTCAATACTTTCCTTGAATACTTTTTTAAGATTATCTAGTTAATAAAGTTTTATAACATGGATGGTAATTAAACTGATTTTATCGGAATATATCAATTTTTTATTAAAGTTTTTTACATTAAAATTTGTTATTAAAATAAGTATGTTTAGAGTTCTAATTGAAAATATAATGAAATTATGTAAAAACTGCATTTTATAGATTCATCATAATTAACGAGGGAATATTCTCTGAATAACGAACATGGTTTTACTCTTTAACAAAAATCTTAATAAGATGATCGATATAAATTTTTATGTATCTTATATAGATAAAGAAAATGTTGAATTAACTTTTATTCAACTGATATTCAATTATATAATTGATAGAATCTTACACTTTAATAAGAAATCTTTTCAGTTAAATCAAATGAAGAATTGTTCAATATCTTGTTATAAAAGCTTACAAGAATTTTTTAATATTATATATGAAGCAATAATTTTAAATTATATTATCGTTAAAAATTTAATAATACAAGATATTTTAATTTTTTTGTTTTTTAATTCAAAATTTAATAACTTTTTATATATATTTTCATTTAATATCATTATAATTATAAATTTTTTTTTCTTTTAATTCATTATTAAAAAACATTATTGATATATAAGAAGATTGTTATAATTAAATATAAAAATTAAAGTTTTCATAAGAAAATCATTTAGTACTTACAAAAATTATTTTTTCACGTAGAATATTCAATATTTATTCGAAATAAATTTCATCTATTTAAATAATGTTGAAGTATCTTTATTGCAATATAGTATTAATAGAGTAAAATATTAATCTAACATTTATAATGCACGAGTATAGAGTAAATACATAATATTACATACAGATTATCCAAAGCATGTGTATTTAGATTTTCATTTTTTCAAGAGATCCTTTTCTAAATAGAAGAAAAAACAAAATAATATAAAAAAAAATTAATATCATATTCAACGCGAAATTTTGTACTTTATTTTCAGCTTCCAATTGCATCACACTTTAGATATTTGTAAGAAAGTTATATGCGTAAATGTAGGCAGCTCATGCGTGACGTTATAAGTATTCGTCAATATTTTATTATATAAATAATTCAGCTTTATCAAGATTCCTCCTCTCCTTTTTTCCACGCTTTTGTAAGTTAACATTATTAATGTTATCGATAATTACGTATGAAATTGTGTGTACGATTCCGGATCCTAGCATTATTAAACTATTATTAAATTGCACTGTATTTTTCAATAAGTTTGTATAATTGAATTATAAATCATTAAAGAAGAGAAAGTGTGACAGCTGCAGGTCATGAATTTTGATCAGATCTTTAGAATCGATTTTAGACCAAAATAATGAATCCCATGTTCTATGCGATTATTTTATATATATTTAAAATCATCCATTACTAAATATTTTAATCACATCAATATGGATCACAGTATAGTAGTCTTTATTATAGTTTTTTTAATCTATACAATTCATATATTCCTTAAACATTTAAAAACTGAATCATTACATGACATGTTTTAAAAATTATTTGATTATTAAAACAACATTCTTTATCTTTATCTCTAGAAACATTCATCGTTTAAATTATATTGTTTATAAATGTAATGCAATAAATTACTTAAGAACTTAAATTTACAATTTATTTAATTTTCTATCTATTAAAAAATGTATATAATGATTTATAGGGGCATGGACCCAGAAAATTCAGTATAAAATCTCTTTTGTTAATTCAAACTTACTTTTTCACAATATTGTATTATTTTATTCAATTTCAAATTAAATATGTATATATATA
Organism: Dolichoris vasculosae; assembly: GCA_018907195.1. NCBI lineage: Eukaryota > Metazoa > Arthropoda > Insecta > Hymenoptera > Agaonidae > Dolichoris > Dolichoris vasculosae. The sequence goes on along the minus strand of JACCHY010000002.1, from coordinate 2,068,257 downwards.
ATATATTTTTTAAATTGTTTCAAATTATATAATTTATATTTAATAGAAATAAAATATTTATAATTTGTTAAATAGAAATTATCAAAAGTCAGCTTTTGGAATTATTTAAAAAATATATTATTAAACATTCGCTTACATCCACAAAAAATCATTATTCAATAATAGTTGAATTTAAACTTTTATTTTTTCAAAGTTTCTAAAAGAAATTATTATTAGAATATTCTACATACAAAAACTTTTATTTCTATATATATAAATTAATGAAATATTTTTATTTTAATAAGACATATTTATTATAAAAGAGTGTACAACAATTAGTATTCAAATATTTCAATTACTTCTTAAAGTAAATTATTGTATTATATAAAGGTAAATGAAATAAGAAAAAATGCATATATTACAAATTTTTGAAATTATTCATATCCTTAATCCTTTAAAAAATATATTTATCATTATGAATATTTAGCGATGTTTCCATTTCTATAATTATTATTTTTATTTTCTCATTCATAATGAGTCATAAATAATGTTTTCATATTCTTTTTTATTTATTTTGATTTTTCTTAATTGTTTAATTAGAATCCCCTCTGTACTTGATATTATAATAAGATTTCATATTAAATTTATTGATGAAATCAAACTATTTTAATTATATCTAATAAGTTATTTTTTCAATAAAAACTTACTTATAGTTAGAAGTTTGCAATCTTAATATGTATAATGAATATTTTTATGAGATAATTAATTTATATCGCAAAAAATAAATATTTGTCTTTCTCATCATTTTATGTTTTTATTGTATGATTTTAATCTGATATGAATTTTACTTTTGATAGTTTATAATTCTTTTACATATGAATTTAAATTCTTTTGATAGTTTTAGAAATCATCAATTTCTAAATTAGATTCTAATTTAAGTACTATCTAAGTAGAAGTATCTGTAATAAATCCTACATGCGATTTTATATCCCTCTAATGATTTTTATGATATTTGAGCCTGATCAGAGATATATTCTTTTTATCCATCATAACTCTTAATCTTCAGTGATATGCCAATCATTGAATATTATTTATATGGATGTAATTGTAATGAGTGTTATATAATATTATTGTCGACAATAATGAGAAAAGAGTTTCAATATAATACATTTTTAATTAATTTTTTTCTCGTATTCTTTTTAAAAATTTTTTTGTTTACAACTAAAAATAAAATTTTTTTTATCATAATAATGAAAATACTTCTTATAGATAGATAAGTATTTTATCAAAATTATCCAATCAAAAAATTAAAAAATTTCTTTGAAATTAATTAGAAATTTATTTAAAAAATTTAATAATTATTAAAAAGTGAAAACTTAGTGACCTAAATGTAAAGAATAATAAATAATGAATCAGTAAAAATTATTTTATCGAATTATTTTTTCTTTTTCTTTGGGTAAAGAAAAAGGTCACTGTATTATAAATTATGCTTACTTAGTAATTTCTTTACCACTTAAATGGTTTGTTCTATTTTTATAATTGGGAGAAGCAAAGAATTACATTCAATCGCGATAACTTTTAAGTCTTATAATTTCGTGCTCTAACTTTTAAGAAGATGAGTTTAATTCAGTTTTTCTTCTTTGTCTTGAACAGAAATTATGAAAAGTAAAATTAATTATCCGGTGATTATTCTGAAATTTTTTTTGTTCTGACGAAGTTGGGTCGTAATGTTAATTTTCCGTCATAATGAAAACATCACATGAATAATAGAGTTAATTCGTACTTTAATTAAAAGTGTTCATTTATTTGTACAAAGAGAAATTTTATATTAGAAATTATTATTATCAAACTTTAATTAAAATCCATTTGATCTTTTTATAAGTTTTACTCATTAGTAATATATACTATATTAAAATCAGCTAAGAGAACTTTTAGTAGATATTATTTTAATTTGGTTTTATCAAATAAAATATGAGATTTCTATAAAAAGGCTATTTTTATGATTTAACATCTGTAAATATAAATTAATAATTTTAATACTATAAAATTTTTTTATTTTTATTCATAATGATTTTTAATAACGTTAAAAAAATGTTATTTGTCAATAAAAACTGCCGAAGCAACTTTATTACGAAACAACTTTATTATAAATTTCATTTATTCAATAAAATAATTAATGTCTATTTATTTTAAGTAGTCACATTTAAAGATTACAATTAATTTTGATGAACAAATGCAATGTTCTTAATTCTCATAAGTTTTATCTACACTGTTCTTATTCCCTGGAACTTACTAGACTGAATTTTTTTTTCGCTCTTTCTAGTTATTTTTCTACTACATATCTTTCGAGGTCAACAATGGTATTTAAATTATAAATTTTAACTATAAAAGTTGTCCATTGTCTAACTTTCATTTAAATTCACTTATATAAGCACATGCCGTCAGAATAAAATTGTTGTTTGAGTAATAGCAATGGTGAGGTAAGATGGAGAAAGGAAAAAAATGGAAGACAGGCGGAGAACAAAATAGTTTATAAACATGTTTGCAAATAAATAAAATAAAAAAATATGGAAAGAGTAAAAAACAAGAAAGGAAGATCGATCAGTAATAGATGTTGCCAGCTATTTTTATTTAACTTACTTTTTGCCCTAAATTGTATTTCGAATTTCACTAAATCGTTATATGCAAGTTTTTTTGTGAGCAAAATCAAATTAAAATTAAAGAATATTTTTTAAAAAGTGTTTACTTACAAATAAATATCATTTCATTTGTTATTGTTTATAATTAAATGAAGAGTTACTATTTTGGTTAGTGTAGGGTATAAAAATGGATGTTAATGTTAATTATTTAGGAATTTAATAAAATTTTGTTATATCAATTAATTCATTTGTCACGTACTAATTATAAATTCATTACCTGGATTATTAAATAGTTAATTGACTCTATTCTCAAGATAAAATTACTGGTTACACATATGATTTTGATTATATAAATAGTTGTATAAATGAGACGGAAAAACGCATCGACATTTATCTCTTTAATTAGAGGGCAACAGGATATGAAAATTACAAACATGTAAAAACAAAAATATGGAAGTGATGCCAAAAGTCACCTAAAAAACCATCTGATTCTTGACAGTGTTTACCGAGGTTTAAACTGCTCTACCAATTGTCATAGGCTCACATAATTAACCGAGAATTAGGGAATAAAAAGAATTAAAGAAGTTTATTAAAAAGGTAAGAAAGTCTAAAGCGGGAAAAGTTTGCTTGTAAATTATAAAATTGTTGCTGGAAGATACATAATATTTAAATTATTATGCGATACCAATATACTCACGTTAAAACAAAAGAAGTAGCAGTTGATTAAAAGTAATTTGTTGTTTTTTTTTAATCTTTTATGATTAAAGTATTAATATAATGTAAATAATTTCTTATTATTTTAGCGTACACTATATTTATTTATTATATATTATATATTTATAGTTGAAGTTATTTATGTTAAAAAACGAACACAAATATCTATTAATTTTTTTTAAAGTAAAGAGTAATTGGCAAGTCATTTTTATTTTGCATTCTTCAATTAATAGTGTTGAAATTAAAAAATTTTCAAAATCAATTACCAAGTAAAACTATGACTTACACTGAACCCTCGAAATATAAAACAAGCAAAGTAATTTAGTTCAATTCGCCGACAGATATTTGTTTCAATTTCTATTAAAGTTTGCACGACATTAATAAATATGAATGAATTTAAAATTAATTTTCCAGTATTTAAATTGCTATAATATTCAAATTTATAAGTTTTCGTACCTTATAAATTATAAATATATAATGTAGTATTAATTTATAAACGCTTAGAGTTAGCCAATATAAAATGTTGAAAAATTAATTTAACATTGTTTGTACCATTAAATTGGCTTATATAAATGAGTTTATATTTGAATAATATAATAAAATATTGTACAATCAAGCATTCATTGGATTTCAATATTTATATAAGTCACATTTATTTATTTTAATATATAATCAACTAATAATATAATTAAAATAATAAAAATTCGGCCACTTACTTATCTGATGCAAGATATCTCTTTTAAATAAATTGAAAACTTAACTAAGTTTTACATATATATATCATAAGGTACTAAGGCATTTGAGATCAGCAATCCAATGTCATAAAAAGAAACTTACTTTTTGATTTCAAAAACCAATAATTAATTTTAAATAAAGTGAAAAAATAATACTCATAATAAATCCTGATTAAAATGCTTGTGTGCAGGTTTATAAGAAGAAGACGGAAGCTGCAAAAAAAGAGTACTTGAAGGCTCTGGCCGCCTACCGGGCCTCCCTTGTACAGAAGGGCGGTGAGGAACACCAGCAGCATCAGCAAGCCCAGCAACAGGTAGCTGCTCAGCAACAAGCCCAGCAACAAGCCCAGCAACAAGCTCAGCAACAGCAACAACAGCAACAACAGCAGCAGCAACAGCAACAACAGGCTCAACAACAGCAACAAGTACAGTATACAAGTTACGCAGGACCGTATGCTACGAGCGGAACACCCTCTGGTGTTGCCTACCAGGTCTACAGTCCCCAGCCGCCATCGCCCCAACAGCAACAGCAGCAGCAACAAATGGCAGCCATTAAGAAATCGCCTCATCACCTCTCACCCAGTTCGCATATGCAGGCAAATCAGCATCAGCAGGTCAACTGCTTTTTTATTTTTTATTTTTTATGTTTTTTATATAGGGTTTTGAAGCTTGTTTCGAAGGCTGATTTTAGCTTTGTGTAATTTCTAGAGACACATTACGTTGCATTAGAAATATTAAATTGAAAATTCGAAACAATATAGAAATATTTATAAGAAAAATCGATGTTTGTTTTAATTAGTATTCTTTAACCACTAATATTGAAGAAACAATAAAATGTCTGAAAAAGGCCAAAATTTGTTATATCTTTTTAATAATGGAGATTTAGAAATTTTAATGTTGCATTAACATTTTTTAAAAATTTTTTTTTTGTGTAAATTTTTATTTTGCATATAAACCTTTTAATGTAAAAAATCAAATTCCCACTGTAAAGCATTGAATTAATTACGAAAATAAAGAAGTATATTTATTTTTACTCTGCTAAATTGGCAGTACATCATTTCAAACATCAATTTAACGTATTCAACATAAGTACTAAATAATAACATAAATTCTTTTTCTGTATGAAACTCGTGAAGTAAAAATATTTAAATACGTAATGTATAATTCATACTGAATGCAAATGAGCATCTTTAATGATAGTTATTAAAATCTTAATGTTTTTCAGAGGAATTACAAATTATGAATAGTATAAATTATGGTACTGTTCTTAATTTTTACTACAAAAATAAAATTTTAGATTATTAATTTTCACGAATAACGTTGAAAATACGAAACTTACATCAATAATAAAAAATAGTCTTCGTGATTATAAGAGTTATTTTGTTATAGACTAACTTTTAAAGGCATAGTGGATTCAATTGTCAATTAGTACGTTTAAATAGTAATTACTGAAAAATGTATGGAGAGAAAAATTAAACTTATGATGTATTTAAAATATCATATATTAACTATAAAATAATTAAACGAGCTAGTTATTTATAGGTAATTTTGAAATGCTAATTTAAATTGTATTCATTTTACTAATGAAAGCTTTTAATTTAGTTTTTATTTTACTTGGTTGAATTTTAATTCATATTGATACTTTTTTCATATGGTTTAATGATTAAACTTAATATTATTTGAAGGAACATCAATTATATATTCAATTACGATGCATTATTCATTTTCATTAAATTTTATTCCATGCGATTTAAGAAAATTTTATTCCACCCTTAAAAATAACATGAATTTTAATTAGCGGTATAATTCTATCCATGAATTTAATGGCATAAAATATAATACTAACTTAAATGAATACCCACTTTCATATTTATTAAAATCAACAATTAAAACGAAAACAAGTACTTAAACATTTATGGAATATCTTATAAAAAGTATTTAACATAGTAAAGTAACAAAATAGTAAAAATCCACAACATTGAAAAATATATTTCCATTCATATTAATTTAAAATTAATATTGAAAGTAAATTGTGTGGTAGTACAAAATTATGCAGATATAATCTTTTGCGAAAACTTTTCTAAGAATTTCAACTTGAAAAATTCTTTTAATAATATAATAATAATAATGCACATAATGCATTTTCTGAAAATAACTTAAGATTAATGCGATCTATTTCAAAATACTTTTATAAACAAAATTTATAAATATGAAGATATAAAGTTGAGATTTTCAAAATATAAGACAGCTTTTGTTACATGCAAATATTCAGATGCTGTATACGTTATAATATAGTATGCAAAATTCAGGATCTGAAAATTGAAAACTTTGTAATATTAAAATTACCATTATTTCAAGTATGAAAATACAAATCTACATACTTTGAACAGTGTAAATCGAAAGTATTTAAATAAGACGTAAATTTTTTTAAGTGTCTTTGAAAAGTTTTAAGTAAATACTTTTGGGTATTTCATAAAATTATGAGTTTTTTTTACAAAAAAATTACTTTTTTATGCACATTCAATTATTGTACTCATTTTATTTTTTTTTGTTTCATTTTCGAGTATTTATAAATCGTGAGGGTAACCGAATAGTATTTAAATTATAATTATAAAAAAGTAATGATAAGCTCGTATAATTAATTCAATTCTTGTCTTTCGTGAAATTCATCGAGAAGATACAATAAAAATTCAGAAAAGGTTTGAGTAGTAGAAGGTAGGGTTTCGTAAAAAGAAAAAATTAATACAAATAAAAGAGGAAAATTTTAAAAAATAGGACTAAAGGCAAGTATTTTTAATTTTCAGGGTCTAATGGGTAATCCAATGGCACCGCCTCCTCACATGACGCAGCAGCACATGCAGCAGCAAGTCTCACAGCAACAGTACATGCAGCAGGTCAGTGAACCCAACTCTCACATGTCAAAGAAAATATATCCTCTCGTGTACACAATAGAAGAACTCGTGTACGACCTTAACAGCAGTGAACGCGTATCGCCTCGAGTCTTTGTCACTGTTTTTTCTTAGTTAAAAGGGACTTCATTTACGTCCGCCATGGCTTATTTGAAAACTAAAACTAATTTCTTACGTGGATAGTGTCTACGAAAATTCTCGCAATTATCTTGAAACATAAATAATAAATAATAAAGAATAAAGGTTTTGAGAGGAACTAAAAGAGAGTAATTAAATGTGTAATTTTATTAAATTTCGTTTTGTATTCATATGTAATTTGCGAGTATAAGTTAAGGAACGTATTTACCATTGTTCATTTTAAATCACAGAAATAAACATGTTTCACAGAGTATTAAAAGACGCGGTCTTCTGAATCCAGTAATTCTATAGTTGTTGCAAACAGCAGAGAAACACGTACACATAATTACAGATATTTCTTTGTATTTTTAATAAAACAAATTACGAAATATTCAACGTTCTATCGCGCATTCATTATAATATATTACTTTAGAAATTAACATTAATTTTTTATAAAATAGCGTGGGAAAGCGTATCATAATTTTATAAAATATTTTTTTCCCATCCAATTCTTGAAAATCTACGAGTGTACTACACCTAAAAATAAAAAACAGAAGATAAGATAAGATAAGATAAGATAGAAGAGGAATAGAGAGAAGCAGATGTAATAAGAGAGCTGAAAGGACGAGCAAAATGAGTATTTTACAAATTTACGAACAGATTAGATCAAATTACAGACTTCAAATATTACATCCCCATGCAATCTCTTATATTATACATTACATCTTCTACCGTTGTTCTTTTATTTCATTTAACTTAGTTATTTCCTTCTTTCTCTATTTCTTGCTTTTTTATTCACTTATCTCTCTTGTTAAATTTTTTGATCTTTTATTAACGAAATGAAATTTTTACTATATTTTTTTTTCTTATTGTAACACAACATAGTTGTGAGTAATGCAAGATTGATGATGTGAAAACACTGTCAAAAAAGTTGTTTTTCTCTTAGTTCACATATTTCTTTTACAATAATATAAAAAAATCGCATTTTATTTGAACATTTTGAGATTTGTGGAATGCTATAAAAATTGATAACAAGTGACTTTTATCTATTTTCAGTACGATTTTTTGCATTGATGATGAAATTATAATAATTTAGAAACCATGTGTATTTAGTTTAATTATTAATCCTTATAAAGATTGATATACTTCCAATTGAAGTATAGAATATGAAAACAGGAGAATAGTCAATAGCAGGTTTGAGAAACTAAAAACTGGCTTATTTAAAAGTCGATTTTATTATTCGTTGAAGATTTTAATGAGTGGGTTAAGTTTTTAACATCAAATAATTTTATTATTCTAAAGTTAATACTTTACACAATAAATTACTATAATAGTACAATGATATTTATGTTAGAGAAAGCTAATTTCATCATAATGTCCGCGTTTTAAAATAAAAAGAAAAATAAATTCACCCTAGTGTCAAAAGTCGAGAATGATTTGTATGTTTTTGTGCGGCCTATACTACTTACGGGTAGTTAGCAGTGTCATCAAGTATAGTTTCTCAGCAATGTTGTTACCCGAGCAATCTTCTTTCGTGCTGTAGGTTCCGCAACAACAGGTCCAAGTACAGCAGCAGCAGATTCTGCACATGAGCCCACCCCGGGGCAGCGACTCACTGTCGAGTCCGCCACCAGTAAATAGCTCCCAGGCAGCCGCGGCTTCGATGGCTCACCAGCAACAGCCGACCAACGCATGCATCCGCCACGGCTGCCCTAATCCAGCCATCTCCAATACAGAGTGGGAGGACGAGTATTGCAGCAACGAGTGTGTGGTTAGCCACTGCAGGTACGCTGCAAACTACTTATCCCGCTCAACTCTTGCCTAAGGGCTTTCAAAGCAGATTACAAGAGGTTGAATGATAATATAAGGCTAGGAAGAATCGGTAACTCGATCTGGCCCTTCTACCCTACTTTCATCTTAGCGAATATGCATCCTGTAGTTCATTCGCATCGGTTTGCCTTGAGTCGACAAATGAAAAATTTATTAATTTGTTATTATTTATAAAGTTTGTTTCTTTCTATATGGAACTTACACTTTTCGTAATTACTTTCCTGGTCGTTTTTTTTAAAACTAATAATAAAAGCTACAATTAAAACCTAACTAATATATTTTCCTTGTTACCTTGTTGATTCGTGTGAATAGAAAACGCACTTTTTGAATGATTGAATTACTAGTATTAAATGTATAACTTACTCTAAAATTAAAATTTCTCTAGAGTTGAAAATTTATTTATTTTGAATATTTATAATATTTTAATTCTTTTTTAACCGATAGAAAATATTTGTTTATAAATTAAAAGAATTTATAATTAAATCACATTTTTTACACATCATATAGTAATTAATTAATTTTTAATATTTATAGGGAAACCAAATTATGATTTCTGAATCTATTATAAAATAAATCTAGCTCAACTTTCATCTGTTTATTTTAATTATTTAATCAATTTAAAAATAGATTAATTAATAATGACAATAAATAAATTTATATTTTAAAAATATAAGTGTTACATATCTATAATATATAAAATTTCTTAATAAAATACAAGGATTAGATAACCGTTTTACATATTTTACTTAATTAAAATATCAATTAACATTCATAGTTAATTAAATTTTAAATTACAGGGACGTTTTTCACAATTGGGTTCCGACAAATCAGAATCCACAACAGAACTTTTCGACAGTAAAGTAAGCATGATAAAGACACTAAGGCATGATACAAGAAACACAGAAAGAAAAGAATTATTAAACCAACCCAATCGCATTGGACTTTCGATGAATCGGAGAAGGTCCGTCGTCGACTGAGATAACAAAATAAATCTTATCTGGTATGTACATAGAAGAAGGAGGAACGGAGAATTTTGATTTTTTGGAAACGCAATCAAAACTCGTGCCCTGGACTGAATCGAATTGTACGAACGAGGTGCAGCCTTCTTTTTTTATCTTCTCTTCTATATAGGTATAAAGAGTGAGGATATGTCTTTAAAAGCAAATGGGCATAAAAAACCAATCAATGATACAAAAATGCGAAAGAAAATGTGGAGGAAAAAAGTGAAGACGAAGATGAAAAGAAAGAGAGTTGCGAATGCATTAACTATAGCCAATAATGTAATTTCTCGTTAATATATATATATTTTTTGTCTATTTATTACATCATTTGAGGAAAGGTACGAGAGTCATACGAAACTTCTTTCATGGGGCTTACAAATTCAAAGCGGCAAGAAGTATAATATCGGATATAGTGAAGTTAAAAGAAATTGTTTATGAATCAACAAAAAAATAAAAGAAAACTAAAAAGATAAAAAACAAAAGTAAGCAAAATATTAATATGTAAGGAAAAAATCGCATGTAAATACGAAAAAGTCAGACATAGGCGAGTTTGGATGCATAATCCTTTGTAACTTTTTGAAAGTGATAGATAGACAGATGGTAAAAATCAAAGAGAGTCTTTAGTGATAGTATTGTTATCGCTTGCTCTCTGATGAGTAGTTAGGAATGAAAGATGATAAAACTAAACGGTAAAATAAAATAATAATTAATTAGCTAGATATGAAATGTTGATCGATTATCGACCGGTATATGAACAATTGGTCAGTTATATGTAGAACGATGGTTGAATTATACTGTCTATGTAAAAATGTTGAAAAAAATGTAATTAATATAACTGATTATTTATTTCAATATTTTTTAAAATACATTTATTTTAACTTAATATTTATTATATAAAACATATTTTTATTTGATTATAATTATTTTCAAAATTACGGATGATTTCTAGTATTCTAATATTCTCTTTTTATAAAACCAATATCAATAATCTACTTTCCTGGTAAGAATGGTAAATACTTAAAAACATTCAAAGAATGATAATACTATATTTTACATCAACTATAATTTAACATAGATATAAAATTATATTAAAATCTTATTATATCGCTGTGATGTAACAAAATGATCCGTTTCTTAGTTTTTAATTTTTGTAAAGACAAATAAAATAAGTATATTCTTAGAAATATTGGAATAAATACATTTTTTTCACTAAACTGAAGTATTTATTACAAAAAGAAAGAAGGGAAACAAAAGAGAGAGTAAAATTTTATAAAAGTAAAATGAAAACAATGATGGTGATGGCGGTAGTGATGATGATGACGATGATGATTTGAATATAGGGCTAATCGATTATATGTTCCTGACTGCTCTCGCTGCCTCAAGGGTGGTTCTGATTGGGGGCTATTATATATATAGATAAAGAAGAAATAAAGAGTTCGCTGTGTAAGCTAAAAAATGATTCAAGTTATTACGGCGGCTTCCAAAAAAAATTACATCTTCGTGTCACACTTACCCTTAACACCTCTTTCCGTTTCATATTCTTTCCTTTATATAACCGTGTTTTCTTCGGGAAATTGTGTTCTTGATCATCATAACTCCCTCTTTCGGAAAGTAGTTATTTTTATATAATAATAAGGGTATTATGACATCGTGCGTTTATGCGATCCATACACACAGACGATTTATGCTTGAAGTGCCGATTGAGAGACTTCTTTTTCTTTTATTTTGTTTATACTATTATTATTCATTTTATTTTTATTTTATTGTTCGACCTGATTATTTTGTTGCCAGTTTCTGAGTGCCAATAACTTCATTTTTATTCAAGTTGACGATATTTACGTCTCTTCATTTATTTTTGCATGCTAGTTTGAACAGTTGGAGTCGGTATTTCTATAACGTTAAAATGTTAACCTTATGACCTTTTACAAAGTTGAAATAAATTTGAATAAGCAGATAATAGTATGATAAGATCTCCGTATTTTGCAATTCTGAAGATGTTATACTTTCAATAGGTTCAATAATACGTATATATTTTTTTAATTTATAATAATAATTATTAGAATTTAATAAAAAATCGAAATATTTAACCAACTTTTTGTCATATACTTAGTATAAAAGTAATAGTTTTTTTCATTTCTTATTATTAAGTTCTAATTTATCGAATAAGCCAAATAAATATTTAGTTAAACGAATGTTTATTTAAATTAACACATTTCTATAAATATCATAAAATCTGGAATCATTTCTAGCAAAGTGTGAATATAAGCAAAAATTTTCATATGATTACTTGCTGGCATTTAAACGAAATTTTTTACCATCCACTTTCAAAACTCGATATTTTTTTTTATTCATGACATACAGATATTTTTTTCATTTGACAATGAATGGGTTGATTTCAGGCTTTGAGAAAATTTTTCAAAAGTGTTATAGGCGTTTTTTATATGTTTATTAGTTTATTGTATTTTTTTGTTATTATTTTAAGAGATAAGTGAAACGATACACGGACAATTACACGCGCAGTTCCCTGGGTGAAAACGCATTTATTTTCTTTTGCAAAGATGGAATATGTTGCAACTTAGAAAACAAAAACATTTTTGTGAAACAGTAAAATAATATTTGTGCGTATTCGGTTTTGCTCCCATTCTCTTGTGCGTTTCTTCTCTTTTATTTTCTTTATTTTTTAATTTTAAAAGAAAACTTTTAAATAGACTTACAATCCCGCTCCCTTTTTTCATATTCTGATTGTACATATATAAAAGAAATATTTGATAGATATCTAGACTAAGACGTAAGGCAAACAAATTATAGTCGATACTGTATTATATACCGATGATGATTTGTCGTATATTAAGAAAAAGACATTAATATACAATATGGTATATTAAGTATGCATATAAATATTATTATTATATGAAAAAATATAAATATATTCTATATCTGCTTGTGAAACATGGCAAATTTTTTGGAGTGCATTTTTAATTATTACTTTTCAAATTTAGATGCAAAATACAAAAAAAATAAAATAATTTTTATTTTACTGAATAAAAATTACTAATTATCTTCCAACTATGAAAGTAGCATTCACATTTAAAAAATTTATTTTTTGTTAAAAAAAAATCACATTACTAAAACAAAGAAAAACCGCACCTTTCCGAATGAATTTTGCCGATCATCATGAAGCCTCCAAGCGATAATTTTGAATGGCGAGCATAGTTATTATTGATTATTGATTATTGAGTAAATATTAAGAAAAAACGTTGTATAAGTAAAACGCCATAAAAGGCAAAGATGCGTATGTAATTCCGCGTGAAATTTCACGCTGAAAATCCCTTTTTGATGATGATAAAAATATAATACAAAAAATAAGAAATGGCATTTATGCCATTCTACTTCGTTTTGTCGCCTATAAGTGAACAAAGTTTTAAGAGAAAATAAAAGAAGGAAAAAAATTGTTCTTTATGACCGTGCGAAGCTCTGTATTACTTTATGTAGAAAAAAATTGTTGTGTTTTATATTTCTTATGTACGCTTATGAGTACTAAGTTTTGGCAAAGGCAAACCGAAACGTAACAAAATAATAAAAAAGCGTACATTCGAAGGATTACACGTACAGATACAGACACGCTAAAAAAGTAAATCTAGCAACTATCGAGCGTATTATAGTAGCACTAGCACTACGCGTCAAAAGCAAATATATGATGGTGATTTGCAATGATTTATGTTCGTTTCTATTATTTTCTGTACAAAGACTTCATTATTAAACGATTTCAGTCCCAATATTGAGTTTTTATTTTCCTTATTGTTTCCTTGTAAAAGTGCAATTTCCTTAATCTAAGTTTATAACTAACAACCAACTTAAAAATGATAGATAAAAATAATTAATATTGGAATATATGGTTGTTATCATATTATTTTAGAATCCATAGTTATTTCTTTACATGTTCTTTTAGATTTTGTAAAAATAGTATTGTATTCTTCGATATTCCATAATATTTCGAAATATATATATTGGCATTATACAATACTGAACATAAACAATATTTAAGTTAATAATTGTTATGTAAAATGGATCTAAAGTAAATTATAAATACTTTTAATTGTAAAAACAATTTTTTTAATCGCAGTAAAATCGTACAATAATTTCAATTTTTCAATTTCAGATGGTTTTTTATTTCCGTTAATTTATAAAATAGACGTTAATTGAATACAAAATTATAAGATATCAATAAAATATTTAAAATTTTACTGTTTTTTCCATTTGATGAGCATTTTTAGATCCGTTTTATAATTGCAAAATAAATTCGATGTCTCACTAATGCGATATATTATAATATTTATTATAAATGTTCTTAAAATTACTTGGAAATACAATTGTGGATGTCAGCTTGTATAAAAATTGAAAGTGTTATTTAGTTAACCTTTTAAAAATTTATTTTGCAAACATCTACTTTATTGTTGTTGCTTATATTTTGCATGTTATGTATGCATTATATTCAATTAAATATTATATTTTGAATATTAAATAATTGCTTATGTAGTAGCTATTTATAATGGTTAAGTAGCTAAATATAATAATATTTTATTAATTTTTTCAAAAATAATTTTTACTTAACAGATACTCATTGTTGTTATAAATAAAACATTTTATCGTTAAAATATAATAAACATTATGGTTTGGAAATTATTGATTTTTGCACTTTTATTTCCACTTATTGATACCTAATATTAAATAAAATAATAATTCTTGATTAACATATTAAAAGACTTTGTTAATAGTAATAATAATAATAACATACACTAATAGTAGTAGAAATTCTATAAGTAACTGTAATTTCTATTTTAATATGAATATTTCATACTTATATACGATAAACAATATAATTTCAATCTAATTCTAATTTTTTCAGTTTAAATTTACTATAAATATATTCTATTATAATCAGTAATAGTATTATCATTAATAATCTTAATAGTAATTATTCTATTTATAAAATATTTAAGTATGTAAAAGTTATAATGTTTTTAATAGTATCGACTATTTTTAATTTTTATCAATTAATATTTATTTAATATTAATCATTAACCATTCTTTAAAAATTATTAATTATCACCGACAAACATACTTACAGTTTTATGTCTACTTTATTTAAGAAAAATAATGTATTTCAATTACTCGATTCTATGAAATATACAATGATCACTGATTGAAAATATATAATTTTTCTTTAAGTGCAATTTGGTTGCTAGTTCAATTTTTAGTTGTCATTCACAAGTAATATTATTTTAATTTATAAATTAATTTAGAAATATCAATTACATATAGGTTAATATACTTTATTATTTTATTAAATTACTTTATAGTTGGTTGTGCCAATTATTTACAGCTTTGATTCAGCTACAGCGTTTAACAGAGACGTTACTGTATGGAATTATGCGGCATTATTCGCATTCGAAATTTTCACTCAGAAATCGGGTAGTAGGCAACGATTCTCTTAAATGCTTGCAGAAAACCATGCCTGAGGTCGAAATCAACGCACTCCAATAATCGATTAATTAATATCTTGTGTTGTATACCTCTAATTTTTTATTAAATGTTACATTTCGTATGAAAAATCTTCTTTCCCATAAAATTTCACTGTTTATACTTCTTTAATTTATATTTTAATTGGAGTAAATTTTAAGTAAATAAATTTTGCTATTTCATTTCCCTGTCAATTTTTTCGATATTTTTTATTTAAACTTATTTTCTATAATAAATATAATTCGTCTATCTTGACACTTAGCCATCCCAGATTCATTCATACAATTAAGTAATATAACATATAACTATCTATTATTTTAGTATAAGTATACGCCTGTATTATTAACCAAATTTTGATTAAAATATATTTTCATGCAATTAGGAGCCACTAATCTGGAATAAAATAATTTTGTGATTGAAAAACATTCAATATCGTTAACAATATATTTATTATAGTCAAACATTTTTTAAATTACACATCAAAAACTTAAAATGTAAGTATTATTTTTTTTATTTAAATTAGTAATTAGTTAACGTATCGATGATCAAATAAATACTTATTATTCAAATCTATTATTAATTATATTTTTTATTATATTTTATAACTATTTAATATTTTGTATTTTTTCAACTTATTATGAATAAAAATGTACTTGAACTTGAAATTTTATTGTTCAACTTGAAATTTTTTGCATTGAAAACATTTACATATTCAATTCCTATTGCAATTAAGTATGTTATAAATTTTCTCATATTTTTTCTAATATTTTCTTTCATTTTTTCGGAATATAGTATTTAAATTATTTAAAGTTTAATATTTATTAAAATATTTGTAAAAAATTAATAAATTATTTAATTTTTATAAATTTTCAAATTGAAACAAGAAGTAAACATCAACGAAACTAATTTATCAGGAATACAGAAATGTTAAAATAAAAAGGATTTTATTTTATATCATATAGTAAAAAATTTTTTCATTGATGCATAAACTTATTTTTTATTCAGGCTAGTGAGAAATTACAAACAGATTGTCTGAAAAATGCTTGGAATAAGACAAGAATGAGGAATCGAAGAAGTTCACTTATTAGGATTTCAGAAAATCACAATTTTTACGTTATTAACTTTATATTTATACGTGTATAAAATGTTTTCTTAAATGAAAAGATATCTAAAAGATGTCTGAAGGAAGACAAGAATGAGGAGTCAGATCTACTGATGTATTAGGAGTTCAGAAATGAAAAGTGGTTAATACACTTTTTACACTATCCTTTAATATATTGTTCGTTCAAATTATAAATTATTTTAATTTTTATATTAAATAAATATTTTTTAGTAAGGACCAATACATATAAAAGTTGTTTTCATATTTTTTTCAAAAAATAATATTATAAAAACTTTAGATATCATAATTTATATCTAGGAGATTTTGATTTTTTGTATAAAATATTAATTGTTTTGGTAATATCATAAACTTTTAAAAAATTATAATTAGTATAGATTGAAAATTTTACTTTATATATTTAATATTTTCAAGTAAACTATTTGCATAATAATTTAATATTATATCTAATATAAACATATTTATATACTACTTCATTTATAAAAGTTAATGTATGTATAAACTAAAAACAAAAAAGTTGTTTTGGTGAAATATGTTATTTACATTAGAATAAAACATTTATTTTAACTACAGAGAAGTCAAGAAAATTAAGCGTAAACATAGTTATAATAATGAGTAATAATAATTAATAATTAAATTGAGAAGAAAATTAATGCATATTCCTATAATTAAATTATTTTTTAAACTTTAGTCTATTTTAATTGATCATTAACAACAATTTTCTTGTCTTATAGTTTTCAATTTGATAACTAAATAACCTACTTTCAAGTTTTGTTTCATCATTTAGAGCTTAATTATTTTCAATTGATTCTCAAGTAAATTTAACTTGTCTATTTCAACTTTTATCTTCGCTTTATATTTATATTTATAGGCCTCAAATTTTTTCTCTCTTTAATCTCCTTTCTCTAAATGACTACGTTTTGAATACTTTCTTATAAATAATCAAGTAATTTAAAGATCTTTTACAGCAGTCTTCAAATTGCAACATTAATTTGTACTTTTTTTTGAAATATTAAATAATTAAGCAATGAATAGATAAATTATTCAAATAAATCCATACTAAAGATATAACATCAGGTAGACATAAATTAGAAAATTAAACTCGAAATATACTGTACTGTAAATAATGCAATACATCCTTACCAGAATTACTATTGAATTTTGAATGTAAATAAATTTTTTCAAAAGTACTAACTTACAAGTACATAAATTTTCTTAAAATAAAAAAATTCTTTAAAAACTAGTACGTTTATAGTATTATTATAAATTATGAACTTTCTTTTATTACCTGGAATCTTACTAAATCTATAATTTTGTTAAAGTTTCTAAAAAATTAAAAATTATTCAATATATTAATTTTTTTTATACTTTTTTTATATGTGTATAGAAGCTGTTTTTCTAAACAAATGAAATTCAGTTCTAACTGCTCGGGTCCAGATTAGCATATGAAAATTTCATTAGTTAACCGTAAGGATATTGTCACTTATCTAAGTCAAAGGAGATGTAAGCTTACTCTCATTTTAAGAATTAATTACATGATGTTAGTAAAAAAAATGATAAATGTAGATTTGTGTAAAAAAAAAGCAATATTTACAATTATATCTACTTAATATGAGTAAATATATGAAAGAGAATTTAAATATATTTGTATGAAAATCATTTCTGTAATTATTAATTAAAATTTTTTAATAGCTTAATAATAGCATAAAATTGATGGGGACAGCCATAATGAAATATGAAAAATTAACTAGTTTTTTAAGCTTAAAGAAATAGTAAAAAAGAAAATTGAGAATTAATAATTTAATGGCTATACAACCACGTATACATAAGGTATAACATATCGTTGTGAGTTACAAATCGAGGTTTCTTTAAAAAAAAATCTAGTCTGGTGAACTGACAAGATCTAAACTCAGAAGTTGCGCGAAAGTCTCAATTAGAAAAAACGTAATAGTTGATATGAATGGAAAAAAAATATTTCTTTAAAATTAATTTAAGCTCTTTTATAATAATGAAATTAGTAAGTGAAAATTGATAAAAATAAAAAATAAAAATATTATGTTAAAAATGTTTAAACTCTCTTAAAATAAAAAATCAAATATAATGATTGAAATGAACATATTTTCGACGGAAAAATTTAGAATATAGCGATAATGAAACAAAAGAAAATTAATATTGCAATTGCAAAAATTAGAATATAAAAATAAAAATAATAAATGCTTTGTATTTTCTGTGAAAAGGAATCTAAAATTCTATAGCAATAAACAAACAAAAGAAATTTAATATTATAATTGGAAAAATTATAATATCAACGATAGCTAGAATATTAGTATATGTTTGTAAAATATAAATGTAAAAATATTAGAATGTCTGTAATTGATAAATGTAAGAAAGCTAAATGAATATAGAACAGTTTTTAGTGCAGTTGAATTTAAAAGTGACACCGTCCAGAAAATAATTTATTAAAATTTATCATGTTAATTCAAAATACGTTGTTTGAAGGAGAATATTACGTAGATTTCATAAGAACATTTATATTATTGAATTTTCTGATAGAATCAATCATTGTATGAAACCAGATTGCGATCATTTTAATCTTGAATATATTTATTTAATAATATAAGAAAAGTACGTGTAAAATTGTGAAAAATAAAATAAAAAACCAATGTTCTGAACGTATTTTATGTCACCAAAAGTAATAAAGTTAGGTGCAATTCGAAATGTGGCAATCGAGAACCCTTCCTGATAATATTGAATCTGAAGATTTCCACTAATTATTATGCGGTGGATGGTGCATAGAATGTGCATGTTGAAGTTTTTATCTTGTTGTGATTGGATCTAAGAATCGCAATCATTTTATCTTATATTTATTAACAAATGCATTCATTATCTAACTAAGGATTCATTTAAAATTCTCTTTTTTGAAATTACAATCGTTAGTACAATTTCAAAATGGGAGTGAACAAGCTAATGCATAAATATTAAATAAAATAACAAGTATGAGGTAGACGAAATTATTTTTTAAAATAATTTTTAAATATAAACACACGACAAGGGGACGCCCATAATCCCTGTAAAATCGTACAAATAAACTCGTGTTTCTTAGCTTGGAGAAGCGAAATGAAACCGAAGATTACTTGCGAAGTTCCACTCACGACGGCGCACAATGCTACGATATAGAATATCGTCGGGCCGAGTGGATGTTGTACGAGTTAGGTCGCGAATGAGCGGGAAATATCACCAATGGCCAAATGGACGACCTTCCTGCCCGCGGATAAAGAGAGAAACCGCCAGCTCAGGCATACGTCAAGCTATAAGACGATAAAAGTCGCAGGGTTAGAAAGACGTATGGTTATCTGGTGGTGAACTTATCCGAGGAAAGGGGAGGCTGCGGGAGCATTGAACCCATGGATCAGACGGACGGCCCTCTTGTCAGCAGATAAGGGGAAGAAACGGCCAGCCCAGGTAAGACGTCAAGCTGTAAGGCAACAGAAGTCGCAGGCTCGAGAATAGGTCGAAGTGTCAGCGGTGGACTCACCCTCTGAGGATAAGGAGGCCACAAGCACATGGAATATAAAAGAGTCGCGAACATATGGAACCGAAGATAGATTGAAAAAGTTTGGGATTCTAACGCAAAAATTAAATAAACACTTTGTCGCAGTAATATTAATAGTAATATGAAATGGTAAATTTTTTTTCATAACAAAAACTTTTTTCTTACCTTATTTAACCAATGTGGTATAATATATGATTTAGATATAAGTTCAGTCCATGCTTTAAATGTATAACAAAATTTTATGTAATTCCCTTTGTATTTTTTTTATTAACCAACTCTTATAGAATATTTGACGTGAAATATCGATTTACTAGCTATATTAAGAGATCAGAATATTCAATACTTTTAATTTTGTATGTAAGTAAAGTAAAATTCTCTTTTATTCAAAATAATTTTTATTTATCAGATAAGAAATTTAATTTCATTAAATGAATATAAATATAATTTTTTATATTTTTTTATTTTTTAATTAATAAAATATGTCAATATTGAATAATTTTAGTATATTCTATTTATAACATTATTGTTACTATAATTATTACTTTATTTTATAAATTTTAATAAAATTTTTTTTGATATAATATTGTTTTTAAAAATTAGTTATATCGATAAAAATTCTAATTTATGTGTAAAAAGCATCTGTAATTATAATACTTTGTATAAAATACAAATATACGTTACAAATTATACTTTATGTAATATTTAATTATATAACGGATATATTATTAGGCTCATAAAAAATGAAAATATAAAATATAATTTAAAAAATGAGTACACGTTTGTATTGTTTACAGTATTTTTAGAATATCATTAAAGTTGTATAGTTTAAAAATAATATATGTTATTATATTCAGAAAATACTATATAAAACATTAAAAATCTAAAATAATTTTAAGCAATACTTTAACCAAAATATCAATAGTTTATTATACATATGATAATTTATTTTATATATCTTTATATTCAAATACATTAAATTTATAATAAGATTGAAATAATAGATTTAGTACAAATTCATGTAGATATTGTTAACAATTAAAAATGAAATAGTATATTTTAAATGAAATAATTGGATAAAAAATATAATTTCATAAGGTATTTGTTAGATAATAATAATTTCTATAATAAACATTAATAAATTAAATAAATATTGGGTTCTATGGCATTTATGATTAAAACAAATATTAAAATTTTTTATCATTAAATTCTTTTTTCAAGGATAAAATTGTGAATTCAATACTAAAAAGTCAAAACACAATTATAACTGACATTTTATATATGCCGTGTAGGATTCAAGAATAAACAGGGTAATTAAATAAAATTATGATTAGTAATTATTTCATCCAATGCTTTATCTTGAGTTTGTAGATGAATAAGAGAATAGATTCGTTAGCTGTCACAGTAGTGTAGATTTTGTTAGCTCACACAAACTTATAAGATTGTTTATAAAGCGAATTAAAAAAAAAGCTACAAGAAAGAAGCACGGCAAAATAAATCGATAGTTTAGAAATTGATATTTAAATTTTACATAGGAGAATTTATCGGATAACTTTTTATTAAAACTTTTTTTTAACTGTCTAATTTCCTTTATCTTAACCACTCATATTCTTATCTTTTACGAGTAAGCATAATGTTTCAGCTTCTCTTTTCAGATATTCAGTCGCGGGTTTAAATAAAATATTAGAAAAGTTTGAATAGCAAATTCTTTATCCTTTAAAATATCGAATATTATATTGTAAATTTTTATTCAATATTTGATATTAAAATTTTTGTTATAATAATAATAATATTTTAAATTTTCTAAAATTTTTATGAAATTTTAATATTTTGATCAACAAAAATGAAGAAAATGTATTATCACGCAGATATTAATCGTGAAATATGATTTAAATATTTTAGAAAATGGACGTTCACTTCTTTTCAGATGCTATTCTCTTGATAATATTAGCGATTCGATGTCTCATTTATATCTTCTTTTAGACATCTAGTATCTTTTCGATACTGAAAAAAATTAGAAACTCAACAATATACCATTTCTTTTAAACATAATTCGATCAATTTTTTGTAAATACTTATATTTATCAAATATGTGTGTGTAAAATTGAAATTTATCTATATATAATAAAAATTACTAACTTTATAAACAGTATTATTTATTATAATAATAAATAGAGTTATTGTATATAAACATTTTTTTGATTATTTATAAATATTAAAGTTTATATTTTAAATTATTAAATATACAACTTTATATTATTATATATTTTTTATATTTTACTATAGAAAAATATTAAGAATAATATTTTTGTACAATAAAATCTTAAAATTGTTGTTATAAGCAACATTACATAAATAAAAATGTATTTTGAGTATTTATTATAGCATGTATTATTACATGAATCTAAAAAATGATGACTTTGAAAACTAACAAGATAATTATTGTTAAAGAAAATCAGTACTGAATATAAAACTAAAGATGCTACTAGGAATCAATAAACACGTCAATTTGTTGTAAGGTTACTTCAAATAAGTGTAAATGACGTTTAAACGAAGATGCGAATAAGACATTGAAATGGTGAATTTATTAGAAATACATCATTGCTAAAGAGCATCATCGTGCCATTTTTATCTTTCTATCGTATGACAATCGAGGATGAAAATACTGTTCCTTTATATTATTATAGTCTGTATAAAGACTGTCTTTTATTTGCATTTATCGTTAACTCTTTAACATTTTTTTGAACTAATTTTGAAGGTGTGGGAGACAAAATACAATATATAATGCTATCCAAAAGAAATCTGCGAATGAACAAAATGTAGGAACGAAAGGTTGGAACGAAAATCCCGAAACGTTTATGCCTCTAACAAGTGCGAATGAAGTAATAGGAGGTAGTTTGGTATTTATTCAAAGTTTATTCTTACATTACTCGATTCAGTGAGAAAATTCGAATACAGTTAAGTTTCGTTACTTATTAAGTTTCCTGTTTATTTGCTTTTATTGTTTTATATTTAAAAAAATTGTATGTTAAGGTATTAAAACTAATTATTTAGGTAATATTGAATAAAATAAACTATCTATACTTTAATTTTTTACTAATAAAAAATATTTTCAATAAAATAAGAATTCATTTGTATAAAATAAATTTTATATAATCTAAAATTCTGTTACTTTTAATAATGTACAAAGTAGAGATATCTCTAGAAATAATTAATGTATTAATATTAAAAAAATTATTATAAAAATATATTTTTTTTTCAAAAATTTATTTATTTGCTTATCATATAATTTAAGATATTTGATAATTTTTTTACTTGTAATACACGTAACTGTAATGCAAATAATTTTAATTATTTTTATAAATATATTTATAATACGTTTGAATATATACAATGTAAAGTAAATATTAAATTTAAAATATTCAGGAAGCAAATAAAACAAATAAAAAATTATAATAATAATTATTAAAATAACAATATTAATTTTAGATATTAAAAATTTTAAACATAGTAAATTATAAATACAAAAATATATAAAAAATAAAGTTGAATATAGAAAATTTATTTCGTAATCATTTATTAAAATAATTGTTAAAGAATTAGTTATAAAAATTAGTATAATATTATTATCACTTGCCGTTTTTGTTAATGTCA
The DNA here is from genome assembly GCA_018907195.1 of Dolichoris vasculosae. Lineage (NCBI taxonomy): Eukaryota > Metazoa > Arthropoda > Insecta > Hymenoptera > Agaonidae > Dolichoris > Dolichoris vasculosae. The sequence goes on along the minus strand of JACCHY010000002.1, from coordinate 2,044,490 downwards.
TTGTTATTATTCTTACAGCTGCTTTTAATATTACATAATTATATTACCATAAATATTTTTTCTACTCACAAAATAAAAAAAACAATAAAAACAATAAAGGAAAAAGAGCTTAAAATGTTAAAATGGATAAGGGAAGCAGAAGTTGTTTTTAAATAAAAGGTTAAAGTTGTAAATTGAATTACATTGTAAATAAGAAATTTGTAAGACAATATCATCAATAAATTTAATCATGTTTATAATACAATTTAAATAACTATTATTTATGAAAAAATTAAATTCGATCGATTTATTATCAATGCTCAGTTTAAAATAAACATCGATATGTTATATTAAATAAAAGTTTTAATATTATCAGTAAAACTTTTTTTATTACTATAATTATTGATTAATTTTTTATATTTTAGCAATATATTCATCTACATTTTTGCTAAAGTATATCTATTATTATTATTATTATTATTATTATTATTATTATTATTATTATTATTATTATTATTAACAATTTTAATATTTCAAATATTATATTTTCATCATAAAAATAACCGCGTTAAAAAAGGAAATTATATTCTAATAACAATTATTATAATCTTGTACAAACTATATTTTATATACAAAGATATTTGAAAAAATCGCAGATAAGAAAAAATATGATTCTTAACGGAGAAGTATATAAGGGAACTAGGAAATTGAAGAAGTTTGTAAATTTTTAGAATTAATAATTTTCAAGGAAATATTTTTAGATTTATGAAACTTATAGATTAGACAATTATTATCATAAATTTTAATTTAATATATTAAATATAATATTCAATGTATGCATTTTTATTATACAGTGAATATATTATTTATACATATAAACTAATTAATATATAAATGTTAATATATTAATGTTATAACATTAACAATACCTATAAAATTACAAAGTTATGATAGTACAGAGATTAGTTATGACAGTACCATTTATGATTAAAATATATACATGATGTATTATAAATTTTATATTTTAATGTTTATGTATTATACAGACTATTACACAGTACAATAAATATTTAATTTGTTATGTAAATTATAAAAGATAAAATTTCGTAAGATAAAAATATAAAATAATAAATTTTTTTTTTTATAATTTTTGTAAGATACAGAATGTAACATTTAATCTGGAAATTTTGTAAAATTATTATTTTATTAAAAAATAAAATAGTATTTAATGTAATTATTCTAGATATAAAATACCAAGTATTAGTTTTTAACGCATAAGAAGATAAATATTATATATAAATAAAATATTGTTTAAAATCAATTTTTTCTTATATTTAAGGTTATAATAATTGACAGTTATTTAAATATGAAACATAATATAGTTGTATTTTATAATGATGCGATTGAATTTTTAAATAAATTAAAAAAGAAGAAGTACGTTAACATAATTCGATTAGAAAAATATTATAAAAATAACACATTCTGCATTTACCGACAATGTGTAATAGATATTCTGAGAGATAAAATGAATTAGGAAAACAGAATGCAAGGGGATTTTCTTTGACGTTTTCACTGCTATTCTTATACACGTGTAGCATGTATATATACATTTATTAAAATATTGTACTATTCATATAAAATTAAACGTGTATTTTATTAGTTACAATTATATTACCTAAAAGTTTATAAAAAATAATCAATAAACTATACTGTATTTTATATAACGAATAAAGGTAGGCTAATATTATATAAATTTAACAGTTTAATGATTTATTTCTTATCAATTGATTACTTTGTAAAATGTAAATATAAAAAGAAATTTTTATTTTTGTTTTAATTATTATGAGTACGTATAATATTGAAAATAGTTTGGATAATAGATACATTTAAAATCAATGGACAAATGAAACATTCTACAATAAAAAACGAAAAGAAGTATTGTAAAAGAGAAAATTTTTGTATCTAAATCATTGATTCTTAAATTTGATAAAATATCAGTATAGGAAAAGCCTTTGATATTTTAAATACATCGCTTTGACGTTTTATTCTACTATTTTTAAGATGTTTTTGTTACATCTTTTGGAAACATTTTCTTAAAAAACATATCTGTAAAAGTTTTATCTTTGAAGCTATTGGCGTGAATTTTGGGTAAATATTAATTTATATATAACTTTGAATTTCAACTTGTCAAATTTTGAAATTCTAGGAGATACAGGTGTATGTGCACGCGCGTATATACGTAAACAATATTTAAGGAACAAACGAAAAGCAGATAAAATAATATATATTGAATCACAAGTTATAAGATTTTTGAGGTAAATATATTTGATAAGGACGATTAGCTTTATAAAATATTAACTAATATTTATAATCTAAAAATTCTGAACATAAGCTATAATCATTTTCAATTTTAACATATACTTTTTATTATTTCTATTTAAGTGTTCTTTATTATTATTATATATCAAAATTAATTATTCTTACGTATTTAAAAAAAAATTTTTAATATTTTTTAAACAGTTAATTTATTAAAAATAATTAATTAAACTATATTATATATTATAATTAAAAATAAATTTAGAAGCATAATTTTATATTCTAAAAGTTGCGTTATTCCATGTTTTATTCCTAAAAAGAATCTTCTAAACTATATAGTTATAATCAAATTATAAATTCACTTAAACTGAAAAGAATTTTTAAATTTTGTGCATAATTTTAATTAAACAATTATTTAAAAACATTTTTAATTTTTTATAAAATTTTTAAAAAAATATTCTGTATTTTTAATATTAAATTCTTCTGAATTATTATTTTAAATCATAGTTTACTTATATTGTATATTTTGAAAAAATGATAATATAATCAATCAAAATCTGAATGGAATTAAATGTTTTTCTTGAAATCTTAATTTATTTTAATTTTGGGACAAATATTGTCTTAATTTAAGATCTTAGTATAAAAAAACTTTTATAATTTCTTAAATCATGTATATGAATAAGTACTATTTGTGTAAACATCTGTATCTATTTTTCTACATTTATAATTGAATTTAAAAAAATTTTATTTTTGCTAAAAAAACTACCTACTTCTTTTATAAAACATATGTTTTTAAGAATATGTATATATACTTAACATATTTAGTTAAAATTTATTGTCATGTAGTCTATCTTTAGCTTTAATAATTGATTAGATGAATTCGTTATTATAAAAATGACATGTAAAAATAAGTTTTTACGTAAAAAATAACTTTCATATAAAATGTTTTAAATAATTTCTTTTTATAAATTATTTTTTGAGTATATCAACAAAAAATGTAAATAAAATTATTTTAAATATTTTAAAATGTTCAAGAAAAAATTTAGTATTCAGATTTTTATAAATATAATAAGAATTACGATGGTTATCTTTATAAATTACTAACATACATAGATTATAAAACAATTTTTTAGTTAATATTATTATGATTTAGTAAAGAAAATGAAATACTAAATATATTGCATAAAATATTTTTTTATAATAATATTCATATAAATCTAATTTTGCTCTTATATAATATTGAGAGTAAGATATAAAAATCATTTTATAACATAATCATTATTGTTTATTTTTAAAATTAATTTTGAAGGTACATTTATATACATAAAAAATGTATGACTATTACAGTTAACAGTATGTTTAACATAGACATCGTCAACGTATTTAACGTTTGGTGTATGATGAATAATAACATTATTAATTATAAGCTTAAGTTGCCTATTCCAGAATATATACATATACATAAATGTGTGTACTTGTGTAACTTGTTGTACCTTTACCAACGCGTGCTCCACTTTTTTCATCACAATTTATCTCATACATATTCATATATGCATTAAAAAGTAATTTATATCAATTTACTACAAATAATACCGGAATGTTACAAGTTTATAATTTTATTTAAATCTTGGAAGAAACAAAAACAAAAAAATATCGCCTTATACGGACTGAAATATTCAAATTTGTAGGCCTGCTTTTTCTTTCTAAAGGTAGTTTTAATTTACTCGTTTCGCTTGTATTTATACACATTTTCTTTAATTTTTTATTTATACGTCAAGAACATTGCAAACAATTAGAGCAGGCGATGAAAATTGTCAATAAATCTTTAAGAACTTAGTTGGACAATGTATTACATAATATATAATGTAGCTCTATTTTTTCTTCTTAATTCAAAGTTTTAGATTAGTGTTTCATTTTTATTTTTATAATTATTTCTTAGTATAAGTTAATACATATGCACTGTTTATAAGTGTGCCCGCGAATCATTCAGTTGCGCTTAGAGCTATGTAACATTACATTTAAATACAATGTATACACGTATAGGCTGCGCTCTCGCATTTGCACTTATTTGTTTCGAAACAATATCGATGCGATTGTTATATTTTTTCTTTATCTCCTCGTCTTCATTGTCACAATAAAATATTTAAACGAGCAACGCATATATTATCAGACACTTGAGATTCTTACACTGCTTACTTCTTCATTTTACAATGTAATATTTCTATTATAGTTGCGCAATATACATATATTTAATATATTTAATATGTACTAATATATGTGTATATTTTTTCATTTTGTAAGCCAAAATTTATGTTAACATATAGTATATTTAATTCGTTTAATAATAAATTTCTTTATATTTTATCTCATTCTTATTATTTCTATTTTCTTTTTTCTTTCATTCTGTAAAATGCAAGACGCAAAAATAAATGCTCGTATTGTTTCCATAAAAGACCTCATATATCCTCTATTTTTTCTTCGTGATTTTTCCAACTAACCATTCAATATTTCTGATCAATCTGTATATTCTAATTCATCGATGATTTTAATTCGCACAAAATAGTTTTAATTAACCATTTTACAAAATATCACAAAAATCGCACCACCTTTTGTTCATAACAGGAAACTAAGTAAATCCTAACGAGAATCACACGCGTGCAACGCATATTTATCTATTTTACGCGAATTTATTTTTATCTTTAATTCTCGACAGAGCGAAAAAATTCAACATACCGGCGTCCAGCGCTGGTGAACCACGAAACTGCTTATATTCATTATTTTTTTATACTTCTGATATTTTTTATTTTATTCATAGATTTACAGTTAAAATATACCTATGCAAATATATTAGATTAATCAAAAAAATTTTTTCGCCGGGAACGATATTTATCACATCATCAATCTTGACATTAATTAATGCGAATCAAAATTAATATCCGTTCATGAACAATAAACTACAAGGGAATTACTATTTAAATCAATAATGAATTCAATAAAATTATCTTTACATCATCGATGTGTGTTTATTACATCGTTTTGTTGTATTATTAAAAAAAATATTCAGTCAACACCAATCATTTATATTTAATACCAAACGCTCTTTCACATATAATCAGTTTCCATCTATCTCTTTATTTATAATAAAATTTCTTGTTTTAAATTTTAGTGAAACAATATACATAAATTACTCTCTCTCTCGTACGCGGGTACGCTTTCAAATTTTGTTTGAAATTCATATCGATCGTCTGCAAAATCATGAACGTCAAATTACTATTCGTTGTCCTTTACGACTAAAGACTTTTCATTAAAGAAAGTTAAAAAATTGAATACTAATGTACGCATAACGCATATGCGTATACGTTTCTCGTTATGCAATGAAATAAAAAAAACACGTAGATTTTTTTAACTTTTAGAAACATTACGTGTGTAAGAAGAACAACGTCAACAATAATAACTAGAGAAACCGATCTTTTTGTGGGCACACTTTATACAAGTGTGTGTGTGTAGTTTGTCCTTAGTACCTTTTCCGATAATATTTTATTCTCATATATTTTTATTCTCCAACCCACGTAGCTTTTATCGAGCACAAGAATCATAGTTTTTGCATTCTTTCGCGTTGCGTGAAGTAGAACAATTTTTCCTGTGGCTGTTATAATGTCGCATCCGACCAACACTACGAGAGATAGATGATGGTCATTAAATATCAGGCCCCCCTCCACTTTTGGGAATTGCTTTAACTGCTACTTCATTTTGCTTCATCCTGTTCCATCGGCTCCTCCGAAACTTCACGGGAATGATCTGGTGTATTTCTGAGAATTTATCGTAGTGTTATTTTTGTTCATAATTTGATGTATTTTGATCATACTTTATGATTTTATTAAAATTATATTTTGTAAAATTTAGTTTATAGGATATTAAAATTATAGAATATAAACTTAAGTATGTTTTTTTAATGAACTAATTAGTTTATTGATTATAGACAATAATATTTTTGAAAGTCTGCAATATGTTCACTATTTTAAGATATTTATGAAATACTTACGTAAGATTACTTTGCTGTTGCATAGAAAGAGATGCCATAGCTGAGACCGTTTCAGTCTCATCATGTTCTTTTTGGCTTGCCTCTATTGCACTCATGGTTACTGTATGAGCCATAAGTTTAACACACGGCCAATGAGACATCTGAAAAATAAAAGTATATTATTATTTTTATATTATATTGTGTGCTTTTATATAGACCTTTTCGGTAGACTACCTAAAGATAAAAATAATTTTTGTAGAAATGATAATTTATGATAAGAAAGTTTATATAAAAATTAATGTACTTTAAAATTAAATCCGCTTTCTTAAAGAAAATTAAGATAATCTTGAAATTTTAAAGTTTAGATACATTTGAAAATAGAACACTTTATTCATAATATAAATATATATAGGATTCATCATTTGTTATTAAGTTAAGAAATCATACAGTAATAAGGTTGTTATGATATTCTACTTATACTACAATTATATGAATGTAACATAGTAAAGACGTACAAAAGTCGAAATCAAGTACCTTATGACAGAATAATGTTTATGTAATAGAATGTTATTGCTTCCTTATTCTTTTTTTTATATAAATATACTTTATATTTTAAAATTGTTTAAAAATTAAAAGTCTAATACTACCATCGTTAAAATTTAAAAGATAATTTATTTTACACGTGTCTAGATATGTACAACCAATCATTATGTATAAGTTTATCATTTATAATGTTATCTTTTAAAATAGTAAAATAATGACGTACATATTATTTTAAGAAATTTAAGAGCATGAATAATATTAACTATTTGTAATATATTATCATGAAATCATATTATTACTATGACCAAAAATTTTTTTTAAGTTATGTAAATAATGTTACGAAACACATTTTTTACGCGAACGTTTAATTAAATTTCAGACTAAACGTTAAAATGACAAACCTCAAAAATTAATTTTTTTTCAATGCTTGTTTCACGAATAAAATATACTTGAAATGTATTCTCATTAGAACAAATAAATATATAATTCTTGTGTTTTCATCGTAAAGATTACTCACTGAACAAATATTAAAATATTTATTTAAAATTGTAGAATCGATCAGTAAAAGAAGAGGTAATTTTATGAATATCAGAGGTCAGACGAAGTCAGTCTTACTTGTATGGCAATGGTCTTCTGAAGCGTATCGATTGCGTTCTGGCAAGGGATCTTCGTGAGTTCGTCTTCCCTAATGGGCGTAGGTTCGTCACCGAGGAGCGCCTTGACGCATTCCTGAGCGGAGTCGCAAATGGCAGCAAGATCGTAGCCGCCCTCGAGGGCGAGTACGAGTTTACCGTCAGCAAGGCCCATGAGCATCTGGGTCATCCGACCGAAGCAGGCCGGGCTAACCTTATAGCCACCAAGGGGCGCGGGATGCCCGGTTGCCGCGTCAAAGCCTGCCGAAATTAGCACCAAGTCCGGCTCAAAGTCTTTGGCAATGGGCAAGACAATAGCGCGGAACGCGGCTAGGTATTCGGCGTCGCCCATTGGGGGATTCAGACCTCCAGACCAGGCGACGTTTACATTGTAACCAAGGCCCTCGCCAGTGCCGTACTCGGTCGATCCACCAGTTCCCGGGAAGAAGTTACCGTCGTCATGCCTGTGGATTGATAGGTACAGCACTCGGGGATCGTCATAGAACATTTGTTGCGTGCCATTACCGTGGTGCACATCCTACCATAAACAGAAGTGGTATTTTTATCAATGCAAATCAATACGGCGAGAAATAAAATATGTACAAAAGATATTCAGAGATTTTATAAAATACAATGCGATTCTTGAAACAAATTTTTAGAAAAGCTTAAAAATAAATGCATTGTTTATATCAATTCATTATCTTTTCTAAAAATACCCGACAGAGATAAAGTATTACAAACGTATATCCGAGACATCCGAATGCATTTTATACCTATTTATATTATTTGAAATAAAAAATAGTATATCAACGTCAAATTTTTAAAGATATTTTATTAATTTTGCATAATTTCAATAGAAGAAAAATAAAAATTGAATGAAACCTGTTCTGATAATAATCAAACAAATCTCCGTTTTATCGGCCCATGATTTCAAATATCTTTAAATCGTACTCACTTCGTGAACTTGAATTTTTCTTAGTTAACCTATATTTATAAGTTATTCGATTCTTTTTCTTTTCTATTCAAATTTTGTATAATTTTATCTTTAAGTACGTCGTAAAAACAATAAGAATAAGATATTTAACAGGTACGTGTAACAGGAAATCATGAAATTATTTAAACGTATAGATAACAATTAATTTAAAAAGTAATGACTGTATATTTGTATGTGTCATATTACTACTCGTCCATTAGAAATGAGGTCTATTCCTAATGAATATTAAAATTGAATTAGAATTTTTTAAACTATCATCTACTTTATAATATTTTAAGTTTTTTGCGTCATTGAAAATTGAGATTATAAACTGTGAAAATATCTTAAAATCAAAGTATCTTAAAAAGTATTTTACGACATTTTATTTTAATACGACGGACACAAGATAAACGACGATACGAAGTATTAATATAGGAAAAACTTATAGATTATTCATTTTAATAATATATTTCAGTATTAAGTTGCTTAAAAATAATCTTAGCATTCTTAAATAATATGAATTATGCATAAGACATCAAACCAAATTCATGTGACATGTTAAAACACTTATAAATAGATTGTGGGAAATTATGTATAGAAATATTTGTATAATTATTATTAAATTTTACAATAATTTATTAAAATTAAGAAAATTTATTTCTCATTGAATATTATTAATACAGTGGTGATATTTAGACTGAGTGTTACTTGAAAATAATTTCCTCTTTACATCAACATTCCCTACATTAAGCACTTGTAATACTCAGGTCTTGTAATTTTTAGAGAAATTAATTTTATAAAAAAAAGGAGAAGATAAAGAAGATTAATTCAAGTTGTATCATACCCAGTCGATGATGAGTATCTTCCGAATTTCTAATTTTTGTAGTAGAAGTTTGGCAGCGATAGCTACTGAGTTAAAGAAGCAGAAGCCCATCGCTTGGTTAGCTTCGGCGTGATGTCCGGGTGGTCGTACGACTGCGAAGCCATTTCTTATATCGCCCATCGCGGCCTTGAACGCGAGTTCAACGACACAACCGACAGCCATCCGCGCCGCAGGGGCCGTGTGTATTTCGTTCCAGGTAGTGTCGCTGTCAACGCCGATACCACCGCAAGGCAGCTGCACAAAGCTCGTGATTGGAATCTTTGACATGTCCAGTTTCTGGCGAGTCAGGGGATTCGTACCTGAATAAGAGATTTGTGCATGATATCGGCAATGTTTAAATAAATATCTGTTTCTTGTTACTCTGTGTCAAGGATGAGTATAGAGCTAATTTACTAAATGTTTATAGAATAAAGTATTTCTTAAATTCTTTTCTTACAGATTAATTTTAAAATTACTCATATTTCTAGTTTTTACTTTATTTCATGATAAAATAAATGGAATAATGCGTCAATTATTATTTATAATGTATAACGTATAAACTTTATATTAATAATTAAAGTCTTGATCATATATATCAATTGCTCTTACTTTCAAAATTATTTTGATTTAACATTAAAGATATTATGAATTGAATATTTTTAAAGAGCATATTAAGTAAATCATTTAAAAAAATAAAAAATTTAATACTATTGATAATGTATAATTTCATGAATTAATCAATTTTTTTTATAAATAAATACCTTTTATGTTGTATGAAATTGAATCTATACATTCTTTGAAAATCAAATTTTGTATAATATTTCTATAAATAAGAATAGTTTTAATCAGGGTAGTAGGATGGATACGTCATATCTATTCTAAATCTTCAAACAATTATGTGAAATTTTAATCACCGATTTAATTGGTGTGGATACTTAAAACTTTGGGTAAACGAAAGAGCAATAAAATAAAGAAAAGCGAAAAAAATGAAAAGGAAGCTCAACTTTTTGGATTCACGTAGTAACACTGTTTTTTTATTTGGAAGCACGAAAGATTGTACTTACCAAACAAGAAGGCGTGTGCCTCGGTATGACAGGTCTGTATTTCCTCAAGGGTGGCCTTACGTGAACGTACCCGATCACACCGCTGCAGCAGTCCAGTCTCAGAGAGTCTCGCCCAGACGCTTTGGAGCCGACCTCCATGTTCCGGGTGACCACGTACTGTCTCTCCGCAGGCGCACGCGTGTTTTAACATGAGTGGGTCGTAGGCAAGGCCTGTAGTCGGCTGATCTCGGGGACTCCTTGCGTAGACATCCACCGCGGTCACTGCACCCTGGGGTCCTAAATCATCGTCTATTATGTTATCAGGCTCTTCTATGCAATATGGTGCTCTTCTTCATAAGGTATAATCATATCGAGCACTCCTTATTTTAATACTTTCAATATTTAAAATCTTTAGACACTCGAAAGAGCGATAGGTACGTTTAAAAATGAAATTATTGAAATTTCTAGAATGATACGATTTAGTTTGAATGAGTCTATGATTCTATTATGTAACTACTATAAATGAATAATTAATAAATATAAATAAAAACAATAATGAACAAATAATCAAAGATAAAAGAAATACAATTACAATGTTTTTAAATTTTAATATCTTAGATTGAATTTCTGTTAAATTTTAATAAAATAAAGATAAAAAAAATTAAATTATTGGGAAGGTATATTTTTCCTTTTAATCGTAATGAATATTACTTTAATGATGTAAAAAGAAAACATACTAGTGCTAGAATTAAATAAAGAAAGAAATGCACTACACATCGTATGGAGAAGTACTGAAATTAACATTAGGATAAACACGTTATTTCAATTGTCGATTATTTACATATCCAATGCAAATAATCCATATAAAATTATGCAAATTCATTACATTTAAAAACAGAAAATGGTATTAATTGTGCCTCCAGAAAAATGAGAGTAATAATTTCGAGATAAAAGGTTTCCGATAAAGTGACTAAATTATGATATTATTGTCAATATTAAAACAAACGCGTGCGAGCGCACACATGAACACCAATATTGTTGAAAAAAAAACACAAATCTTTAGAGATAAAATAGGTTAATATTTCGAAAAGATATTTATAAAGTTAATATTATAATTTAGAAAAGAAGATAAACCAGACAAGCTAGTTAGTAAATAAATTTTTTTAGAGCAAACATAGTTTGATTGAAAAAAATGAATTTTTGATGAAATTTATAATTTAAGATGAATACGCAGAAAATTATCGAATTAACCAACTGATAAATTGTAATAATAATAGATATACAAGAAATTTATAGATATATTAGAGGAACAAATAAAGGAATGTAAATCAGAACTCGAAGAAAAAATTATATTCGGTTACAATACTGAAAATCTCTACATTGCAAGATTCGTGTAATTATACTAGAAGATATATAAATAAAAAAAAAATTGGATAAAACTAAAACATTAAACTATGCAATTAATGAAATTATAAATTAGAAAAGTATGAGTAGTAAATTAATTATTTCAAGCGTTAGATATCGGTTTCAATCTTTTTCGTCTTTTTGTAATGGATCATTCAAATTACGATAGTAAATGATATTTATATAGAAGAATATCGATCGATTATTATTATTTCTCAAAATAGTATAAACTTGACTTTAAATTAAAATAAAACTATAAATCAATAATTTGACAATATTCATAATTAATGTGGTTATATATTTATTGAAAATAAATGGTAAGTATATAAAATTAATTTAATATCTTTATTTAATTTTTTATAATATTATTGAAATAATTTTTAAGAATATCGTACATTTACAATATTTATATATTTGTTAAAATAAAAGAAAGTTTGAACTAAATTTTACATAAGAAATATTAATAAACATAATTTAAACATTTTTTCACGAATATATAATAAATACATTAATGTATATATTATATTTTAAAAGTTAATTTTTAATAATAAAGAATTTAATGCTTTACATCACATATATTGCAACAAACAAAATTGAATTCATTATCTTTTATTGTTAATAAAATAATATCACAGCCGAAATATTACTTAAAAACTGGAGAGAACTCAATCGTATTAAGTACCGTGTAAAAAGCTACTAAAGCTAAACATGAATAAGTTCGATGATCATGTATCGGCTCGCGCGAGCTTCCGCTGATTATAAAGCGATGAAAAGTGCTTACCAAGGTGAACAAGAGGACTAGAGAGCGCCCGGGAGAGCGGCCTCGCCATCTGTGAAACTCTACTGGGATACGCAGTGGCGTCTACAACTTGCATTGTGTGTCGCATCATCAGATCTCGCTGTTGCTGGAGGAATTGTTCTCGATCGCGCTGCTGTTTCGAAATCTCGCTCTCCTCGATACTACCACTGATACTGCTATTACCTCCGGCTGCGTGATAGACAATTGCGTTATGTCGGATTCGACAAAATTTCTTCCGAACGGCTCGGGAGCGAGACAAAACAAAAGTTAATTATTTCAAACTTCATTGAAACCAAGATCATGTATACATTTATACGAAGAAACGGTTAGGACGACAGTTTTGTTTGTTACGCGCTCGTGAGTTTATAAAATAGAAAATGCAAAGATTGGGTTGATATGTACTACTGACCAATGGTGTCCTTTTTCCCGGTAAGATCAATGACTTCAGATTCCTCAGACTCAGGCGCTTCGTCGAGCTGTTGCCCGGGTTGTCCACGCGAGCCTACCCGTGTAAGGACCGTCTGTCTGATCTGTTGTTTCAGGTAATTGTGCGTCTGTTGCTGTTCGTGAAGCTGCTTTTCAACAAGGTATTCCTCGTAGTGAGTCGCCGCTGGCGGGGCCATCATACTGCCTTGCAGCATCGGATGGCCTAATGGAAGGGGCGCGGATTGCGTTCTACCTGCACTCGGGAAATCCATAACATTTTTTAGTAAGAAAATGTTCATGATCGGCTTTCTGCCTTAAAGACATAGTTGAATCGGACCCAAGAGTCTTTCTTCGGAGAACTTTAATCGATAAGGAGCAAGTTTTTATCTCTATCCCCCTAAGCATTCGTTAGGTGGATCTTTTAATGGCTGCTTAAAATTTCATCGATACTTTCAAATTTATTGATTTTTAATTAAAATTTCAATATTAAGATATGAAAAAAAAATTTTCATTTTTATAAATGAAATTAATTCTTTTTTATACTAGAATTTCCAATTTTTTACCAACGTCATATAATCGAATTTAAAAATATATTTATACAATTATAATATATCTAATTTAATTAACGTTTTAGTCATGCATTAATATTATATATTTTTAAAAACTCAAACAGATATTTAAATATTTTTAATACATAGAATAGCAAAACGATAAACATTCATAAAATAAAGAATAAGAAAAATAAAGATGTTTTCTTTCTAACATTAAAGTATTAAATAGTAAATAAATGCCAATGTTTATTTATTTTGATATTATCAATTAAATAATATTTTTATTTTATCTAAATTAAACTTTTAAACTGAAATTATGACGGAAATTAGTTTTGCGTATAAGTCTTTGCGTATATTGAAACTTAAGATTTTTTATAGCAATGTGGTTTCCATAAAAATTTGTTATAATTTAGAAACATAATTTTAATATTTGTATGTATCGTATAAAATTTACTATCGAAAATTTTTTAATGATATAACGAAAAGCTTTACTCTCAATTAATCAAAACATTTAAATATTCCATACAAGGTCTTAACGAGGTACAAAACTAGCGTGAGTGCTCCGGGTGCATTTTATTCATGAATAATCTTTTTTTAATTTTCAATTATTTCAATGGTTCAATGAATAAATGTACACAGTTCGAATTTACTTACACTTATATCAAATATATATGAAGCATAATGTCAATTAATTTTTAAAGTACTAAAGAATATATTTTTTTAATAAAAATTATTATGTAATGTATGCTATGTACAAAATTAATTAAAAACGCCGAAATTATTAAAATCTATTTTATAGGATAAAAATAACAATTATTTTTAAACTTAATATTTACATATATATTCATACTTGAAAAATAATTGTAAAAGCATTTTGAATGTTATGGATATTATTTAAATTTAAGTTGAAAATTAAACGATATTTAATTACTTGAGTTTATTCAAAACATCGAATGATATTTTAGTTATACTGTAAAATATGAATGAATATTATGCAATAACAACAATTAAATCTGATTGATAACGAACTATGAACATTTATTAAAAAACTATAGTTATTAATAGAATATAAAAACATAAAGATGCTTACATATTATATCTAAACTATTCATTTCGTTCATTAATTCATTAATTTTTAAATAAACTTAAAATTTAAATATACAATAAAAAATTTAAGTATTGTACATTTATTGACAACAATTCTTGGAAAAATATGCATTAACTTTCTATTTGTTATTGATTATTATTAGACAAAAACAGTATTTTAATTTATGTAAAATTATAAGAAAATCCAATTATTACAATTAAAAGGTATGATTTAATAAAAAAAACTTTCAATAATAGTCATTCAAAGAATGACTGTTCAATAAAACATTCTTTTAAAAACATTCTTTTAAAAACATTTTTTGTATACTATTTTTTGTATATATTTTTTTATCTAATAGATATTTATTAGTTTCCATATAATACTTGATAGTTATTTTAAGGTAATTCATTGCTTTTGTAATGAAGTAGAAAAACGTTATTATTTATTCCGTCAAATAGATGCACAACTAAAAATTAATTAAGACACGGCCCATTCCTTTATTTTTCATAAAACGACTTACGTTTCATCTGCCCGAGCGATAAGACAGAGAAAAAGTAAAAGGATCACTTTGCGAGACCTTCGCAAAAAACACGTAGTTTGAGAATCCATGGTGCGAACCCCGGTGTCGTTCGAAAGCGTGAGTGAAAAAAAAGTGGTAACATACTACCTAGAGGCCGGTGGCCAGCCTTATGGAGTCTCGCGTGCGCCACCTGGGTGTCCGTGATGGGTGCTGGATGGTAGATCGGATGCTGGCGGACGCCGGCCGTGCCACCAGTGGTTCCGCCACCACTGCTGCTGCTACTTCCACTACCACCGCTGACCACCGCCTGTTCGAGGTTTTGCATCTGCTTGTGTATGTAGCTAGGTTCACTATCGATCACGGTTAGCGAAGGGTAGAAAGGTAAGGTGCCGGGTAGCATCTGTCCTGTGAGTGGCATTCCCAGCCGAGCGGTGAATGCAGCCCTTACTTCTGCTTCCGAAACAGGTGCCAACTTCGTGCCACCCTATAAATTTGTTTCATTACTTTGACGCGCTCGAACATTTTTCGAACATCGCCTCCAACTATTTTTTTATAATTTGCTTTTCCAAGGAATAATTTCTCTCAATTTTTCTTTCAATAAATTTTCGACAAGTATTGCAAAATCAAAATTAAACTAATTTTTACTTGCAAGTATTAAATACAATGATTCAATTAAATATCCGGTAACTCGAATTGTCAAAGAATAATTGAGAAACCCTTTTTTTTGATGAATCTTCATATTTGACTGAAAGGACTGTTTGAAATTTTGTTGGGCAAAGTATTATTTCATCGCAAAAGTTTAATTACTCGTCTTTAATTTACTTATGATTTTACTTTTAATTTATGCTTCAATAAAATCAATCACCGATCGCATTACCTAATATAATAAAGGAAAGTCATATATAGGTACAAATTTTATTAATATTTGCAATGAAAATTGGAATAGCTAATATAATATAACGTTAGAAGACGTCGGAAAACACACCGCTGAACTGGAGGGCACGTGGGGCCTGCCGAGCGAGATATTGGGCATGGATGGTGAGCTGAAGAGCGAAAGGTCAGAAAGACTGCCTTGCTGACTACCACTGGTAAGCTGACCACCGTAGGCTGCGCTCTCACCTTCCTCTTGAATGGGCGTGCTCGAGCCTCCACCCGCGGTTGGCGAAGCCTGGGGATTGTTTACCGTTGGCGGTGAGTTTGGTCCGGATTCTGGGTTGCTACTGGAATCTGAAAATTCATGCCATGGACAGCTGTTATATGGATGCCTGTGAGCCACTTGACGCTGTCCTTCGCGAACATAGGATAGACGATAACCCACCGAATTGTGCGTAATACAAGTTAATATCATTTTGTTTATACCTTGTTCGCAAACTTAATCGATCTCTTTTAAACTCCATTATTTTATATTGAACACTAATTACTAGAACGAACGAACAATTTTGTGTAGTTTGTTTTAGTTATTTTTACATCCATGAAATTTTTACATCAATATTAATTCTAAAGTGTTGAAAGTTCAAATCACCCGAAATAAAAAGAAATATTTAATTTGAATACGTGTATCTAATAATACATTTATTTACTTCTTTTTTTATCTGTTAATCAAAAACTATAAAAGAACAATTACTACCATACACCACGGATTCTGCTTTAAGCTTTTGTTGATCTCTATTATTACACAAAATGTATGATTAATTACAATAGTTAAAATTAAAACTTCATTAAATTTTTAAAAAATAATCTTGGAATTCTTCACGAAATGTCAATTCACTGGGTTGGGTTTTACAATAAAAGAATAGTATTTTACAATAAAAGAAATAATTTAGATTAATGTTAATATATTTTTATTCAAAGTATAATTTATTTCGAATATTTTATGATTATATTTCACTATTAAGTATTTTATATCAAAGATTGAAAATTTTATTTTATTTCTTTCATTAGCATAGTTCTCATTGTTTCATTCTAATTGTGCTCTTGAAGTATTTATTAAAATACACGTTATTTATTCAAACTTATTTTCGTGTATTATAAGGATTTTACATTAAGTTGAATTTTATACTTTAATAATTTATTAATTAATAATTTTAAAATATTCAAATGTATTGTAATTTGAATAATTGATTTAAAATAAAAAAATAGTTAGATTATTTATTATTTATTTATTTATGTTAAATTTGTATACAAAAAAAATTGTTTTTGTAAAAACTTAAAACCTTTATCGAGTTTACCTATTTTTTAATTTTTATATCCTATGAAAAATAAATAAAATTCTTTTATAATTACTTACGAGATAAAAAGTTATTTAAGTTATTTCAGTGGTTTTAATTTTTTAATTCCTATTTAAATAAAGTGAATTTAAGCTTATATGAATTAGCTAAAGACTAGGTTTTGTTTATTGAATAAGTTTGGTTTCGAGGTATAACAATAAAGTCGATAATACAGTTATAGGTATCTTAGCAAGAACTCAAAGCTGCACGCGTATATATAATTTTTTCATTTGTTAATGTTTGTCATGCGGTTACAAGATACTAGCAAAAAAGTCAACAGTAATTGAAAACGGGTGCAGCTAAGTTCCAACGAACCTTCACCAGACTTTCAAAAGAATCGCTGGCTCTAAAAAGGGAGAATTAATAGTAAGTAATTGTTTTATACACTCATACGTAATTTTATTTTTTATGGAATTACTTATGAAAACACATTACGATTAATAAATTATTAATATTTCATAAAAAATATTTATCAATGTTCTAATATGTATTAAAAAAAATTTTTAATTCGGATCAGTAAAATGCATATCTTTTTAATAACATGCTATCCTATAAAATTGTATAATTATATTAAACTATTAATGAGTTTTTAATGATTAATACTTTACGTTTAATTTTAATATATGGAAATTTGAATTACATGTTGTTCAAAAAATATAATATCGATTAAAACATGAGTTTACCAACTATATAAAATTATAATTTTAATAATTGAGTCAAATGAAAATTGTATACATTTTTTAATTCATTTTTGTAATATATTATCATTTTTTTATAAATTTCTTTTATAAATTTTTTAATTTTTTCGATTTATCAATATGGTACAAATATTTATGTTTATTATTTGTATAAATATAATTTTAAAGAATTATTCAGTGTTTGTAAAATTTTAATTAGATCGAAATTTTATAACCCTTATGAATAATTAAAGTATATTAGAAAATTGGTAAAAAAAATTTTAGTTTAAAAATAAATTGAAATTGACTTAATTCGATAAATAAACGTTATGAAATTGAGAAAATCTAATTTTATTAATATAATGACATATTTCCTGAATATCATTTTTAGAGTGTACGATTTCTATGGTACGGATATCTATATATTTAATTTTAAGATTTAATCAATTTTCAAAAAAAAAAAATTTACTTTAAAAAAACATACTCAATATAATTATCGAAATATAAAAATAAAATGTATGAAAAAAGAGAAAAATGAATGCGCGATTCCCTTTGAGTCCGTTTACGATTAACAGCACCTTAATCATCTCCAAAAAGTATTTCTTTCTCTCTCTCTCTCTCCTCTCATTTTGTTTAAGTGAGGGGGACGTACTTGCTAGGAGTGACTTCCGCTTGAGGTGCGACAGTAGTCGATCCTTCCGTCGTGCCATTAGGGGTGAGTTTCTTGTTGCAGCCATATTCCTCTCCATTACACGTTGCTTAAGTCGCACTTTCAGCAGATTTGGCTCCGAGGCTGGCCGAGAGATTCAGCCGGGGTTAGGTTAATTTAGTTAAAGCTTACATTATATTAAGTAGTACATCTGCTTTAGATTCGATCATGTGATTTTTAATTAAAAATACACCACGAGTAAAATTAAAATTTTGTATCAACATTGGCATGTTATTGATCCATCAAACACAAATATCTTAATTTTAAAAAACTTTAATTACCGCTGTTGTTTACTTAAAAAATTCTATTAAATATTATAAATCAGACATAATTAAATTATTGTAGTTATAAAAATTATAAAAAATATTTTAATAGATTATGAAACATATATTATGTATTTATAAATGTAACTTTTTAAGAAATACGTATTAAAAAATTATTAGAACTAATTAGTAGTTTCTAAGTTTTATATTTTTTATATAATCTATAATGCAGTGCTTAATTCGTTACGTAAGATTACTTCTAGTTTATCTAAACGAACAAAGATATTTTTTAAATATGCGTGTACCTATTTTACTATGTATTTTAGTTACGAGTGCTTTTCTTGCTTTTTAAATTTTCACAGAATTTAGTCTATTCAAATTCTAAGGATCATTAAATAATCCATGTTATATATGCTCTTAAACTATAGTAAATTAATAAGTTTTTATAATAAAATATCAATTTCAAACTGTTAAAATTAAATTGCATGCTCGAATTACTGTTGCAGTCAATCTTAAAAAAAATGTGAGTGAAATTTAAATTATGTTACTCGATGGCTTCGAAAAAAAACTCACGTGAAGCAAGTTATTTCACAAATGAAAAAAAATAATATCGATTAATTAACAATGTAAAAATATACATGGAACAAAAAGGTAGAGAAAAATTGTGCATGCTTTTAATTAAACGTATATTAAACTAGCGCGTTAGCAAATTTCGAAAGAATCAAAAATAAAAAAACAAGACAATAAAAATGAAATCAGTTTTTCGAAAGAAATCAGGCATGCACTTTCGATCGTCAGGCCTATGAGCTTACTATACCTGTCTTCCGCAGCGGAAAATCGTCACCAAATTTTTCTTGAAGGATCTGAGGCATACGGTAAGGATGCGAGGTATTGCTTGAGCTAGTTGAATCTGACTGTGACTGTAACCTGAAATAAATAAAAAATTGTATTCAAAATAAAATTTGTTTGTCTACATTTTAACGAGATTAAGCTATTGATTGAAATTTGTTAAAAGTCTGTATTTTATTTGCGCTCAAGTGTCTCTTCGTATAAAAATTGGAATTTTTGTTTGTAAAGTGTATCTTTTAAAAAAATAAAAAGAACATATGTGTACATATATATATTCATTTTAATATTATAATTACAATACACAAGCAACATAAAAAGTTCACTTTATTGAAAATGTTTTAAAAGTAGAATAATAAATAACAAATTGTGTGATATATAAATAGATTACATTAATAATTTTTAATAGTCATGTTTTTTGAATTATTTTAATTTAATGTTTCTAATAAATTTTTTAATAAATTAAATATTCTATAATTTAATGAGACTTGGAAATTTTTTACTACGTAAGATTATAAATAGAGTGCGAATGAAACTCTTCTTTTATCACTAGTTTATTTATATTCATACTTGAAAACATAAATTCGTCGATATGTTTACAATTTTATTAAACATTAATACTAATTTTTTATTATTATTAAAACCAGTTAACTTAAAATTAGCTTTATTAATTTTTAAGTTAATCTATTTAGACTATAAGTAAATTAATTGTAAATTATAATAGATTTGATGTATTTAATAAATTTAATAAAATGAATTATATTTTTAAAATATTCAGCCATTATAATTACATCATGAAAAATAAAAGTATTTTATTAGTAATTTATTAACCATTTTATTTTTAGAATTGAAAACTTTAAGATTTTCAATTGTATTTCCTGTATAAAAAATTGGCTTTTAGAAAAACAAACATTATTAAAATTGAAAATTACGCGTAATCTTATGTTTTAAATATATTGAATATTTAAAATTTATTTATATTAAATTTATTCTATTTCAAGTTTTATTATTGTCATTGTCATGACTTTTTTAATTTTTAATAATATTTAATAATAAATTTTAGCTTAAATCCAAAATCAAAGTAGTATTTATTGATTAAATAAATTTTATTTGTAAAATCTTTTATTTATATTTGACGAAGTAAATTTTTTTTATTTTCTTTATACTTTTCTTTCACGAAGAAGTCAATGAAGAATATATTTTTTTAAACTTTAAAACTTATATTTTTTATAAAATGGGTATAAAAATTTATCATTTTTTTTATTAAATAAAGAAAATTTTATAATATTGATGTAACTTACAATAAATTTCATATTTTTTAACAATTTATCTATTAGTAATATTATTTGAAATTTCAAATTGAAATTATATAAAATTAGATTGCATTAAAATCATTAAAGTTATGAGTTTTCAATTTTATTATTTGATTTTAATCTAGGTAATATATTCAATAGTTTATTTTCTATTTTTGTAATATATATTTTTAATACGATCTAAACCTAAATAAGATTAAATTCCGACATTATAAAATTTAAAGTTTTTTGTATTAAAATATTTTTTATAAATGAAAATAGATTTATATAAATTATTTTCCGTATAATTTATAAAAGTCGAATTTATATCTAATACACTATTAGAAAAAGTGTTAATTACAAATTTAATTTTATTTAAATATTAATTTAAATATTATCTTGCCGATTTTATAAATGCATATTTTATTAAGATATTTTATTATGAATTAACCTAAGGTATTTAAGTCTTAACAAGTTAAAACATAATTTAAAAATTACGTGACATTTCATTTTTAAAAATTCATGTAATAAATTACTTTAAGTACAATAACGTTAAAAAAAATAATTTTCTCAATTAACATCGAATTTTTTATTTAATTATTATTTGAACATTGCTTTTCTTAATTTTTTAGAAAACGAATTCTTATACAATATTATGCTATATATTCTTATACAATATATGCTATATACTATATAATGCATTAGGAAATAATTTTGTGAATTTATCATATTATCTTGTTGCGAGAGTTATAGATTTTATCCAAGTAATATTATTGATGTGTAAATATTAAAGTAAGTATTATAAAAAAATTATGAAATAATAAAGAATTTAAGATAATTAAATATAAATTTATAAGGACACTGAATTATATACTAGAAAATTTTTTTTTATTAAAATAAAATTATTATAAAAAGAAATACGAGTAATTTTATAAAATATTATGTTTTCTCCGTTAAACTCTTTTTTTAAAAAAAAATGTCAATTACTTTTTATTTTAATTATTTAATATTGCTATTAATTTAATTTTTTATTTTATATAATCTCGTAGCTATAATAAATTAAGAAGAATAATTCAAATGTAATTACATAATGAAATTAATCTATGATTTTAATGAAATTTTTGTATATAATATTAGATTTTTATTAATCATTCAATTTTCTTTACTATTTATTTACAAAGAATTAAGTATGAACAGAACGAAAATTCTAAAATTCTTTTTATAATACATATTAAAGTTTTAATTTCATGTGATTAATTATAATTTATTATAATAAATAATAAATATTAAAATAGGTTTCTTATATATTATAGAATATAATCCTATAATAATTAATCATTAAAAAGATTAATAAAGTATCTATATGAACTAGAACTTTTCATTTTTTTATTACTGTCTCTATTAACAATTCTAATTTTTTAATGAATTTTATAAAAAATATGTATTTTTAAAGTATTATTTCATGGCTATTTTTATTCGTATTTTGTCTACGCCACACGGAAAAAAGCAGTGTAAGAAAATAAGAACGCTAAAAGTAGATGTCTTTTAATAATGTGATTGCTATAATGTGCATACACAAGTTTTTAAAAAAGAAGCTATTATAAATCACTAAATAAATGAAAAAATTATTTTATTTTACTTTTGATAATAATTAATTAAATATAAAGTACAAACAGATTAAATATGAAAATTTTTTTTTAAAAATAATTATGTATATTTTCAAATAAATAGTTCATTATGAATAGTGTATAAATTATTAAATAAAATATAATTTAATTATTTCATGAAGTACAATTAAAATTATTGTAACTAAATCATAAGTAATTTTTTATAGAATTAAATTTTAATTATTTCTATTATAATTTTTATTTTAATTTATTTTCTTAGAATAGAAAGTAAAAAATGTATTTTGATATTTAAATATATAGACTATTTTTTCTAATGTAAATTTGACATTCTTTTCATTTTTTAAAATATTTACTATGATATAAAATGAATTATTCATTTTTTAATCATTTTAAGTTATTATAGTTTTAATTAGATTTAAAAGTTTTTAATAAAAAAATGTTCTATTAAAATGAATGTATTACTTTTAGATTTTCTAAAATAAAATAACGCATTTGTCCGATTTGTAAGTAACAAGAGTAAAAAATATTTTCAGTTATGATATTTGTAAATTTTAAATAATTATATTTAAAAAATTGTAATTTATAAAGAAAAAATATTAAATAACATGTCATGGTTTTATGTTAATAATCAATTTTACTTTATACAGTGTAAAATTTACAAATTTTGATATATGACTAAACCGAAAGTTTTATAAGGACTAAAGATTAAACATGTAAATATTGAACGCATATGTAAATAAATAACTAATATAAACTAAGTAAGAAATATTCATCTTGTGAATACTAATGTAAATTTAATAAAAAAATTGCATTTTAAAACTTGATAAATTTTAATAATAAATATAATTTGAATTTTGGTATTTTCAATATTGAATAGCATTTAATTTTGTACATAATATATTTTTAGTGCATTATAGTAAGAGATAATACTATAAAAAATTATAAAAATGTACAATTGTTTTTATACTTGAGTTGTGTAGTTTCAAATTTTGAATTTATAGATTTATCTTTAATTGGTTATTCAGATTTATTTTTATGAATTATTGTCCTACTTATTAACAAATTTAAAAAGTATGTCATAAGAAACTAAATAATAACCAACTGTCTGATTAACTACAATACATTTTTATCTGACCTCAAAATAACAAATTAATGTAAAAATGATTTTTATTACATAATTAATAAAAAATTCATAATAAAAAATAATATTTTGGTAATTATTAGTAAAAATATTAAATATACAGCATTAGGAATAATTCATTATCAATAAAAAATATTCATTTATTGTAATTTTAATGTTCATTAAAACGTTGTCACATTGAAACAATGAAAGTTAACAAAATAATTTACTTATGTATTACGTGCACCATAATTCACACAAAGAATTTTTTAGAATTTTTAAAAATGTAATTAACACTACGAGAAAGTGTTAATAGTGCATTTGAAAATATGACTCACCAAGTCCTGTATCCGGGTGTCCCAGGCATCGCCCCGTTGGCTGCAGCTGCCGCCTCCCTCTGTTTTTTGTTGACCAGAAAGCTCTGCAACGTAAGAACCAAGACAGGAGCTATAAACGATGCTTCGATCGTTAAATTCAATGCACTCATTAATAAAGTGACAAAGAATGCGTGCTATTTAATCTTTAAGGTCTTGCTTTGTAAGTATCTTTTACTACGGTTAGATTGACTTATCGATGTACTGATATTGATGTACTGATCTTTTTACCTTCCATATTTCCGTATTACCTTCTTATTAAATAAAGAAAGATTTAATCATTATGAGAGGTTAGATTCTTATGTTGATGGTGATATTCATAATCGCAAATACATAACTGGTGTTTTAATAAAGCCTATTTTATAAGATAATAAAATTAATTATTAGATTTCTCATTAGAAATTAAGATTCATGAAATGATTACTTTATAAAACTTAAGTATTTGTAAATTTATTTAAATTTATATGAAATTATGAAGATTACATTTTAATTTCATTAAGTATATTTTTAACATTTTGTAATTAACATTATATAAGACAATTTTAATCTTAAATTAATTTTTTAAATTTCCGACGTTTCAGTATTTCAATTTTTCATTAATAATAAGATTCATTAATATAACTCTTATTATAAATTTTTTTACCGACTTGATAATGTATATGTATATATGATAATATATATATAAAACGAATAAAATTGCATACTGATATTTCAAATATATAATTTAATAATGCTAAGAGCAGAGAATATTATATCTCTTATAACTTAAATTCCACTCATTTCATATATGCGTTATTTAATAAGTAATGCAAGTATAAATTAGTTTGACTAAAGATGCTAGGAATTAAGTAATTAACTCTTATAAAATTGACAATGACAAAGTAAAAAAAATGAGAACTGTTATTCAATAAGACATTTAAGTGCATTTGTATTTTAATGGTATAATCATTTCTTATTTACTATCATAAATATTTGTCGTATTGCAAAAATAATTTTACCAATAAACCGAATTTTTGTTTCAATGAATTTAGTTGGATTGAATATACCATTAGACCGAGTAAAATATGAATTTATCACTAAATTGAAATAAATTTTGTTAGCTCAAAGTATTAATTAAAATCAAATTCTATTGCTTTATAATACAATAATTATTTAAGGAAAATATATTTTCATTATATATATACATTCAAAAATTATAGATATTGTAATGTCTTGAGCAGCTTGACACACGCATAAAATTTACTCACTTGAAGCCGTTGTTTGACCTCCGTGGAGGCAACTGCACTGTGATCGTGTTTATCCTTTTTCCTTAGTGCTTCCAATCGTTCTTTTTCTCTACGTTGATCCTCGAGTTGCTTTTGCTGCTCCCATATCTGAAAAAATATGCACAATGACATATATATATATATATATATATACGCACGCACACGCATATATATTTTTAACATTTAAAATCCAACTAATTGATTATAATAAATCTTATTTGATAGTTTGACATGATAATAAAAGATTAAAACGAATGAGTTCAGAATATTTTATCGCTTATATTACGTATTTGCACATTCATAATATATGTATAAAATAGTATGAATTGAATATATATGTATATATATATTTTTTTAATATAAAATTTTAGGAAATTATTGATATAAAATATTTTTTAGAAAATGTGTGCAAGCATTGCACGAAATTTGATAATACTTTAAATCTTTATTTTTTATTTATAAATACATATCCTAAAATAGAGTCCGTCAAAAAATAATGTAATTACTTTAAATTTTTTATTTATTTGATAAACTTTTCATTGGCATCGTCACTTTAGCTATCTTATCTACTTATTACTGCGTAATCTACTCTATCATTATGTGAGTTTTAATTTTTCACCAATTTTTGAGATAAAACTTTTAAATACTCAATTGATCACTATCTTATATCTTAAGCAAAATGCATTTTTTAAATGTTTATAATAATAATTATTATTTCAAAATAAGTTAAAATGGATAATGAATCTATTTACTTTTAGTATATTGGATACATAATATTAACTTATATTACTTAAAATTATGAAAAAATCTATTATATAATGTTACATCAGTTTTTTAACCATTATTTACTTTTCTTCATAAATTAGAATACATGTACTTTTAAATTTTTTTATGAATAAACTTTGAATCACCGAATAAAAGTGTAAAATATATAAAAAAAAAAGTGTTATATACAACATGTATAAGTAAATTTAAATATTTGCTAAAAAACAATTTATTATCAAAGAATATTATTAAGAATTCACTTGTCACTGAATCTACTAAATACATTGATATTTGAAGCTCTAAAATACGTCAGTAAATAAGACATATTATAAGTTTATATTTTTTAATATTAAAAGAATTAAATTCACAATAAAATTTTATGTGGTTTTTATGTTTAAAATATGATCTACTATTTAATATTCATAAACTTACATTCATATTATTTTTAATTTTTCGTTAAATAATATTAATTATATTTATAATAAACATATATTTTTTATATATAACTGTAGTATTGAAAAGAATTTAAAAAAATATTTTTTTAATAAGTACAATAATTATTAATAGAAAAGTTTAAAATAACTTCAACCACATTTAAAAAATTAATTGTAACATTTGTGAATTTGTATACCAAACATATTTGTTATTTAGATACAAATTATAATAAATTATAATGAATTTTATCCAGCACTTAGAAAAAATTCTTTTAGAAGTTAGTTCTAAAACATATTAATTTATTTATTTATAGATTTACATCTTTGATCCGGCTCTTAATATTTCCAAGGAGTGAGACAATATTTTAAAAGTTTATTAAAAAAATAACTGAGAGTAAGTTTTTGGATCATTTAGTTAACGGAGGCCTTTGATTATTTTTTCAATTTATACATATATAGTATAGTAAATATTTTAACGAAATAAAAATTACTATTATATATTATATATTAATTTATTTATAATAAATAAATGAAGTATCTCATAAATAATAAATACAAGTGTTGCATATGTTTATATATATAATATTGGTAACATTTTTCTGCTGTGTAATAATGTATTAAAGATGATAATCAGCAATTTAAATTATAAAAATTTTTATAATTATAAAAATATAAAATTATATAAAAATTATAAAAAAATTTTAAGATGAATCAATATAAATAAAAAGCACATTGATTTAACGTTTAAATAAATATTATTATAAATTATACTACAAGTTTTTTAAATATACTATGTTTTGATATTTGCATATATATTTTATAAAGTATACTAAAATTAGACTTTTTTACTTTATACATTATTAGATCGATAATTTTTTCATGTGTTTCGATAAACTCTACTATACTTACAAAAAAAAGTATAAACTTCAACATATACCTGAAAGTATGAACTGTGTGTATATACAGCTGTACTTAATTATAAATGCACATAATTTTTATTCATAATCATAATTATAATAGAAAATAAAATAAAGAATATGTATGAGATAAAAGATAAAAAATGAAAGGAATAGAATTTTTTAGATACGGAAGTAACATGTTCACTTGAAGATTATAGATCGTTCTAAACAGATATGTCAAAATTGTCACAATCGATCATTATATTCCCTCTTTCTCTCTCTATTTCTCTTCGGATTTCTTTTTTGGTAAATGAGTATAGACTCTACACATTGTGTTCACATATTTTTTCATATTTTATAAAAAGCAACTTGACAATTAAACTACCAGAACATACGCTTGTAATAATATTTTAATATATAGTAATTTTTAATACAAATTTAATCATACAAAAATATTAATATTCATATTGTAAAATATAAAGTTCATATTTTGTAAATGAAAAGCTTGATTGAATAGTAGTATAATATTGAACTTATTGTCAATATATCTACTTTTGTAATATCTTTATTGTATATTTATAAATTTATCATAATAATTATAGTTGCTTAAAACATTATCATTTCAATGCAAAATTAATTTTTAAGTCTGAATAAAATTAATTAGTAATATGAAATGATTCTATTAAACTGATGATCAAGAAAAAAATTTATTCCGCATTAAACTATAAAATAATATTTATTGAGTTTGATAATTTTATGCTATAAATAAATTTTATATATTTAACATGAATAAAATTATATTGTACTAGAGAATTTGGATAAATGTATGATAATGCAAAACTTTTAAAGTATAATATTAATTCAATAATTAATAAATATATGCACATATAATTAAAAATAACTCTTCAAATGTTTTCAGATTTCTTACATTCTTTTCTTTTGTGTATCTTTATACATAAATATAATTTAATTCATTTAAGTAATATTATAAGACTTAAACATTAAGAAATTTAATTATCAAGTACTTTCTTACATTCTAAAATAAGTTTTAATCGGACACGAATATATTCAAATAAAATTAAAAGTATTTATAATATAATATAAAAAATAAAATAAATGATTGCAAATAAAAGTTAATAGCATATTTTAATGAATCCACCATTTTGTATAAATTAATAGATTCAGTATTTTTATAAGCAGTATATTTCCTATGCAATATCGAATTGTAATTATCGAAATATAATATTAATTTTAAAATATCTTAATTAAATATTAAATACTTTAACCAGCTGTGGCACCAAAAAGCTAGTTTATTTTTAATGAATTTAATTTAATGAATTCATCATTTTATTATAAATAAAAACAGCTTTAATTTCCATTTTGAAACAAAACTCATGTTTCGTTAATTTCTAAAGGTTTATATTAACATTTTTAGATGAATAATAAACTTATTATGTTTCTTATACAATAAAATTAATTAAGACTTAAAAATAATGATCATAAATAAAATATGCATTTTATGTGTCATTACATTTTAATCTTTTTTTTAATTATATTAATAAATCTTCAATAATACAATAAGTTTATATAAATAATTACAATTTTTTATTTTTATGTATTATCAAAATTAACTGAAAAATATATAATTCGTTATTAACATATACACATTTTTTATTTTAAAATATTATAATGTATAAAATCTTTAATAAATATTTTAAAATGTTTATTTTAAAAGTAGTATTTTTAAATCTTTGAAAATAAATTAATCTATTAATTATAATAAGTAATATTTTTTATTTCATAAAAATTTCTTATAATAAAATAAAAAATAATAAATAAATTATATTAAATAAAATTTTTTCTGAATTTTACTTTTTTAAAATTTTTTTAAGGACAAAAGAACAAATATGTTGAAGTTCATAAAATTTTTTAATGTTATAAAAGATTTTTCTATTTAATTTTTATATGTACAAGGAATTTTCTAACTATAAAAATATTGATAAATAAGTTAGAAAATTTATTTATCATATTCATTTTTTTAAATAATTTATTTAACAGAAGATTCTAATTAAAAATAATTATTATTTATAAGTATAACATATAAAAATATTATGAATCCTTAAAATAGTCTAATTTAAATCAACTGAAGGTATTCATTATTAAAACGAATGATTTAAACATTAAAAAGCAAATATTTTTTATCAAATATTAAAAAACAATATATTTTCTAAAGAAAATAAATATTCAACAATTTTATTTTATCTATATTCAAGCAGGTATAATTGAATTTTTAGTCACTTGAGTTTTTTTGTTATAAAAAAATTATAATTTTTACAATGTTTTATTTATGGCTTATTATTAGGTAGTTATATAATGCTTGTTAGAGCTGCATATTAATTTAATTCATTATCATTTTGTTACATAATGTCTATTTTTTTCAAGCTTATAAAATAATTAGTTTTATCAGTCTATTTTTATTTATAGTCATGTATCATTAGTTATTTACCTCTAACTTAAACTTAAGATTAGACTTAACCTCATTCATTTATTGACTTTTATTACCATATTTAATTTTTTTATATAGAATTTTATGTCTAATTTATTGATATATTCGATTTCATTTCGACGAGTTATTATCAATTGTAGCTTTCTAAATTCATTTTCAACTTCTACACCAACTCATTCATATAAATAAATATACCTTTAAAAAAATCTTATTAGACTTTAATTTAAAATATTTATTTTTAAATAAAAAATTAATTTCTCTAATTCAATATTCAACATACTTTCAATTGGTGCATTTGTTGTTCGTGTAGTTCAGCTAATTGCCGCTCCTGGGCTTGATATTGTTGTCTCAGGATTTGTTGTTGAAGTTGATGCTGCTGCTGTAGCTGGAAACAAAGCCAGATACCTTAAGGGTGATGCTCAATTGGTTGCGTTGAATTTTGTATTTTCACGTTTAGAGAAAATCAAATTACAAATAGAATAAAAAAATAAATACTTCTTGTAAAATTTATAATTATTAAATTCTTTATGTAAATTTCATGCGAATAGGAAACTTGAAACATCGTGTAATTTCAAGAAATATTAATAACACCATTGTAAATTTTAATATGCGTTATATTACGAAATTTATCTACCATTGAAAATATACTATATAAGTGTTCTAATTATTAATTTTTTTTATTTATAGTTATAATATATAATTTTGTTAAGTTTATTAAAATTGAACTATGATAATGTTTCTTACATTTATAATATAAGATAATTTTTTTTTAAACAATACCTGTACAATATTATTAACTACTAAATAAACATTTAAAACTTATAAAAGATTTAGAAAAACATTTTTTTGTGCAATAGTAAACGTCTAAAATAAATATACTTCGTTTACAAAAATTCTGCAATATAAATACGAATATTAAACAGTCATTTTATCAGAATTTATTTTATTCAATTTTTTAAATGAAATTAATAACGTTTAATAAATTTGTTTGTAATGTCTTTCACCTATTTGTTAGTAAAATAAATAAAAAATAATATTAAGTGGTATTAAATAATTTTTTAAATGTAATTTAACGTTCAACTATTTATTATGATGTTTGCATTTGTAACTATGATATGATTGGTTTATTTTTTAACAGACCAGTGTTCACGCTTGCACATGTGTACACTCAGGTATATCTATAGATACAGTTCACACATTCTCTTTATGGAAACTCATAAAACTAATTGGTAACGATTATTGTTATATAAAGCAAATAAGAAATTAAATAATTTCTCAAGTGATGAAAATAATTTTTAATTATAATATCTAATATCGATTTTTAAAAATAAATTGAATATACCACTGGTGCTTAAAAAATTTATTCATGGACGAAAGAAATGAAAGGAAGTACATAAGCGTAAAAAGTAATTATTCTAATTAGCGACGTCCGTCAAGATCGTCAAGAATTTCTGTGCCTTTGGTCTGTATCACAGTTTTTTAATCTAGCTTAATTTCTTATCTAATTTTGTCGTGGAACGTTTTTCTTCGCAGTAATAAAAACAAGAGTCAATCATGTGCGTCATTCTGTTTTGTTCTTTTACTATCAAAGAACAATTTAATATGAAATTCAATATGAATATTTTGTCATTTTTAACTTCTGTATGTGTATATATTTATTTGTGTAAATTAGTTTAAAACTAATTTAATGAATAATTTAATCCTTTAATAATGAAATTCTTTTCACGTAAATTGTAAAAAATACTTTACATAAATACATTCAAGAAGATGATTCTCGCTTAAAATCAAAATAATAACCATGTATTGATATATTAAAAAATTTCATTATATTATATTTGATAATATAATTAATAAAAATGTATTGTATCTACCTATTACTAATATGATTTATTAGTACTTTTAAAACATTTTTATGTTTATCTAATAGTGGATTTCAGTTAAAATATATTAATTATAATTAAATAAATAATAAATAAATAGTTAAAAATTCAGTTAATTAAAACTCAAATGATGTAATAAATATAACTATGAAAAATTACAATTTATCAGGACATGCTAATTTTATTAAATAAGTTATAACAATTGCATTATAAGATTGTAATGAAAAAATCACAAATATCTATTTTAGTTAAAAAAAATTGTTTACATAATAAATTTTTGTTAAAGTTTTATTTTTCAATTAAACTTATAAATAAGAATAAGTAATAAATTATAAAAAAATTTTTCTTAAATAAGATAAAAATGGTTTTATTGTTTTATTTATTTATTACCTTTTTTAGAAATAAGATTTTTATGATTTTCTATTCAGAGAGAAATTATTTCTGAATTGAAGTTAGAATAATTTATATTTATATGTATTTATATTTATATGTAGGATGTCTATTGTAGAATGTATTCTAATTCGCAACGGAGAATTAAACAAGAGGATTTGCGTGCCTCAAGTAAACCTTATTTTTTGTACCACCTGTGTAACTATTTTTATTTATACCTCTTTTCTTCTTTACTTTTATGTTTTATTTTTTACAATTAAAATGCAATATAATGGAACATAGTAGTAATCTAACTTAATCGAGAATTAATTATAGTTAACTGGATGTTTTATCTTCATTTACAATGCAGATATTATAAAGTAATTTTGCTTATTAATAGTTGATACTAGAAAATAATTTTTCGCATGATGTACAGAAAATAGAAATCGAAATATTTTACGAGGAATATATTTTTTAAGTTTTTATTTGTTCTATTTTAGCTTATTGAATGATAATCTAACAAAGAATATACACCGATAAAAGCAAAAGTTGCATACCTACTGTAAAATTGAAGAAATCGTTCTTATATAACAATATTTTTATCAAACTAAGTTAGAATATATATTTGATTTGATTATTACAATTCATTTGATTTGATTATTACAATTCATGTAATATTAAATTTATTTTATAAAAAAAAAGTACTTTCAGTTCAACTAAATTTTCTATTACTCGTAAAGTGAAGAATTGAAAGCAATAAAATATAATTTCTTTGATTAAATGTAGTACGTGAAAATAAAGTTATGAATCAAACATACCTTAATAGAAATGAAGAACTTTATAGTACGGAGATCGTCTGCTGCATAAATTGTATGAGATAAGCGTAGGTGTATGCCAAATTTAAATTAAAAAAAAAGTATGCTGAATAAGAAGCATGATTGGGGTACTAACATCAAGCATGCGTCCCAAACCCGCATTTAATCTTATCATGAATTAACCCCAAGATCATGTAAATGTGCAATCAACTGTGAGGCTTTTGTTCATATCTTTTTGCTAAACCATCACTGCTGCCAATTAATCATCAATACTCGTGTATTGGTAAACATCTGTACGGTGGTTTTTTTCTTTGCATTTCATGCAAGTAAAACATAAATTAAATTATTTATTAATCTATATATATATTCTTTTGGCTACATTCTATTATAGTCGTCTTATCATAATTATTTACAGTGGCCAACTATAACAAAATTTCTTATCGTTTTAAATACACGTAAAAAATATTTCAGATAATTATTTGTTAGAAATAATTAATGCAACTTTTAATAAGAACTAGTTTTATAAAAAAAATAATTTTAAAACTTTTTCCATTTTTTTTTCAAATTAAAATTCGTGAAATAAATTAATTCTAATCTCGTATATTTTTCAATTAATCTGTGAATATACTAAAAATGTAAATAGATAAATAAAAATATTTGATACAGATTTTAAAAACCGACATAAAGCAATTTGTCAAAAGCTTTTTTTATTAAAAGGAAGATAGACTCGATGTACTAAAGAAACAAAATTGCTGAAACAAAAATATTTGATAAATAAAAAGCATAGGTAATTAATAGAAAACGAAGTAAGTGAAAAGTAAGTCTATCAAGAAATTATAAATTGACATTAGATTGTATATATAAAATAGAAAGAATAATTTGATAGAGAAAACAGTTATGAAATTTAATTATTAAAGAAAATCGAATAATTAAAATAAACATATATGATAAAAAAATATTAAAATATATTAAAATTTAATAAATTTTTTATTAAATATAATAATAGAAAGTAATTATAAATTATTATAATATAAGAAGTTGAAATTATCAATAAGTAAGAAAACCAGATCAGCATATCATAGCATGAAATATAACCATGAAAAAATGTAACTCGTGACTAAGTTAAGAAATATTTTGAATATGCTAACAAGAAAGTAAGAAATAATGAATATTAACATCTCTTTAAGACTTTTAAGATTCAATTATGTAAGCTATAATTAATTAGTATAGTTATAAGAAACTTATCGTGTTTAAAACAAAAAATAAAAATTATAGATTGTTATATAATAAACAATTTTTATAATAAAAAATACAGTTGTAATACTTGATAATAATAAGTAATAATAATTTATGCATTATAATAAAAGGATGCTATTTCAAAAAATTTTAATTAAAAATTTTCATTTATAATTTTTAAATACTTGATTAGAACTAAATTTTGTTAAAAGAGATAAAAATTAATAAAAATAACTGTGTATGATGGGAAATATGTAGATACTAATATAAATATTGTGGAATTATTATATCATTAAAGGTCTACCTATTTCTCCTATACTTAGTCCACGATTACTTTGTTAAGAATACACTAAACAAAAGCTAATTTTTATATACGTAATCCTTCAAGCGAAAGAGTCACCTCAAAATAGGTTAGATTTCGAAATTTCATTTTGAAAAAATGCATATTTTCGGTACTATACATACATTAACTTATTACACTTATAAAATTTAAAATCTGATAATGAATTTTAAAGACTCCGTGGAAAAGATTAAAGTTAAGATTGTTTTTGCAAAGGAAATCTCGTGTGTGGCCATAAAGTTTATAGATTGGAAATTGTTTGCCACAGAATCGCCATATTTATTTTGGATGTAGCAATTTGTACACCCTCGAGCTTATATCCTCAGAAACGCTGTGTTTTTGTCACAGCCCATTAGCTTTTCCATGAGTCAATCGTCGAAGATAGGTTAATTTACTTTATACTAGATTCCTTTATTATGGATATAATTTTTATTTTTTCACTGTTATACTGTATAATTAATTTACGATCAATCACTTAATTTTAATTACTTAATAACATCTATTCAATATTTTAGGATACTATTATTTTATAATGATATAAATATTAAATATATATTATGTAAATGATTACTTATTAAGATTTAATCACAATTTCTAAAATTTTAAGTTGCAAAAGTTTTTTTGAATATATAAAGATTTTATGATTTAAGGAATCCATAGAATGTATATTATACAAAATACTCTTTTTCCAAATAATTTATCGGTTTATTTTAAAAATTAAATCGTATCCTTAATTCATTGATTACTAGCTTCATATAAATATAAAATCCTGCAACTATGCAATAGGTATTATGTACATTATCTTACTACACATTCTGAATTATATTGTAGGTGTATATATAACAATGAATTCTTAAATAGAAAGCATAGTTGTATAAATAAAAAATCATTATTAATTAGAAATAGGTAAATTTCAAGTATAATAAACTTAAAACAATAAATTTATGTTGATATGTAATATAAATACGAACTTGGGTATCTTTCGACTAAAATATTATAAATCTAAAATGATATAAAATAGGTTTTAGGAATTTGAAACTCTAAGAATCATCTATTTCTCATAATCGTAAACACATGAAATTAAATTAATGAAAAATTAAGTTTAATTTGTAACATTAAAATTGTAATAAAACTTTTTCTATATTATGTAAAGGATATTAGTAATTATAAGTGCCCGCTTTATTGCAAGCCCCTTAATACCATCATCGTAGCTTGGATCGGATTAGTTCCTCTTTTTTGTCCAGGTATAATATTGCAGACTTGTGAGACATTGATAATTATACAGTTGTATTATTTGTCTATATGTTTACGGAAACAATTTTTCAGTTAATACAAAAAATGGAAAATTTACACAAAAAATTTACAAAAAAGTAGTAAGATGAAGGAACATATGAAGCCAAACGTCAGATAGTAGTTATAAATTATGAATTAAAAATTTTCAAAAACACGATTTTCGATAAAATAATAGAAATAATAAAATAATAAAATAAAAATAGATATATGGTTTTACCATATCGGTATTTATTTAAGAAATTTCCAAGTTTGCAATATAAACCTAAAAAAGTATTAAAAATTATTCAGTAAACAATTTTAATACAGAAGTATAATATAATAATATTTACAAAACAAATACTATTCAATTTTTCTGTATGATAAAGATTCATAAGAAATAAATTTTGTATCATTGCTTTATTAATTTAGTAGAGAAAATTATTTATCGATCTTTTCATATGTTTTGTTTTCATATGTTTGATGCTTTTTTTACAGTTTTAAGTATTTAAATACAATAGTTTTATTCAAAATATTATTATAATAAACTATTTATTGACGACAGAAGCAATTATTCCAAATGTGAAAAGCAAAATTTTTTTCACATGCATAAAACTATAAATGTCATTATAGAGCTACATTTTAATTGAAATTTTTTTTCTATTAAAACTTTGAATATTTTTAAATGTAAATTGTATATTTTACTATTTTATGAAAATTTATATGAATTATTTCCTTTATATTTATTATATTTTTATTTTTATTTTAATATTTTTTTATATTACAAGTATATAAATAACACAAAAATAAAACTAATATAATTTATAAATATGATAAGTGATAAATATACTATATTAAATATAATAATTTTACAAAATAAATGTATATATTCTTCATTGCTACTTAGAATACATTGTTTTCATCTAATTGAGGAAACAAATTTCTTATAATATAATAAAAGTTTAGTAACACATAATATAAGACTAGTAAAATTTTTATAAGAAATTTTTACAAAAAAAATTATATTGCATCAAACCTATTCATTTTTGTTTATCTTTAAATTATCAATTTTTAGATATTTTTAATAAAAATATAAATTTGATTATTCTTGTTGAAAACATTTTAATTATAGTATATTTTATCGTGATGTTTACATGTGTGTATATATATATTATAAACATTTTCTTTCAATAATTTTTCAACTTATATAATCGTTGAGTGTAATATATATGTATATATTACTTTATCGTTGATAATGAAAATGATATTTGTTTTTCCTTGTATGTGCGTGTGCGCGCGTGCACGTAAGTATTCATTGTGTTTGATTACGTTGTATTGATCTAAAAATACATTTGCTTAGAATATAGTGCTATGCAAAGGAATATAAATATTTTCTTATTTAATACATAAGGTTCTAATTTTAATGTTGAGGATTATATTCTATAAATAAAAATGTTTTTTAATTGAATAATTTGTGAATCATTTTAAAACATTATCATATACTTTAAACGTATAATCTAAAAGCTAATAATATTAGTAAAGCTAATAGTAGTATTACATATAATATTGTTTTTGTGATGTTTTTAACTGTATAAATAAAATGTGATACAGAATACCGGGTAATCATAATATCTTTGTTCTATAAAATAAAATTATTATAATATTGTTGTAATTCGGTAATTTTAGATTAATATATCTTCAGCCGATCGCAGCTTTAATATCATAAATCCTACTTTAGCTCAACAAATTTAAATATATAAAGAACTATGTAAACAACCCTTATGGAAAATATCAGACTTCTTCATAGATAAAACCATCGTATTTATTTGCTTTTAGTTTCGATAACCAATGGAATCATTGTAAGATTTCAGATTGTAAAATGACGGGAGAAGATTTACCTAATTTTTTAATGTAATTTTTAATAACCATACTTCCAATATTTTATATTTAAAAAATTAAAAAATTCAATATCTTTCAATATTATAAAATTATAAAAAATTTGTTATGAAATAATTTTTTAATTAATAATATATGAATTTTTTTGAATTTTAAAATATTAAACATATATATTCTAATCTTCGACATTTTTTATAATATTTATTTATTTTTAAAGATTTCATCTTCAACTACTAATTTTTCAGATAAAGAGAATTTAAATTTTTAGTCCTTTTCCGAATAATTATTTTAACTTTATGATATATTTCAGCTTTTTCAAGTAATAAAGACTTGTTAATTTAAAAAAAATATATATTATAATTAAACTATAATAAAAAAATAATTTATAACATGGCGGATACAATATAAACAATTTATGATGAATTTACTCTAGTCATAGACCATAATAACTGTCATTAAAAAAATTAATGAAACTTCTATTTTAAATTATTAGTTTAAATTATTAAAAATTTTAATCTTTCAATAATTGAATTTAAATGACTATAAAGTCAGTGATATATATTAAATATTTATTATCAAATATAGTTAAAATGTAAAAATCAAATCATATAAAATATTTTTTTTACTCTATTATATAAATTAAAGTATTTTAAAATTTTCAGAAAATTGTTTTTATGAATAAATTTTGAAATATTATACATAGAAAAAAATCTCTATTAAAATTTTATTTAAAATATAACATGACTTTTTTCATAACACTTTAAAATGCAACTAAATGTAAATAATTAATATAATCGTTATGAATTATTTTAATAAAGAGTTTTTTCATTTTAGAACGAGTCTAGAATCTACGTAGTAATATACAATTTGTACTGCGACACAATTTTTTATATGACTCTGATAACCTGTCTGTGGTTCATGTGTCGAGAACAAACGGTTTTAGAATCTGAATATTAACAAAAAAGTAACTTTAGGCCTACGGATTTACAAAACGTAATTGTTACCTAGAAAAACATCATTGTCCAAAATAATTTGCGAAGAAGAGACAAATAAAAATAAGTACGATGAAAAATTTGATTAAATAAAAATTTTTTAAAT
The DNA here is from genome assembly GCA_018907195.1 of Dolichoris vasculosae. Classification (NCBI taxonomy): domain Eukaryota; kingdom Metazoa; phylum Arthropoda; class Insecta; order Hymenoptera; family Agaonidae; genus Dolichoris; species Dolichoris vasculosae. The sequence continues at coordinate 2,005,386 of JACCHY010000002.1, read as the reverse complement.
ATAACAGTCAAGATCAAATAAAATTTGATTGAAATGTTGCTATATATGAAAAAACTTAAAAACCATGTAATCTATTATTACAGTAAGTAACTGTACAAAATTTTCTATTTCAGATAAAATAATAAAATCGCCGTTATATTAAGAAATAATATTAAGGACTATATACATATAAATCAATCACTCAAATTTGATATTAAGCAACTGATTACATCATCGCTAATTAATTTTTTCATGATTTTTAAACTTTTATTGAAATGGTTAGTTATTTTTAATTTTTCCAATGCACATTATAAACAAGTGGTTTTTTATGTGTAGCCATTTTAAGAATTGTGCTTTTAGTTTTATAAATATTTTAATTCATATCTAGTGATTTTTATGTATTTATGTAGTTAAAATATTTATAAGCAATTTATGATAAATGATTTAAAAACTAATTTCATTTAAAATAAATTAGAAGTATATATTAATTTATATAAAATATATTAATTTTCAGTCAATAAAATTTTTACTATTAGTTTTACAACTTTTTCTAGGTTTGTTTTATGAAGCACACAAATTATTTTATTATGTGTATAATAACAAAATAAGTATTTTTAAAAATTAAAATCAAAATATTTTAATGTAAACTGTATTATTTAGTAGCTATAAAAGCCGAATTCTCAGTATTTTGAACCTTCTTTTCTCAAGATATGGATAGATGAGTGTTTACTGTGCCTAACTAAGAGTAATTTTATAAATAAGAACTGCTAAGGCCAGTAAAATCTTGCAAAAAATAATGATAAATCCTTATAAAACAATTTGTATGTAGACATATCTTATCTCTTCGATAATATATACATACCATGACTTAAGATCCTGACGCAAATGAAAAGCTACTAAAATCACTTATCGCATCTATCTTGAAAATATATTAGAAACTTTTGTAGTTATTCTTTATAATGTTTTTTATTAAGAATACGAAGTTTTATTAATCATCAAGTGAATAATTATAAATTCTAATTAATTTATTTATAAAAATTTTTATAATTTAATAAATAGTACCTGAAATATAATAAAAATAAGTTTGCGATTAGTAAAAGTAATTTAAATACAAAAATAATATGATTCATTTATATATATAATTTATGTTTAAAATTTACAATTTTTTATCAAATTAATATGTATCTACTACGCAGGCAATATATAATTCGCGTAACTTTATTATAAATATTATAAATTCTTTTTTAATATAAAATAAAGGTTTTCATAAAATTATATTAAACTAAAATATAGAATCTTGATCATTTATATTTATGATATATACATATATATTATTTTTTTTACAATATGTAAGTACTTTATGTATTTCTAATAAATGTATTTATATAAAATTAATTAAAAAGTAGTTAATAAATAATTGTGTTTACGATTATTTTCATAAAAATTTTGAATTATCTTATTTTTTAAATTAGATTTTTAATATATTATGTAATTAAAATTCGTATAAAAATTCGCAGATCTACTGCATTACACCGCCTCCATTTTTTAAAATTGTGAAACATAATAAAATAAATAAAGTAGTCCTGAACTAGGATTGTAGTAAATAAGAGAAATTATGCAAGTATGTCTGATTGGGATTTCAAAATTACGCTTTTTTTCATTTAATCCTTTTAGTCTCTGATACTTTTCCGAAATTATAATTCACTACGATTATTCAACTTATAAAATTACATATTTATTATTTCACAAGTAGTAGAATTCTATAACATTTTCTATAACTTCCTTTTCTAGAATCATAGTAAAATGTTTTTCTCAAAATTTTTTTATTAATAACACTAAGAATCCATAGTTTAAAAGATATAAAACAATTATTAATTAAAAAATACAAAGAAAAAAAATATTTACTTCACATGTTTTTATTTATTATAATGAATTTTCATAGTATATATAATTTAAACTCTGCAAATAAATAATAAAAAAAGTTTATGAATGAAATTAAAATTTTTGATAATCTCTATACTTGAATATAAATAATCTAATCAGTGTCTTCATTTCTTTTAATTCCACAAATGTGGAATTTGAATGAAGAAATTATTATATCTAGTAATTATCTTATATTGAACTTATATATTTGCATATGAAAATTGCGTTTTAAAAATGTAATTAATTTGTCATTAAACTGGTAAAAAAGGTAAATTTAAAATAAAAAAAAATTTATGAACCAATTATTATAAAATCAAAATCCGTTAAAACTATTTTAAAAATAATTTAAAAATAAAATTTATTATTTTAGAGTGTAGCTTATATTACTTTAAAAGGTATTTATATAATTCATATCATTGCATTTATGAAGTAAATTATTTTGTACATGAAATTAATTTCTTTAATTTTTCAAATTTCGTACATTTTTTGGTTATATTAAAATAAATGAAACATTCGATTTGATAAAAATTTTTTTAAATAATGAATATGAGTGAATTTTTAAACTTTTGTACCCAGATAATTACGATTATCGAATACCAATGTCAAAAAGTTTTGTATTTTTATTATAACCTATGTTTAAATATATATCTATTATTTTAAACATTCAATTTAATTCTTATATTTATTTTAGAGTTATTTTATAATCGCTTATATTGATGTTATTACGAAAATGAACATATCATTCAATTTTTTTTTAACTTAATATCAGTTCAGTCAATTAAATTTATTTTCTTTAATGGAAAATTCTTTCTAATTATGAAATATAAAAGAATTATAAATAGGCAATAAATATATGTTTAGTATTTTTAAAATGTAATTTTTTATAGCAAATATTAGAATTATTATGAATTATTTATAAAAAAATCATAATAGTTTGTTAAGATATTTCAAGTTTCTCGATTATTTTTCATATGAAAATGGCTATTTATGCATAAAATAGAGACCCATCTTGAACAGTGCTTTTTTAAAATTTTATTTCTCTCGTTTTATCCTTTAGGTACAAAATCACTCATAATATTATAATCTCCAATGGTTATTCGATAAAAACAATTTAAAAAATGATTAAATAAACATTCGCGGGGTTGGAACATAACTACGCGAAAGAGCAAAAGAAACTCTATGATTAAGGGATACATTACCTCAAGTATTTTCTGTTGAAGAGCATTGCCGTGGAGAGCGGCTGCAGCGGCTGCGGCTGCGTGTTCCGCTGCGTGGTAGGCCCCTGAGGTGAGTGTGGCCGTGGCACCGGCTGCGGCGGCGAGCTGCTCCCGGGCCGATCTCGACATCGGTGAGCCTGGCGTATCTCGTGCCATGTCTACGCACACGAAGCACAAGCTAGACATAAGTTTGTTGCTACGAAAGGGATTACAAGTTCATCGTTAATGTACCGCCACTCTGTACAGACTGAAAAAGCTACTTCTCTGCTTTATTGAAACTCGTATTTTTCTATACCCTGGTATAGAATAGTAAAGCTGCGCATCCTTTGGTGCACTGTCGCACAAAGTTACGAAAATGAGGACGTCCCAATTTGTCTCCCCTTAATTTGAGCTTACGTGAATTCCGTTGCACATGCTACAGCTATTTTGAAGCGTTGATAACTTGATACGAACAACAATGGTAACTTCAATTTTAAAGTTTACTATGGAATGGAAAAATGTAGGATTATTTGCAAAAAATTTGACGATAAAAATATTATATTTACATGTAAGAAAGGCATGAAGATACTAAGTGTCGGTTCACATTTTTTTGTAAGACGAACAAAACTCGGTTTTAATGGCGGCTTCCTTTTGAGTTGCCTCATCGTTTCTTATTCTTTCTTTTTATTAATAAAGATATACTAACCAGAACTTCTCAAAAATTGGCCGCATTGCATGTGTACATATGCATAACAGCCGTTTATATATTCTTTTATTTATAATATTAATCACGTAGCGGCTTAATTTTTCTCTTGATAAATTTCTTTTTTTTCTGGATTAAATAGAACAAGAAGTTTTTCTAAACTGACAAATATTTTACATCTCCTACTAGATCGAATCGCATTCATTTGAAAAAGTTAATAATCTTATTGTGCGTAAGAATCTTGTCTCGCAATTACGACATGTTATGTTGTCTTGAAAATACAACAAATTTTATTACGCAGAAGTGCTTTAACGATTATTTTTTCTTTTTTGGATATTCAAACACAAGAATAAATCTCTACATGGAATCAACAAAGAAATGATGAAAAAATGTTAAAACTAACGGGCTAGAAATTAAGATACAAGGATCAAATGATGATCTGCATAATCTTCACGTAAAAAGAGGTTAAAACCCAACTAAAATTGACTTATACTACGTGTCATAGTAACAAAATGAAGGTATGTATTACTCTTAAAGTACCAGATTTCATATAAATTTTATGATAAAATCATGACCGGCACTAACAAGGATCACTACTGAGTAGAAGAAGATTACCTGTTAAATTTTGAGACTCTGCCTATTACGTATATACTTGTATATGAAAGTTTGAATATGATAAGAGGGTAAAGAATATGTATGCAGTGATATCAGAGTCTATATAAGAATAATAATAAAATGAAATTCCTAAATGAAAGAAATTGAAGAAGAAATAGTGTTGCAAAGAATTGCATAGATTCAGCAAATTTTATAAATATTTTCGTAAAATATAAATCCAAGTTTCTAAAAAAAACAAATATCGTTTATTTAATTTCTTCATTATTTATTTTAAACTAGATAATAATATTCAAAACAATTAATAATAGTTTTCATAACTATCATAAGTAAATAAAATATTACTTATTAGTTTTATAAGAATTTAATTCGAAAAAATGAATAAGAAAAAATATTTTTATATACAACATTTCTTAAATAAACCAAAAAAAGTTAAATTTATACAAAAATTTCTGAAACAATATAATTATTTTTTTTATTTCTTTTTGTATTGAAATTGTCATAAATTTAATTTTATATATGGAATTGTTGAATAGAATCTTTTGATTTCATTAAAAGAAATTTAATTTAAAGTTAAAAATGTAATAATAAATTCAATTTACTGAAAGAAAACTAACCAGTTTCTGACTTTTTTCACTTTACTATATAATTAATTCTTATGATAATTTAATTATACAATAGAAGATTTCAATTCAATTATAGATTAAAATATTTTTATTCAATTTACAATAAATATAACTTTTACATAAAATATATTTTGAATTTGCAATAATTTTAATGAATATAGTTAAAAATTAAAAATTCAAATATAAGAAAAAAAAATACTTTATCGATTACTAAAAATATTTTATAACTAAGTATATTTTACAAAGGATTGTTATTTATTCGATCATCTTTTTAAATTTCATTTTTGAAAATATGTAATTTAATGTACCTACAGAAAAATAATTTTATATTCGTACAATCAATAATGAGTCAATTATATATGTGTTTGTAACTGAGCTAGAAATTAAAATATAATTCGTCTGTTCTACAGTTCAATTGTAAATTCGAATATTTATTAATATAACATTGAATATGATAAATAAATAAAATGGAAACGCATATTCTATTTTTGAATAATTTGAATAAATGTATCGGACTCATCGTGTCTTATAAATTAATAATAAATTTATTTTAGTGTTTTCAACTTATAAGTCATATAATCAACATTGAATTACGTCATACATCATTAATTAGTTACTGTTTAATATAATTTATAATCCTCATATGTAAAATCGATTGTGAATCATCGGATTATTTTTTATTTTTGATTACAGAGAAATTTTTTAAGAAGCAAAAGCAGTTTTCAGTCCATACACATCACAATTTTCGTTTATTTTATAAATATTTATTATTCCTTATTTAATGTAAAGTGCTTTACACTTTTTTAATTCAAAAGTTTTTTATTTTGATACCATTTTTTATTATATTGATGTTTCGGTAAATTAAGTACATTCTAAACTAGTTTGTATTAAAAACGATTGTATCTGAAGAATATTGTTTTATACGTATCTATCCAAAATATAATTATGTCAATGCAGACTATTAATTTCAATTTTTGAAGAAATTTAATTATGAAAAATTTAAACAATAATTTTCTAACTATATTTTACATGAAAATTATTTTTTGCATTATAAAAAAAGATTCAAGAAATTGTACAAGAATCAAACTGTCTTGGATTATATATATATTACAATTTTATTATATTTCTATTATAAAAAAAAATATTTTAAAGTTAAAAATGACCTTTTTGCTGCAAATGAGTAAAAGCAGACGAGATTTCCACACTCCTATACCCCACGTCTTCTGAAACAAATAGAAAAGTATTAATAACTTTAAAATATCTAATTTGATGTCAAATTATCAAAGTATTTTAATATTCATAAATATTTTATTCTAATGAAAATGTTAGTACAAGTATTCCAGTTGATCATATATATTAAACAGATTGGAGTAAGTAAAATTTTTAATTTATTAATTTTGTTGTTTTAAAAAAAAATTATATAATTTTCTGATTGACGTCAATATAATGAGATATATAAATAATATTATTACAAATTTTATTAATTATTACAACAAGAAACTGAATGTATTGTCACAATGTTGTAGCAGTTTATTATGATTTCTATAATGATCTCATATATTACGATTTGATTGAAGTTTTACTTACTATTTTATTTTTATACTTATAAGATTTGTAAACAATTTGTTATTTATTATTAATAAGGTTAAGTATAATTTTTCGACTTATATTAAATATAAAATAAATAATTTAGCATTTTTACTAACATCTGTGATGAACTTGTATATAATAACTTAAAAAACAAATCTAACAATATATTTAAATTTATATTATTATGTGTTTTTGGCGATGTTTTATGATTATGTAAACGAAAGAAATTATGAAATATTATGAATTAATATAAGATTAACCATATATTTCAAAAAATTTTATCCCAATTTGATTGATAAAAAATAAATAGACATATAATCAATTATAAATTCTCGAGTTTTTTATTAGAATTTAAATAAATAAAGCAAACAGTAATATATTCTAAAATAAAATTTTTGTATATGATTGTGTATATAAACTATTTGATACCAAATTATAATACGGTATGTACTATTATTGGCACTAATTCTTTTTTATACATAATAATTTTAAATAAACAATTTACGATAAATAAGATAGATAGCAAACATTTTTTATTATAGAAAGGAACTCTAAATTAATTGTCTTACTCAATAAACTATTATGATGAACTTACACAAAAATCGTTTTAATGATTGAACAATAGATAGATGTATATATTTATTAATTTAAAAAAATATAGTGGTTAGATTTCTTTATTTATATAGGAATTTTTTAATATCAATTTGAATAAATATATTTATCGTCAATTAATTATATCGATAAACAAAAAGTTGTAAAAGAAAATTATATAAATAGTTAAAAAAAATACAAATGCACATTTCAATGTTATTTTTTTCTGAGGAAAAACAACCTTCTAAATTAAATTATACAATACTAAAATTAATCTCTAAATTTTTTTTATTGTTGAATCACTGGCTTTTTAAATTAAAATTTCATAATAATTTATATTATAATTAATTTTATAAAATATTTTTTATAATTATAAATTAAAAGTTAGTATAAATTAACTTTATTAAGTATTATAAATTTAATAAAAGTAACTACTATCGAACATTTTTAAATTTTTGTACATTCAAAATATTTCTAAAATTTTATAATTGTAATGTTAACAAATTTTTAATGAATTTTTTAATGTGAAATATTTTTTAACGTTATCAAGAGCAATTAAACATGCGGAATCATACTCTTATTATATATCCTTGATTTATATATAAAAATATACAATATGTGATACATATAATTTATTTATTTTATATAAAATATATATATTTTATAAAAATACATAACTTCCTTTATTTTGTAAGAAATTGGAAAAGATCATTGAAAATTATATATAACTTAAAAATAAAAAAAGTATTAAGATTAATAATAATAGAATAAATTTATATTTTTCTCCAATTTTCATATTATTCAATTTATTATAAGAAAAATAATTTCTAAAATTTTCAATATTGAAGAAAAGAAGACTAACAAAATTTTTATCTAAATTAATAACAAAATTGCCACTATCAACGTAAATTTATGAGATTGTATACGTATTTTCCGTTACTTTCAAAAGTTTAAAAGAATCAAACAATAAAATAATGAGCAAAAATACAATAATTAGTAATCAATCGTGTGAAAAGTACAGACAACGTATACGCAGTAACTTTCAAATCACATGTTAAGAATACATGTGTTAAGAGAAACGGCATTTAGAAACAATTTTTACATAACAAGCGATGCGGTAATGCAATAAAAGATTAAAAAAGTATCATTTTTATTTATAAAATTTACTTTTATAGCCGCAAACTTGCGCGCACGTATAATCATAATAAAAAGACGAAAAAAAGAATGCCAAACAATGGTGTCACAGTTCTGATAAAATGAAATGAAAGAAATCGAGAAATTTGTGTTTTTTCTCCACTACAATCTTGTAAGTTGAAATAATAAAATCATTTGTATTTTTATTGAAGAAATAAGTCATCAATAATTTTATTGCATTGTAAACATTTCATGTTTTCATGATAATAAATGAAAAATTAGTTGAAATGATACAGATTGAGTATTTAGAATTTCTAAACTTAAATTTTTATAATATTGGTTTTGGATGTTTGAAAATGTATTGTTTTTCCTAGATGTATTCATTAGTAATAAAATAGTATGGTTCATATATATTAATGCTAAGTAATTCAAGGTTTTTAAAAATAAAATTTAATTTATAAATGAATATTATTCGTAAACTAAATAAAGTGGAAAAACAATATGTAGTAGAAGCAACTTAAATGCTACCTAAATAAAAAAATATATTCGGATATAAATCTTTAAAATATTTTTAAATATGTTTTCGTAAGTAATTATTCTATTAAAATAAAAATATCTTGCATAATATTTTTTCCATACGAGTTATTTTTTACTCTCTTTTATTTCATTTAATAATCAAATAAAATTTTAATGATATTTGAAACATTTAATTAGTTATTATAATTTAACGCTTATATAATGAAAATGAGAAACATGAAATATTTGTCTGTTGCTTTTTTTCAAATTATTAACAAGGAAATGAATAATTTATGAAAATATATTATTTTCAAGAATAAGAACTAAAGTTTGAAAAAATTGAATGTTTAAAACAAAGTTAAAATTTGTATACCAGTTTTAGAAAATTAAATTTCTATAAAGTAGATAATTGTTTAACTTTTTGAATTATATCATAATTTATTATTATATATTTCAATATACATGAATTTTCAAAACATTAAATTTTAATAATTTCTCTAATAATTACAATTGATAACATTTAAAAGTATCTTTCTGATTCTGTAAGTATACAATTTTTAGTAGATGTTACAAAATGATCATGAAAAACCAAGTGGCGAAGAAAAAGCTTCTATTTCTCAAGTGAATCTTAAGCGATCCAGACACTGCAATAAGACATACACGATTAGCCCTTGAACTTCCTGGTAGTGTCGAGGCAATGATCAATATTAGGATATTTTCACGATAAATGCGATAACAGCATCGACAGGTAGTTCGCTTTTTTTATTTTTTCAATAAAATTTAGTTTCTCATTGTCACAACAACACTACTGATTATAAAATTCATCTAAAAATAGCTTGAACTTGAAACTCTATTGTAAACTTCCGAATACACATGTAAAAGGGAAGAATAAAGAATTTCCATATATTCTATCCTTATGTTGCTACTGTTCTTCACATTGATACATATAATTTAATAATTACTTTTTAAATTCAAATTAAATTTGATAAAACGAAGATTTTTATTACTATCTCAGATTTATAGTTTTGTAACTTTGCAGACATTCTTCTATCAATTATAAGTTTATTTAAATATAATTAAATTTTATACTATTACATTTATTATAAGTTATATTAAATTATAGTAAATTCAAATAGAATGTTTATTTTAATATTCTAGTTTAGAAATTTGTATATTCAAGATAACGATACTTTTCGAAGAGAATAAAATGTTTACTTTAATTTATAATTATTTTTAGAAGAACTTGTAAATAATAGTAGCTGGAAAATTAAAATAAATATAACAATTACTATAAAGGATATAGTAAATAATATTAATTCATTAATTTAATAAAAATTTTTAATCTAATAAATCTTTATAACTTAAATAATATACATTATTTTATAGAACAATAGTTTTTAATTTATGATTGACTTACTGAAATAATTACATTATACTTACCATTTAGCGTTACAAATTTAATTAAAATATTTAATAAAACACTAAAAATATAAAATTATATTATTTTGATAAACATTATAAATTTTGTCTTATGTAAAATAAATATAAATAAAATTATGTTAAAATTACTATTATGAAATTATAAAATGATAATTTACTATTTTTTTATTTTATCTTTACTTCTTTATGAAAAAAATACTTCAGAGAAATAGATTCAAGTCAACATAAAAAGCAAACATTTTTATGAGTCAGCAATTCTTCTATTTGTTTATTTTTATCCATATACCTGATATTTCATTAAAATCATGAATCGCCAACTACATATTCTAATATTATTTGTAGATGAAAAAAATTGCATATTACATATTCTAATATTATTTTGTAGATAAAAAAAATTAGTTTATAAACCATAAGTTTATTTATTAAAATTTGTAATTTATATTATAATTATCCTCCATATTTAAGATTTTTATTTATTAGAAACAGCTGAAAAGTTAATACGATTTTGTTAAAAAATATATTTAATTATGAAAGAATAAATTTATTATAATATAATAATGTAAAGCAATCCATAATAATTTTCTGAATCACTGAGTATAAACGTAAAACAAATTTTAATATAATAAAAATCTGTTTGTATACACATTTTTTATATTTTACATAATTTAACTTTTTTATGAATATTTTTTTTTAATCTATATACTTTTTTTTTAGAATATATAATTATATATTTAAATATTAATCTAATAAAATTTTTCATTCAAATTTTTTTCTTTTTTATTACAAAAAAAGCAAAATAAATTGCGCCTGGTAGATTAATATTTTTAAAATAATTTATTATTGATTATAATAAAAAATTAAAACCATAAAAATATATATACACTAAATTAAAATATAATTAATAAAAATATATGTACAACACTAGTTTATTTATAAAAATTGCATAATAGTTTTTGTACAAACTAGTGTCAATTTCACGTTTTTTAATTAACGTAAATATTCATTTACACAATAATTATTTTGAACAAAAGTTGATTTTTCGAGTAAAATTTAAATTATATTTTCAAACACGAATATTGATATTGTTAATTAATAAGATAAAGATTTACTAAAACCTGATTCAAAGTACAGAATAAAAAAACGATGTAAGAGGCAAAATAACGATTAATGGAATTTATTTAGCATCATGTAATTCTTTAAAAATTTCATTGCATTTTCTTTTGTGGTAAAAAATGTTTTTAATTTGAACATTCAATTTAATACTATTTAATTGTAAAACAATATATCATATTCTGCAATTTATAAATTTTATCTTATCAATTATTGGCATACTTAATTAAATTTTTTGTATAATCTATATTATAATATTTTTCATAAGGATAAAATTAATGATTTTTTAAATATGTAATCTTTTCATAACTTAATACGAATCAATAATAAAAACTATTCAAATTTTTATATTCATATCCCAATATTTAATACAACATTTATAGCCTTAATTTACCTTTTGATAGTACAACAAAAAATAATAAAAATGAATGACGATATTATTATTTCAGGAACTAGTGACTGCATCATAAACTTCATTAATATCATCTAAAGAAAACTGATAATTATTTGTAGAAAATAAGTTATTTAAAGAATAAATAATATTTCTTCAAGTTTACCAGTTAATTATTACATGATTAATTTTTTTATTAATGCCACACAACGAGCACTACATCAGCTTAGTTAAACGACACAAGTTTATACTTGCGACGCAGTAATATACGTAAGACACTTTAAATGACGATCAGTAATATAGTTTTTCACTGCTGCAAATACTAAATATTTAAAAATGAAACTAACAGTGTCAATTTAACGAGGGTTGATTTGCATATTAATCACTGGACATATATTAAACTTGAATTTTTAAATTATTTCCTGTAAAGCGAAAAATAGTGAATAACGATAATTAAATCGATTAAACTCCCATTACTAATATTTATTAAAAAATTTCATATTTTATTCAAATTTGTTCAAATAATTTAATTTAATATATAATTCTCCGAGCATTTTTTTTTAAATGGATTTTTGTTTTAATAAAATTTTTTAATTCAAGATTAAAAAGAAAATTTTCGTATAAAATATTATACATTTATGTGAATTCTTGAAATTTTTCTTATGCATGTTAAGATGTAATTTTAAATAAGGAAAAAAGGTTGCGATGAAGACAAATTTAAATAGTGAGTGACAAATTTATATATAAAACATACACATATATACAATTATACTGACTGAATACATTAATATATATTCGGAAATAAATTTTTAAAATTCCATGCTTTATCTAATATATATTGGTTACAATAATGATTTAATCTCATTACAAAGTATCATGCTCTTGATTCTTAAATCAAGTTTATCGAAGAATATCGTGTTGTAGTTATAAATATTTGAACTGCGCTAACTTATCATTACCCATTACAAGATAATATTACAAGAGAATATTTATTTTCAAAGTAACTATATGCACAATTCCAACTTTTCTAATACATTGTCTACAATAACTATTACATATTTATGTGAGCAATTGACAATTGAACCTATTAAAATATTTCCATAAATTCTTATTTATATTAATTTTTTTCTTAAACATTTTCTTAGATATTATATTTTCTAAAAATTAAAAATACTATTATAAATATTACGCAAACAAATGTATACGAATTGAAACTTTCCTGTACTCATGTGAAGTATAAAAAATTACAATCGTAAAAATGCGCGCGTGCGATAGTAGCTGAATGCAAGAGCTTTATTTATTCGTCAGAGGTCAGCATGTATTTATAGATCGGAAAAAATTGAATTTCCGCACTCGTGCGCATACGACACTGACTCTGGAAAAATCGTTATGCAATTAAAACCTCTGCCTGCGCGCGTGTTAACACTCTAAAGATTACGACTGCGTTGGGTAAATATAGACATGTTTATTGACACGAATTATTATTATTTGTTCCTATGTAAGATAATAAAATCTAGATTTTCTTTATCTATAATTAAATACATAAATAGAAACTAATAGGGAAAGATATATTCCTTTCTTTTTTTTACAAAAAATGATGGATTGGTTAAAATATGTGTATCGATTTGTATAATGTTAATAGTCGTAATGAAATTTGCGTGCACGAAACTTATAAATCCACAGCCATTTCCAAGAAAATTATTTTAATAAATAAAATTTGATAGCTTCATTAAAATGATCTATCATGTATTTTAATTAAAATTCTATAAAAAAAATTTATAATTTAAAACAAATTGTTTTGAAGGTAACTAATATTTCTTAAATAGATTTTTGTAACACTTTTATTAGATGTAGTTTGTAAATTATGAGATTAATTTATATAATATATATGTATAATTTAATTTAATACATTTGAAACATTCATAATAGCATTTTTTGAAAAATTAGTACGTTAAATATAAGTGATAATTTAAAAATATTAATTTAAAAATTCATAATGAGTAGAAGAACTAAAGTAACATGAAATTTCATTTTTACATTTCCACACTGATGAATGGTCTCATTACTTATAAAAAACGTGTTCATGATTCATATCCTAAAATATTTCGCTTTTAAAATTGTTCATTATAATTCTCATTTACGTTGCAGGATAATTTAAAAGTTTACTCAATTTTTAAATACCAAATAAACAATTTAAGTCAAGTTTTTTTAGAAAATACAATAAAGTTATAAATAAAATAAATAAAATAAAGTTTCATTAAATATAATTTTGTGTTTATTTTATAATATATCAAATTTAAATGACTTAAGATGATACTTTTTTTAATTTAAATAGATAAAGTATAATAAATTCTGAATTTAAAAAATATATTTTTAAATTGATCTCTTAATAATATATTATCATAAATTTTTAGTAAATAAATTTAAATCCCCCTCTCTCGATCTTTGTATATATACTACGTTTAAATTTTGCTTAAATATCAAATATGTATATAAATAAATATTTTTAAAATATACGAACCATTAATTTTTGTATCAAAACAATCATTTTTTCTACAATAATTACTTCTAAAACAGCTTTCGTTAATAGTTTCCATGACTGGCTGTTTTATCAATTACAATAAGAAAAGGTAAAACTAATAAGACGTAAACGTATACATTCGGAAGTGTGTAGATAAAACTATCTGATAAGATCACTTGCAACTTGTTATAATATACCATTGCATTTCAATATAAAAGCAATAAATTGTAATGGAAAATATATTATGAATTTAGTAAAATAATCTTAATTGGATATATTATTATTCCTTAAGATTACCTTCAATTACCATTAATACAAACATGTAACCATTCAAATTTCTATTATTTTATTTATTTTATTCTATTCTTAGTTTTAATAATAAGTATTATTGTTATTATTGATCTGTCTTAATACCATCCAGTATTTATAAAATATACAAACACAAATGTAAATACGTAATATACTATGTGTTAATTTTGAAAAATTTTAACTTTGTTGTATTACACATTTTCTATAACTAAATTCAAAAGAAAAACAAAATTATTAAGAATAATTCTAAAACATTCTTTACTAAGCACATGTTATAACACATTTACTTTATCGATGATGCAAATTACATCCTATGTCATTATACTATATATATTTTGAACAATCCTTCAAATTTTTATTTCAAATGTGTTTTTATTTCTAAAAGTTAAAAATACCTTTAGTAAATATTAAAATAAATACATTAAATGTATAATTAACTTAAATAGTTCAAAAATTATTTGTATTGTTCAAGATGTTTCTTTAAAAAATTTAATGATATATCCAGTAACGTATTGTGCAATTGTTCATTAACTATTTCTTTTTATAAGAAATACAAAAGCATAAGATAATTTACAATATTATAGGTATTATAAAAAAATTAGAATTTAATTTTAAAAACTTTAACATTTGGTAATATTAATATAGTTGACCTTTGTTACAGAATTATTTTCAAGATGACAAGAAATATATATATATAATCAATATGTGAAAATTATAATAATTGTTTTTTATTAAAAATCGTTTATAAATAAGTCTTTTTATATAAGTATAAAATTTGAAGCACAGAGAAATAAAAAATAAAAAATATACATTATTTTACTTAATAGATAATACAAAGTTAGAATTATATAAAATATAATTATATAACATATAGAATTAAAAAGAATACCTAGGTTAATGCTTATAATTGCTTTTTAAAATCTCTTACTACTATTTCCATTGTTTAATCCAAAACAGAGAATAGATATAGAGCACCATCGACGTTAATATAAAAGAAAAGACTGCAGTTTCGAAGAATGATATTATGCACAAGGGAATAATTAACATTTAAACTCGAATAACTGAGAAAATAGAAGATGAAATACACGAACACCTCGTTTCGAATACATCAATGCCAAATAGCAGCAAAACATTGCAATAACGAGAATAATGAATTGTAGATTCAGATAAATATCGGGTAACTCGGTGTCGATTTGGATAATACATAAACACTAGGATCCGTAATTCATGGCGCAAGAAGCCCAGATTTTAGCAACTTTAGAAGAAATAATGCAAAAAATAAGAGTAGCTATTTTGAGGACAACGACCATTGAAGTCACTTAACCTACACAGTACTATCGGCAAATATAAGAATAGTTTGATGGTAGGGGAAGTTACGGTCGTGGCCGTTTTCGTGAGCAATGACATATCGAGCGCGTAATGGAAGCCACAGTCGAAAACAGCGTTAATTTGATGACATCTTGTCAGACAATTCTGTAACGGCCTGATCAAATCGAAAAAAATGTTCTATCATCTGTAAAATTTAAGCCTAAGTCATCCAAGCTAGGATGACAAGTTTAGACATCTTGAGCTCCAAAACAAAATTTTTTCATTCCACATTGAATCATGAATTTTTTTCTTTTTTTATGTAACTTATCATCTTTAATCCAACTCCGCCGCAAATATGCATTTTTTTTATTATTTAGTCGCATGAAAAGGTTTTCTCGCTTTAAAATCTTCTGATATATATTTCAATAACTCAAAATATAGAAGAAACTCCTGTATCCAAAATATAATACGCTCGAATAAAAACATCCTCTTAACTATTAAAATATTAGCTTCTAGCAAAATATTTATAAACTTATAATTTAAATTTTAATATTCTATTATAAAAAATAAAAATTTTTTTTTTAAAAATCGAATTTACTCTTATAAAATAAATATAGTATAAGATAATTAAGAATTATTATATAGAATTATTATATTAGATCATTTTAAAGTACATAAATTATATATTATATAAAAAACTGATTAAAGTTTTTTTTTAAGTAATCAAAAATGAAAAAATTTAACTTAAAATTAATAATATCTTGATGCGCTAATATAAAAATTAAGAATGAACTTTTACTCGGAATAAAAGTAAATATTGATTGATTTCAATTTAATCAACTTGTAAATTTTTCGCGTTTGCGCGCGCACGCAAGTATGTTAAACTTATTTAATAGAATAAAAGATTTCATTTTACGATTCAATTTTTGATAAAATAAATTTGCTACATACATTTCAATTCACTTATAAATTCCTTAGTGTATAAAAAAATTTTGTTGTTTCAATGATTGAATCATCGGTTGTTAACCATAATTGAAAATATATTTAAATATTTAAATGATTATTAAATGTTTAAAAAATATGTTTACATTCAAGAATAGCTTAAAATTAAAGGTAAACTAAAAAAAAATAACGGATTTGTGTGTAAGAACGTGAGTATTTGATAACGTGCACGACAAACTTTGTAGAAGATGACGTTGATTCGTCTGAAAGCTCATTTCTTTCTTTGAATTATGAGAGAAATCGAGTGTATTTCCAGTCTCAGGCTCTCATTAAAAGAATTATACAGGGTTTAATGAATTCACGATGTAAAAAAGAAGAATTTTACAACGTCTCCCACGCGGAGCACATCTTTCCTGCACACTCCGTTTTCCCGCAACATATGAAATACAACGCCTAACGTCGACACAAGCTGTGTTACCTTTGTCTCCCTTTGTGTCGGATTTAGATCTGCGGACGGTGGGAGATCTAAAAATACGACGGCCGCTGGCCCGAAACTACAAGCCTTATTTCTATACAGGCGTTATTTCCACTTATCAAGCAAATAGATGTGCTGCCGGCACTGTAACATATGCAAGCTTAAGAGTGCATGCCAGCGTGAGTGTCGTTGTATCATATCCTGATACAGTGTTATACTGTTCATGTCAACTTATCAATTTTACTTTTGAAACGTTTTTTTACCTTTTCGATATCATTTTATTTATGCATCCCCAATAAAATGTAGCATGAAAGATAAAATTTTTGAGAATGAAAGGTTAGTTGATCGAGAAAACTATCGGTCTAACTAGTCTAAAAATGAATTAATCTTTTTTTAAATAATTTTTATTGCAATTTATTATTTTATTTTTTCACAGTATAGTGAAATAATATACTAGCGACAATCTAACCTGTAAAAAAGTATTCAAATACTAAAGCAAAAAACTTAAAAACCAATAATCTGATAAAAAATTTAATTCTTTTAAAAATAATTATCTATAATTATATTTTTAGTTACAGATTATAGAATAAGTGTACAAATGTACAATTTTCTATCGAGATGTAATATTCAACTGTTATTTATTTCAATTATTATGTATATATAAAAGTTAGTAAAATTAAGAAAAAATTCAGTATTAGAAGAATTATTATTAGAATTATTATAAGAATATAAGTATTAAGAAGTATTATTCATCTTAGTAAAATTTTAAAATCAAGTCTCAACAAGGTAAATTTAAGAAATTTGAAAAGTATTTTTCACAATAATATATATTTTTTACGCATAGTTAATATTAAAGAATATTAAAACTAAAAAAATACATACAAAATTTAAATAAATAAATGAAAAATATAAAATTTGGAATTATAATTATTTAGTATAAAAACAAAAACAAAAGAAAAATTTAAACCATGAGTAATATATAATAACTTAAATAAAATAAGTAATTTTATATTTTGGGGTTATATTTATTCAAAATTGATTATCAAAAAATGAATATAAAAAAATATTCTTTAAATATTAGTTTTAAAAAGTTTGTATGATAGTTTAAAAAATAAATTAAATTTCTTTCGCAATATTCATATTTCAATTATTTAAATTCTATTAAATAAAAGTTGAAGAATTATATTATATTATATAAAACTATAAAATATTTATTTTACAAAAGAATTTGTTACCGTACATAAGTTTCTTTACATATAAATAAAAAATAAATAATTAAAATATATTCATTTCTATCAACACAGAATGCATTATATTTTAGTATAAAAATTGTAATCATTATATGCACTCATAGATAATTTACCAATTATCACAAACATTAAATATTTTAATTATCTTTTGCTCGAAAAAATTATAATGAAAAATCGTCGCCACCGTGCGGTAAATTAGGATCGATTGTAATTTTCAAATTACAAAGGGAAATCGTGAGATTGGCATTATCTGTTATTTTTTCCGTAAAAAAAAGAAAGTAAGGAACAGAGGATCGACGAATGATCAATATTTATAAAACAGCAGCTAAGGTGCATTTCTTCCTAAAGTCCTATAAAAAACGCAATAAGGATAAATGAGATGTTCTATATTGGAATTTTATTTCGTGCTCACAGAGAAAAAATAAAAATAGAGCCAGGGTGAACAAGCCAGACAGGTAGGCTTTTGGCAGTTTTTGGCTGATCGCCATATCTCTAACATTAGCTGAGTGTTGTTTTTATTATTAGATTGTCATTTGTGGATAACAATTACATCGAACTTACATACAATCTATTTTCGAATCTTTAATAGACCAAATTCTTTTATCCCGCTCTTTATGGTACATACAGAATGATCGATTTGAAACCTTTCGCTAATTCAAGGTCTCAGTACCCTATTCGCTAAGTCACCGGATTAACGAGTCTTTAACCGCAAGCTTTTCATTTCACTTGGTACATACGTGCTAACTTATGCGAACGAAATCATAAACTTTTTTAATCACCAATTCTAATCAAATTGATACCACTGAGTCGTAGTTGGTGAATAATAACCTTTTCTTATTCAAATAATAATCTGTAAGATTCCAGGAATTCATATTTTTCCAAATGTAAAATTTTTCTGATTTTTAATTTTAATGAAAATAAATAATATTATTTCAAGAAGAAATGATAATTTTGTACAAATATACTAATAATAATTTTTTAAAGATTCGATATTCTATTTTCTCGATGCTCTTATAATAATAAAAGTATCATAAACTTGAGAATTTTTTGATGTATTTTAAATTTTCGAATACCCTGAAAATTTATTTAATTTTTTCAAATATAGGTTTTAAAAATATGTTTTATTATACGTTAAGCAATATTTCAATAAATGAAATATTTAATGAATTTCAGTATTTAAAAACACTTATAAAAATATGTAATACATATAACATTTTTTAGAGATATAGATTTCATTTTAATACAGTGCTCTGTTAAAATGGAATATTTTTAAGTAATAAGTTAATAATGAAAAGTAAAAAAATTTTTTATTCAAAATTTATAATTAAAATATTTAATAACTCAATAAAAAAAACACTGGTATTTTAAATGAAAATAATATATTTTAGTATGTTATTTTATTTTTAACAATAGAAGTTTCGTACTTATTTGATAAACTACTCTATTAAAAAAAATTTAACAAAATTCTCATTTCGTTTATATTTGTAAACAAAATACTTTTGAAGAACAATAAGCAATTTTCTACTAGAGTTTCTATTTTTAAATAGCAAAATCTATATATAAAATACTTGAAGATTTAAATTGAAAGAATATAATTTTGACAACTATATAATAAAGATTCGCAAAAGATGGTGTACAGAGACATACCTAGTTGATTCGTATGGTGCATATCGTAAATGATATCATGATCCGGGGCCATATACCTCTCGTCCACCTTTGCAAGCGTATGCTCGAGATGAGAAGTCGGAAATCCCTTATTGTCACTTTGAATATTAAAAATAATATGGCGATATAATTTCTTTTATATCATTTAGTAATTGTCTTTTGAGACAGCTCAATCCTTGGTGATTGTTACTTCTGCAGAGGCTGTAGATGGAAAAAAAATTGTGACATAGCTAACGGTATTTTTTAATGAATTGTCTATTCGAGAACACTGAAATTGAAGAATGACTCAAGATTCTTTTATTTTACCTTATATTGCGATTATTTATTTCTCATTTTTTTACTTATGTGTCTCTTTTATCCATTCTTTAAAAACTACTGTCCTAAAATTGATATAAAGGAACATTGCTTTTATAAACTTATATAAATTTATAATGCAATAATATTTATTTTGCTATTAAGAAAATGATTTTTGTTAAAAACATGCAAACTCTAATTGTCTAATAGTTTTAATTTAAAATTTGTAACTAGTGAAATAATGTCAATAAAATATAATTCAGTACATTTTTATTTTATACTATTCCTTATAATATAAAGCAAATTCAAATTATGTTTTGATAGAAATCAAAAATATATTATTAATGCATGATTAATAAAACTTATAAAAACAGTTTTAATTTACAAAGAAATTATTTGCATAATATAAAATTAATATTCGTTGTTGTTCATTATATGGTTTTATATTGATGAAATGGAAATTTCTATTGATACACAGACGTTTTCTTTGATTGTGTACAGTTAATTAATAACAATCTTCCATTAATAAATTTATTCTCATTCTCTTAGAATTCTCAAACAAAGACTTCATCTTCAGTTTAAGTATATTTCAATTCGTTGTTTACAATAATTTTCTGTACACAATATGGTAAATAATTTGAAAACCTATTGTTAATAATTTGGTAGATTTCAAAAAGTATTGGATAAAAAATTGGTTCTTTATTTTCATATTAACCAATCGTATACATCCAGTTGAAAATACAGAATATACTGCTATTACTTTAGTCGCATTTCTTGGAATTATTTATGTCACTATTATTATCAATGTAAATTGAAATACATACTATTGTTTATATATTATTTTATATCATTTTTAATATTATTTATAGAAAAGGAATTAATTGTTCATATATATTTTTATACAAAATTTTTTATAAAAATAGTAATAAATTAAAAATATAAATAGTACAGTAGGAGTATATTTAAAAATTTTCATAAATTTCTAAACAAAAGAAATTATCATAATATTTTTATTTGCAACAACTTAATCATTGTGCGAATTATCTGAATACGGATATATATAATTGTTTATTATAAAATTGATACCTTAAAAATCTTAGAGCCATATTTATTTATTTATTTATTCAATCGTTATTGAAAACTTGTAATTATAGGTTTTGAAACAACATAAAATTATCTCTCTGAAAGAGATTTATTGTGTTCGGTTATCTTCAACATATAATTATCAATGCATTCTTTCTAAATTCAAAACGACAAAAGATGATGAATTTAAAAAGAGATGAGACAAAAGAAAAATGAAACACGGTGACCATGTGCGATTCCAGTCAAGTCCACTGCCTGGTTAATGGAGACTAAGCCAATGTGAGCACCATTCTTGGAATTCCGCATATATATTATTTCGTAATGTAATGACTATCCCGGATTTTAGCTGCTTTAATTTTATACTCATACATAGTTGACTCTTCGTACCTCTTTCAAAATTAGATAACTTTAAAATCGACTTTTCTTGTAATTTTTAAAAACCATAAATCAGAATGTTTTTGGTACATTAATGAAAACGATAGTTAATTAGTACAATTAGTGAAATACTCAATTCAGTATCACACTATATTAATGATTAATATATTAATTTATAATCATTAATTTACCATTCTATCACCTTTATTTATAGCTATTAGAAAAAATTATAAATAGATAATAGAATTCAATTTACATGAAAAATTTTTTAATTTATCATCAGCTTTTATTACAGATTTAAGAATTCGGAGATGTATTACTTCTATTTAATTTTTTGTTTTTATTTCTTAAAGATTAAAATGGTTTTGCATACTTATTTTTAAAAATGAATTTTCGAAAGAAATAATTCAACATTTGTCAAATATTCCTATTTTTACTATCCTCAATTACTTATTAATAAATTTCATACGATGTAAAGCACATACGATACAGAAGATAAATAAAAGACAAAAAGATATACATACGCTTATAGATATAGACAAGCTTTAAAAAAAGTATCAAATACGAAAAATGTTGGATTGGAAGGATACAAAGGATTAAACGAAAAAAATTAATAAACATTCGTGGCTACAGATAATAAATAATAAAAATTAATAACTGAATTAAAGGTACTCTTAATGTATTTATTGAAATTAGTTTTAAAAGAAAATTCTTTTTTTACAGTGATATAAATATATTTTAAAATATATATAACCATACTTGATTATTTTGAAATGCAAAATTTTTGTAATAAAATCAACACATAATGAAAATTTTGAAATATTTTCATCAAAAATATATGATTTTTTAAATAGATATTTATTCGATATTTAGATGGAATTAGAAGAGATGTGCATATATGAATTTTGAAAAAACTCTACGTTCAAATATTGAATATTTTTCAAAATTAATTCTAATAACAAGATTTCATCGTTTTGATTAAAAAATTAACTTATTAAATTCAAATATAACAGATAAAAATAAAATATGAAAAACCACATTTTTAAACAAAATAAAGTATTTATAGATTCTAACTTCCGTAAATTCTCTTTAATATGTTACATTTGAAGGTGAAGCGTTAAATTTTAGCAGAAAAATTATAAGTTTCATTTTTTAATAAGTATAGACTCAAATTTCAGTGAAAAATTAATGAACAACCTACCAAAAATAAAATTTTAAAACCATTAAAATGCTGTGTCAGTTAATGTACCTCCAGTCGATTTCCCAATGCGACATCCACGATCTAATGTGCTAGCTCACACTAATGAGAGCGAGGCCAATGCTTGCGGCAGTGCGTGAGTTATTTTAATCGAAGTTATTAGGTAAGTAAATAAATAAACATATTATACAAGGCTTTATTAAAGCAACTAAGCCACCGATTTACTGTTTTATTATTTACATTTTTTTCCGATTATATTACATGATAAATACTTTTAAGATGTTATTTAAAGTCTTCAAATTTATATAATGCCTTCAAGTTCTTTTTCAATCTAAATATTAACAGATGACTATATACCGTTTAATGTATTATTTTCTATAAATATATTAGCTTCACAAACTTTAGAAACATAATATAAGAATTAATAATAGTGCTATTACTTTTGAAATATATGAACAACTTCATAATTGTTTAGTCAAAAAAATATTTTATATTACATTCTTTTATTTACGCTTTGAATCACTGTACTTTTTATATTTAATAATTGGATAGAATTTCTAATTTAAAATTTTTTAAATATTTAATCTATCTGAAATTAAAATTATAAGCTTAAATATATAATTTATTATTATAATTAATATAATTTATACCAAACTCATGTTTAGAATTTACAGGGATTTCGTTGAAGCACTTATTATCCACGTCCAATTTATATTTCACCATTTCTGCTTAATATATTTGCTTACATATCTTACTTATAGTCTAAATCAATTTTTAAAATGATTGTTGTATTTTTATTTTTTGGTTTAAAAATAGAAATTCCTTTATTTCGATTGCATAACATACCAATGAAAACAATGGGTAATACATATGTATAAAAAAGTTTTAAAATAGTAAATTTTTATAGTATGGGTTACAGAACTTACAAATGGAATTATTTTGTAATTGTATACAAGTTTTAGTAAAAGAATAATTTTTTTTAAATCTCGCTTCTAATAAGTATTAAAGTCAGCGGTATATAAATATTTGTGTTTTTCAAATTTTAATGTGTGGTAATGTGTTAATATGTACTCTTATATTATTATTGTCGTTGTCGTCATCTTTGTTGTTGTTGTTATTTAATAAATAGAAAATTTATTTTTCTGTATTTGTAAGCAAGGGCAAAACTAAGGAATAATTAAAAAATTTATGGTAATATGATGAAAAAGATTGTCGCTTTAACGAGTAGTGATCATTACATAATATTATCGAACAACAAGTAATTCCTCAATTCTTCTTCAATCGAATCATGAGTATCACATCCTCATCAAAGAGTGCAGAAATGGATATCACCAAATGAACAGAAAAAGGAAAAAGAGAACGATTAGCGTGAGAATTTGTGGCCCATGGCATATTTTATTGTCATAAAGGATCTACGTCCGATTGAAACTGATCCTTCGAACGCAAATAAATTCTAACAAACCACCGATGACGTTAGGCGTCTCGGAGACGCCCAAGCGTGACCAATCAACGCTAATGTGCTTGCCACGATTGCCCCTTGTTGTGATTCGTTTGCTTTTAAAAATCGTTTGGCACACACGTGCGCCCAAGGCCCCACTGGAATTTTATATTGGATCATAATTAACAAAAAAGTCAATGATGTTTTTTATAGCGCAAATCGCTACCTTGATTTTTCATCGGTTGTTCCTTCTTCGTTTTTTAATAAGCAATACGCGCTCGCTTCAATACAGAAACGACAGCGCTCTTAAATATTGTTAATGCTTAATGATTCACGCCAATTATAAATATAGCAATGAACTTTTTGAACAATTGCATTACTTAGTTCCTACAAAAGATTTCGATGTAAATTCTTGGTTAAATTAAGTCGTACTTCACAGTAGCCAATAAATCATTTCGTCCAAGCAAAATATTAAAATTAATGAAGCCTCCCAAAATAATTATTTTTATTTCATTGCTTATTAATATTTTATTTTTATATTTATTTCTTTTATATTAATATAAAATAAATATATGAATGAACAAACTTCGAAAAAATAAATTTAACCAATTGTAAAATCGTTTATAGATAGCGAATTAAAAATTTATTGCAAACAATAATTTTAATATAAAAAATCATTATAAACCTTAATATTTTAATCTTTGAATTAGACAACATATTAAAAGAATTATATATTTCATCTTTTGATTACTATCACTATTTGAGTATAAATTAATGAATTTTTAAAAATAGTGATTAATTCAAATAGTTTTGAAGCGTTTTTGGTGTGTTCAACAAAAAGAAAAAAAGAATTATTTATTTTATAATAATGCCTTTGTTTATATAATTAAAAAAATTAATCATAATGAAACTCATGCATGAACGATCTTCCATTTGAACATATAATAAAATATAATTTCAATGGATTCGAAGCCACATTTGTATAACAAAAATATTTTGTGCTGTAAAAATAATAAATATAGAAAATAGATTTATTTCAATTATATCAATTAAAATAATTATATAATAGATAATAATAAAATTATCGTAATCTAAAATTACTTTTGAGTAATTATACAAGGAATCATTGAATTCAAGAGACTGAAAGTCATAAGTTTTTAAATTTTTTCCACTATCCGATGTTCAGAAATACTATAATTTTTTCTATTTAGAGTTGAATTTGCCAAAGATGACTTTTAAAAATCTATTAAATGACGTTAAACTGTTTCAATTTCTTGATAACGGTATGCATTACGCACATTTTCTCCATTCCGCGAAATCTTCTATTTACAATTTTTCACACCTAATTTTTGTATCTAATCTGCAATTATCTTCATGGATCTGCATAACAAGTAACAAATCATAAATATAAAGTGTGTTTCATTTTTTTATTCAAATTTAAATATAACTGGTTATATTATAAGTCTAGCTCTATAAGGGTTATTTTCGTTGAAATACATGTAGTAAATTCATATCTCTTCTTATACGTAAATTAAATATAATCTCGATCACTTGCTGTATTTAATTTTTTATTTAATATTATTTCAAGAGCACGTATTTTTAATATCATTTAATTTGAAACTATTGGATATTTGATATTTGCCTGTAATAACTAAAACTGTCCGTTGTTTAAAGTATAACAGACTATGTCTACTCATAATCTATCTAATTAAATAGATGGCAATTAATGTTTTATTTGTTATTTTTTAATATATCAAAACAAAATATAGGTAAAGGCATATATACATATAAACAATTAATTTTTTAATAATATCATTCACAGCTACATGTTAATCGACCAATGAATAATTTTAGAATAAGATAATCTATTTCAATTACTAACAAAATTTATTTTTATTCTTCTTATAAAATCTATCTCTCACTATTTCTTATTGCATGCATTAATAATAACAACTGTATTTTCTGAAACCAAATAATTAATCTGAAACTTATTTTGTGAAAATCTTAGATATTTATTACGATATATTTATTTATTTTCCTAAAAAATAAAATAAGTTATTAAAAATAATGATAAAATCAAATTCTGATTAGATATTCAAGCGAGTTAACATATCAAATTATAATTCTGGTATATTATTTTATGAGTAATTATCATTTTTTATATTGAAAGCTAAACTTTCGTAGCCTCGGTTAACCTATCGAAAAGCATCCCAAATATTAATATTTTTTAGTATAGAAGGGTGTGTGTATAAGCTTCTTTTATTAATTATAAAAATATACATTACTTGAAAATCAATGCGCATACATTAGAATAGAAAACGGTATAATGTTAGTAAATGTATAAACATTTTATACATAAATAATTGAAATGAATGTTTTCATGTTTTATTTATCTAAAACTTATTATAATAATATTTTGAAATTGTTCAGAACAAAATATTAGGGTACCTATTATAAAAATATTTTTCATAATGTTGAATATGATAAACTTATTCAATTGTTTAACTGCTTTAATACTATTAAAGTTGATAGCGAGCTTATATAAATATAATATATTTAACATCCTTAATATTATAGATTTCATATGACATACAAAATTTAACTCTGATATATAAAAAAACTCAAAAGTACATATACGTTCCTACATATTTCTATATATATCCACATCACGTAATCGATACAAAAATACAGATTGTGAGATTTTCCTAAATTTTGTTATGAATGAATTTTGAGCTTCTAAAGAAAAAAGACAGAATATCATTTTTTCTATTAAACACATCATCTAAAATTAAATAATTAAGACTTAATTAAATTACGCAATCTTGATTAAAATGTATAAGAAACATTGTTCAAACTTAGCAAATTATAATTCATAGAGTAATTTTTAAGAATGTAACAAGTACTAGAAAGAAATGAATACGATGAATGAAAATTGAAATTTTTATCTTTAAAAACATATTTTATTATAATGAACAATATAAAAAACTTATAATTTCTTTTAAAAAATGCGACTGAAAATTAGTTTAGTCAAGTACCATACGATAAAAGTTCTGATATTAATAATTATTTTTCCAAATGTAAAATATTTTGCACAAATCCAAAAATAGTATATTACTATAATCATAATAAAAAAATGTTACAAATGAATATATTCTAAGGTTCCATAAAAATCCAAACCTTTAAGAAACTACTATTTATAATAACAATTTTTAATGATATTAAATTTAATTATAAAATTATTTTAGAGTTAATAACGATCACTGTGGGGATGAAAAGAACGTATAGGTAACGTAAAAGCTCTAATAGTGATTGAAAAAAATATTAATTTCAATAATATAATATTCAAATTAAAACTGTTATGATAAAAATTCTTAATTTCTTTGATTATTAATTAATTCTATTTAAGATTTTTATAATGATATCATTTTTATTACAATATTTTATTTATAAGTGGTTCGTATAAAGATTATTTAAACTCAATTTAACTAAATAATGCAAATAGAGAAATTATTTTTTGTATTGTTATAATTAATATTTACATATATAGAAAAAACTATAATTTTTTTAAGCATAAAATCTTTTAAATGATCAAATCATGATTTGTGTAGATGAAATTTGAATTTGACATAAATGTTATTGATAGACATTAAAAACAATAGGTATTGAATTTCATAAAATTATTTTAGTAAAATTTTATTTTTCAAATTAAGAAGAATATGATATTAATATTGAAATGATATGAAAATAATATGAATAATAATTTATTTTAAACATGTTAAATCAAACAGCAATGAGTTATTCTATAAAAATGAAAGTAGTATATATGTTCATATCATAAAAAATAAAACCAACATAAATTTAATTTATAGAGGGCTTTTTAATGTAAATAAATATATCAAGAAGATACAATGAACTTTTTTAAAGACAAGTATAAAGTTATAAGAAGTAATTAATTAGTGAATTCTCAAAATCAAGCAATATAAACTTATGTACTTGAGTTTTCAACACATTCCATACAAGCGAAGCATGTAAGACGGTTACTCGTCAAAACTTAAAAAAGCATGAAATATAGATAGATACAGACTTTAATGTTTCATAAAATCGAAGAGTCGTAGAATATCTCATTTTAAGAAAGGTATACGCAAGAGTTCTCGAGGAATACATATATTTTAAATATTACTTATTTGTTATAAAAAATAATTATGTTTTCAAACAAATTTCATATTTTTAGCTTTTTCGTTGTTATAAAATACATTCTAAAAACTGTTTATTCATTATTTTATACGAAGTAAATATATATATTACAAAAATTAATAAAGATAATAAATCAAAAAATAATATTCAATTATAATCATTTTTATGATAATAACAATATTATGAATAAGATATTCTGTTCTTATGTAAATTTTACGTATGATGAGCTTGCATTTTAAACATTCATGAAAAAAAATTACCAAAAAACACAAAAAAAATCATAAATACTAAAGTGGTTTAATATCAAGTAAACAGTGTTATAAATTCTTTCTGTAATAAATTGCTACTTTTTATACTTTTATTTTTAGGAAAATTTAAAACAGAAATATTGTAAATAAAAAGTACATTCGTATTAAACTATTTAATAATTATTTCGCTTTTTATTTATAGATTTCATAAATTTATTTTTTAATTTATTTTTTCTATTAATAAGAATTTTTCTCCTACATTTTATCAATTTTTAAACAATTCTTAAAATTCTTGTTATATTATTTATTTGATTAGAACATTTGATTTATTTTTGTTCTATCTAAATAAAGAAATTAATAAATAATTTCATAAAGGATACTTCAAATATTTCTACATCAAGAACTAGATTTTTCATTAAAATAGATTCCATATAATATATACACGCATATATCTAAATAGTCTCAAACACGTTCATACATTTTATCATCGAGTTTTTCCACAAAACTGAAAAAAATTAATGTAGTTTTCGAAATAATCTATAATGGTATTTCTCTTCATCTATGTGTTTTTGATTAAAAACACGTTTACAAAACATTTATAAAATATATACGTATTACATAATTAATTCCAAGTGCGTCGCAAATGAAAAGAACGTTCGGATGATAGGATATACTTTTCCATGTTTATTTTTTACGATTACAATATTTCCACGTCGATAACATTAAATGCGCGCACTTGACAAGTCTACAAAATATTTTATTGCGATCGCTTGCTTAGTTTTTGAAAGTCGTAGATCTCGAAAGTCCTCTTGGAATAAGCGTTTCAATATATCAGTAAAAAAAAGATCTCCATACGAGTTATTAAGCACTCTTGCACATACTCAAAAACAGATAATCACTCGTCTCGGAGGCAGTTATACACACCCTTCTACAAAATTTCTAGCAAGTTAGCACGTAAAAGAACCACGTGATCGTTCGGCACTTTCGATTCTAATTATATCTTCGTTGAGTTTCTTAAGTATTGGCCGCGACGGCGAGGCGGCATGTTTCACATGCTCAGAGGCTAGACGATGGAGTGAGGCGCGCCACATAAATAACGAAATAGCTCGAGATATATAGATAGGTAGAAAGAAAAAGAGGGAAAAAACGAGGGAGAGAGGCAGAGAAAGAAAAAGAAAGAAACAATAGGCCAATGGAAAATCCGTGTAGTATCCACGGCCCTGAAAAAGTAAACATACAAGAATAAGTATCAAAGATCCGATACGATTATAATTTCAAAATCTAAACATTATATTCGAATAGTCCATCTAATCAAAATCGTGCTCACATTATTATATTCAATACTTATATGCAAGACTAATAACTTCCGGGTAGAGAAAGGGGTTTATTTTTCGTTTATGCATTGTAGATAATTGTCGACCAAAGAATAAAAGGTTTATGATAGAGTTGTGCTTTTTTTATGAAAATATAAGAAACTTTTTGGATTAGTCAATACAATATAAAAGAAAATACGCTATTTTTTATTTACGTTTAATAGAATCCTGTATAATTTGATACGTTAAATTTGATGATTATCAAATTTTTAGCATTGCCAATAAAACAAAATTATTTCAATTCTACAAACCAGAAATAATAATTTTTTCAGTATGTTATAAAAAAATGTAGAACAAAACGGAATTAGAACGAAAAAAAAGTTGTACCGAGTGTTTCATTACACAAAATTGATAAACTTTAAATGAAAAACTTTTTATTTGTAAAAAAGATTTAAAGTGAGTCATAGAATTAATCTCAAGATGCGTAGATCAAATAGAATTCTAAGTCGAGACGACTTTAGTCAAAATGTTATTTTGATGTATCATTGATACATCGATCTCTCCAAAACGCATAATATAGTGATGTTCATGGAAAAGCGGTGGTCTTCCTTGATTAGAAGATCACAAAATCTCAAATTGGTTGTAGATATTCCGTGATTTATTACATCATTCGATGGAAGCGTAAGCTGTTATCTTTGATAAATTTAGGTTAAAGACAATAGATTAATATATTTAAAATGATTATGTTGTTACCTTAGCCATAGAAAACTACTTTCTAATGACATCAAAAATACGTAGAATTTTCATAATAATCATAATGTTAATTAATCAAGTTAAAATCGATAAATAATTATAAAATAAACGTAGATTAAAACATACTTTCTATAACTTTGTCTATTAATCGAATTATTTTTTTGTTTTCTTTGACACATTAAAAGTATATTCTTTAATTATTTTATTGATCAATTACTTGCAAATGAAACATCCATATTAAGAAAGCACGTTCATTTATGTCATACGACATCTAGAATGGCTTTTTATATTATTGATGATTTAAATATATTAAAAATTACAAAACCGTTTATATAGATAAATAAAGAAAAAATTGATTTATATAGTTATAAAACTTAATTTTGGTTGATTTTAATTGTTCCTGGATTTCTGAAAATAATTAAAAATCAAAGAATGCACGTTTTTCTTCATCTTTTAAAATTTTTTAATTTTATTTTCTTAGTGCAAGATAATCATATGTTTGATTTAATTATAAGTTACTGTATTTATATTATTATTAATAAAAATATTACCAACTCATCTTTTATATTTTCAATAATGTATAATGAATATATATATATATATATAAATTTAAAATTAATAGAAATTTTTATTCTTTTATAATTTAATGTAATAAAAAATGTTGAATAATGTATTGATTATTGTTTTGATCTAATAAATTATAAAAATATATAAATAATTATACTATATATTATATATTTTTTACCCTAAAGTATTTCTTCGTTGAAAAATGAAGTAGTCCTAAGTAATTTAGTCTGTTAATATATTAAAAATTTGAATATTTTTTAACAAACAATGTTTAATTATAAATAATTGTTTTTATGTATATATATAAACAACCGGATATATATATATATGTAAATGATATAGTAAAAGTACATGAGATATATTATATTGAATGTAATAATGCAAACTTGGGCATATAAACTGCATTTTTATTTTTAACATAAGTTAAGTAACTTTTTCCTAAGAATATCGAAATTCATTGATTTCTTTTACACTCCTAATGTACAACACTTTTCTACTTTATTGGCTATTAGCTAGCACTACTTTATTAAAGATTCAGTCTAATAATATTTTTTATTATACAAAAGACAAATTTTGAAACATTTGGATAAGTTAATTTAAAAATTTTTTTGTATTTAACATAATAACATTAACCTTTTATCAAATATATTATATATGCACATATATTTATAGAAATAATGAAAGATAAGTTATAGAATTTTAATAATTTTTCAGAATATTTATAGTAACAGAGTTTTAGAAAAATATGATTTTAGATTTCACAATTAAACTGAACAATAATATTCGATTTATTTACTTTAAAATATATATATTATTTATTAGGTAATTTTTAAAAGTTTATACATATAATTTAATACATAAATCTAATGCGCAGATACAGTCTGAAATTAAAAAAATTAAATTATACAAAAAATATGTAGTTTTAAGGAAGTATTTTTAAAACATAATTTTTTAAAAGGTTTCTTGAGATATTTTACGAAGTATTGTTTATAAACATAAAATAATTAGATAACCAAATCCATTTACATAACATGATTTCTCACACAACAACAGCGACAACAACAACAACAACAATAATAAATAATAATGATAAAGAAATATTAATAATAATAATAATCCACGGAATTGCCTTAATCACATTTTACATATTATACAAACGGGTGCTCCTGCGAAGAACAAAATTTTTATGAACGCACGCGTCAATTCTCATTATTTCAAAATCCGTGGATTTTCACTTCTCTTTCTTCTCTGATCCCATCGTCGAGACAATCGCGCGTTTCCACCTAACACCTGAATTTGCGCAATTCGTTACCACTGCATAATATACTGAACTTGTATATTTATTGACACACACCACCTTGTTTTCAATATGGATGCGTCCTTTGTTTATTTTCACTTTGCACATACAGCCGTTAGTTGATTTATTAAAAACAATAATCTGTGAAATGTATGCGCAATTTCACATTCTAAGTCTCTTAACGGAAAATGTCACCAATGAATGTTATGGGTCTTTAATAAGCTTGTTAACATCAGCGGTATTGTATACCAAGTATTTATATTCATAAATATACTAATAGCCAGAGCTAAGTTCGCATTCTTAACTAATATCACGCTTATTTTAAAACTCGTATTATTATTAAGAAAATGTCAAGTATTAATATAAAAAAAATTATTTTTTTTAATCAAAAGAGTTGCTATTCTATTATAAATTATGAAAATAAAATTAGTGTAAGATCAGTAACAACATTATCATTTACTTGATAGATTTTCTGTAAATATCTCTTAAATTAATTTATTTATTACAAAATAATTATAGATATTAGTAAATAATTTAAGATTTTTTAATTTTATTATTTATATTTTAATTATACTTTTTCTTCTTTTTAGTTAAAAATCGTTAATAGGCAGTTTAAAAAAAACAGAAGTAGAAATGATGATTTTAGAATAATATATGTAAAAAGTTAACTGAATTTATATAAATATATAATGGTTTAAAAAAATTTGTATAAGTATAGATTATCAGCATTATACAGTATATATATTTTTATATTTATCCTATTTTTAAGACCAGTCTGCCTGCCTCTTTTTTCTATATTACTTACTGTTCTTTATTACATTTTCTATCTTTTCTTTGTTTCTCTTTGTTTTCTATTTCTCTCTCCTTCCCTCAATCAGTTTTTCCTCTCATTCAATTAACAACCTAAGATATGCAATACGTGTTTCCATCCAACTTATTTAGTAATCATTAAGAAAGAGGCTATTATAACAAACGGAATAAAAACTAAGCATGACAGGCAAAGGTATAATAACATCAGGAGTAAAACAAATAAAAAACAACAGCTGAAACACCGATTCAGTGTTGGCACAGACGTTTCGTTTTTCTGTATCTAGCAGAATAGTTTGCAACAATGTTCTCGAGGAATTTCTTGCGTGCAATTAACAGACATTTTATATGTAGAAATTATTTCTTGATATATAACATTTTTAATATTACTCTACACTTTCTAATATTTGTATTTTTTATTAAAATAATCTATTTTATTTATGAATGTTGTTGATATATATATATATATATATATATATATATATATGTAATAATTTATTAAGATACTATATTTAAATAAAATTATTATTTTTCATGACTTATTCTAGAACAATATATGATTTTCATATATTGTAATCATATATCAGAACAATTAGAATTAATTCCTTTGAATAAAATCGTAAATTTTAAGATATATACTATATAAATTTTATATATGGTCTGTTAATTGTTAATTTTAGATTAGATTACTACTTCTTATAAAAAATTAACTTTATTTACATGACAAATGATAAAAAAAATAAATTGACTATTATTTTTTAATAAAGTCTAGTAATGAAAAGCTCCTATTACTTAATAAGATTTGATAACATAATTTCATTGAGACAACTAAAATTTTCCATTCTTTTTTATCATTGGAAATTTTATGTTGTGTAACGCAACCATTTCTAAATAATATATTAATAATATAGTATTGATAGTATTATATTTTTGTAGTTATATTATGTTGTTATCACAATATTTATTGTTTTAGTATTATAATTACTTATATTGATTAAAATTAGATTTTTCTTAATATATTCGTTTTTAATATTACAAAAAACTATTATAAATATTTACTCATATTACATGCAATATCCAAATAAATACAAGTGTTATTTCATTGTATTAACAATATTAGTAGTCAATATACGTACTTTTATAAATTTCTTTTAATTCTTTAAATTGCATAAAATTTATATTTATTTAAAAACAGAATTTTTAATTTAAAAGAAATTTTTATTTTTGTAAAATATATTAAAAAATAAAACGATTTCATATTTTAGAAAAAGGCTTTATTTTTTATATCATAAAAAACAAAATAAGCAGATATTGAGAAATTTTGTATATTAGTCGGAATTTACACATCCCCTACACACACAAAATTAATATAATCAAGTGATTTTTTACGTAATTATTTAGTGCGCTTAAAAACTATATTCTTTTGAATTAATTTCATTTCATTTTTCAAAAATTATAATAAATATATTTAATTTACTTTCGATGTTTTATTATAAAATATATATTTTTATAATAATATACTTTTTATTTATTAAAAATAAAATACGTAATTACATATAATGATTTATTTATTAATATAAAATATATCGTCTTTGGATGTTAATGTTTTTCACTAACAAATAGTTTATATAAAATATTGTTTAGTATAAATACTATTCATTATTATTACCTTACACCATATTTTACACAACAATCTACATCGTATAAATTCATTATATGCATACTACGTATTTTAAATAGTTATTAATTTGTATTATAAACTTGACCATAAAATATGTTTTTCTCTAAATTTTAGTCTAAATATATTGCAGTCGATATATATTTATAGTTATAAGTATAGTTGCAAGGCTTGGGTAATTTATTTAATTGAAGAAAAATAATGTTTGTCTCAGATATTCTTAGTATTCAATTTGACAATGATTAGTCACATAGTGCTCGATCAAGAATTTTAACAAATTATGATTATCTGTGATAGAATGAATATGGAGTTTAAATTTCGGCCAATACTGATAATTTATAATGAAAGAATTAAAAATATTTAATTTATTTTACTGCAAATTTCCATGAAGATTATAGAATAGTAATATCGGGATATTAATTATCAAAAAAATATTCTTCAATTATATTATTTTTAAATATATCTGAAGTAAAATAATTTCAGCAATATTTCTTTTAATTACAATCGTTGTAAGTTAATAAAAATTATATTCTTTTGAAATAACTAATAAATATTTATATTAAATTTTCCTTAAGTACGAAACTTTGCTAATGATTATTAGATGTATATAGTATTCAATTTGATTAATATTGAAACAAAAAAGTAAAAGCTTTTTTCAAAATATTTAATTATAAATAAACAAAGGCAGGTAAAACTAATATTGTAGTTGCGAGTAGCAAACTAGGAAGGTATTTATAGTTATTTTTCAATATTAAATTTTAGCTTACCACAATATAAATAAATTAAAAGAATATTATAGAATATTCATTTAAAATAATAATGAGGACGAGGAAACTTTCAACTCGTATTTAAAATTCGTTATAAACGTCATATATTTGATAAGTATGGAATATTTTTTATTAGAAAAAATGCAATGCATATATGTTATTATTAATATCGTTAGTATCGTTCGATACGATAAATCGATGGTACTCGATGTATTTTACCTAACGTTCCTCCTATCCACTAGCTGCGAACGAACTAACTAATCCATATATTCTCTTTTCTTCTTTCAGCAAAAACAATGGAAACACCTTTGAGCTAGATGCATAAAACGGTAAACACTGCAGTGAATCACATAAACGCGAATCATTCTTCAAGTTCGGTCTCAACCTTATTCGCTACGCAATCCAATGCAATTTACCTGTTAAGAGGAAAAAACAGAAGCGCTGTTCCTTCGTGCTGGTACGTAAGTCCGTGTTCCAAGGGCGAAAGGGACGAAAAAGTTGCAGTCATAAAGAGAATTCTAAATCGTCCAGGAGAGAGGCGGGAAGAATGAGAGAGAGAGAGAGAGAGAGAGGACAGATTCCCTCTCCCTCAGCGGCAAACGCACTCCCACGAATTCCAGCGCAGCCCAGCAGAAGAAGAGAAGGCGATCATCGTGGCGATCATCGTGGTGATCATCGTGACGATCATCGTAATGATCGCCGCACAACGTAGCAAACGCCAGAACCAAAGAAACGATAAAAGCGGAAGAGATGATAAGAGAAACAAAACCAGCACGAGCAATTTGCAAAAGTACACCGAACTGTCAAAGAGCGCTTGCACTTGTTAGATCCTCGGATGAGCCACACACCAACTAGTGCACATACAACCGACCGCGGAGTACGAAAACAAATAAACGCAGAAAAATGCCGCCGAGAGCAGACTCTTTACAATAGCAACGTGAACCAAGAACTGAGTCAGTCGCCGCTGACGACGCACTACCGAGTTGTTCTCTCTTTTCATTCCATCTCTCTCTCTCTCTCTCTCTCTCTCTCGCTCACGCTTCCGTAAGGACGGTCCTTTTACGCGCGCTTCTCACAAGTTAGGGAGGGAGTGTGGATCATAGCGATCGAGCGCCGCCAATCGTTGGAGTTGAGAACAACTTGCCTCGCTCTATTTTTAGGCTCGCATATAGCGCCAAGAGATAGAAATGCGCGCACACGAATCCATGTTTATATACTATATTTATATACATGCCCACGCGGATACCAAAGCCAAGGAGGCACACCGCGATACGCTAGTTTTCATGCTTGCATTAGATTCATTATGAATGTACATGGGTGTATGATGGTTTACATGGATGGCTGAAGTATATCAAAGCTGGTTCTTCTTCCTTCACTTTGCTTTCTTTTTCTTATGCATGTTCTGTAATAGTATTCTAATACATGGTGGGTTTTCAAATTTTCTCCGTATATGCTCAAGTTCACAAGTATGCTATAAATAACATTTTGCTCGACAAAAATTACGAATGAGAGGAAATTAAAATCCTTCTTTTGTGAAATTTTTTTGAATACCAGCAAAAGTATTTGATGTGAAAAATTAGCTTTTTCTATTCAAGTTTTTATATCAATTGTTGAAAAGAGTCGTATTTATTGATTTTTAAGAATTCTGTTAAATTTTTCAAGATGCTCGATAAAACATGATACTACCCTGATAGGTATTTACTTTAGACCAGTTATAATTTATCATGCATTATTAATGAAAAATAAAATTAGACATTTTTTATTATCTTAATACTAAGCCATTAACTTGATTGAGCATTAAAATTATCACTGCAAAAATCTATTTTATTTCAAATTAAATTTTAATGTCACAAATATTAAGGATAGAATATTCGATCGAATCGTAATCCAAATTTCAATGAAATTAATTCTTGATTAATTTTGAATGCACAATAAAGTTGGTAATGATACATGTTACACTTAATCATGCTCGCATTGATATAATAAATAAATATATGTTTCAATTAAAGTATAAAAGATAGTTAGCATTTTAAAGATAATTTGTATATTTTTATCATATTACTTATGAATATCTATTACTTATTAGTGTATCGTTGAAAAATACATGAAAATATAATCAATTTAATTCTGCTTACATACTTTGTGATTATTGAAATATTTCTTCGTAATAGTTTTCACACTTACTAATGAAAATTATTGAAGTATTTATTATACAATAGATATATATATTATGAATAAATATTATGTTTACTTTCTGTTTCATTAGCTTAAATTTCCCAATATACATATTTAAAAATTAATCTTATTACACATTAAAAAATATGTATGAAATTACACAAAAAATAAAAATTTCAAAATCTTAATAAAATAAGATTTAACTGTACTTTTGTGGATATTTCATATGAGATTATCAAAATCATATTTATGTATAAATAAAAAATTAAGAATTTCTAACAATGAATATGAACAAATATTTGTTTTAAACAAAATTCTAAAAGCAAAAATATTTTTCTACTTTGCATATGTGAATCACAAAATATATTTTTATATTGTACATGTACATATTATACGCAATACTAATAACTAAGACAGTTTACTAAAATTATTAATCACATATAAAGATACAACATTATAAAAATACATAATTTGAATATTGGACAATGAATCATATATATTATATAATTTAATATTGAAAATCAGTGCGTTCAGAAATAAATATTAGATTATGAATATTCGAAAAACTATATAAACTGATTACAAATTTTATATAAAGTTATTACAAATTCTTTAATTTTATATTCAAACACATGATTGTTATAAAAATATAAATAAATTCTAAAATTTCAAGCTAAATTTCCTGTTTTATCACTTGTCGCAGTTATCAGACTGAAAACAGATACGAGGATGAAGTTTTAAATTAGAAATTATGTGATTATTTCATAAAGTAAAATCAACTCTCGGGATTATTTCAAGTCAACTTCCTTTTTCTGATTAAAAAAGTAACGATAAACTGAAGTAGACTTTTATATTTAAGAACTTATATTTATGATCATCAAATTTTTAATTTAAAGCGATTAGATTGTTAATAGATTCAAGACATTTTACACAAGTAAGGATATTAAAAAATCAGCAAATTTTTTTATAGTATCTTTTTTTTGTTAAATTATTTAAACTAATCAATAATATATATAATAGAATTAATAATTTATATCGACAATATTAATAACAATTATTAGTGTTGTGTCATTTATAAAATAAAAATAATAATTCTATAATAGCTTTTAAAACTTAGCTGATTCTAATTATTTAAGTATTTTGAGTAAATTCATATATTAATATTTGTAATGATGAAGATTTTTAAATAGCTAATTTACTTAAGATATTATTTATGGAATCCATCTATTTAAATTATATAAATAGAATAAACTTCTTATAGATATATGATTTATATTTCTAATTTTAATGATACTATATATTACAAAATATATATTTTTAAAAGCTAGCTTTTTAATATTAAAAAAAATTTTAATTAATAAATAAAATAGATATGTAAATATTGAACTTAAATTAATTAGACTAATAGTATATAACAGTTTTTTATTTAGATGTATATGAAAACGTATATTAGTTTGATAAATATTTATAAAAATTAATTATATATGGGAAAATATAAGATTTACACGATATCTTTAATCAAAATTTTGTAAATAATATATAAATTAAAAATCAAAGAACATAATTAAAAAAAATTACAATCAGTTACTGCTTGAATGTACATCATTTTAAATATGCCTAAAATGCTATTTTACATTCAATAAAATACAATTCCCTATTTCATAATATTATAAAATAATAAAATAACATAGATATTTTATCAATGTTTTACAGTAAAATTAAAAATAAAATAATTCTGTAAGTATAATAGATAATTTAAAAACTTAATCATAAAAACAAATAAAATAGATAAACAAATTTGATCAATTTTATGATGATAATTATTGTGGATAATAATTTACTATGTATTTACATTTTGATAATTCCATTTACAAGAAGTAAATTTTATATAACTTTAAAAATAAGAATGTGACGCTTCATCATTAATTTATAGTAACATAACTAACTCACGAAATGACTAGAAAATTGGTTGAAAAAAATGTAGATAAATCTCATTAATAAGCATCGAGTTTCTATTTATGGAATATCATGAAAGAATAAAGAATCACTATTCAGCAGTATTGTTATGAATTGAGAAGAAAATTACAAAGAAACAACTGAAGCCAAGCCTCGCAATACGAGTTTATATCAAAGATTGAATGAGAAATATACAGAAATTAATATACAGAAATTAAAAAGTGTGAGAGTGAGAATTGTATGTCAAGGAGTGAAAGAGAGAAGGAATGAAAGAAAGAGGAAATAGGTTTAATAAATAATAAATCTAATATTACAATATAAATTATCCACACAGTTATTTTATTCTAAGATTATCTAGATAATGATATTTTGTGTGAAAATTTAAAGAAAATTTAGAAACGATAGATCACATTACACATATAGTATTATAGACATTTCTCTGCACATTTTTTGAAAAGGATTGAAATTAAAATTAATGAAATTTTTAATAGTAAAAATTTATTATACAATACTTTTACTTAAAACCCTTTCGATTTAAACTGTTTCAATAATTAATCAAAACAAATATATACAATAACATTAAATATTTTTGAAATTTTTATATAAAATTATAAAGAAAATAGTATATCTCTTCATATATCCGCTTTTTATATTACGTAATTCTAATTATTCGATATCTTTTTTAATTTTTTATTTACAAAAAATAAAAGCTAGTAACTTTTATTTTAGGCTAAATACTATAGTGATGACATTGAATATTTTAAACATACTTCTGTATATTTACTACATTCACGTTATTACATAAGGAAAAAAATTTTTTTAAGA
Organism: Dolichoris vasculosae; assembly: GCA_018907195.1. Lineage (NCBI taxonomy): Eukaryota > Metazoa > Arthropoda > Insecta > Hymenoptera > Agaonidae > Dolichoris > Dolichoris vasculosae. Next base: position 1,964,137 of record JACCHY010000002.1, on the reverse strand, counting down.
AGCATTCTATATTCTATATATATATCTTAATAAATTTTCCTCTTTAAATTATTTCTAAGCATCTTCTAAGAAGTAATCTAAAATCCGACCGATATCAAGATATCCAAAACTATCTAATCCTTTAATATTCTTAATTTTGCGTGAATATAAATCATTATCATAGCTGACTATACACTACTTTAAGTATATATACAATAAAATTAAATTTTTTCATATTAGTTAATTAAAATACTAATTTTTATGATAAATATTCATATTTTATTATAGATTTTTAATTTGAATAATGTCTTATTCAATTGATAAGAAGTTAAATAAAAAAATACAATCTAGTAAACAGGGATACATAAATATTAAATTATTTTATGTAACTGTTGTTCTTATAGTCACTATATGCTAACTATAATAATATTAGTATATTTATTTAATAAAAACTCATTATCTATTAATCATATATTTTGGAAATGAATCAGCTTCATTTTTGTATACCGTTAAAAGTATTTTTATCTCAGATTGTTGTTGGTACCGGACATCCGCAACGATGATGGAATGAGGAGTGGACATGGAGGGAGAAAGTCCATCGGATGCATGTAGGTTGATTTGCAACAGCAATGAGCTCAGCATCAGCGGAAGCTACCGACCATCTTATCGAATGGAACATCGTCGGCACTCTTTATTTGTCGCTTTAATATCTTCATATCAATTCTTCGAAAATAATATAATTTAAGGACAAAATAGCGATCAAAATGCATTTGCTTTTTCTCTACGCTTCGTTTGAAAGATATCTGCATATAATTTGAATGATTTTGATAAATTTATTACTGATTAAATTATTTTAAATTTAATATTTTATTATTTTCAAATTAATTTTAATAATATTAATTAATAATATTATTACATTCAAAATTTTTCTATTCGAAGTACAATGTATTTTATTCAAATCAATTTACTATTATGAAAACATTTATTTTTTATATATTTTGCGTATATGAAACATAGATCAAATAATTAATATATTTAATATTTATAAATATTGTTTCGTTTTCAATGTAGATTTTTTTTATCAAAATAATTTATTCTGATCTTCCATGATATATATTTCATTCAAATAATTATAATTTCCAACATCAACTGAAAATATATTTGAAACGTTTTTATCTTATTATAATTTTCTAATATTCTCATTATTTCTTTAAACTAACGTTTTAGATTAATGTTATAAATTATAATTGAAATAATATTATTGTTAGGTCATTTTTATACTATTTTTAATTCCTTGTGTTTTAAACTTTAATATTTAATTTATATATGTTTTTCTTATCTTGTTATAATTAATTATATTATATTTTTAGCGCTAAGAATTCTTCAAGAATATGTTATGGCTAAATTAAAATTTTAAAAGCGTAATTTAATTTAGTATTATAAATTTAGTTTATAATTTTTTAATTTATGTAACAAGAATAATTAAGATGAAAAATATTAACGTAATTTAATATACAAAATATGATAAATTAATAAATTAAATTAATAAATAAATTTATTATGATAAATTTCTGATAAATATAAAAATAGAATTTGTTTCAAATCACAATTTATATTTTTATAATAATATAAGTTTAAAGTATTTTATAAATTAATTTAAAAAAAAAAATGTTCTTTATTATTATAAATAGTATAATTTATATTCTATATATTCCATAATCTAATGAAGAATATTACAGTAATATACACGTATTTTAAAGATATAACCATAACGGCAATAAAGATAATAAACTAATTCTATTAACATAATATCATTTAGAAATTATTTATGTAAATTTTTAATTTATATAAATTGAATAGTAAATAATTTGTTAATTTATGTATTAAAAATATTTTCTTAAAATAATTATTTGCCATATATAATACATATACAGTTTAGCTCTGCTCAGAGTTCAAATAAGTAATATATTTAACTTCACTAAATACTGGTAGATTTAATATAGTGTTGATAAAGTCTTTTTGATCTTTTACATTTTTTAATATATACATGTATACATTTTTTCTTAAATAATATTCATCAGGATTGCTGGATTATTTATTTCACAATGAAATAATAAAATAGATTTAAATTGTAAGTTATATTCTTATCACGATTGACTTAAATTAGATAAAATAGTAAATATTTTAAATACTATAAAAAATATTTATATTACGATAAAAATAGTAAAAAATATAGTTGGAATTAAATTTAAAAGGCTAAAATTATGTCAAAATATATATGTATTTTTTCATTTGAAAAAACTTAATATTTATTAAAAATTGATAAATTCAGTCAAAACATACTTTCGTACTATGTTTAATTAATTTATTCAGCTCTGAACTATCGATTTAAAGAAACTTTATAAATTCCATTAAAATTATTTAACTTTTGTATAATTATAAGTTGAAATGATTATAAATAAATTTCACTAAATATTTTTTCAAGTGAATTTCATTTGTTTAAGAATAAAGTTTGCAAACTACCTACTAGTTATTTTCAAATGAAGAGCTAAGATAATGCTTTTAATTTTTAAATGAATTTTGTATTCTAAGTACATAATAATGCACTTTAAATATAGGTATAGATTCATATACATCGTTTAATTTAACTTAACTAGTTAACTTAACTTAACTTTAATTAATTTAATTTAACTCTGAAATAGTCAATAATGAGTATTTGTTTCAAGGAGATTTCTATGTATTTTATTTCTAACTTCATTCATTATTTTTTTGTTGTAATCGAAACTTTTAAAGTAATAAATTAATAAATATATTAGTTATTATACTCACTTAAATTATTATTTTACCGTTTAATCACATTTTTCTCAATACAGTACTTGTTCTCACCAACGTATCGCAAAAATTTTATCATATCGATCTCTGTTCGTAAGATAATAACGAAATGATATTTTTACATCTGCCTCCTCGCGCCGACTCCTTGTAGTAAGTTTAAAAAAGGAAAGGTCAAAGCGGCGCGTATTGATCACGCAGAACTTCGTGTACGGATATCGGCTATTTTGCGCGTGAATACAGATAACGCGCAAATGTGTATAATCATACACGTATGCGCGAGCGTATGAACATTAAAGAAAAAAAGTTCAACAAATCTTTTCTTTCGATTTACATTACATTACCTACTCTCTTAACTACTGATATAAAAATTTATCATTTAGACAAAGAATATTGTAATTGATAGGCTAGTTATTTTGTAATAAGTTTCATCGCTTTATCTACAATACTTATTCGTGAAAAAATATTGAATTATTTTAAAATTAATTTTTTATTCATTTATTAATTGTTATTGGAAATTGTTTTTTATTACTATAGACGATTACTGAAAGGATGCTTAAATCATTACCATAATAATAATCTCTATAATTCTATCCTATTTTAAACAATAAAATAATATAATATCATTTTCAATTTTACAATAGTCAAGCCTATCATAAAGGTTTCTTTTAAATATGCGAAATAACGATACTTAATCTTATATATTTTACAAGAATAATGAATGCTTTTCTCTTGGAAAAAGCTAAAGTAAAATTATCGGTAAGAAAAAGCATTTTTTTATTCCAATATATTTATAATAAAGGTTGTGGCGGATGCGTAGTTCCTTATTCCCTAGCATCGGCATGATCGTAACTTTAAAAGCAAATTAGTAGTGTCGATGTAGAAAATAATGCCAAGGCATTTCTCGTTTAAGACAATCTGCTAAAGCGAAGTGTAAGCATCGGTGATGGTAATTTTCCGAATTGAGCAGGAAGAATGATATTGAGAACGTAGTATCAATTCCATTATATTGTTCTGTACATCGAAGGTGGGAGGGTAAGCGTGCGAGACAGTAAACGGGAGAATGGAGGCTTGTTATTCAGGTATTCGCTCACTCTTCTTCGCTCTCACGTTGCGTACGATGATGTATATTTATAGACTGGCGTTCGATATGATGTACCGACATAGCTATTTTTACCGGGGTGCATATAGTCCCTGACTTGATAGGTGCGCCACCCCGTATGAAAGAGTGACGTTCTCTGAGTCTCCCACTCACGCTCAGAGGCTATAAATCGAGTACAAGTCTAGCGACGCCGCATACGACCACCACGCCATCATCCTCCGATCCTGTTATAAACATTTCTTGCGCGACATCCCAAATCTAATCTCTATTGATCGCCGTTTAATTTTCTTTGAGTTTCGCATAGAAAATGAGACTGAATAGTTGAAAAATGCTTATCAATTTTCGCTTGTCCTTAAGATAATTCTCAATCAGCTTCAAAAGAAGCAGATTATTTTTTAGCACTTACGACCTGTACATTAAACTTACAATTTCCAAATGTACGCTTAGAAAACTTAATTTATTAGTTTTGAAACAATAGATCGATCGAGTAGAATTTTATATTTATAAGTTAATTTAGCTTCGGTAACGATCAAGTTTATTTCTTATTTATAAAATATATCTCATTTTTATACAAAACTCCAATATTGCAACTAAAAATAAGAAATTTTAATATTTAGTCTTTCTTATTATATACACAACTTTCATTAAACCGATACACATTACAGTAGATTTAATAGTTATAAATCAAAGTTGTTCACAAGATCAAATAATAAAAATCGAACAGTATGTGACAATATTGTGATCTCATACATTAATTTAATCGTTATTTTTTATACTGCTTTTCATGTTCAGTAATTATATTACAAAGCAATTAACTAAAAACATGATTAAAAATTCAAGTTTACATATAAATAAATGTAAATTCTCGAATTCAATTACAGTGACAAAAATTCAGGATTTTATTTAAAAAATTCAATATGAACTTAACTTGTACAAAATTATTTTTTACAAAATATTATAAAAATATTAATTAAATTACTTGATTCGTCCTTCTAAAATTCATAACATTTATTCAAAATATTTTATTTTTTTTTAATATATATCATATCATTATTTTAACGTGTTTTATAAAATTAGACTGTGTAAAATATCGATTTTATTGACTTTTTAATATATATATAATTAAAGGTTTTTGTTAAATTCAGTTCACATGTATTAAATATATAAAATGTAAAATAAATTAAAAATTTCATTTATTTAAATACACATGTATAAATAGAATTAAATATTTTTAATTCACTGTGAGTTTGTAAGTGAGGATATGTATGTGTATATAAGATTATTAATTACCAATATATAATTACTATGATTAGATAAGATGATGAAAACATAATGAAGGTATTTATAAATTATATAGCAAGTATGGAAACTTTAATTCCTATCCTTCATTTACATTAATATTAAAAATATTAAGAATTTTTTTGTAACAAAATATTTTATGAAAATTGTGCATAACAATAAATATTTGGATATGTTTTAAAGTAATTATTATTTCCATGTAAAAGTTTTTCATTTTTTTATATGTTTATTAATACATTTATACTAAATATTAATAAAATTATTTAAGGCTAAAATTTCATTTTTTAATAAAATTATGATTATTTTTTGCATGTTCTTCTATCAAGTGATAAAAGCGAATAAAAAATTAGTTTGTAATTAAATTATAATTAAAATTAAATTGTAATTAATACATATAATAATTAAAAAAAAAGAATTATAAAATAAATTCGAAAATACTATTTATTCAAATTTGATAAGATTTTTAAAATATATTTTATATTAATTATACTAGTATGTAATACTTTTCTTTTATTTCTTATATTTATTTTTAAACTTTTGTGTATCTTAATTCATCCTAAGAAATTCTGTATTTGAAGATAGAAAAAGTAATAAAACAGAAACTAAAAAATAATCGTAGAAAGAATATATGAATTCGATTAGTATATTTTACTTTATTTTTAATACTAATATATTTTCAATGAATTTTTTTTAAGTTTAAAAATTTACGAATTTACAATCTATAATTGAATCATATATATACTTGTAAAATTAATATAGCAAAATTAATGAAATAAAGAAAACTTTACATATAATACAAGCAACAGAAAATTGATAGTACTAAATATTTATCTAGTTCGTTATTCAAGGAACAAATAAGTTCGCACTGTATAATTTTTATAATAGAAAAGATTCAATTAATTGTAAATACAGGTGGTATAAATACATGTTTATTTACTTCAAAAACCAATCTAATTAATAAATATCTTTAAATAAACTTTAAAATACTTTATTATTTGATGAATTGAGTTTTATAAAACAGGTAATAGTTATCTGTAATTTAAATATAATTTTAAATTGCAAAAATTTTTAAAAAACCAATTTACGAATTTTTATTCTAAATATTTTTTTTATTAAATTTAATAGTTTATAAAAAGATATATTTAATTAATATAAAATATGATTTTATCGTGGGAACATATGAAAAAAAATTAAAATATATTAGTGTAATAATCTTTCGTCAGTGCACATTCTTTATTATTCTAACATAAATGGCTCTTTAAACAGATTAATTATAGTAAATAGTTATTTTTTTAAAATAAAGTATATGCGACAATATTGATTAAAGTGTATTTAATTTTATTTTGCAATATACCCTTACATATTCCAAAATACAAGTTAAATTTGTAAGATAAAAATTCGTGTAAATACATCATTTAAAAATACAATAATAGTATTATATAAAAGTCTTATACTATAATATTAAAAAATATTTTATTATTTTATTAACTATTCTTTCATAATGTAACTTAGAAAAGAAATTATAAATTAAAGAAGTTCGTACGAATTATTAAAATTTCATTTAAAAAAGTAAAGTACACAAAAAAAACATTTAATAGTAATCGATGAAATAGAGGTATAAATTATTTATTCAGTTAGATTGTGTAGGACATAAAAAATGAAAAAGTTGAACATCGGTAAACCTCTTTCATTATACACGTGATCATGCTATAGCGGGCTTGTTTTTACACATGTGAGCAACTTATGCTCAGACATCCGTTTATTAGTTTATTTTTAGCTTTGATATTTTCGTATACAACGACACTATTTTTAAAAGCTCCTATGCATCAACTCACTGTTTTATGCAAACTTTTTTCTTTTTCTTGGACTGTCTCTCTTTCTCTTTTTCCATTTCTTAGTTTAAATTTTTTTTATACCCAAACGTTTTGCCCTTCTTTTTTCTTTTTTGATTCGTAAGTTCTGTTATAGTAAATAGAATGAACGTGGGAGCAAATACGTCATTTTTCATGTCGTGAACGCCTGGGTCAATGCCTCATCGTCATCGTCGTTGTTTTCGTTAAGGACTCATTTTATTTTTTTCGTTAAATAATTCTTTTTGAACCAAAATTCAATAACGTTATATTTTATCATAATTTTCTGTAACAGATATAGTATTGTTTGTAATTATTTAGTAAGTAACGCTTATGAAAAATATGTCAATAATAAAATATTACGTATTTTTGTATGTGTTGCCATTAGATGAAATAATTATATATTAATATAATTTAAAATTATACATAATTAATAATAATAATTTTAGTTTGAAATAACAATAGAATTTTCTTTTAAAATAATTCATCATTAATTTTAAAAAATAGAGATGCAATTTTTGAAGAGAATATTTTAAATTCATGATTCATAAAAAAAATTATTATTATAAATATAAAAATTAATTTAAAAAATGATGCCTTTAAATGATATAAATGAATAACGTAAATTCAGAAATAATTCCATATAGGATTTTGATAAAAAAAATTTATTATTTGATTATTTTAGGAATACTTCAATTTTTCTTGTAAATAATCCTTTTCAAAATTATTATAACAACGAAGACTGACTGAACCTAAGTAAACAGATTTTGATAGCATTTTTTTAATCAATAAATATAATTTTTTTGATGAAAAGATAAATTGTAAAAAATTTATATTACTATGTTTTAATGTTATTATTATAAATTTATATATAAAATTACATAAAATTGGTAATAAACTTATTTCTATCTTTTATTGAAATTTATATAATATATTATTAAAAAAATTATAAAAGTAAAAATATTTTTATAAATATTTTAAAACTTAAAAAATAATAGATTTACGCTAACTAGAAATCTTTTTTACTTTAATATTTACTTTGAAATACATATTAAAAATTCCAGAACTATATAATGAGAATACTGTACATTGTGAAAATCTTCTTTTTATTTATATCTATAACTTATCGATTAATCATTAAAATTCATATCGATCATACAATTAATAATTATAATTAATCATTAAAATTTGATATTTGAAAAAATCAGATTTATTTGTTGATTATTTTGTTTTCAATTTTTATGTTTTTTGTATGTGAAAAATAATACATATAATATATTTATAACAGTGAAATGTGGTTTGGTAACTATAATAAATTTGTTTCTGAAAGTGGAACGTTTCGTTTTAAGGGCACATATTTATAGTTCACGACCTCATGCTAAGACAACGGAAGCCACTGCTGACTTGACTTCTGCAAAAAAAATAATAAAGTCTACGAAAACAAAGTATAAAAAAGTGAAATGAAAAAGGAGCATTGCTTTTATTTTAGAATCACAGAGATAAAATATTATTACAGTCAATTACATGTACATTGACGTTAGAACTGTATTTCTAGCGGAAAAAATAATTAAGGTGGTATGATAATTTTTATCGAAGAAGAAGAAGAAGATAAAATGTCCACTATTTCAAAGTATAAATTCCTATTTAAATATAAATATCAGCTATATTAATCTATACATATATAGCTCATAAAACTCATGAGCTTTCAAAAAAAGTTCAGTTTACAAAATTTTGAAAATATACAGTGAATATATCAAAAGGTAATACGCGTATATAGTATATATAATACGGATAATACATCTAAAAATTCCTTTTGGAAACGTTTGTTTATATACAAAATATCAATTAAATTATCCTCTTTTACATCAAATGTAAATTATTAATATAACATTTAAATATAAAATTAAAATTTTAAATAATAAATACAACTTATATTTCCTATATTATTTTTTATTTTTACTTTAAATTAGATTATCGGACAAATTTAATTGAAATATTAAGTAATAATAAATAGTAGAAATTATCTTATAATTAATCAAAATGATTAATAAAATGAAAAATCTATTTATATATTAATATAATTATTTATTATAATAATAAAATAATGTAGTATTTATATTTGAATATATTCAAATTAAAGAAATTTTAATATATAAAAAATAATATATGACTAAAATTAGTGTGGAATTCATAATACAAAAATATATATTAATAAATAAATATTTTTAAATCGTATATTAACTATTATTATTAATATATTCTCCAATTATATTTGGAAAATTTTTTGAAGTTAATAACTAAAATATCATGTAGCTTGAGAATTTTAATCAATGAATAAACTTTTTATAAATAACAGATAGTGATTTAAAAATATTTTTTAGATTCATAAAAAGTAAATTATAATAATTATAAATATACATATAGTAAAATAATATTTTTTAATAGAAGGTAAAATATTACATTGAAATGTTTTGATCATATTCAAAACTTTCGAAGGTTTCAAGAATATTGTAAAGTAATCAACTCAAAGGAAATTGATTACAGTTACATATAATACTATAAAATCTATAAAAACTTCAATAGAATTTAGGAAATAACATAAAAATAAATATTTTATAAAAAATTAAAAACGATATATAATTAAATCTCAAGTAACCTCGATAAAATTATTTGAAAAAAATATTATCTTTAGTTACATTTCAGATATACTAGTCAAATTTGTAAAGTATGAGTAGAAAATAATTTATTAGTATTATACAAATTCTATTATAGATGAAACTAAAAAATATATTTCATTTTTTCAATTCAAATTAAATTTTGAATGTGCTATATAAATCTGTGAAAGAACAACAAAAGAAGTTTCATTTTATAAAATGAAAAAAATGAAAAAAATTAATAATACTAATTTAATAAACCAGACTTATAATTTTAAGGTAATGCAAGAACATTGAATTAGGATCAGTTAATAACATAGATTAAAATTGATTTAAAATTAATTTATTTTAAAATAAAAATTCGTAAAAATAAATAAATAAAAATAATAGACTAATGATAATAATGCAATAGGAGGAAGAACCTGTAAATACAAACAAAGATAAAAAAAACATCGAGTGCTCTCAAATGATTTGTATTTGTTTAGGTAATAGTTAGATAATTAAATAGTGGATTATTAGGTACTATAACCCTTCATAAATACTTCACTATTTTTGTGTACTCAGTGATAAATTAATTTCTAGAACTTTTAGAATTTAGAAAACTAGTGAACTTGAATAAAACACATCTTGCTGTTGTCTTTTCGTGTGCAACTTCCAAAATAAGACTTTTGACTTAATCTAACCACCCAAGCAATCATAACGTTAACATAACTGTACTGACATTTCTCTTGCAACATCTAAATACGTGGGACGCTTAAGTTGCATAAATAATCATATAAATGTTACAATAAGTGAATGTATATAGCTTTGAATACAAAACTTTATACAAAATGTCAGTTTAATATATTTAACTATGTTTTATATATTATATCATAAAATAAAGTAAGAATTTTATTAAAGTATTACTCTAGCACTATTCACCAGGTTTATTGATATCTAAAATAAGTAACTTATATCTATTAAAACTGGAATTAAATCAAGTTTTATTAATTATGTAATAAATTTTAAAACAAATGTACAATATTTTAAATTTCATTAGCAAGCTCAGTTATTTCGTACACCATGTTAATTTATGTTAAAATTAATTGAACAATTTTTACTTGCATTATAAATAGTTATGCAAATTTATAAAAATAATAACTTATATGATAAAAGTATTTATAAATAGATTATATACATTATAAATTATTTTTAAATAACTTTTTTTGATTATGGAAAAAATTGTTTATTTATATTCTACATTTTGAATTTTTATATAAATATTTTTCTATTTTTAATAATATCAAGTATCTTATTATACATGTATACAAAAACAATTATAAATTAATATATTTAATTTTTTTGATAATATAATATTTTAAAATACTGCAAAAAATGAAACATTGAAATGGTGTTTATTTTATCCATTCTCAGTACTTTTTCAATAATATTAGAATTAAATAGTTCAAAAATTATTTATATTTTTTCAAAAAAGTTTACATACAAATTAGAATATGTAGACTAATTTATCAATTGATTTGTTTTAATTCCAAATTTGTTGTGAATTAAATACTTCAATTTAATATCATAATATTTTTAATTTTAAATAAAGTTAAGTATTATTAGTTTTAATAACTTTTCCTAATTTATATAAATAATGTCAATCGATCAATTTAATTTAAAACTACGTAAACTTAGCAGAGATTTCAAATATCATTTGTATCAAATAATTGTGAAAATTGATTATATTAAGTTTCAGTTTCTTAATTACAATTTAGAATCTGAATAAATAAATATTTTAATTTATATAAGTAAAAATGATAACGTCATTAATTTTAGAAATACGACAGGTTAGAAAATGAAATATATATAAATGATAGAAAAATAAGAAAGAAGAGAACGCTCAATGTAAATTATATTCTTTTCTTTTTAAAATTTTTGTTTTTACTTTTTTTTTAACTTCTTGTTATAAAAAATTTATTTTACAATATTTTTAATTTTATTTAATATCTTACAATTTTTAAATAAATTCAAAATATGTACGACTTCTTAGAATCATTAGATTAATGGTTCTTTTATGTATTAAGAATCTTTAAATTCAATACATTAACCGTAATTTATTTTTTTTTAATTAAATATTTATCATCTGAAAAAAGTCTGTTACATACATATATTAGATGAATTATTGACTCTTTGATTCCCAGTGCAAACTTAAATCAATATTACTAACTGATGATGTATAAAATCGTTAAAATTTTCTATAAATTTCCTTAACTAGACGATGAATACTAATTTATTTGATATATCTTTATATACTATTGAAATTCTTAAAGTAAATATTTTAGTAGATTTATAGTTATCAAATTGACTAATTAAAAATTAGTATTTTCTACATTTAATCAACAAATATCCTAGTTGTCATAAAAAATCTCTAGAAATAGAAATAATATGTAATTGTATTATTAGTTCAATTATTTTAATAATGTATAAAATTATTTTAGAGTATATAAAGATTTTTTCGTTTGATAGTACCGAATTCTCATTAGAAAGTAAAAGAAGAATTAAGTATATTAAAGAATATTAAATTCTGATAAATAATAATATTATTAACTTAAACCATCGTTTGAATTGATTTAAAATTATTTAAAATTATTTCATTTTAAAAAGACAGTATTACATTATTTGAACTGTTTTTGATACTTGGTAGACACAATAAATGTTCTTTATCAAATCTAGAAAAATTTATATTACAAGAATTATAGAGTGTATAATCACTTTTTTTGTATTTCACAATGAAAGAAACTCAAAAATTAGTTAAATTAGGAGTTGAGTTAATTATTTAATTAAGGAACATTATTAATGTTTGAAAATTATTCTTATGTTGTATGATCTAAATTTTTGCAACTAAAATAATTCTTAAATTTTTGACTCTACCTAAAATAATCATAAGTTATGATTTTTCAAGTTCACGATGATAAAGATTTACATTCGTTTGCTAAAACTTCATTTCTAAAACCAAAAGTTATGTAAAATTAAGAAGAACTGAGGTAGTATCTAATAATTTAACTACTTCTAATGAAGCATTTTTCCAAGCACTAAGTCCAATACCAAATCGTTATTTTATGGCATTAATAAAGGCAGCCGATACCTGTTTCCTCAAACGTAGTTTAATATTAGCAATCTCTAAAACTTAAGTTGTCCTTAAATAAAAACTTAAAGAAATAACTATGGAAAATAAGAATTTCAGATTAAATAACAACGTAATGTATATTTATTACAGATATATTTCATTTGATACAAAAAAGAAACGTCTTTGTGTTTAAGTTTTAGGGAATTCATATACCGCAATATACGATGACATATACTTTCAATTGTTACAATTGCTAAAGAATCATTTGTAATATCATATTACATATTCGAAAGAATAGATTTGTACCCATGAAATTTATTATAAAAAGTATCTTGAAGTAAGACTTCTTAAATTTCCTTTTCGATATTCTCTTTACATTATTAAATTTTAACGTTTAATCATATTGTTTAATTATAAATATATTGTCGAAAAACGATAACTTTATTATTTTTTAAAATAATTTTATATGTTATTAGAAAAACAGATTAGTTTTTTATAGTTTCATTATATACGCTATTCTATTTTTTTATATATTTTAGTAAACTTTCATTTTTACCGTATATTTTTCGTTATTCATTATATATAAATTACTAAACTTGGAAAATAATTAAATTATATTTTTCTGTACTTTCACTTTATGTTTATCTATAGTTTTTCCAACATTTTATTGTTAAATCTTGTATTAAAAAAATGTTGTTTTTACTGTCTCTTTAAAGTAGCATCTTTTAGTATTTTAAAAATATAATGTACTACTATTTATATATTTGGATACAAAAGATAAAGGAAGACATATCTGAGATAATAAAATAAATGACTATTTCAAGATTTCTATTCCAGGAACGACTTCGTATATGTATCTGTTGAATTTCCTTCTCCTTTCATTCGTTAGTATGTAAATGTAATAAATATATGAAAAATTCAAATTCACAAAATTTAAAAAATTAGAAAATAAATTCTTCCCAGCATATGATCAATATTTAACAGAAATATTGTGTTAAATTACTAAAATCTATGATTTTATTTCATGATGTACTTCAAACTTAATTAAATTTTTAGCGTACATTATAATATTATTATTTATCAATAATGAATTTATATAAATAAAATTTATTTTCAATTTATATTTTTTAAATATTTACGATAAAGTATTAATATAATATATGTATAATACTTTTAACTATATTTTACCATTTTAAATAAAATTATAATCTTAACATTTAAATTTCTCATAGAATATTGAAATAAAATACAAACAACAATAATAACGATAATTTTAAGTATTAAATTTCAGATATATTTAAAATGAATATAATATTTACTTTACTAGAAAATTATGAAGCTTGAAAGTACGTATTGTAAATTGTGATTAATCAAATAATATAAACATATTAGAGATAAGATAAGATAATAATATAATTATATTATTTATTCATGTAATCATTTAGTTAAAAATATCTTATGGAAAATTCCCATTTACTATATTATAAATATAAAAGAAGATCAAACAGGATTTTGAAAAAAATTATGTAGGTATTCTTTAAATTTATCACAACAAGCCATTTTTGCTATTCTCTTAGTTCATTACTTCATAAAGAATGCAATAAACATACAAATTGTTCAAAGCTCACAAATAGTAGACTTTCTAATTAATTTATAACTAATTTGGACAATCCCTTGTATAAACTATGTGAATATTTTAATATAATAAATGAATTTTTAATTAATCGAAATGATTGAAATTATTCTTACAAGTAAAAATTTTACTCTATTATAAAATATATTTAAAAATATAAACTATTATAACATTATTTTTTTCATTTTTTTTCTATTAAAACAAAAGATGTGTAAGAGCACTATGTGTGTATCTTAATCTATTTATGTATATACATAATAGTTTGCATTCCAAATATAAAATTTAATCTAAAAAATTGTCAAAAAATTAAAATTTTTCATAATAACTAAATATCAAATTAAAGGGTTTAAATTTGAAGAATTTTAAAGTAAATTATTATTTCAATTTGATATAAAATTTGCATTTTTGATAATTATAAAACTTTCCATTTTGTGATTAAGTGTATTATATTTTACAAATTTTATGTTAACTATATTAGAAAAATTGTAAAATAATACTTTTTTGTGAATATTAGTTTATAGATACTAGATACATATTTTAGGTAATTTTTCTGATTTTTCATTCTATAAAATTAATTTTATACCTATTATTATTTGATGAAATGAAAAGTTCATAATTCAAAGTTTATTAGGTGGTTTTGATTATTTTATCGGTAAACATTTACAAAGTTTATAAAATGATTCATTGATGAATAAGTGATTTTTTAAGTTCAATTTTTAAAATATATATTTCTTATAATAGCCATAATAATATTTGTTATTATTATTAAAAAAATCTATTAATTTAAAAAAAATAAAAAATAAAAAGAAATAATTACAATTTATGAAATTAAAATTGATAAGATATTCGTTAAAATAATAGTGTAAATTAAATATATTATTTATTTATCGTAAAAGTTGTACATTTTAGTAGAAAATAAAATTTGAAAAGTTATTCATAATAAATAATATAAAAGACGTCTAAACTTTAAATTGTCTACAGACGAAGTACGTTATATAAAAAAAATGTATTTTGTTTATAAACGAAAAATTTATGTTCATATTATTCCATATGTAAGCATTAAATCAAGTATATGGATAATGTCATTAAAAAATATTGACTTTTTTCAATAAATTGTAATAATGTTATTATAAAACGTTCGTTATTTTATTTGAAGATTACTTCTTGATGTTAAATTATAAATTAATTGTTAAATTATAAATTAATAAACTGTATCGATTATAAGATTTCATTAATATTTAGTTATAAATATTAAATAGAAACAAATAATACAGTATATTTTAATAAGAAAGTTAATGGACTTAAAATTAAAAAATTTTTATACTTTTAATTTTAATTTAAGAAACGAAGAGAATTTAATTATGAAAAATTAATACTGATATATAAAATTATAATTTTTGTAAATAAAAACTGAATTTTAGTGCTTTGTTTTGCAATTATTACAAAATAGTAAAGATAAAAATATTAAGTATACAATATTTTACACGATAAATTTAAATACTTTATAAATAGAAAAGAATAAGAAAAAATGCACATTTACAATTTATTAAAAATTAGTTTGCATATATTACTATTGAAAGTCGTTGAAAGAGACAGAATGAAATCCCAATGAGTCATTTATGGAATGTAAATTTTCGTGGGTGTGAGAAAGGGTAGGCAAAGTAGACATAGATATAAAGTGAAAGAGAGAAACCGGATCGTTTGGGCGGTGGCTCGAATTTCTATAAATAGAACTCAACAGAGGCGCCACGACAACGTATACAAAATCTCCTTCTCTTTTTTCGGGTGACCTTTACGTGCTGGTTTGCGAAATATTAAGTTAGGTTATTTAATTTGCATAGAGAAAAATTACAGGCAGCCTTGTTCACATTCGATAAATGTACAATTAATTATATGTTAACGAAATTTTAATTAATATTTTAGTCCGTTACCTTTGAAATATTGTTGAAATACATGTATATTTTAATCACAAAATAAATTAAAGAAACTAATAAAATATTCGTCTTTATAACTAATTTTAATTTCTAACTATTTTCTTTTAAACGCATAAGAAATTGAATAAATATAGAAATTATATACGTTAAAAAAAAGTAAATAAAATTTATAGACAATAGAAGATCAAAATTTAAGTAAGTCGCAATATATAATATTGAAATAAAAACACTTATTGATCAATATTTAATAAAGACTAAATTTATTGTTTCAAATTATTATTATTTATTATAGAAAGCATACTTATCGAAATACTTAGACCTGCTCAAAGTTAAAATGAAATATATTACATTGAAAGCACGGAGATCTATGGATATATTGTAAATTTATATCATGTTTTATATATTAATTATATCTTGTAAATTTATATTTAACTAATTCCATATTTTTAACGAAATATATTCGACGAAACACTATAAGTAATAAATAATTACCAATTATAAATATTGTTTCAAAATATACAAAAACTTAATTCGCCAATTACATTATTTTCATTATATAACTTTAATCTTTAAGAATAAATTAAAAAAATTACTTTTAAGATATATTATATAAACTTTTGAAATCTGATTTAATACATTTTTCATACAATGCCAAACGTGGAAAAACCAAGTAAATCAGAAGTAAAGTAAAAAAAGACATTGGTCTAACATCGCAAAAACTATATCCAATAATATACAAGCATTCATAAATTCTAAATAAATATAATAAAATTTTTAAGACTTTGGAATCATTTCCTGCCGTTGTAAATAAGTAAAAAAATTTCTAAGAGTCGAGAGTGATATATATATATATATATATATATATATATAGAGAGAGAGAGAGAGAGAGAGAGAGAGAGAACAAAAAAGAAAAGAAAAAATATTCATAAAGACAAGATTGGAAATAAAGCTTCATAATCCACCTCCGCATTGCACTCGTAGAACGCGGAATACGTAACGAAATTAGCGCGTGAGCACAATGTCTGCGATGTACCGCCTTCACTCGTGAAAATAGACTTGGCATATGATCAAAGTCGTACTATAAAATCATACTATATAAATGCCTTTTCTTCTTTTTTTTCTCTTGTTCATCTCAACTTCTTCTTACGTTCGACCCTTTAATTATGCGGACTGAGCGCCTTTTATTTGATCTTTTTTTTCGTGATGTCGATGTTTCATTATTAATAATTTCAATACGATGCAACAATAGTTTGCAGTGCGATTTTATGCAACACATTCTAAATAACTTCTTTTATTTTTGCGTACGTAAGAAAGAGAAAATCTTTTTTTCGATCTTACAATGGATAAGGCTCGAACATCATAAATTTTCCCTGGCACGAAGAGGAAGAGAAAAAAGGATTTATTTTTAAAGATTTTTAATATTTGATCTGGTCTAATAAACTACTTTATTATTACTTTGCTTACTTTACTGACATATATTTATGTAGATATATACTAGTTCTACGAATATAGATGTTTTCTAGATGAAACATAGAAATCTTTTAAGGATAGTACGTTGTTCACAAAATTTATAAAATAGAAGCTAAGAATTTAAAAATGATAAGTTTGTTAGTACCCGTTTGTTTGAGTGTACATTAATATTTATTTATTAAAACGCGTTTTATCAATATCAACGTTTCGAATGAAAACTTCTTTGCGTGTGATTATGAATGTACTTAATATATTATATATAAATGTATTTAATATGTCAATTAAAATTGCATACAAATTATACAAGGCAAATAATTTCATTAATTTTAATTGGTTGAATCTTCCAAGTTTTGTTATTACTTTATTTTATTCATTCGTAATTCATTCAATCGTAGTTATATTTTTAATTTATTATCCTTAAAAGATTTTACCAATAAATGCTCCAATTTTGCGAATAAGTAAACTTTCTTATTACTCTTTTTAAAAATTTTTAAAACTAAACAGTTTAAATTAATTTGAGAATATCTAAGGAGCGATCAGTAGTCGTAAGTTTCATGGCGAAATTCACGAAGTTTTTCAAAATATTTTTATTAAAAGCCAGTGAAAATAAGACAAAAAACAAATGTAACAAATAGTATCTGTGCCTTTACCTTTTAGAAGAAAAGATGTAGGAAACTAGAGGAAAGGAGAGGAGACCGAGATGTGTGTAAATGTGTAAGAGTGGGGTGGGGATAAGGACAAGAGCGAGAGCGGGAGCTTGACAGCTCTCGGTGCACGCGTGTTTTCTTCTAAAAATAGCCAGGCGTACAATCTAAATCGGTCTATCGGAAAAAGAACGAAGGAAAATAGTAAACCCGTCCATTGGCTAACGTAAATCCGGCGCTCTCAAGCTCACTTATAGTTGAAAATGTCTAAAAGGTAAAGAAGAAAAAAAAACATCTGGAAACGACACGCACATTACGATAGGTAACTTAAATACGGTGGCATCGCCTCTGGAGAAACGGAGTGCCTAAAATAAATGGAGAACTCTTAAAAATATCCCGAAGTACTGTTTCGTGAACAACCCCTCCCATTACTCGGCCATCGCCGTTTTCCGCCGCGTTCGCTCTCTTATTGCCATGGTGTATCACGGTTCCTTTGTGTACTGCGCGTGGGTAGAAAGTCGACGATCTCTCTCTCTCTCTCTCTCTCTCTCTCTCTCTCTCTCTCTCTCTCTCTCTCTATCTGTCTCTCTTTCGGTCACGTGCACTTTTGGAATGCGGTAAACAGTACGCGTTTATTAAGCAGCTCGCCGACCGTGAATATTTTTTTGGACGAGGAGCAACACGCGCATCACATCAAATTCATGCGACGTTGTCATCATAAATCTATAGCGAAAACTTTGATCGGGCCATGCGTATTATCGTTATCGTAGTTAATTGTCCCTTAAATTTCGATCGGATACACAGCAATCGTTAATCATAGCGGCGTGTCGTGACACGTCAACTTCATTACCAAATAAGGACGCAAACAGGGGCAGCCTCAGATCATTCTTGGGAAATACTTAGTCTCTATTTTTAATGCCAGTTTTTTACGAAAACCGCGAAATTTCATTTGGAAACAATCTGGTTTATATTCTAACTCTACTTAAAATAAATTATTGTTGCATGAATGCAACTCATTGTAGAAATAATAAATCAACAAGCTAAAGAAATGGCTAATTATCAAAGAACAATCATAACATCAATTTATTAATAAAATTTATGAATCACTTTCAACAAAAATAAACCTCAAACTTGAAATACGTTTAGAGTCTAATTTTAACTTTACTTTTAAATATATTTAATTATTTTTCTTTTTTTAACGCAATTTTGTATATAGATAAACATAAATTATATTTAATTTGTGAAAGATGCATAATTTTTCTACTGGTCCCATTGATTTAGCGTATTTGGTTAAAGAATTTTATTATTCAATAGTTCATGTTGTGATTAGGAATAGGGTTACGATATAACCTTCATAAGGAAGTACTTCTTCCACATATATTTTAAAAATATTATTCTATAATTTCTTAATTAAAAAAAATTTTTTAACTATGAATTAATTAATTTGTATATTATTTACAAAATATATTCCTGTTATAACTAGTACTTTAAAGGATTATTCAATAATACTATAATTTTTAATTTCAGTGAGAAAAACTAGTTATTAAAAATATCTATATAGTATAAAATATTATTAACTTTTTAATCAGGTAAGATTTAGAAAAGATAATTTAATATTAAATAAATGTTAATTAAATCAATTAATTAAATATAATGTTTTTCAATATAAAAAAAAATTAATCGTGACTAGACACCAATACAATATACTGTTTTGATACTGAAAAATATAGTAAGATGTCATATTATCATACTTTATATGCGAAATTATTTTATTTTATACTTATTTTATAGTGTTATTATCTACATCGATTAAAATTTACTTAAATATTTTATTTAATTAAAAAATGTATCATCTTATATTTTAATTTTTAAAATTAAATTCAATTTATATATTATTCAAATATATTTAAGGAAAGAATATTAAAATATTTGTATTATAATACCTTATAAATAATACCTTATATGGTTGTAAAGAGTTGAGCATTTTAAACTCTTACTTCTTAAATATTTTATGTTTAGTTTTCATGAAATTTCATTATATAAAGTGCTTTTATATTCGCGTATAATTTGAATGATTTGATCTATATTTGCAATATTTGTCAATGATGCAATAAATCAATTTTTGTAAAAGAAATTTAATTTTCCATATTAAGAAATAATTTCTTGACAGTTAGTAATTAAAGATTATATCTAAGATGTAAAAACTGTAGTGAAAAATTACCTTTTTGATTAATTTAGTTTGACCTCAAAAATTTAGATTTATACATTGTTTCACATTAATCTGGATAAAGTTGTTCTAAGATGTAACATTATCAAAGTATTTTTGTAATAATACTACAAAAAAATAATATTAGAGGTTTAGCTAATAGTACTGACAAAAAATATTCGAAAAATATACGGTCATGCATTCAAATTCTTATCTACGAGAAGAATTACGTACCATATTTACGTACAACTGTAGAGTATCGGTAAATGCCTAACTCTTAAATTTCTATTGCTTAATGGGTACGAAGAAAGCATTTAATATTTAACATAATATTTTCACATATATTTTTATTTAAATGAACCATATTCAAATTCTAAAAACAAAACTATATATATGCATTAGCGTTATGAAACAAGGTTATATAATTCCAAAGATTGTATAATAATCTATATCATTTATTGTATATAAACGTATAGCTAAAATATTAAAATTTTTTAGAAAAGATTAACAAAACCCTTTTAATCTGATTTTTAGTATTATTTAAAAGTAAAATTAGCTACTTAATTTCGTCTGTAATTTTCACTACATTCACTTTTCATTCTATTACATTTTACATTTAGATCGAACCAATAATAAAAAATAAAATTAAATATTCTTTGTTTGTCTTTCATTTTTTTACATTAATATTATGATATGTAGTATAATTTTATATAATTAAACTGAAATAGCATAAGTGAGTTTTAAAAACAAAATCCATAAATTATATATTAATTATTCTCTTAATAAAACACTTTTTATTCAAGTTACGTATTTAACTAATTATCTGTAATTTCTAAACTCTTTAATAGTTTCGATTTTAGAATATCAAAATACGTTACCCATTGAATTTTTTATTTAGTTTAAAATGACGGCGAGTGATAAATTTCATTATTGTGCTTTTGATTTAAAAATTATTTAATCTTATATTAAAAATCTTAAAATAAAATCAAATTTAAATCATAAAAAATTAGTAAATAACATTCTTCGATTATTATCAAAAGTCAGAAATTCTTTCTAGATTATTATTGTTAATTAATTTTCATAAAAATATTTTCAAGTTTTTTTATGAATCATTATTTATAAATCCTTAAAAATTTTATGATTATAGAAGATTAGCGTTCGTATAAATTTAAGTATCTAATCTAATTTTAAAATTTGAATTATTACATGTATAAAAAAAATAATGTAAATACATACTGTACCTATATTAAATATGCAAAGTTGGATTTTAAAAAATATGAAAAAGTTTTGACTATTTTTAACACGAATAACGTATAACTTTGATTATATAACTTATACCATTGATAAGTTATAAAAAACACAATTGTATAAGAAATTATTTATTATCATTTAAATTAAAGTAAAACTATAAGTATATATATGATGATATGCTCAGAAAATCGTAGCAAGTTAGTTTGAATTTTTTTTGTTAGAAATTGATTATTTTCGAAGTAGCTCAAATACATGAGTACGAAAAGTTGTTTCCAGTTAAGTAAAAGTAGACAATAATATAGAAATAAATGTTGAGATTAAAATAAATAAAATACAATAGTAGAAGCGATATGAGTTAATTTACATTGCAACGATAAGAAAAAGACTGAGGCGTTAAGGAAATATAATATAAAATGTAGCCTATACAATCGAAAATAGTTAATTTCTGACAATATATTTATATTCTTTTTCATTTTTATTGAGCTTACTTCTTGTTTTTATAAATGATATATACACGTATATATATACATATATTTTAAATACTTATTTTAAATTTTAGTAATGGTAATTTAAAAATGTATTTATGTTTATTAAATATTTATCAACAATTTAATTATTTTTGTAGTTTAAAACAAGAAATATTGAAATAATAACAAATAGGTTTTTTTATAATTATTTATTTATTTCTTTGTATGAAGTATATTAAAGATATAATTATTTAGAGAATAGACTTTAATTAAAAGCTTAATTACAGTATTTGCCATATATTATAAAATTTTATAAATATACTCATGAAATATTTTGTATAAAGAAGAAAATTATCAAAATTAATCATTTACATTTTATTTATATTTACTACATTACCTTCATTTTCAATTTTATTTTACTTAATCGAGTTTTTTTAATATGAATGTTAAATTTTAATATAAGATGTATAATTTAAAAAATTACATTTATTACTATTTATTAATATAATACGTATTAAAATTAATTAAATAAGTTTAATTAAAATAAGATTGATTATGAACTAAGTAATAAATGATAATTAGGAAAAGTGTTTATATAATTGTATCCTAATATGAATTTATTATTAAATATAGTATAAAGAAAACAAAAATAACGAATCTGCATTTTTATACAGATTAGAAAACATCAAATAATGTTTTGAGATATTTCAATTTTATATTTTATAAAATTAAATTTATAAGAAATATAAAAATTTTTCTTCGCTGATATGGTATAATTAATAATCATAAAATTAGAAATCATAAATGTAGCATAAAATATCTTTCATAATATAAAGTTTTAAATCTTTATTGCAAAGTAATATGAAAAAGAGTAAAGAATTTATAATCATTCAGCTTAGATAATTAAAAAAAAAAACAGAATAAAATAGACCGACGCATTTATAGGCATTAAATACCAATATAGTTTATAAATATAATGTTAAAATATTAATCACTATTAATTAATATTGTTTAACATTTGCGATAACTATTCTCCTTAATTCTAATATTTAAAAATATTCGTTTCCATAATTAATATTATATATTTACTTCCTATTATTAAATACATAAAAATAGATTTACGATTTTTTTTTAAATTATATAAATATGTTTTTTTTAATTTATCTATCCTTATAATACTTAATATTTTAATTTTTACAATTATATTAATATCAATTTACTTTCGTTAAAAAGCATACAAATAAAAATCTTTTAGAATATGATATATTATTTATATATTTAAGTGATTAAAGATATGCATTATGATGACCTATTATTTCTATCAAGCATTAATAATCATTTTTGATTCAAAGAAAATGCAAATATTTTATATTACATAATATTTAGTAATATTTATCATAACTTAGTATCGATATATGCTTTTATATATATGATGTTGAAGACCAGTTTTGAGCACTATAATAACAATTGCATTTATAAAATATAATAGTCACTGTTTAGTATATTAACCTTTAAATATTATTAAAGTTTAAATGCGATTGAACGTTTTATTTTTATTATTAAAAATTGATATATATATATATATTTCAATGAAGAATTATAATAAAATTATTAAATGTATTCAAATTAATTTTTCGTTTTATTTTATAATTTTATTTCAAAAATCAGTAAAAATTTTACTTTATTTTTAATTTATGATAATAAAAGTTTACTTTCAGTTTTATAAAATAATTTCTTATGTGTGGTATATTATTATATAATGTCAAATGAATACATGAAAAATTTATGAAATTGTAATCAAATAACTTTAAATTTTATATTATATTTGATGGTATTTTAGAATGTTAATCTATAGATTTAAATTTTATATTAAACTATTAGGTGAAATTAGTGCATTAAGTCGTATTTATGTTTCATAATTAAGTTGAGAAATATCACCAATCATTTTCACGACTATTAAACTTTTGTATTTTTTAATTGTACAGTAAATATATAACTACATCAAATTCTCTAACATTATTAAATAACTTCTTGTATAAATATAAATATCTGTAAGGATATATAAGTAAACAAATTTATTTAAGTGCATCTATTCTGTTCTGAATGTGAAAAAAGAATGAAATAGTTAAGAAAAAAATATCACGTTAAGAAATGAACGCGTTGCCCGTGAAATGAAATAGAAATCCAAGTTGCGTGCATGCCTCCATAATCTTTCAATTCTTTGCAGACCTTGACCTTCCGCTCTCAAGAAATTTGTGATTTAATCATGCTTCGTCTACCTGGAGAGTGTAACGTAACGATATGTTATCTTGCACACATTACCTTGTAAAAGAACTAAACTAATTATTAATTAAACCAAACTAATTATTAACTAATTCTTTAACTTTAATTACAAAAAAGTAACTAAAATTTTTAAAAATAAGTCAAATTATCTTAGGTAAAAGTATATAAAGTTTATATTTATGAATTTAAACAGTTAAAAAAATGTTAAAAATATTATAAAATGTATTCATCGAGTAATGATAGATCGCATCTCTCTTTTGTATTTATCTGCAAAATTGATTCAAAATTAAATTTTGTATCAATAATAAAATATATCTGATATTATACAGACAATATATTGTATCAACTATAAAATCTTTCTAAAAAAGTATACATCTTATAAAAAAAGTAATAATTAATCATAAACTAAAAAAAATGATTTAGGAGGATAATATAGTTCATACTAAGAATAAAAGAAAGAGATTAGTATACTGTAAAGCAATAAAATAGTCAATTTTCTTAAATAATTTAAAAAAATTTATCTGACAATGAAAACATGAAATTTTTTATAAAAATGGATAGCATAATTTTTGTTAATATTAATTTCATTTATGATAATGAAATTATTTATTTTGTTGATTTAAAATGTTAATAAAAGTATATTTTTTCAATTAGAAAAAATATAAATATTTAGTTACTTCAATTATATATATCGCCAACATTAATTTATTGAATATTCATTACTTATAAAGTATAAAATTTTTACATTTCTCATTCAATTATGTATAAATAAATTTAAAGACAAGCAATTAATTTTTTTGTTAAGAATCAAGTAAAAATATATTATAAATAAAAATAATATTACATGAAGTATATTATAAATAAACAAAAAAAAAGCTAAAAAACATAATAAAATATACATATTTATATACATAAATTTATTTTGTAAACTATTTTTACAAAATAAAAATTTATTTTCTGTTCGCTTGCTAATGTTTGAGTATTGAGATCTTATGTTTAGAAATTAATTATATGCATCATTTTTAAATCAATATTATATTAAATATTTTTTTATGGGTAGTAATAATTACATTTTTTAAATGTATATATAAACTGAAAAGTAAATATTATATTAAATAAATATGAAATTGATATTAATTTAACCGTAAATATTTTTGTAAATTTTCATAATATTTTATTAGTAAATAATATTCTATAGCTATCAAAATTGGATTAATGTACACATAAAAATCATAAGTAAACTTTGAAAAGAAAAAACTTTTGAACTTTATTTTTATTAGAAAGTGTTTGATTTGAATATAAATTTTATTTTTATGCATATTTTAAAAACTTTTGCATCCAGATATTTTTATATTTTAGCGGCAAGATTTAATGGATTTTTCAACAAATTCATTTCAAATAATATAAAAATTTTCTTTAATTTGTGTATAAATTGTTTTAGAACTTAAATAGGGTAATTTAAACATATTACTTTAAAAAATGGTAATTCTTAACTAAAAATTAAGCGTCACTTGAAAAATCGTTTATTTAAAAATACTTTTTTATACAGTAGAATATTATCAAAGTAAAAACAATAGTTTTGAAAAAAAGTTTCAAATTTTCAGATATATCATGGATAATTCAAAATATAAAAGAGAAAAAATTATTTTTATATATGAACGAAATTGTAATAAATTATTATAATTAATATTATGCAAATTAAAAGATTTTCAAGATTTTCTCCTAAAATATAAATTTGAATTACAATATATAATAACTTGATTCTATTTGAATATTTTTATATTCTATTATAAATTATATATTCTAATATAGTTTTCTGAATACAACATCCTTTTTTATTTTTTTATAATATTTATATTATCTTTGTTTATTCTATTTTTATTTCTTTTATACTCAGTTTAGCATAAAATAATTCTATTTTAATTTATACTTAAAATTTATAGTTTTAATAAAACAGAATGAAATACTTTTCATTTAAAAATATATTGATTTGACACTCGTTTTCTTTATTTAATACATAGTATATTAAATCTCTTTATACTATAAAATTTTTATTTCTTACCATATTTTATTTGATTCTGATATTTTAGTTTTTTTAACCCGTATAATTATTTTATTTTTCATTAATAATTCTCATTATTATATTAATACCTTTGCACCTCGATTACGTTTCCAATTATTTTAAATAGTAAGTATTGGAATGTATTAAAATTTAACCTAAAATCTATTAATAATCGTTTCTTCATTTCATTCTACATTATAAAATCAATTTTTTATTATATATTTTATAAATATTTTTAATTTATCTTCATAAATATCGCTTTATATTAACTATGTCACTATTTATATAATCCTTATAATAATATCTTTATAATAATTTTAGAAAATAATGTATTATATAAAATTTATAATAAAATATATTTAGATAAATTAAAAAAATATTTTATTGAAAATATTACACTATTAAATTATATTTGATTGATTATTACTTAAATTATAAATGGAACTTTAAAGTAGCATACTAATTTAATTCACATTTGTAAAAAAAGAATATCGTTAAGTATGATTAATTTCAAAGACATTTATTAATTATTATTTTAAATATTAAATTATCTGTTTTTTATGATTGAAATAATCTAAAATTGGATTTAAACTTTATTTTTTTGATAAAATATTTTAAATCTAATATTTTTTGGAAATTAAAATTTTTTCATATTAAAATAGAATCTTCGTAAATAAAGCAAAATTTTATAATATAATACAAGTAATTATATCTTTGAAAAATCTATAGCTAAACATATAAAATCATAATTTTCTTAGAAATCATTGTCTCTCTTAAAAAATATATGTAATTAAGTTAGCCTCTTAAAATATTCAGCTCCAAAATTTAAATAAATTGTATTAATTAATTAATATTTTTATTTAAAAAAAAGGACTCAAAGATTAACTACAAATAACAGAAAAATCTAGATTATCATATTGTTAATTCAAAAGGATAACAGATGTTATGGAAATTTAATAAAGTTATAAACAACAAAAGACATGTATACAAAATGTACTTGCATATAATTTATTGCACGTTGCATTAAAAAAAAGAGAGAAAGGGCTCAAAGAAAACGATAAAACAGAGAAAAATCAGCGGAGTTTACGAGAAGAAAGCGAAAAATGATATATTTCACGGGTGACGACATGAATGATAGGATGAATGCTGCTACGTGAACATTCATATGATCCTGACAGAGTACCCTGAAGTTCGCTTTTCATTTCTTATTTTTTTCTTTATTACTTACTAGAGCTTTATGCATTGCGATATGTTTTATGAAAAATAATATTTTCCGGCGAATCATTTTGTACAATAAACGAGACAATTAAAATAACGACGAAAGCGTTGTGCGTACTATTAAATGAATTAACTTTCTTGCTTCGGCTCTTCCCCTTATTAGGTTTTTATGTTTTAGATTATTCGGAACATTAATTTTGCTGTTGATGTATGTTCGAATAACATTCTCTTTCTTTTTCATTTTCCTACAAGTTTGGTGTCATTTTTTCAAAGATATAATGCAATTAAAGTTATAACATAAATCTCTGTTTCTATTGACCCAAATGCACCTGATTTTATAATACAATGCGGATAAAGGAAAATTTTTCGAAGTAAAGACATTGACAATAATTATTCCATGTATAGTGGTGAAAGTGTGTAGACACGTATTAGGCAGTGATGTATATATATGTTCATTTTAATCTACATTTTTAAATCAAATTATGTATCTAAAAAATTTTCAATTACATATTTTATTTAAATAATGTCAAATTAAATTTAATATCATCTATATAATAATACATTGATTTGATTCAAATATTTTTACATGTACGCGCGTACACTTCTAATTACTTGATTCAAGTATACAGATGCACATGTTCTCTAATGAATACAGATACGTGAGTGAATAAATTTAATATTCATTATGATTTCAAAATAAATTAAATACTATTAAATTAAAATTTTAGACGATTCGAATAAATATTTAGATACAACTTATAATAAATACTTAAACTATAAAAGAATATTATTAAACGAGTAGTACATTAAAATATTCATAGATTGACTATAAGTATGATTTTACGTATTCTAAGTAAAAAATTTATATTTTAATTTTGATCATTTTATTTCATTTAGTATAAAAACTATTATTGTAACCTATAACTTTATCATCAGGGATAATAAAACCAACAATTTCTCAGAATGAATAAAATATGAAATTGTTTAATTTAGCTGATAAATATATTAATAATTGTTGTTACTATTAAACAATTATTATTATCATAAATATAGTATACTAAAAATATATTTTCATAATTTTTTTGTAAAATAAAAATTTACGAAAACAAAATATTATTTCTATATCTAGAATCTTCAATGAAAATATTCTGATCACTCACGAAAATACTATATGTACCAATAATGTAGATTTCGAGAAATTTCAATTCATATATATATATGTAAATGTTATGTCTGTATATATATATATATGTATTAATATAATATCCAGATAAATTTATAAAAAAAATAAAAATGGGCCTCAGATAATTTTGCTTTCACGTCATTAATTAAATATATAATTTGACAGTAATTAGAAGCACATATCGTCTATCTAAAAAATTTATTACGTTTTATGATATTTTACATATTAAAATTAAAAACATTAATTAGTTTTTTTACTGTTAAAAAAGGATATATGTTGTTGTTACAATGTAAATAAAGAAAATAAAAAATTTAAATACAAACATAAATAGGAACGGATTAGAGAAATTAGTATAAAAATTCAACATCTTATGAAATAGATAAAAATAATATAAAATTAACAATTGATTTAGTTTTTTTATATTTTCTTGTTACAACTTTAGATACATATATTCTTATAGCGTAAATAGGGAAGAGATTCATTATGACAAAAACATGTCTTCACCTTGAAGTAATTGTTTCGTTAAGTACGTAAATAATTTAATCACAATTTGATTAAAAATAAATCCATACAGAATTAATAATATTAAGCTTTATTTTTAAAGACAAATTGAAAGATATTAAACATTTTTAATACATTTTTAGTTTTAATAATAATATTCATTATAAATTAAGTAGAGTTTTTAATAAATAATTTAAAAATAATGAATTGAATGGAAACTCTTTTTAAATGAATATATCTTTTACATTAAGTCTTTTGATTGTAACATTCTAAAATTAAAATTCATTCAGAGGTACTAAAATTACACTCTTTAGTATTAAACAAGCCGATATTCTATTCTTCGCATATCCAATGCTAAACTATGTCTACATAATTGCGTGTACAGAATTTTCTATATATGCTTTAGAAAACCTCAGTTTTTCTACAGCTACTATTATTAAAATGAAAATAGTAAAGCTGATATATATATCAATCGACGTATAATTCCGAGCATTTAACTTTTATAAGCCTACTTTTGAAAATATATTTAAAAACTAAAAGTTCATAATAACTCGTTTTTTTTAATTTAAAAATTTGACGTATTTTATATAAAAATTTTAAAATATTTGGAATAATATATTATCATCAGATATTGTAAGTTACAATACATACCCATGTACGCATGTAATATGATAATGTGTTTACGATAACTATATTTTTACAAAATAAAAAATATTGTTTTTTTTTAATTGTATTTATTAATTTTATATTTATTATCATTAATCATTATTATATTATACAATTATAGCAATATTAATAATTAATATACTTAAAAACTTAAAAGTATATATATATTTAAAATTTTTTAAAAACAGAATATATTGCCAATTAGTTTCTTATTTGTCCCCATATAATTATATTTGTATTAAATGTTGTTTAAAACGGAAAACTTTTCCGAGGTCCTTACCACCTTATAAAGTTATTTTATGGGTGTTTCATTTATTTCCACGTGATACATATCTGATTTCTCTATTTAAATTTAAATCTATTTAAACACTTAAAAGTACATACTTTTATTTTTCCTGTTAGAATTCACTTTTTTTAATTTTCTTGTATTTGTTAAATTATTATTAAGTTGATCCTCGTGAGTTTTTTCTTCAAGGAACATATAGAGAAAATTTTTTATTCAATAACAATAGATAAATTAAGTTTTCAAACATATTAATTCATTCTTATTTGATTTAAAAATGAGTAAATATAATTGTAAAAAAGATTCAGATATAACTATTTGATACATAATTTATAAATCAAATAATTGACACTTAAAGAAAAAATTTTTTCCTATACAAATAATACAATAATCAAAATGACATAGAGCCAAAAGCTCGTACACACGTGGTAAACAACCTGTTTTCCAGAAAAAGCCAATATACAGGTACAATCATCTACTTGGATTTAAATATAATATTTAGAAAATGTAATCAATATCAAAGTTATGATAACTTAATCAATAAAAAAAACTTATTATACAATTCGTGAAAATATTTAAGGTAATAATTATCTTAATATCAGTAGCAGTCAATCAATAAATAATGATCCTATCCTTAATAATTAAATTTTACAATTAAAAACCGTAAATATTGTTTTTAAGATAAATTTATATACGAAAAGAAATTTTTCACTTAACATTTTTTATATGATTACAGTAATATCTTCATATAAATATTTTTTATTTGTCTATTTCACTTTTTATATTATATAAAATAGTAAACAAATAATGTTATATACAAGTTAATTAAATTTTTTTTATTCAACTGAAAATATTAAATACATGAAACATTTATAAATAAAAGAGTAAAAAATTCATGAACAATAATAATATTATAGTATTATTAATATTTTTGTGTCTCTAATTAAATGTAATAGTTACTGATGTTAAATAATACACTATTATATTTCTCTATATACATAAAACGAGAAAATTACAGCAGCTTTAACTTTCTTAACGTAAAAACTATGTACACATAATAAGTTGTATATATATGCATAATATTATATTAATAAAATATTTAATGTTTTAATTCATTTATTAGAAATATGTAGATTTTCTTCTATTAAATATAAAAAGAATTTGTTAACACTTTTAACAACATTTGATCAAAGCATTATATTTATAAATTAGATCTCTTTAAAATTTATTTTTATAATGAAATATATAATTTACAATTTATTAAGTAGAAACAATCGTATTTTTAATTATTTTAAATGATCTCTTACAACATTTATTTAATATTTAAAGATAATTCTAACAATAGAAAAATTAAAATTAAAAAGAAAACAATAAATTTATTTTTATTATAATACATTATAATTTTTTTTATTATTATAAAAATATACAAAAGTTTTAAAACAAAATATAATCAATTTTAACGGAAATATTTAATAATATAAATATTTAATAACATAAAATAATCATTAATTATTATTTAGGTTAGAATCTTAAAATACTACAAGAAATGCATACAAAAATTAATTTAATCGAATATTTAAACATTTTTTATATTTCAATTTGAAGAAAATATTTTATAAAAATTAATTAAAACATTATGTATGAATATTGAAAATAATTTCAGATTTCAACAACACTATAAGCTAAATTATATTAAAAAATTATTTTAAATTTTTTAGCACATTTCTTAGAAAAAAATTTTCAATAAAAACTTTGTAATATTTGTTTATTAAATTATAAATATTATGGATACAGTTAGAACGTAAAAAAATTTCTAAAATAAAAATTATATAATATTTGCTGTCTAATCTTATATTTCTAACTATGCAAGAAGTTATCATATAAATATAGAATTAAAAAACAAAAAATGTCAAAAGATATTTTAGCGGTTTAGTGAACATTTTCATGAGGAAATGATTTCATTGCAGTTCCAAATATTTTTGATTTAACAAAACTTTTTATCAAAATTGTCTTAATACGCTAAACAATCCGAAGAAAAAGAAATTTGTTCTGTTATTTTTTTTGAATAAGTGCTGCAATATTTAAATACAAGTTAACCGTCCAATATATTTTGTTTATAATAAATATTACAAATTTTATTTGTACTGAAAAATAGATAACATATATAAATGATAAAGTAATTTGTTTTTGTGGTTTTTATCAACATAATATGGTAAAAAAATATTTCATATTTAAAATTTAAGTTATAATAAATATACTTACAGTTTTACTTATTCATAAAAATAAATATGCAAATCTATTTTGATTAATAATTAACTTTTATTTCTTAATAATTTGAGTTTTGATGTTTTTCTTTTATTATATATTTTAAGTAAATTATTCTAGAGACTTTCTGTTTCTGCGATCTATTTCGATAACGTAAACATACATACATACATACACATATATAGTGATATTTAAATTTATAAAAAAGCCTATAGGTCAAAAAATCAAAGCCACACTATTATCATAATTTTATAATTAAAATATGCTTTAATATATTATTAATATAACAAGTTTTATAAATTAAAAATGTTGTCGAAGTGTGAACTAATATAATTATTTTAGAAGAAATATTTTAGAAAATTTAGATCACAGCATTAAAATTTAATGAAAATACTCCGTTATAGAATTTTCTTTAAAAATTAAAACAAAAATTCAAATAAATTATGTTTTTAAATTTACTTTAATATAAAATTACATGATTGAATAATGATATTAAATATATATTCCAGTCCAATTTTTGATTACTAAAATTTAAATAGAATTTATTATATCATAAAACTTAAATAATTTGTCTATTAATAATGACAGCATAATTATACACTTGTGTAAGAATAAATGTCTAATATGTTGCATTAAAAGTTATTTAAAATCAATTGTTTGATGACAATATTTATCAATAAATTTAAAAATAATTTAGTACTTTATAGCATTTATTATAATTTTTATCGATTTTATAAAGCAAGACATAATGAATACAATATCTAATATGCTAGTTACTTAGTTTTAAACTATATTGTAATTTTTACGATTTATTAAGAAAATATTAACGTGTATAATAAGATTATTTTTCACTTCAGATTTTCCTTTTAGATATATTCTATTAATATAAAGTGGGTTGGTTATGCGCTGCGAAGAGCATAACAAGCGAAGTAATAATAAATAGGGATGATCAGTTTATAAACTACAAAGAAGATAATTATAATTGGGAAAAAGTCATTAAAGTAGCTGTTACACTTATAGAAGCTTTGTATCGTGCCTGTGAAAAAGCCCCCAAGATGTAGGTCCACGCCAATCACAATTTTTAAAGTAAACTTGAAAAAGCAGGAAGCAACATTGTTTTATCTATCCATCAAATTTTGGCTTTAATATAAAAATAAATTAAAGACATAAATGTTTAAGAAAATAAAAGAAAAAATCACCTCCTTACTCGGTTCATAAATCTTTTTGGCATTAATGAGACTAATGTGTGAAATATGCTGGTTTAGAAATGTAAATTGCTGTTTTAATGGAGGACTTATATTATTGCTTTCCCCCTCCGTTTTTCATTTTCAATACTCGATATATTGTTTTATATTTTTAGTTTACAAAAAAAAATTATTAAATTATACAATAAATTTTTTATATACTTTTTTATGATTAATGCTTTAATTTTCTATTTAGAAGCTAAGATCATAGATCATTTAAAACATTAATATACTCTAAAATATCTCATTTCATGTAATTTATGTTTTATAATCGTGAAAGAATTTACAGAAATTATTTAAATTTTGTTCTCATTTATTTAAGGAGTAAACATTGAAAAAATTATTGTTGGAATGAGAAAAGTTTATAATGATCTCGGTAAATTTGACATGTGCCATGGCATGGCGTTAAAAGTTAAGTGCCTTGTTCGCATTCAAAATACAAAGAGAATTAAGAAACAGGCGTTTAACAACAGTTTACGATCGTACAATAATATGGTTAATGATGTTTATCGAATCATTAAAGTTAAGTAATAATTACAGTGCTGGACACAAGCATCCAAAAACTACGAGTGTAGCTATAAATGACCATTACGATAGATGCAGAAATTTCATAGCCCTTGTGTGCATCGATATAACGATTGTCCTGTCCGTCTTCCAAATCACCTTAGCTTTGTTTATTGCCCTGGTTAACTAATAAATACATTTAGCTATATAAGCACTTTTTCAATCTGTTGCTTAGTTACATTTTTTAATTCATTTATAATGCATATTTCATTATTCATCACGCTTTATTGATCTGTAAAACTATTTTATTATAGCATACTTATTGCTAAACTGATAATTTAAATGTCATTTTATTAAAATTAGCGACAAATAAAAATTTTCGATCGAATATTTACTTATTTTATTCATCTTTCAATAAGCTATTTATTTGTTAAAAATATAAATAATTATTCTATTTTTATTTATTTATATTAACAGAATATAATTTAAGAAATATTATAGCATTTTATGTATGCATTAAAACTAAATATAAATATTTTATGATTATTTATTCATAAGTAATAATATGCGAATGAAATTAATATTCAAGAATTAGAAAAAGATTAAATGAACATCTATTAACCTTGGGTTGATAAATACTTATACACATTTAAATATTAATATATTCCGTTTTTATAATAGTTTTTATTAATAGTTAATGCTTAGCTTATAATATTATTAAATATTATTTCTTTAACGATTCGAATTTACATAGAAATGAAATTTTGTTAAAATTAAAAATTTTTCATTTCATGTTCGACTAGACAATTTTTTTATATTATAAAA
The DNA here is from genome assembly GCA_018907195.1 of Dolichoris vasculosae. Taxonomy (NCBI): domain Eukaryota; kingdom Metazoa; phylum Arthropoda; class Insecta; order Hymenoptera; family Agaonidae; genus Dolichoris; species Dolichoris vasculosae. Next base: position 1,928,676 of record JACCHY010000002.1, on the reverse strand, counting down.
GCAAATGGAAAACTTTCTTGTAAAAAGAAAACGTTAAATATTGGCAAGTGATTCATTACGAATTAATATTATTTATATATATGTAACTTTATATATGAAAATTTTAAATCTATAAATTTACTAAACTTTTAAAATTAAATTAGTCCACTAAATTTTTTTATTTCAATATATTATTATTATATGTATTTCATACTTTTTAAATTATTGTTCAATTAATTCATATTTATTTAATAATTTATATTTATACATGCATTAATACTTTAACAATAATAGTTTGTAGCAGATAAAGCAATAAAAAGTCTTGTCTAATTCAGGATCTTTCTCAGCGCCTAAGCAGAGTGGAGTAAAAAATGCATAATAAAAGCAATAAAATAATTATTAATTATAAATATTTATTTATTGATACATTATTTAATATTATTCCCAAAATTCTTGAAATCCTTTAAATCGTTGAATGATAAGTTTCTGTAACTTTCCTATTAGAGTATAAAAATTTTTGATATCCGTATTTACAATTAATGAACTATTAAAATATTAAAATTGGCCTAAATACTTTTTCTTATAATTATAATTAATTTAGATATTAATATATTAATATTTGACTTTCATCTAATTATACGTCAATAAAAAAATGCTATTTTGAGATTTCGTAACACTATGCGTGACAGAAAAATAGACGAATTGATATACATTAAAGTTTCTATTTATTTATACATTAGCACTACTTACAGAGATGTATAATTATCATTAATTATTCACGAAAACTTTGTAATATATTTGTATATAATTCCTGCCATTCACTTTTTCTTTATTTTTAATTTTATAATTAATATTATATTTAAATTTAATTAAGTAAGAAATATTATAATTACTACAAAAATATATAAAAAAATTTTATTTAATCAAAAAATATTAGAAATAATAATATAAATAATAAATTTTTATAATATTTCAGCATTTAATTTAATAATGGTTTTCAGTTATATAAATATATAATAATATATAATAATATATTATTATATAAATATATAATAATATATAATAATATATTATTATAATTAATTCAAGATTTTTCTAAATAAAATGTTAAAAAATAAAAATTTGTAATTATTATAAATATTAATATTCTTAAGTGACTATTGATTATTTAAAATTATAAATAAAAGACGTTTTCTAAATATTTAGTCAATCAACGATGATATAATTTTAAGCAAATAAATTTTTATTAAATTGTGTAAATTTAAATTATTCTTTATGAAGAACGTGATTATATAATTTAAAAATTACGATTAAAAGTTAGTGGGCAAAAATATTTAGTATGTTGGTAATTTTATATATTAGCTAAAAAAAACACTAAGTATCAATATGTAAAAAATAATTCAAATAAATGAATATTTCATTTCTAAAACTAAGTGAATCATTCTGATTTAATTTTTTGTTTACAGAATTTTTGAAATTCAATGAGAAAATTCTTCTATTTATGCATTTAATATACAACTACGCGAAGAAGATAATCGTTTCAAGAAACCATTATATAATTTTCATATAAATTAAATTGCGTATATTTAACACATTTTTTAGGTGTTACAAATCATATTTTTTAATAATACAGTAACGCAATAGTATCGTTGTTGTCCAGACGTCACAAGCAGGAAAGAATTTCTTTCTCACCTCAAATATTATCAGACCTTAAGCCTAATATCCATACATCACGGTTTGTTGCACCTTTTGATGTAAATCGTAGTATGTCAACGTCACTTTGCTTAGTTTGTCACGCCAAAATATGCATGATTTTATTAACCTAATTTATGTCCGCTACAAAATATTGCATATGTAATTGAAAGATGAATTTGAAGTTAGATAATAAATGGTAAGTAGTTCTGTTAATTTAATTTTAATTCTAAAAATTTTATTTTTTAATGTATATTGTAATGAATTAATCATCATATCTTTATACATGTTAATTTACTCAAAGTTATAGTAACTACACAATAATTTATTCATACACATTATAAACAACATGCAAATATGAAATAAGTTATTTGGCGATCTATTTTTATAAATAATTTACAATTAATTTTAAATATTAGAATTTTACACGTGATACAAGTTTCAAGTCAATACAAATTTGTGATAAAAATATAAATTATTGTTTTCTATTGCAATTTATCAAATCTATATTAGTTCATTTATTCTTCATTAATTCTTATAAATATCAATGTCCATTGTTTTAATTAAATAAACTAAAAAAATCTCAACTTGTGTTTGTATCTTGAGCGATATCTAATATTTCGTATCACAGAACAATTACCGATGTCAGTATTAATTACTAACAATATAATTTTAATCAAAAAATCTTGAATATTTAATATTAATTTAATACTACAATTTTTTATGAAAAATTAATACATGAAATTAATTATTTCATTTAGATTTTCCAATCTAACGAGGAATTTCGTAATTTATATTAACTAAGAATAAATTTTAAATTACATTACAGCTTTGTCTTCTTGTACCATTCGATTATGAGTTTTTAATGTTTGTTTGAAATTAATTAAAATAACATAGAGACAATATATGTCACAATCTTAAGACAATTTAGATAGTGAAATACAACATATTGTCAAGTTATAAACGCATATTTTATTTTTGGTAATACCTTCTAAAATATAAAGAAAACATGATATTTTTCAAATTATTTTAATTCTGAATCAATGAATTTAAAAAAAAAATTTGATCCTTTGCAAATTACTTTTTTATCTTATACAAATTAAATATTTCTGTAGTATTATATTTATATAAAACTAAGCATGTTTTAATACCTTTATTAAATATTTTTATATAAAATAAAAGATTAATAATAAATAGTATATAAATGAACTTCATGTTTTAGTTAAATAAAATAAAAAATAATTTCTATAAGTACATAGGTATCACATTATAATCGGTCTAAAAGTATATTTTTATCTTTAACTTTGAGAGAAAAGATTTATAATTAGATTGATTGAAATATTTTCAAAATATTGTCTAGTATATTATATTGATTTAAAAAATAGTAAATTATCATTGTCTAAATTAAAAAATAAATACAATATAAAATTCAAAATTTTACAAAGATAATGTAAGAGCCAACAAAAAATATAATTCTAATAGGTTTTATTTTGAAAAAAAAATAATTTTTTTATTTTAGATAGATATTATAATCAGTTTTTTATTTCCATCTTATAAATTATATAATTTTATATTCTTTTCAATGAATAAAGTAAAAAAATAGTGATCGAATTAATTGTTTCCTTTTAGAAAACTTAATATCAAATAAATAAAAAAATCATATCTTTACAACTTTTAAAATAGATATCATCATTTTCAATTATTATACAATAGACTATTTAGTGTATACATTATTGTAATCTTATATGTGATAATACACAGTTAATTTACTTAAAGACCTATGCCATAAATAAAGTTATTTAAAAATCTGTATTTTATTCAATATTTCATAAATAAAAGAATACAAACGTAAATTTAAATATTTAAAGCTTTCAATATAATACGATATTAATTATTGATTAGAAATATATTCTCGATTTATGTAAAATTTGATACTACTAATAAAATATAAATTTGTTTTTGTACAAAAAATAAAAACATAATAGTCTAAGCAATATATTGAGATCAGTGAAAGTATTTAAATAAAAGTGAATATAAATTCCATTTATTAGAAAGATGATTGACAATGTCTTTTAATTGTAATATACTTATAACTTATTTTGAAAAAAGATATAAGTAATAAATATTATACAGAATTTTTAAATCAATTAAATAATAACAACAATAACAACAACAACAATAATAATAATAATAATGAACTTTATTTTTTCAACCGTTGTCGCAAAATTACAAAAATTAAGTTTTATTTCAATACTACTATTTCCATAGTTATCAAAAATGCTACCATTTACTTTTATTTTAAACACGATAAGTGATTTTAAAGAAAAGGTAAAATTTAAAATATCTAAGAAATTGACATATTCATATTTTTTAAATAGTAGAATAAAGCTTACGAAATAATTCAATTGCTTTTATATATATAACATTTTTAAACACAAAGTTATCTCTAAAATGAAGTTATTTTTAAAGATGATATCAAAAGTTGATAAAAAATAATATAGATTACTCGATCTGTAAGGAAAAATAAATCGCAAAACTGATTTATAAAATACAAAGCATCACTAGCTTATAAAATACATGTATTTGAAGCTCAAAAAAGTAATATTAAGTTATTCTGTATATAAAAATTAAGTTTAAATACGGTCTTAAAATATTTTGGTTTATTAAATTGAGATATTACTTAATGATAATTAAGTAGTACATTTTTAAGACTATTTGGATCTATATAATTTTTGATGAATTATATAATGAGATGGTATGAATATCGCGTAACTGAAGTTTATCAAGTCATCGTCATAAGTACGCAAATTTGTATGCATGCAAAATCCAAGCATAATCAAGTAAATTTATTTATAATACCGTGGAAATATGTGATTATTTGCGCACATGCGCATTGTTGTTCAATTTTATGTAAGCTGTTATGTAACTTGCCTAAAATGTCTAGAAACATTACTACCTTTGCACTTGTAAAGCTACAAAATGTAATTGAGTTATATTATATAATTTTAAAAATATATGAAAGTTTACTTTCATGATCATGAAAACATTTTGCATTTCTATTGATGAAAGTTTTGAAACTTAAATGAAGAATTAGAAAATTTAAAATAACTTATCTTAAGAAAGAAAGATATTAATACAAATACATTAAACATGACTAAATAGTTATAAAAGCAATTTAGTAACAGCTTATAAATAAATAAAACATTTAAGCAGCTTTCAAAGTATCCTTGCGTTTGTTATACAAATGATTAGAAACTGTAGTATATTAAAAATTTTCTTTAACTGTATAGAAATAAATGAATATAATGAATGAATCATGAATGAATAATTAATGAATATAACGAATAAATTAAAATTTATTCGATCAATAGTTATAAGAATTACAGTTTCTGTAAGTTTGAGTCATATATCCAAAATGAATAATTATACCCAAATTTAATCAAAATATATCGCTTTATAATTTTTTTCACTTACCTCTTAAAATTAATTAATATAATGATTAATCTTATTTGTTTTAGTACTTTGTAAAATACAAAAGAATATTATAAAAATTTTACTAATATTTCAAAATCAAGCTCAATGAAAGGTATTTTTCATTACATCATAGAATAAATTATATTTTTATAAATAATATAATTATAAAATATAATTAATTCATATTTTAATCATTTTAATCATATTTTTTTAGTTACTATCCTATACATATAAATCAGTTAATAATTTAATAGTTTACTTATTAAATAATTTCATAGTTATAATTATTAATTTTTAGTAAAATAATAAAAATATTTATATTTTCATATTGTAAATACTGTTTATATTATAAATAATACTACTTTATATTTATCCTAGTATAATAAAATATAAATTTTAATTTTTAAAGATTCAAATAAAACTTCATTTTATATTTCGTGTGCAATAATTGGATAAATGTGTAAACATTAAATTATTAATAATACATCTGTTTAAAATTATTAGGACTGTTTTTTATTTATTATATGGTCAAAATTAAAAATGAATATTCATGGATTCAATAGATTACATGAAATAATTAAAATTTATTTATACTCAAAAATTCGTATTCTAAATCTTTCTTAATTTAATTTATATTTTTGATATAATAATACACAAGATTATAATATTTGCATTATCTATATTTCAAAAACTTCAAAATTCAAAAACATTATATTATATAAACAATTTTATTTAAAATTTAAATTATCCTTGTTTATATTTAAACATACAAGTTTATGATATTTATAAAATAAAATAAAAGTTTATATTTTTTTATAACAAAAAATAAAGAAAATCTTCGCTACTCGAATTTATATTCAAATGATAAAATAAACATTTAACATATATATAATTGTATATAAAGTCTAACACTATACTAAAATAATAACCACCTAACTAGTAATGAAAGAATAAAATTCTCAATTACTTATGGATAAATATATGGAATAAACATAGATAAATAAACAATATATTTTTGCATATCCAAAAAGTAAAATAAATTACATGTATTTATTAAAATACTGACATAACGTTCTAAAAACGAAAAAAAGAATAATGAATATAAATTATTCTAAATACATTTATCGCATTATATGGATAAAATTAATAGAGCAAATAAATAAAATTTTTAATAAAACATTTCTTGAATATATGTATCGGTTAAAATATTAAAATTAGACTAGAATTAATACACACTATTAACTATAGTTCACTAATCATATTAAATAAATAGTCATATAGTGTTATCTCGAATTTAAGTAATGACGAAAGTTAAATATATCTTATGAAAAATACATAAATTCAGTAATGTATTAATTAAGGATAACTTTAATATTTTCTAAAACTAGAAAAAGTAAACATTGAAATTATTTTATAAATTAAACGCTTGAAATGATATGCATAATATAATCACAAATAAAAATTTGATGAAAGTTGTACTTTAAAAATGAAATGAAGATGAAGTGATTAAGTACAATAATTATAATTTTCAATCAAATGAAAAAAATACCTTTATTGTAAGTTTTAAATCATGTATAAGTTTTCAATATTTTTATACATAAATATATTAATCTTTAATGCATCGTTTATTAATTTTTTATATGAAACTTTTTATAATTAATTAATATTATTATTATACTCATTTTTATTTTATATACTTATTAAATCGTTAAAAATGATTAACTAGCCTTTTTTGTTATTATTATATTCTTATTTATAAAAGTTCCTACTTTTAAAAGATTTTTAATAAATATTGGTGTGTACTTTTAAAGTTTAAAATCCTTTAACATTAAATAAATAGTAATTTGATAAAAAAAGAATGAGGTTCGAAAGATTATATTTTCATCTCTTTTGATATATTTTAATTGAATAATTTACAAGTGACAGCACGAAGTGATTATTTAGAAATTGTTTGTGACATAATATGTAAAATTTATATTGAATAATATTTTAGATAGAAAAAATATGAGAAACTAATTGAGAAATTTTTCCTTAAGTATAGTTTACTATATTTTTAACAATGGTGCGGAAGATAGTAGAACCTAAAGAGTATATTCAAATATTAGATTTTATATATCACAATCAGATATGAAATAATATTCTGTTCTTAGTTCGTTTAAAAACAAGCATTTTAAGTTTTTTGAATTATTACTTTGGTATTTCATATTTTCTTGAATAATTAAATTTTAATATATTTATATATAAAATTTAACTTAAATAAACAGTTTTATCTTTAATAATTATTAATAAACATATTTACTTATAATATACATATAAATGTTTATTTTATATTACTTTGATAATAGCTTGATTTTTAAAAAATATTTGGTATTTATTGTATTTATATATATTTGCAAAGTATTATTGTTTATTATTGAAAAAGTATGAACAACAAATAAAGATATAATTATTATTTAATGAAATAATTAATTTTTTCATATGAGTCATTTCGAAATTGATGACCTTGCCGGTATTTTTTATTTCAATCTAAAAATAAAAAAAAATTAACAGAAACAACAGAAAAAAAGGAAGAGGAAGAGAGAAATAATAAAACATAGAGAGAGAGAGAGAGAGAGAGAGAGAGAGAGAGAGAGAAGAAATAGATTAATAGGCTACTAAATACTATTTCAATTTTCAGATTTGCAATGATTCGTTTGTTTATGTACAATGCAGAGAAAATGTTAAAACATAATGCAAATCCAAAATATGATATAAATGCTGAGTTTTCTGAGATACTTCTTAAACCAATTTTAATGTAAGAGTTAAGTATTTTGAAAATGAAAATTTATGATTTGTAAAATATGAATATACTTCTTTTTTCATTCTTGATATTGATAGAAATTATTGTAATAAGTTAATTTATTTTATAATAAGTTTATCGCTTATGGATAAACTTATTTTAATGTAATTTGTAAATTATATTTACCCTATATTAAAATAAATTTTAAAAATTTACTATTCTATTAAGTAGTTTTAGTGATAATTTAGACGAAGATAATATTGAATCTTCTACTTTAGAAATAACTACTTATTAATTTGCAAAGAAAAAAAAATATTTTATAATTTCTAGAATTTTTAGTGGTTCTTGGATTAGTATTGTTATTTTGAATTCCAGTTTAAATTTCAGAAGACATTTTAAATTATTTCTATACTAATCAAAAATATATTACAATCATTTTTACATATCTTTTTCTTATAAATCTTATACATATATATAGAAACCCATTCAAAATTTTCACAGAAAAATTTAAAAATAAATATATTAAAAATGAATCTAAATTTTAATTAAAATATTTATTTTATACATCTTTATTATATTTTTTATATAATGAATGTAGAAAATATTCTACATCATATCAAAAATTTTAAATATTATATTTTACACGAAAAATATTGTTAGATTAAAAAATAATTTCTTCCGTTCTATTACCGCAGCAAACATAACTTATTTTCATACATTTATTTTATAGTTAAAATTTTTTAATACATTTAATATCATATTATAAATGTTTTCTCAAATTAATTGTTTCCTTAATAATTCTCGCTAAAGATATTGTAAAAATAAAAACTTATTATAGAATCATTAAACTCAACATTTACCTTTATAAAATATAAATTCTGGCTTTTATTTTTTTTTGTTATTAATTATTTTTCATTTATAATTATTGTGTTAATTTAATATATTTTATGCATATATATATATATATATGAAAATTAGTAACACATAAAGAGATATTTTATTATTAATAAATACTAGTTATGGTGAAGATCAGATAAGTAAATGGGAAAGATAATTGTATTTCCTACATAAAAAGTACAATATAATCGTAACTAATTTATTAATTTTTATAAAATAATACTTTTAAAAATAAAATTAATTTACGATGATAATAACATTTGAATTAGACAGTTTAAATCATATATGAATAATTTCTTGATTAATTATTGTTTTTTACTTATAAAAGCAGCATAATATTCAATTAAAATTTAAAGGCTTCTTTTTATGTTTTTATTTTATGTAATATTTATTTTAGTTTTGACCTTACTTAATAATAAAATTTAACTTTCTAATATCTTGAAAATTATTTTGTAGTCTCAAATAATAACTATAAATATTTATATGCAACAAGTATATTATTATTATTTATAAAAACTTAAGTTTTATTTTAGTATTAATGTTAATGCTCATTTAGAATTTTTTAGACAGTATATAATGTATTTTAATATAAAAATACTTACCAGTTAAAATATATTAACATTGTAATTAAGAAAAATTTGAAGTATTTGAAATAATTATTAAAATTAATTAAGTCTAAAAATTGAACACCTTTTTTGGTTTAACTTGTAACTACATTTAAAACAACAGACATGTCACAATGAAACATATATATCTTATTATACTACATTCATTTCTTCTGCAAAAAATATCTATCTCCAGATGTTGCTCATCTTTTTTCATATATTTTCATTTAATAACTATTTTTAATATAATAATAGTAATAGTAATAATAACATTATTTAAATCAAATATAATTTCATCATTTATAACATTAATTTTTAACACTTCTGTTAATAAATCATAAAATACATCAAAATAATAATAAATTTTTTATATAATTATTTTTATTTTAAATGATTTTCTAATGGGATTTAAAACTTTTACTCTTTTATACAAAATATTTTCATATGATTTCAGGTATATAATTTTTTTTGTACACGTTTCTCATAAAAGATTCTAATATAATAAAACGAATAGTATTTTATTATTCGGATTTTATACAAGTATAAATATTTTTCTTAGGATCTTCATATTTTAAACAAGTCCTTTTTTATGCAATACAATTGAAATTATTGTAGTGAAAATAATTCGTATAAAATCTCTTTCAATATCCTTTTAAATGAATTCTTGCTTATAATTTAATAATTAATTTACCTTTATTACTTTTATTTTCTTAATTTTTTCTTTTCATTTAATATTCGTCATTTCGTATCAATTTGTTATTTTCGTCATTAGAAATTTTAGTTTATCTTATTTTATCTGTCATTTTTTGTATTAGAAACATTTTTTTTAACTTTGTAATCTTTTCTAATCCAGTTAATAATTCTTTATCTTTAAAAATTCATTAGTATTATGAAAGATAAGCTTAAATAAAATTATATTAATTATATATTTATAGATAAAATGTATATTTTACATAATACAAATATAATAAAACTAATTTATATAATGTTCATATTGACAAAAATTGATCAAAAATATCATTGTACTAACGAAAATTTTGGTTAGTAATAAGTATATAAAAATTATAATTTGATTTAATCAATATATATATTTATTCAGGCTAATTAGAAGAAAAACGTACATATTATATTCAATGTAATTTTTTCTATAAAAGGATTTTTTGAAAACTGCAATACAATGAAAATAGTTATTATTAATATAAAGAAACCAATCATTAGATTGTATTTTATAATCAAAGAATAATCAATATTTATAAAAGAATTTTAAAGTATTATTTATATGTTTATAAAAATTGATATTTAAATTTATATATTTAAAAACTTAAAGTACAAAGCCTTGAAAATAATATTGATTTTGAATTGATTAGAAATTATCCAAGGTTTAATTCTTGGATTTATATATTTTAATAAGAAACATATAGATGTGTAATATATAGTATAATATTATTCTAATATTATTCCAATAATAGATACACCGTATAAGGAAGATTATAAGAATGGTTCGAAAATATTGATAATTATATATATTTACTAGGTAACGAAAACATTACAGTGGTTGATAATTATCGTCATTATTTATTTTTAGTTTCAATTAATATCTTCTACAGAAATAAATAAAGAAATAATCTTTTCTTCTAGTTTAGGGAATAATAAAACATTGGTAGTGAATCACAGAAACTGGATTGTCGTTGAACTGGAAAATAGTAGTCTCTTGCTTTTAATAACTTCCGTAAAATATCATCTTTATTGAAAATATCAATAAATTATTGAAAAAGTATTTTTCATTTAAAAAAATTGATTTCAAAACTATAGATAATAAACATAAAAATATTATGAATATTTCATTTTTATTTCAAATAATACATATTATATGTAAAAAAAAACAAAAGTTTTTTAAAAAAATGTAAGTAATTTTATCGCAAAATAAAATTGAATCTAAAAAAATATATTTTTTAAATTCTAGAATAAATCAAGAATTTCTTTTCTTTTCATAGTTAACTAATAAAATATATAAATTAAAAACAACAATATAAAATTAATAATTATTAATAAATTCAGCTATAGTTCATTTTATTTAACAATATTATGTGTATATTAATTAAAATTTTTTAGAAAGTTAAAAAAATTTATTGATTTTACAATTAAATAATTTAAAAAGTATTATAAGAAAAATAATAGATTAAAATTTTGAAAAATATAAAATCATACACTTTTAAGAATTTTGAATCTAATCGCATTTAAAAAGGAAACCAATAAATACTAATAATTTTATCATTTAATTTATATTTTATTAATCTATTAATAAATATTATAATATGGAAATAATCTCGATATTTTTAATTATTTTTAAATAGTTTAGTCATTTATAACTTCAACTAAATATATATGCATATATACATTGTTTTATTACGATGAAGCAAAGTTAAAAATAAACTTGGTAATCATTTCATAATAACAAACATCACATGCACGTGTACAAAGAAAAACAGCTTCACCTTGAAGGATTCCTGAATCTTAAAATTTAATGACTGTATAAGTGCTTTATGAGTATTTTCAATATTAACAGTATGATAAATAAGTTCTATGAGTCCGATTCCGTTTAAAATAGGAAAAAAGCTAAATATTGACCTTTTGTTTTATCTTCTTAGTATTTTTTTCTACAATGCACTGCGCATTTATTTTTTGAGTTATATAAAATTGACATAATAATTAATTTTTATTCTTTTGATTCATTATATAGATAATATTTTATAAGTATACTTATAATTTTAAATTATAAATTACATACTAAAATATTAAATGCATAATTTGTATTCATAATTTGTTTTACAAATTTTTATCTACAAGTTTTGCAACCAATAAACTAGGGTATTCAAAATATTTCATTAAAAAAAATTAAGCATTTTTATTATAACCTTAATAAATAATACAAGCTTTAAAGTATGATTTTCTAATTTGATATAAGTTCAGTAAATTTCATGTAAATAACACAAAGACAAAATTTATTTATAATGTATGATAAATAAAGATATGGTATTCAGGTCATACTTAATATTATCAAAGTAAAACTGTGCTCTAAATTTTGTAATTGGTAATTTTATACTTATAGACAAATATCATAGTAGAACACCATATATGCATTTATGTAATTACTAAATCTTTTACGTAGAATCTGTAATTAATGTCAGAAATAAAAATTTTGACTTTAATCTTGCAATACAATCTAGAGATGATATGACGGATAATAAGTTCACTATGTTTTTTATAAAAAGTACAAATTTAAATAAAGATAGCAAATGATTTTATTCACTTAAATATTATCATATTTTTACTTTTACTATAAAACTCCCATTTGAACCAAATTATTACAAAATATTATTTTTTCATTTTATTATTAGTTATTATATTAGGTGTACAATATTTTACAAAAACAAAAATATTCGCTTAAAAATACTTTATAAAATATATTATAAACTTATATTTGAAATATAAGTCTTAATTTTTAAGTGTAAATATTATAGAATTTAAAATGATTATTAGAACTAAGCTTAAATTTAGAATGAGAATTTCTGGTTTCTGAGTCATGTATTTTGATAACGTTTGATACATAGTATTTAATAAATTAAGATAAAATTTAAAATCAGCATTTGTATATCATTAGATATAGTTTAAAAGATTATTATTTCTGTTTATAAAATAAATTTATAATTATTTATACTAGATACTGTTTAGAAAAGAAATTTTTTAATATATACAGCATAGATAATTTGACTATCAATTAATATATAATAAAATAAGATTTTATTCTTTAATAAAGCCAATTTAAATCTATTACTTTCAATTTTTTTAATATTATATACACATTATCTCATTCTCAAATTTATTGACATATAGAATAGAAGTGAAATATTACATATAAAACTAATTAACAATACCTTAATAATTCTTAATTAGAAATTAATATATATTCAATAAATAAATATACTTTTAAATATGTTAAGTTCATGGCTGAATTATTTTTATAGAATTATATTCAGTTAAATGCACGTAAAAAAATATAGAAAATGATCAATATTTGGCGTTTAATGAAATTAAATTTTAAAAAAGGTTTGTGAATGAAATACATGCTTTAAAATATAATTCTTCATTGAATGCTATCAGATTTTTTCAAACCAGTGAATTCTGAAAACTTCAAAGATAAAATATTTAATCATTAATCGATTATGCCTATGGTAATTCGTTTAAAAACAGCATCATTAGTTTTGTAAACGCGAATCAAGTCAATAAATAATGACGAAAGAATTTCGTGTAATTGTATCACTTCAAGTTTTTGGAACAGTCGATCAAACTATGATTATATCAATGAAACAAGTCCAAACTACGCAGCTAGTAATACTAAGTGATTGTTATCAAAGCTGAGATGAATACTACGATTGCGAATAACGTTCGAATAATTTATGTACTTTTTATTTACCTTTAATTTAAAAAAAATATATTTGAACATAATAAAAAAAATTTTTTAATTACATCATTTAATGTTGTTTATGTAATTTTTAAACGTTTATTACTGTTTTTTATATTATTAAAATCAAATGAATTTTTATAAATTATTCGTATTTGTTAAACTTATATTGAACCTGTAATAATATGATTCTTGATTTTAGCTACTTATCATTTAACGAACATCAGCAAGTATTTTGCATAATTTGAAAATATTTTAATCTTTTTTTTGTTTATTTATTTAAAATTAAATTTTAAAATTGATATAAGCTTTGATAATATTTTCTTCAAAAAATTTCATTGATTACTTTATACTTAATTTTAAATAAAAACAAAAGTTTATTTTAAATAAAATTCTGTTCAAATTTTATAAAATAAAATATTTAAAAAGTAATCCTGAAAGGAATGATGAATAATAAATATAAAAAATGAAATACCAAAAAAAATCTAGTTATAAATTCGTTTTAAAAAAAGTTTTCTTTTCGTTTTATAAACATTCAAATTACATACTTTACTTACCTACAAATAAATGAAAATTTTTTTAAAGTTTGACGATCTTTTAAGATTTTAGGTTGTGAATACTTAACTTATATATTACGTTTATAAAAGAAAATGATATGTGAATATAAATAAAATATAAATAAAGATAATATCTAAATATAAAACTAACAAAAAACAGGCACTTATTTTTAATGGCAAAAACTAATTAAAAATCAACCCAGAAAAATGTGACTTAAAAATATATTAAATTAAATAAAAGAAGATTAACGAATCATACGACTGTAACGTTACTAACATGTCTCATGTACAGTTTTTAATTCAATTCTATATATAACAGTATATTAGTTATAAGTACTTTATTGTATGTAAAATCATTGTTTATTATGATTGAAAAATAACAACATGTTGTATAAACATTGTATTTACTGGATTCAAATACAAAAAAAATTACTACGCATGCGTAACTCTCTTTCTGCTTTTATAAATACACATGTGTAATGTAAATGCATTCAAATACATTATCCAGTCGCATTATCTTTAGATTGCTTACCTGTGCATCAACACTATTAAGTATATTTTAACGAGAATTATGCTATATTCAAATGTAATACATATAATACAAGTATATAATAATATATAGATAAAATTATATATATTTATTCATACATGTATTTTTTCTGTGCAAAAAACAACTTCGTCGTACTTACTGTAAATAAAAAATAATTAATCGTGTTTTTTAAAGTATAATATTAATAAAAAATGATTAATATACATCATCAATATTAAAATTTTTTTTAAATAATAAACATTTTTTAATGATAGTCCATATGCATAGTGTTCATGCTTTACAGATGCATCTAGCTGTATTAATAGCTCAAGAATCAATTTGTGACGAAAAAAAATAGAAATGCCTATTATATTAAAGATTTATAAAATTTAGTTTAGTTTCAAACCCAATTTTTTCTATACTATTTTTTTACAATTCATAAAAATATAAATTAAAAAATAATCCTAACTTAATCTATATGAGTTTTAATACACTTTATACTTATTTTAGTTATTTTTAACAAATTATTTATGAAATAAAATTTCATGTAATTTTAATTATTCGGTACAATCGTAACGAATATAATGAAAATGATTAAAAATAATATTATAAAAATTCACGGTTACTATAAAAATAAGAAAAAAATTACTTTAGATTAAAAAATATTTTTATTATATAAAAAATCTATATTATTTATATTTTTATTATATAAAAGAACAAAAAGTCTATTATATTATACTAATAATAATTTGAATTTCATTATAAGTTTTAAAAATACGTCTTTGAAAGCGTTAATACTATCATTTTTTAATGAACAAATTTCCACATTTTATTTTTTAGATTTTTTTTATAAATTAAATATTATAATTACATATTATTGATATTTAATATATATATACATATCTAAATTATTTCAAGAAAATATTGATTATATTTTTTTAATTTAGTGTATAAAACAACTTATATAAATATACATACTTATAGAAAAATATACTTTTCAATACAGCATTTTTAAATTATAAGTAACTAAGATAACAGATGTAAAAATTTCGTGATTAAGTGTTGAAAAATATCCATTAATCGAGCACTTATTCGTGGCATCTATTATAAGCTATTCATATTTAAATGCATACTTTATCGTTGTAAATTTAACGGGATTATGTCTAATTGTGAAAAAAAAGGAAAATGTACAGAAATTTTAATCATAGATTAACAAGAATATTACTTTAAATAAAATTTTCCCGAAGGATAACAGAATATATATATTTATGTTGAATGGATATTGTTTCTTGCAATGTCGACTCTAGCTAAGTCTGGTACTCCTGAATAATACCTCGCAATCGGTCGGTAACCCGAAGCCAATTTTGATAACTCCGACCGTCCTTTTCTTACAGCGTTTGCTCAGAGACATTGGTAATCGGTAAAGATATGCAAGAACTTTATATGTAAAAAAATCGCATCATAAGCGATACGAAATAAACAATTTATTACCATTGAAACAAAGCACGTGTATTAAGCGGATGAGAACATAGCGAAAAACAATCAGTTGAAACACAAAGTCTTTCTCTTTAATGTGGATAGTATTTGTTAATATATTCTCTTCAATTCTCTTTTTCTTTCATATGATTTAATAGTATACTTGAATTAATGTTTCATCTTTCCACCAGAACGTGCTATAATAAAATCTAAAATGGATCACAAAATACTACGTTTATTTAAAGTTTTTATGTAAAATAGAATGTAAGAAGAATTTTTCTATTTCCTTAATGTAATCATTTATATTATCCTAACAAATTATGAAACCTAATACTATTCAATACTAATAACAAGAAAATCTAGTTCATCATTTAAAAATGAAACATAAATAAAAATATTTGAAAATAGAAAGTAATAAGTATTAATGTACAGTATTTAAAGAGCATACTAGATTTATTAAAAAATATTAGCCATTATTTAATTTCAATAAAATTCAAAAATAATATTGTACTTTCATATAGCTAGTTTTCTTATATGATTTTCAATAAGCGAAAACATTCAAAAGCAATAAATGACAGAAATTACGAACATTTATCTATAACGTTTATAAAAATCAAAGAAGATTGAAACAAAGTTAATTGATTTGTAGTAAAACTCAGAATTTAAAGATAAACAGAAATTGAATTTATACTTTTCTTTAATTACTTATATTTTGCAATTTAACAAATAAAATTATATTTTTTACAATTTTATATTTTTTATATTATATTAATACGATATTATACCAATATCATTATCATAATATATATATATATATATCTTTTGAAATTATATTTTATTATAAATTCCGTTTGAAAAGTTATTACTTAAAATTGTAGATTAGCAATAGAAACAATAGATATTTATTATTTATTACCTTTGTTGTGGAGATTTTTTGGAGGATGATCGCTGGACATTCTAATTACTTGAACATTTGCCATACACTGCATTTGCCGTTCTCACTTTCTTTTGAGCATTACATATGCGCTTCAAATTACTATAATACAAAAATGATATTTTTAAAAACTAGATGAAGTATGAATTTTAATTAAGCAGTAAGTTCAATTATTAAGTCGAATATTTTAATTTAAATAAACAATGACATTGTTACTGACTTTTACATATTTTAAAATGTTGAATGTTTTTAAATACATATAAACCAAATTATATATAATTTTATAGATGTCTTAAAAAAAATTGTTCATTGATAATTTGGGTAAAAATATAAGATACAATTTTAGATTTTTTTTAAATGACAAAAAATAAAGTATCAAATAAATAAGCTAATTTTATATTAAATTAAAAAATGTATTATTGACTATTATACAAATATTTAATAGTTTGCTTTTAAAGTAATATTAAATAAAATTTATCATATATAAAATATACTAATTTTAATACTTTGCGATTATAAGTTTATTATGGTTTAAGAATTTTTTAAAAGTTTAAACTTTTTTTCTTTAAAAAAGGAATAATTTTATTAATAATTTATATTTATATAATAAAATATAAAACAGTATAATCAATCATTTTAGTTACTACTTTTTAGCGAATAATTTGATATTTCTTTCTTAAAATAGCTTATAAAAAATCTGTATATCTTTGAAATATATGTCGTAAATTATTATTATTATTATTATTATAAAATAAATATTTGTAATAGAAATATCAATTATAATATTATATATTATAATTATTACAATATAATAATCAAAATAAAATTAATTTATAAATACGTAAAATTGTAGTATTTCCTATTTATTTAAAATATTTACTTAATATAATTTTTAAAACTTAAAAAAAGATTTAAGTTTGTGTTTTATTATACCTTGTTGATTCCTTATGTATATTAAAATCAATATTTTTATCTATATTTATTAATATTTGCAAATTACATGAAAGATATTAAAATTGGCTACAGAAAAATATTTGTAATGTACTACAGTACATTTATCACTTTATCACAAAAAAGTATTTAATAAAATTAACTTAACATAACTATTATAAAATTTAAATAACAAAATAAGTTAATAGTATTTTTATTTATAGTTTTTGTTTTTAATTTTAATGTTATGATTTATTGTAAAATAAATTAAAATAAAATAACTAGAATTATCTTTTTTTTGATAGATTAATAAAAAATTAGATAATGACCATTTTCAAGAACATGTTATTAATTTTTTAGATTTATAAAGATGGCAAAATGAAAAAATTAATTTTATAGACTATTTCTACAGGATATTTTACATAAAACATAAAAATAATATATTTGAATTTTTTAAATAAAAATTAACTTTATTATTATAAGTTAATTTGTAATTTCATTTTTGTATTTCTTATTACAGCGATTTATCATAAACGAGAAAAATAAAATGATTATTAATATTATTAATATTATTAAAAATGAAAGTCTAAGAATCCTTCTTATCAGAATTATTGTCTAATGATGATAATGATTCGTTGTGCATTCGTGTGTAATCAAGTAGTAGTAAGATGCATTATAACTTTATTAAAAAAATCGTTTGTATCTAAATTTTGACCATTAACTTAAAATAACTATAAAATTTTCCATTCAATATTTTCTATCAAATCAGATTAATTTTATATTAATACAAGTAATAAATTTTTCTATAATATAATATCAACAGTAAAATAAGAATTTAAATGACAATTGTAAAATTTACTAAATTTTTTAAACAAATTTTGATTTACATAAAATTTAAAAAAAGTATCTTTGACAATTGATTACAGATTATTTCTTAATATTTCTTAATTAGTAGTGATAAGGCTTAATATAATCAAATTATAAATATCTAATCTCTCGCATAATCAATTAAAAAACTATTTGAAAGATACTGATTATATGAATTCCTCTTGTAGGGTTAATAATAAAGAATTAAATAAAGAAATAAAACAATAATTATTAATGCAAATATGAAAAAAATGCTAATAGAGATTGAAGATCAAGCTAATGTAAGAGAAAACAAAGTAGGAGTACATTATTAAAAACAGAAATAGTCGATATTGCACTTGGGGTGAAACACAAATTTTAACTAATTCTAGATTGATTATATCTCATTAGATTAAATTAATTATTACTAGACACACAGAAGTTTATTAATAGCCGGTTCTGCTTTCAGCATTAGTATAATGCAACTTGTAATTTATTTAGTTCCGTCTGTTTCTATCTACTTTTATTTCTCCCTTTTTTCCTCTTACTTGTTGCGTAGCTTTCTTTATATCCGTCACGTTTTTATTTTTATCTCCGAAATAAATATAACTATGGATTTTTCTTATAACTATGATTATTTTATTAATATTTTTTTTAATGGAGGCACTCTGAGAAGTTGACATTAAAAATATCTGTTGTCACTATTTTTTAATAAAATATCGTTTTGAATGAGTGACTCGGTTATGAATAGTTTGACTTATGAAATTCAAATATTAAGAAGTTAATTTTATACGTTCTCTCTTCTTCTATTTCTGCATTACTTATTCCAAGAAGCTAAAATATTTAATCTCATTAATATCACTGATTACTTATGTATGATAATGGAAAATTTAATTTGTTAGAATATATATAAGTTACAAAAATCTAATGTATTTAACCTAATTCTTTCTAACTGAAATTCATTTATTTACATGTTACTAAATTCTTGAAATTAAAATTTTATTTAATAAAGTAATACCATGGTATTATATTGAATATACTTTATATGTAAATGAAGATGATATTTATATAATATTTAAGTATTTTCAAATTTAAAAAAAAATTAAATTTATTCTAAAAATAAGTATTAATAAAAAACTTGTATATTAAAATAACAAAGGCAAAAAGTTTTAAAAATATCATAATATAGATTATAAATTACTAATTTTTTAGTTTTAAATATATAGTTTTATATTAATTCGTAGATTTTTCATTGCAATTATTTTAAAACTTTGTTATAAATATACCTACATAAACGTAATTTTTTAGTGAAATATAGTATATTGACTTTTATTTCTGAAGAAAAGAAAAATAATAAATTTATAAAACGCATCTAATAATAATTACATTTTTCTATGCAAATTAAGATTACAGTAAATTAAGATATTATTTAATTAGGATAAAATTATATTTCAAGAAATATGTGAAAAAATGCGTTTTATTACACATTACGAAATGCTATGATTTTTTTGTTTATAAACTTACTACACTCGTGAATATCTACTAACATTTAAAAAATGAAAAGTTACTTTTATAAGTCGCTTGATAATTTTACTTATTAGAATAAAATTTCATTGAAAAAAATATTTGAAACGATTAATAATATAATAAAAATTTGAAAGAGATAAATAAAGAAAAATTAATCAATAATATATAGATTTATTGAATAAAAAAAACTTGAATCAACCTAAGTAATACAGAACGTAAGTTAAAAGTACATATTTCTATAAAAAATATTTTCGTATTAACCAATAATATACAGGAAAAGTAAGTGATAATATCACTTTAATAAATAATATTTATGTATAAATATAACTTAAAAATTGTATATTAATTTGTGGTAAATAATTAATATATATATATAAGTATTTGTTGTAATAAAGTTCTAAGAACAGCATTGTCTATCGAGACTAATGTTTTTAAAATAATCGTATTTTCTGTTTAATTTAAAAATATAAATTATAGATTCTATGTACAAATTAAAAATTTTAAAAATCAGAGAATGAATTCCTTTGTAAAATTTGGTAATGAAAAATAAAAATTTGAATATATATAAATTACATTTTATGTAATAAAAATATTGATACATTAGTAAAAAAATGATGTTTTTCAGTATTTAAATAAATGTATATTGCTATAATTATTGCTATTTCTATTTATAGATCATTACAAATAATTATAAGTAATTGAGATAAAAATAATAACGAGAATACGTAAAGAGAAAAACAGAAGAAAAAGAATAAATTAAAATAGTTAGATTTTGATATTATTATAACACATTAAGCAAATATAAAATATCATTATGCCGAAAGCAGTAGTCATAATAACGATAGAAATAATAACATAATTCTTTTACAAATCTTTCCACTACTCTATCTTTTTAAATTGTATTATTATTTTATATGTAATTAATTGAATTTAATTTGTTTTTATTCTTTTACAAAATGCTTGTTACATTATTCTCCGCACTTTTGAAGTATTCTTTACATTTGATATGCAACATGTTAACGGAAATATTTTCAGGAATAAATGTATAAAAAATGATAAAACACAAACTTCAAAAAGAAAAACTCGTAAGTGGCATACGTCGAATGAAGTAAAATAATTGATAAATCGATCAATTTTTTACTTAAATCTAAGTTTAAATTTGTCGATTAATATATTATTTTATTATTAGTAGTTCATTCGCTAATCACGCTACCGAATAACTAGCTGACGTAAGTATTAAACAAGCTTTTAATTAAAATACGATAAATATTTATACTGGTATTCTTTACTTATAATTTATCTTAGAAAATGATATATTAAACTTAAAAACAACAAACGAAATAGAATTATTATTGATAAAAGTTAAAATAATTTAATATAACTAATAATTTCAATGCGTTATTACTTTTATTTGTTAATTATAAATATTTATTACATCATTACATATAAGAAAGAAAATATTTTGTTACATCAAAAATTTTTTTTTATTCTTTAAAAAATAAAACTAAGTTCGAAATAACTGTTATTAATAAAAAATAAAGCAGAAAAAAAGAAAAAACAAACATTTTAATTTTTTTCAAAGAAAATCTTATTTTATATAATTGACAAGAAAAATTATGTATAAAAATTTTTTAAATTTATAGTTTAAATGAAATATTGAAAATTAAAAAAATTATTATAATAAACGTGAACATTTTTACATATAAATAAACATTATTTGAATTTGTATAGTCATATAATAATTTATTAATAATTATTAATTTATATACATTATAAATAATCTGGTAATAAATAATATGTATACTTTTATGATACAACAAGAGTTTTATCGTATAGTGTAAAATTAAAGTAAACTAATTTAAGAAAAAATAAGTACAAATTTCATAAAATATTCATTTTTATTATCATTGTATTGATGAATAATAAGATTTTTATGAAAAAATTAAATCTTAATCTTTTAATCTTTTACCATTGAGTCAATTATTTTATATTATATTATATTTATATCATATATTTATATCGTTGATAATTAATTTTCACTATGAAACTCACAAACTATTATATTGTTTAAAAATAGCTGATTAATAATTGACAAATTTGTTAAATGACTGTTATCTTACGATTTATTTGATACAACTAGAAACAAAAGTAAAACAATCATTCAACAATTCTGAGTTTGATGAAATAGAAAACCTATTATATACTATAGAATATCCATCTTTGATTTATGTTAATTATTATTTTATTTATTAATTTAATGATACAACATAATGGATTACAGTCATACACAGGAGTATTCGATGAGTAAAAAAGTTTATATTAATTGTATGTTAAGGATAGTTATATAATATTCGGCTAATAATTGTATTTTCATATTACAATAAAAATAAATTTTTTAATTAGATATTTTTTTATAAATTTATTATTGAAATAAACGATGAGCAAATGAAAAGAGTATTCTTTGAGATTAAAATAAGTATTTAATATAAGAATATTTTTATATGAGAATAAATAGTTATAAGAAAAATATCATGAAAATTATAATATTTATAAATGAAGTTATAAAAAAATCAACAAAAATTCCAACAGAATAGTTACAACATAAATACTTTCTAAATTATAGAGTTTTTTATAATAAAAAAATTATTAAATTCATATATTGCCTAATTTCTTGATTCATTCAAATTTGTAAACAAAAACATATTATTTCAGTAATTATACAAAAATAATTTTTAATTAATTATTTTTAAAAATGTTAAGAATTAAAAAATAATTATAGACTACTAGAATATTATGCAATTAATATATATCATATTTTTTTGTTTTCATTATTAATTCTTCATAAATTTAACGATTATTTTATCAATTTTCTATGTTACTGATTCCGAAGATATAAATCTAATTTATTGTAAAACAATAATTATAATAACAATTTATATTGGATCATTTTTAATTTATTTATGTTGACTATCAAAAAAAAGCTTATAAAATTATATAAATATACGTTTAAAAGATTTTCTAGAAATAAATTAGGTTTAAAATAATGTTTAATGTTCAAGTAAAATATGCAGTTCCAAAAAATTTTCTAGATATTTAATTATATAATTTAAAAATAAAAATATTATGCTTATGTTTTGTTCATGTCACAATATTTTGGAATGATGATAGTTTACTTATCAGTATCATAACAAAAAATAAAAATAATAATGTCTAACCTGAACTCTAAGACTAAATTCATAAGTAAATTGTAAAGAGATTTTATATATTGTAACTATTTATTTGGGATGTGAAATTCCAATTTAAATCTACATATTATTTTTGTTACTCAAGTTGAAAATATCTTTAAGAGTATTTAATCACAAAACAATATAGTGAGAAATTCTTATGCATATATATATATATATACGCACAATTGCGCGCGCATCCTGAATTGTTAAGATTATTTATGACATAAAACGGATCCAAGCAATATATTTTAATACAGAAAAGGTAAATTAATATTCATACCAAGATAAGTACAAGAAATCTTGTGTATAATTATAGAACAAAGAAGATTATATGTAAGAAAAATGTTATACTTAAAAAATTATATATATTATATTTTATAAAAAAAAAGTTTTAAAATTAATGAAACCAAAATATTTTAAAATAATAAAATCAAAAATTAATAAATAAAAGAAGAGCACCAATCTTATTTTAATTTATTCGTATGATATTATTATTATTATTTTTTCATTTTATATTAGAATTTATTTCTTATTATTTATAACAATATATTTTATTTTTTATGATATAATAATATTGTTAATGATTTTCATAGTACTTTAATATCAAAAAAGCATTTGTATAAAATTTAAAATATTTTTCTAGTCTACATTTAGTATTTTTATATTAAATTTCTTTATAGTATTAATATATTATAATTCATTTAACAGCTTTTGTTGAAGATTTTATTTCAAAGAGTCAAAACTTATAAATATCCATTTCAGATACAATATTAATATTTTATTGAATTGATTTAAACGAATATTACAAATGTTTTATTTAATTTGCTAACTTTAATATTGCAATTTTAAATAATTTAATTATAATTTTAGATTTAGATTCAGCGATAAAAAAAATTTACTATAAATAGTTGTTTAGAGATATTAATCTATAAAGTGTTTGCAATGCACTGTCACATGTACATAATATTGATTATACTTACCTAATGAATTATTCAGCTTTTTAATAGGTAAAAAACAATATAAGACATTTCCGTGAGTTTTATAGCATGTACAGATAGGTAACAGTAAAATTTTAAATGAAATAGAGGTGAACATTTTCCAACATCTAATATTTAAATGTTGAATGTTCAAATCCAGTTGCCATAAAGTATTGTATGTTAAACTTACGTAGATTTAACATTCTATGGTATAAAAACTACTTCGTACAAAAAGATCAATATGATTCATCAATACGATCAAACTAATTTTTTTTGTACAAATTAAATATTTCCAATTACTTTATTTAAAAATAAAGGAAATACAAGGGCTTAGGTATTTTGCGTATTTCATTTATAATCTTGTAATATCCATAAATACAGAAAATCTCTAAATTTCAATTAGAAAGAAGCAGTGAAGATTCACGGATAAGTACAGATGAATTAATTAAAGAGAAATAATAGAGTTAGTATATTTTTTAATAGATCGGTCGTCTTCTTCATATCGTGCAGTAACTAAAAGCAGTGTAAACCTGTCGATTCGAAAATATCCTATTTTTTTCTTCGTTTCCTCTCTTACTCTCTTCGCTTTCTCTCACATTTGCATTGTACATTCATACAGAGAAACCGTTTCTTTCACGATATCTATATATTTATACACGCTGTCAAAATTTTATATTTAGAGTTCGTTCGCCTTCTTTGTAGAGGCTAGCAAAAGTACAGGCTTAGATGCATGCACGAAACAATACGGTTTTAACGATATCAAAGTAATTAACATGAAGAAATATAGGCTCGAGAGGGAAGATAAGAGTACGTTACTTTTGGGCGACTTAATTTGCAGAAGATTGTTCAGGTCATAAGGATAAGTGGTGTAGTTCTGACGAAACAAAATCGCCATTAAAAACGAAGAATTACAGTAGTTACAATATGGAAGAGTAATCAAAAGAGCAGAGACGATATCGAAGTAAATCTCATCACTCCTTTCGCTACTACACTTAGCAAATATATACTTTCCGGAGTTCGCGCAAGTACCGTAGAAAACTGTTGTATGCACGCGTGTGGGCGTTTGCACGTATGTGCATAATAATGTGCGCTTTAAATATGTAAACAGTGAAAAGATTAATTGACTCAATTACAGGAGGGATAGGTTCAAATTGGTGTATTTTTCTTTATCTTGTGGAAGCTCAAGAGTTTAACGGCGGATCGGGGATACGCTTTGATTAAACTTACCTCGCGAGAGCTGCTGGCAGATAAGCGCGTGTTCACCCGTGTTAACGAACAAACAAAACAATCGTCCTCGGCGTGAACCCAAACGCCTTGGTCGTGGTAAAGGCTACTGTAAGAGGTAAATAACGGTACAGGTGACGAGGAGCAGACGAACACGAGCGAATGACCAACGCTAGTTGAAGAAACGGCACTCGAGTGAAAGTCGACTTTAGAAATGTAAATTTAATGAAGAAATTAACGCTTGCAAGCACTCACGATGTGGATTAGACAATGACACGCGTCGTGAAAAAATGAATTCACTGCTCGTCTAGTCGCGAAGTATGAGTCGCAAGGCCGCGGAGCCAAATGAAAATTATTGGATGAGTTTGTATACACGAAAAAGGCAGACGGACCTCTTTGAGGTTAGAAGTGCCAAAGAGCGCGCTCGCGACGCGGGTAATAAATACACGATGAACAACCAAGAGAAACAAAGATAAGAGAATCGAGCAAGACGGGAGGCTGTCTTTCGTTGATCCTGGCTCCCTTCTCTCTTGTATATGTGCACGCATTAAGGATGGCAAAAACCGCGCGCGCATAACCTGTTGTATATAATTCACATTGAGAGTTAAATATTTTTCTTTTTCTTTCAAACAAAATTTCATACTTTACAAACGTCTACACATCATGTTTAGATACTGCATACAGATATCGAAATACAATAAAATCATTGCTTTATGTTTATTTTTAAATTTCACTTTTTTCAAGAATATTTGAATTTTATTCTTAATTTATAATTCAATTATGGTAGTGTTAGAAATCTATTATATTTATTATACTATACTGCTTTTGTAAAAAATATGTATATATTTGTGAATATTTCAATTATTTCAAATTTTAATTTCTTTAAATTATTACATATAAAATTGTATTTCACAATTTATATACCAATATTCATAGTTCAATGTATTTTTAAGTATTAATTCTTAATAATTGTTATAAATATCTAAATAGAATACATTTTTTATTTAAATTAATTGTTAGATTGACTTTTGTTTTATATTTATAAAGGAATTAATAAATTAATATAATAATTTTATATCTACTTTATTGTTATTAGAATTATTTAAGGATATCAAATTTTATTATCATTTATAAATATGTTACTTGTATTTTTTTTTAATATCTGCAATTGAAAACAAGAATTGTATTATAATACTACTGCTGTTACATTAATTTTAACAATAAACTAGAATTTTAAAAGAGAACCACTAATTGATTGAAGAAAAATTAATATTAAAAATTTTCAGTTTTTAAATAATAGTTATATTATTTTTTAAACAAGAAAGATAAGTATTGATATCTTTTGAAAAGAAAATAAATATTGTATTAAGTAATAAATTGTTTGTTAAAAAAAAATAATAAACATTTTAGAAGAATTATAAAATAGAAACAAATATAATTACAGCACAAGTTACTAAAAATGGAGCCCAAGTTTTCAGGATTCCTGAAAAACTAAAAATATGTAATAGTTAACATAAAACTATTAAACTATATAAGAAAAATATTTAAATTTATATTATTTATATTACCTAATGTATTTTCCAAATATTAACATATAAAATGCTAATTTGACTGTGTTCCAATTATTTGAATTATTGTATGACATCAAATTTAATGCCTTTGCTACATGTGAATGGCAATTATCACAGAATAAATTATGCTAAAAAAATAAATATAACGATTTTAATCGGTTAAAATTTTAATAAAGAATAATTTGAACATATGAACACTAGTACAATTCTTCCTGAGTAAAATTCACTAGCTTCTTTTACAGCAGAATTCCATCCTTGCATCCTTCCTTTTGCTTTTGTATAATCTAGTTGCCAATATTTTAAAGGCCAACCAAATGCCATTTTATCCTCATAAACTAAATATGTTCCTGCAAAATCTCGAATAATACCATCTGAAGTTGCAATACCCATGTGTCCAAGAAAAGGAAATAAATATCTAAAAAGACAATAAAAACATTAATTTATTATATTATAGACAGGCATTAATATAGACAGCTTAAGTTTTTCATTACGTCAGTACAGGTATTGGTGTCCAAACTATACAAAATGGATATCGGTATCTTGACGGATTAATATGAAAAGAATTAATCTCCAGAGTCGGAGATGTCGACATGCATTCGTCATGCATCATTTTTATATTCTAACAGTTTAATTTTAATTAATCATTTAAAATTTTTTAAGGATTCCAATATATAACTGATTTTATAAGAAGCAATATAAAAGAACTGTAAATGTACTCACGTAGAATTAAAAATATTATTTTAATTTTTCTTTTCCATTCTTTAATATTGTACAATATTTTACATATAATATTACGATATATTTCCTTTGTTTATCTATTACTAATGGTACTTTAAGATAAATCAATGTACTGTACTGTTTATAGAACCAACTAGACAGAAAATGCTATATGGTCTTTCTTTCTCTTTCTATTTGCTGTTGTAGAAGGGGCAAAGATATATATATATATATAAAATAAATTAGACATCTGGGAACATTCAAAAGCATTAGATATACTTCCCATGCATGTGAAAATAGTTATGCTGAGCTACAAAAAATGATATATAAATACAATAGATATAAATTAAAAATGCATTAGTGAGTAATATTTAACGATTTACTGTTAAAGTGTTTAATGTTGTTTTTTGGATTGAAGTTATAGAATAATTCGAAAAATATATAAATTATATGTTTATTAGATTACAAAATTTAATTTCATAAGATTTTTTTTAATAATTAATAAAAAAAATTATCTAAAGTTGTATTTTTAAATTTTTTAAAACTTTTTATTAATATTTACAAGATTTAATACCTTATAATGGTGTTTTAAAAATACATAAACATCTTCATTAAAAATAAAAATATATAAATTTTTAAGTTCTTTATAAAAAAGTTGCTATTATTTTCAAATTCAATATTAAAAAAACAAATTTTATTTTTTAAATTGTAATGTTTTATAGTTATAGGAAAATCTTTACATATGCAATTAAATTGAAAATTAAGTTGAAAATGTAAATTATACTTTATAAATTTTAGTTTAAGAGAATTTATGAAAAATATACAGGATAAATAATTATAAAATCATTTTTTGTCATAGGACTAAGTCACAAAATATTTTAAATTCATGTTAAATCAAAAGCATCTATTAAAATTAAACAGTAAATAATAAATGTAAGTGTTTAAATTTTATTTTAAATATTTAGAATTTAGGTTGTCAACATTTTAGAAATAGTTAATTTATTGAATTTATATTTTTATTTATTTATTTAATATAAAAATATAAATATTATGAGTAAATACACTTGTAACTATGTGTACAAGTTTTGTTTTCAGTATATTGTCTTCCCCAATTTTTAAAATAATTTTAGTGTTGCTTCTTAAAATATAATAAATTTTTATCATAATGTTATCAATATTTAATGAATTTTTAAAGATAATTTATATCTATAAAAAATGCTAATAGAATTTATTAAATATTTAAAATATATCTGTAAAATATTATTTAAATCAATGATAGTAATAATTTAAAATAAATTTATCATATTTTAAATAAGTATTTTTACTTAAATTTTGTTTAAATATTTTTGTAGACAATGTACATGATATAATATAATCTTTAATTATAAATCTACTTAAGATGTTTAGTTACCTTCATTCTTATTTCAAATATTTGCTTTATTAAATGCGGTATTAAATATTAGTATTCTATAAAATTTGATTAACTTATGTAAAGTATACTATAAGGAAATGATATTAAAATAACAAAAAATATATATATATATGTAATAATATTGATAACAAATTTTAATTATGAAATTAGTTTTTAATATAATTATAATATATAAAAGTCATGAAGGTTTTCATGGGGGTATGAAATGTAAGGTTTCATGTAAGGTATGAAATGCATACTGAAAACGAATATTCTTGTGTCCATTAAAAAACAAACGGGAGTTAAGATACAATTTTAATTATGACTTATTAAATGATTCTGTTGATATTTAATGTAAATAATCGAACAATAAGTTGAGCTTCTTTTAAAGATCAAGTATTTTTGCTAATTCTTTTAGATCACAATTTCATTTAT
Organism: Dolichoris vasculosae; assembly: GCA_018907195.1. NCBI lineage: Eukaryota > Metazoa > Arthropoda > Insecta > Hymenoptera > Agaonidae > Dolichoris > Dolichoris vasculosae. Next base: position 1,898,427 of record JACCHY010000002.1, on the reverse strand, counting down.
CATTTTTATTCTAAAATTATTTGAAATTTTTAATCGAATAGACTGATTTTATATTTTTAACTTAATTATATTTCACATTTTTAGATAATTATACACAAGGCATGAAAAAATATATAAATAAATAGTAAATATGTTGAGATATGTTAGTAATATAAAATTTTAATATGTAACCAAAATTCTTTGAAGTATAATTGAGATTATAAATAAATGTAAATATCTTAGCATTTTTTAAATGTTTGCAAAATATAAAATTATGTAAAATAATATAAAATATAAAATATATATATATATAATAAATATATGTATAAAATTATATAAAGTAGGGCTAATTTAAAGAAATTTTGTTTCACAATTGTTTTGATAAATATTATTGAATTTTCATATTATTATCATTAAATTAGGATTATGAATTTTTTGCAATATATTAGAATGAAAAATCTAGCCTGAATAAATTTTCTACTTTTAATTTAACAAAATTTCAAAACTCGTGTCCATAAATATGATATTAAATGATACTTCTATGAATTACATGAGATCACAATAAATGTGCTTAAGTGTCATATATTTATTGTTAAAAAGTGTATTCGTCAAAATCTAAAATAGATAAAAACTTCATTTAAAGAATTTATCTTTAATAATAGCGTTATGCGATTAACTATAAAAAAATTACGACAAAAATAAAACAAGCGCCACTAGAATATTTGTGGCTGAGTTCGAAACTAACGCTACAGTGCAACATATCTGGTATCTAACTTTATTAATTTGCGACGCGTAATACGTATGTAATTTTTACTATTATATTTATCTAAAAAGAAATCGTTAATTTGAAACAATTTAATAATTTAATAAAATTATTGTTAAAACCTTATAAATTTTTAAATAAATCATATTTTTTATAAATTTATATGAATATAAGTTTTTAGTTCTTAACCTTATACAGTACGTTTGAATACTTAAAATTATTTTATTTTGTAAACATCATGGTGAGATTAATTCTTTTTATAGAAAATGTCTTGGTTTTTTGGGAAAAAGAAACATCATCGAGAATCGCCGAACTCCCCAGAAGATGAAGGATATGTTGTTGTTGGACAAATTCAACATGAATCTGATTTTAATGATAAATCATCGAATATATATCCTTCACTTAATAATTTAACTTTATATCCACCGATACAAACGTCATTTTCAAAACAAAGTTCTCAAGAAAATGGTACAAGCGAAATTAATAATATACCTTTTAAATTTTGTAAAAAACTAGAAAGAAGTATGAATGAAGATTCAGTAATTGATAAACTTCGATTAGATGAAATATCATCTTTTTTTAAGAAGATTAAGGTGACAGATTATAATTATGAATTTAATCTTGAACGAAGTGTTATTAATGAAATGAACAGTCAAGCATAAAAATAACTATTCTTTCCATGTGAATTTTTGTACATGTGTTAAATACAGTGAACAACATTTTTATGTTGTAATATTAATGTTTTATTCAATATAAATTGTATAAATAAATATTGATCAACCATTTATAAGACATTTTGACTTAAGGGTATAATTTTATAAAATATATATTTTTGTATTTTGTTTTATGTATTTGAGTAGCTATTATAGAAAAATCTTGATTATTATTTATTAACATTTGTTAAAACTATTAAAATACAAAAACAACTGATTATTTATTTAACTTTTGTATTTAAAACATTTTTAACGACAGTTTTTAAAAATATGTATTTTTTATATCAGGAATGATAATAAAAATATAAAAATTTAAAAAATACCTTTTTGTAATCATTTTTTCATATATATTGGTAGATTATAAAATTATTTATATATTTAATTTCAGAAATATAAAAACTATAATAATTTGAAAAATAAAGTTGTTTAATAATTAAATTATCAATATTTTAATTTTTTTATTAATATAAATTTATATAACTTATTACAAAAATAAATATTTCGTTTATATGCAAAAACATATAACATAAATTAATATGAATTAGGCTATTAAAAAAAAAAAATATAAGATTTAAATTATTAATATATCACAATATATGTACATTATACTAAAGAGAAAGTATCTTATTTACTTGAAATAATGGTTGAGACAATACTTTATTTATAATATGAATAATATATTTACATATATTTATATAAAAAAATTTTATTTACATAATTAAGCTATAGTTTTTAAATTTTATAATGTTTTGTCTTATATTTTAAGATAAGATTATGTTTTAACATAAGGGAATTTAAAAATTATTAAAAAATTATAATAACAATTTGAAATCAAATATGTAAAAAAAAGTTTATAATGATTTGAAGATTTATATCTGTACATATGAACATTTAGTAATAAAAACTTTGTTTAAGCTTTGAAACCAATCCAATTGTAAATAAATAATATATTAAATAAATTCACTCAAAATACCAACTTATTTATTTAATGTGCTTTTAAAGTGATCATAATGCTTATATTTAAAATCCTGAGTAATATTGAATTTAGTTTAAAAGCTTTTAATTAAATGCAGACAATTTTGTAATAATATATGAAATGAAAATTAATGAAAAAACTCTTTTATAAATTTACTTTAATCTTTAAAAAAAATATTTAGAGACCGATTTTAAAGACCAAAGTGTTTGATGTTTATTGTTTATTTTGTATCATATTTTTTATAACATTACAAAGTATATATGAGTTGGTATTTTAATTAATAAATATTACTCAATTAATTCTAATTCGATTTTTAAAATGCTTATTCCTGTTTATATCGTGTCTTTTAAAATATCTTTTTCTGTTAGTATTTTTTTATTTTGAAACGTATTCAACTTCTTACAAGTTGATAAACTTTCTGCTTAGCAGTTCTCGTGCTTTCCGCCAACAGGGTAAAGTTTCTCCGTCCTTATTTTTCTTTCTTTTTTGCTAATGACAATGTGTTGATATGTGTAGCATTGCATAAGTGAAAAAACCCACTGTTTTGGCGTATTAGTTACGTCAGATCATGTCATAAATTCTTCTAGAACAAAATTAAACTTTAATACGTAAGAATTTATATAATTTTAAATCTTAGAAAATTTACGAATATAAGAATTTGTTATTTATAATATTGAAATATCTATTCTTAATGTATATATGTATAGCTATATATTACAAATAAATATATATCTTAATATAATTTATTAATAATAATTATTTTATGTTAAAATTAATAAAAATACAGAAGAAAAGATATATCAAAAATTGATATATTCGTAAACATATATTATTGAAAAGGATAAAAAAATTCTTTAATTTTGCTATTATATTTTAAATATTTTCTAATTAAAATTTTTTATTTATACTTTAAGATGGTAAATTAATTATTTTTTCTCAAATAAAACAAATACACGTTTAAGTCATTTATAAATAATTTTCTAAACGACCTTTTAAGTTATGATATACATGCAAATATGTATTTTAAAAATATTTAATTTGAATACTTTTATAGTCAATAACGTATTAAAAAATACTAGAAATGTATGATTATAATTTATAGAAAAATCAATTATTTTCATGAAATTCTTTGAAAAAGTAATTAAATTTTATTGTTGTAACCATACATTACAAATAATTAATTTTATTTGTGTAAATGTTTTAGCTTGTAATTGTACTATGAAAATTAAATCTGTTTACGTGGTAATATATTAATAATTATGTTGACATCAATTTTTTATATTAATCATAATGTTTTTTTTATTCATACTGTCAGTAAAATAAACAATTACAATTTACGTAAAATCTATTTTTAAACAGAAACATACTTTTAGTAATACATAAAGATAAAAAAGTTTTTATTCATTAAAATGGATTGTTTTTTTAGCTTAAAAATAAATTGTTACATTTGTTAGTTGAAATGAAAACATTAACTTCATTGATATATTTTTAACGTGATATTATATATAAATTATTACTATTATAGGGAAATATACGCAAAGTAAAAAAAATAATGTCATTTAGATAAAAATATCAAAATATTTAACATCGATTTTATTCTTGAATTACTACTTTATTTTTTGAAATTTACAACATTGTCATGTATTATTTTTGTTTAACTTAATTTACAAAACAAGAGTAAAAAGTAATTGGTTTAACTTTGTCAGTTAAAAACATTATTGAAACATTAATAACGACGGAATAACTTATTAATTAGCATTTTAGTTTTATCGTATACTTTGGTGCATTTTACCAATTGTATTAATTCGAACGGCCATGTATCTACACATGCGCATCCCCGACACAACACGCATAGAATTGTTATATAAATGTGCATTTAACTATGCAATAATGACTGAAATCACTTTTTTAATTATTTATTATAAAGCTAAATAGAGAATTTTATATATTTATCGATTGTATATTAAGCTTTTTTAAATATTTATTCACGAAAACCAAATTTTTAAGCAATTGACATTTTCGAAACTGGATGTAGTTACTTTATTCTTTCTTATCGATAACTTCAACACTATTATTATTCGATAAGTAATTCAGAGATTCTCAAGTATGACCAGATAGGGATCGACAATCGCCATCCCAGATGCGAAAATAATGTAATAATAGCATAATGTCGGCATGGTTAGAAAATTCAAATTTAATAAAAGTCAATGTAAAGAGTTAAGTTTTATTCCATTAATGTGATGTCAATCATCGAGAGCGAGCGGAAAAACTGTTCGAGAGTCAATCAGAAGCTAATTCGATATAAAATAGCGCGATTATACCTCTCGTTCACTTTCTATCTCTATCTCTCTCTTAACACACATGCCCCTTACATTCGGGCATAGTAGATTGAACGACCAATGAAAGAGCGAAGTATCCGTCGATACGTTTGCATCAGTGATCGCGGCTTGATCTGGAATCTGGATCTGTATTGGATCTTTGGTATTACACACGTAGTACACATAAGTAGTGTCGTTCCACTGTAGCATCAAGGTATTCATACACATAGGTGACAGAACGTAGTTATAAACGCGTGTATGCCTAGATTTTGTCGTCGTTGTCATCGACATCGTCGTCGTTTTCTGCGGGATGACGTTTATTGAGCGACTTCCCTTATACAAACGAACACGTACAACTTCTCGGTAATTAACAAAGTATTGTTAGTAAAATTAACACTTTCTCATGCAACCGTCTTTATTAAATAGTTTATAGTTGTTCAAATTCGAGGAGCCGATTCCTTTGAAAACAAAACAAACTTTGATTCCATTCGATTTGAGCGCGCTTCCTACTTTTAATGCATTATTATCTTTTATTTGCGTTATTACTTTATCATTTCATTTTTATGGATTATTTATTTTATATTTTTTGCTCAATATGTACATTCCATAAGTAGCAATGAGAAAAAAGGATTGCTTCCAGTAACTCTATTGATTAGTGGGCTCGGTTAGTTTTAAGAATTGATTTGAACTTTATTCATTGTAATATATGTTATCAGTTAACAAAATTCGATAAATGTTGCAATGCCCAGTTCAAGACTAGATTGGAGTTCCATTGAGCACCTAGCCAAAAAAGGACACGCAATAGGTAAGTTTTTTAAGTAACTTTGTATGATTCAGTTCTCGAACCTTTATCTTTTTTATTATTTAGTAATTAAATGCTGATGTTTTCTGATTTATAACATAATTGAGCAAAGATCTTATTTTTCTTTTCAAAAGGATATCAGATTTTCGTTTTGACAGCAAGTTTTAACATCTAGATTTTATATTTTCATAATTTTTATATAAGTTTAATGGATAATTTATTCAATTTTTTATAAGATTTTGTAATAATTGAACACAAAATCTTAAATTAATTATAAATTTTATTTAAATATTTCTCAAAAACAATCGATAATATATTTATATCTAAATATAAACATTATTAATTACAAATAATAATATATATTTTATTTCCATGGATGTATTGCAATATAATTATACTTATTTTAATTAAAAAAAAATAACATTTTTTTTATATTTTAATATAAAAATAATTTTTTTTATTTATATAAAATAAAAAACAAAGTAATAGAATAAATATATAACTTTTTATATTAGATATAATTTTTATGAATTAACAGACCTAAAGCTTCACATAATAATGGTCTATTTGATAATTTTGCAATGACCTAGTCTTACTTATTAGAAAAAATCTTTTATGCATTGATAATTAATACAGAAATATATTTTAATTATCTTTATTTATGAACTAGATTGCTATTGCTAATATTATACTGCTATTAATATTTGTTAATATTTGTATGATTTATTATTGCATAGAATGCTCAGAAGTCAGTTGAAAGATTTTCCATCCTGGATACTTTGTTTTCATCCAGATTCATTAAAGAGCAACATGTTTGGCTCTAAAATAATGGGCACTAGTACATTTTATACGGATTTACATATTACTGATGAAAAGGAAACTACTTCTGTTGAATCAGATAAAGTTACAAATAGAAATTCTCGAGTATTAGAGCAACAAAATATAGTTAATGAAGATGGCAATTTGCAAGACTCAGATTTTGTCAGTGGACCGGAAAAACAAACCCAGTATCCTAAACATTCCTTTCATAGGATTGCTAGTATTGGAGGTTTTCCAGGATTTAGACTCTTTGTAATGTCAACTACAACTCCAACAGTCTGTACCGAAGTTAATGAAATCCAAGAAAGAACAATTACATCATCTTATACAAACATGTCACACAGTGTTTTAGAATATCGAAGTAGCGGGTACTGATAAATTTGAAATTACTTAAAAATTTCATATTACTTTTAAAAAATTGCAGTAATTAATTAACTAAAAAATATATAATTTAAAACAATCTTCAATCTAAGAATAAAAATTTCTAATTATTTGATTAAACTATAGAAGTTTGATAAAACCAATTTTTGTGTGAAAACTAATAGTATTCTAGTTTTTCTCAATTTAAATTTTATAACATAATTTGAAAATTAAATCTTGTTTATTTTAATTAAATAAATGATTAAATATTATTAATAAAACATTATACAAAATATAATATATTATTATTAGTCTATTTTAATTTAAAAAATTTTTTAAAGTACTCAATTTCATGGCATTTTTCTGTTTATAATATATGTCTAGAAAAAAATTATTAATTAAAATAGTATTATAGAATTAAGTATTTTATATTTATAAATTAATTAATTATAGATACATGGTTACCGAAAATTCTTTTCAAAATGATTTTGCAATCAGTGAATCAGAAAGTGATGAAGAATCAGAAGAGACTAGATCTTCTGAAACTGATTCAGCTATTGTTGCTGATCATGCTGATGACTTATTAGTTGAACAAAAGTTAAAAATTAAGAAAAATTCCATTGAAATAAAAAAAAGAAAGGCAAAACACATTGCAAATGAATTATTAAGTACTGAAAAAAAATATGTTATCATTTTGTACTTGATAGATCAAATTTTTCAATTTCGAGTTGACCAAGAGAATAGAGCTCATCCAATGTTTCCACCAGAAACAGTTCAGCACATGTTTTCGAATATAAAGTCTATTTATAAATTTCATAATGACTTTTTGTTACCACAGTTGGAAGAAAGAATACAAGCATGGGATGCTGATCCAAGAATAGGTGATATTATGAAAAATTTTGCTCCATTTTTAAAAATGTATACTGAGTACGTTAAAAATTTTGATTATGCTATAAATCTTATAAGCACTGTACAACAAAAAGTTCCAAGATTTGCTGCTATAATAAGTGAAATTCAAAAATTAGATGAATGTGCTAAACTTTCATTAGCACATCATATGCTCAGTCCTATTCAAAGATTGCCAAGATATGAATTATTATTAAAAGATTACTTAAAGAATCTTGTGAAAGATAACCCTGATTATGAAGATACCAAAAGTAAGTATGTTTTATTCAATTTAGTTGTTGAATAATAAATTGATAAGTTTTTAAGTTAAAATTTTTAAGCACTTATTTTATTCAGATTTTTGTAAAATATATAATTTTATTACATGAATAATATTTTATATTAATTATAAATTATAATTAATTAAGATTGATTAACTAAAAGTATGTTCATAAATTTATTACTCACTTTAATTGTAACTATACTCTGAAATCCATATAAAAATACAAATTTGTTTACAGGAGCGCTAGAATTAGTATCAATAGCAGCAAATCATACAAATGAAGCCATGAAAAAAATTGATAAATTTAAAAAACTTTTAGAAATCCAAGAAAGTATTTATGACTCCACCGATCTAGTCAGTGCGACGCGTGAGCTTGTCAAAGAAGGTAGAATTGTTAAGATTTCAGCAAGAAGTGGAGATCACCAAGAAAGGCACATGTTCCTAGTAAATATACAAATATTTTATTCAACTTTATTATTTTTTTAAATTTCACTATTAAAGTTGAGTTACCATAATATTATTTTAATAAAATAATGATTATTGCAGCTTATTTCAAAAGTAAATATTTGATAAATTTAATTATTTAATTCTTGAATTATATTATTTATATAATTAGATACATAAATATAAAATTTAAGATTTATTGGAATAAAATAATAATGAAGACAAAGCTACTTTATACACTTATAGCTTTCATATATACATATAAAGTCTATTATATAATTAAATTCAACTGATTTAAAGAAGTTTTAATTGAAATTTCAGCACTAAAAAATTTATTCTAACAAATCTATAAATATGAAATTTTTTAAAAGAATTGAATGAATCCAATGATTTTCTGATGGTGAACATTTCTCATAATAGTTATAATAATTTAATAATTCTTTAAATTTATAAGAGTAAGATTTCTTTTTTATTTAATTAAGATGGTAGTGTTACCTTTTCATGAGTTATTAAGTGTTACGCATATTTAGTTCAACTGGTTTGCAAAATTTTCAAATGTCTTAATTGTTTAGTCAAGAACAATGAAGATTTACAAAGCGACCCGAAAAACAAATAAATAAAATCTTCTATTCTGGAAATACCATAAAGCATAAATCCAATTTTCAGTTTAGTGATATTCTGTTGCTGTGTTCATTGCGGTTGATACCGGGGCCCCTGTACCGGTTACGCGCTAGATTCACGATCGAAAATCTGCAGGTGATCGAGGGTGATAACCTCGAGACGGCTAATACGTTTTACGTGCGAGATGAAAATAAAAGTGTTGAGTTATACACGCACTCCGTGACAGAAAAGGCCGTTTGGCTCGATGCTCTTTTCGAGACGATGCAGGAAATCATGCGCCGTAAAGCGAGTCTCAAGACTGGCAACTCCGAAACCACATTACTAAAGGCTGACCACGTCACGAGGTGCATGATTTGCGAAGTTATATTCTCCGTTATGAAGAGGAAGCACAACTGTCGGGCCTGTGGCATTGTAAGTTCAACTGTCCATTGTCTCATCGGTTTTTTACTCTTTTAATATTGGACTACATAGAAAATTCGAAATATTTTCATATGAACTTTTGAAAAAGAAACTAAATTATATAAATGGATTTTATTTTTAAATTATTTAAATATTTATTTTCCTTCGAGTATTAGAACTTTTATAATATTTTGTAAGCTGTTATATATTTTATAAAAAGTTTCGTTTTTTATTGAAATAATTTTCAAAATATTTTTTCTGAATATATATATATGAATTATAAAGAATGAAGAATTTCAAAATTGATAATAGCAATATATTATTTTTATACAAATTTACTTTATTTATTTAAAAAAAATTTAATATTAAATATTAAAGTTTAGTTTTTTTTTCAATTCTATGTAATGTGTATGTATAATTTATAAATTTTCAAGTGCTTTATCCTCATTTCAATATTTTCTTTAATAAGTGAATCGAGCTATTATTACTTAATATATATTATAAAACTAAATTAATATTTATTAAAATAATAAATATGTTTAATGATTCTAGCTTCAACAAAGAAATGTTCAATTTCTAAATTCAATTTCTAAACGATTTATTTACTTTTTTAATTGTCAGCATTCGTATTATTTTTATGATCACGAGAAGACAAATTGTTAAATCTTTATCTTCAAATTTATAGGTCGTTTGCAGTAAATGTTCGAATCAAAAACTTCTTTTTGAAGACAACAAATACATGCGCGTTTGCCGTTTGTGTCACGCTACGCTAACACAGCCTATGAGCAGGTCTTCTTCGACTTCGCCGAACGGCCTTGTACCCAGTCTGCTGCAAGTCTCAGCTGGAGCGGCTTCCGTGCTTTCGGGTTATCTATTTCTCAAAACTCAGGCAAGCAAACCTTGGACGAGACGCTGGTTTGCGCTTCATGTAGACTTTGTGCTCTATACATTTAAGTCCGAAATCGAAAGGACAGCGATGACTGCTACTCCTATGCCTGGATTCACCGTCACCGAAGGCACTGATTTACCGGATGAAGATCCTCTTAACACTAAAGATCGCGTAAGAGCTTTCAAGATTCATCACTCACGCAAATCTTACTATCTTCAAGCTTCATCACAAATAGATAAAGAAAGGTGTGACTTTTTTCAATTCTGAAAGATTTATATTAAATACATGTGAAATTATGTATCATGACTCATTTGAATTATATAACATAGCAAAGTAAGAGTTATTTATTTATTTATTCATTTTATTTGAAACTAACAATAAAGAATACAACAAAGACTTAAAAATTTTGATTCATAAAAATTATATTTCAAATTTTCTGGAAAGAATAATTAATAACTGTTTTTTTAATTTATTTAAAAAATTCACTTTATTTTTCAAAATTATAATTATTAAAAAAAATAACAGTTTACATATAATAATTATATAATAATTATAATATTTCAAAAAGGCTTTATATTACCATACTTATGGTTTATAAGATTATTAAAGTGGATATAATTTTTCTATTTTTTTATATTAGGTACAGTAAATATAATTTTAAATATTTATAACTAAAAATATATGAATAAAAGATTATAAGATAGTTTTGCTAATTAATAAATAATATATAATCTTATTTAATTTATTATTAATGAAAAAATAAATTTTTTTCAGGTGGTTCAATGCTTTACAATTAGCTACAAAAGCAGAACTACCACAATCTATAGTCGAAGTTAAAAATGCACAATCTGAAAGTCAATAATGTCATGCCGAAGATGGTAACATATATAAAGTATTCTGTACTGTATTAAACTATTTAGCCAATTTTCATATCGCATAAAGTAAATAAAAATAATTGTCGAAATAATGTAGCACATAAGTGTTGGTAAATAGTCGTACAATTAAGTATTGTTAACTTATGTTTTTTAAATGATAAATATTATATAATATTAATGAAATCCCAAATTTGTAACAAAATGTCGTGCTGTATATATACAAAAACAAAAGAATTATAAAATATATCGGTCAATTTTATAAGTTTATACATGCAAGTGCAATACAAACTTCTTTGTTATGATGTACACAGCGCACGTATAACTTTAAAAGTTATTTGTTACGTAGTTGAAGAGTAAAAGTAAATTTTTATCTCATTAATATAACGCCAATTTTAGAGATTTTATATATTGTGTATGTTTATAAAGCGGTTTTTTATGATCATATAATTACCGCATTTATTAATTATCGCTAACGAAGCGTTTGTTAATTTTGTAATATTATGTTATAATCTATTTAAAAATCATGTGCGTTGTTTGATCGATGGAATTTAAAACTAAGATAGAGTGTATAGACTGTAATCGATAAAACTATTGTTATATTAAAAAATCACGCTGGTTTGAGTGATTTCATGTTAATACGAGATGTAATTAAATTTTAGCTTTGATATTCTATCAGCAGCTCGCAATTATCAAATTCTGTGATTTATGCAATAAATTCTATTCATTCTGGTATTTATAAAATGTACTTCTTTATTTGTTTAGCTGTAATGTGTACAAATCTATGTAGATATGGAATTTTTTAAAAATTAAATAATAAAACAATTCAGAAAGCTTTATAATTAATCTTTTTGAAATTAAAATTGAATGATTAGTATTTGAAGTAATATTTATTTCTTGTTTGTAATAAACAGAATTTATATACCTATTAAATTTAAGATCTAAACTAATGAATAAATATAAATTATGACAGGTTAAAAGTAAAGGTAATTAAAGATAAGGGTTTAAAAAAAAATTTCATATTAGAATTGATAAACGTTGTATAAAAATGTATGCTAATTAAATTTTTAAAAAGATTTTTTTAATTTGAAACAACTTTTATTATAATTGATAATAGAATTAAAAATTTTTTAAGGTTCAACTACAAAAGGATAATATTTATTATTATCGTTATGAAATATTATTATTTATCTGTGTTTGAGTACCAATCTAATTAAAATAAAAATGCATTAATTCTTTGCTTCTATATAGATGGTAATTATAAGAATTGTAATATGGTGGTAGCTTTTCATAAATACTCAGTTTTGTTCTTAATAATAACTTTACTTGAGTGATTTGTTTCAGTGTATGTCTTATAAAGATGTGTTGAATGTATTAATTGACGTAAAATTAGATAATTATTTATTTTCGAATTAAAAAAATCTACTACAATTAAATCAAATATCTAAAGAATTTATATAATTAAATATATTGTATATTAATTGAATTGGTATAAATCTTTAATTCAGATTATCTTTTCAAAATTATTAGTAAAAAATGACGCTTCAATATTAATATGTCTCTTTTTATTTAAATAATGTTTTAAAATTTAATAATCTATATTCAACATATTTTTATTTATAATTTAAGTAATTAAATAGGTAATTATTTAGTTTTAAAAGTTGGTTTTTTAATGTAGATATAAAAATAATTAACGTAAAAATATCAAATTTAATAAATATATTTAAACTAAAATTTTGAACTATAATTTCGTCAACAATTCCCATGTGATTAAAAATTCTGTGTCGGTATGAAAGTAAAAAAACTTCATTAATTTCTATAATATAAGAAAGACCGTATTTTTAAAACAAATTAAACTTATTTTTAATGATACATATGAAAAAATATGGCTGTTTATAAATGTTTTAAAAAATAGAATATTTAATTTTCATTTAAATTTGCATTATTTTTTTATATAAGAATCTGATTGAATATCAAAACTAAGTCATACTTAGGAAATCTTATCATAATCTTATCCAATATTCAATTTTTTTAAAATGTATTGTTAATGCATATCAGTGTATATATATATATATATATATATATTAATTTTAAAGTTTTTAATTGAAAAAACCAGCTATTTAACATGACTGACAATTATTGTACCGTAATAAATTCATCTTTCTTTAAAAAACTTTAAAGAACTCTAAATATTTTTTATAGTAATTCATTATACATATTTATTAATATTTAATATCTTTGAATTTATTTCTATGTTAGATGAAATATATTTAAAAAAAATACCATTCATTTTCTGTATTAATGTTATAAAAAAGAATCATTTTAATAACAATAATTCATATGCTAATTTTCTATTACAGATTTTTTATAATTTCTTTCATATTTACTTATAAAATAAGCAAAGAATTTTGTTTTAATGTTTGAGCTGTAGGTCAGAAATAATATAAAGACTATTAAAATACAATATTATTACATAAATTAATTATTCATTAACAAATAAAAATAAAAGATATGATATGAAACATAAAATATGTAAAAATAAATAGTTTACTAGTGTTGTGCTATCAATCACCCAGTAAATTTAAATCAATCTAACATATTATTAATGTATTTTATACATAACTGATACCCATTCGGTTACTGTCAATGAATAAAAATTTTTTAAAATATTATTTAATAAAAATTTTTAGAAAAAGTAACTTTGTATTTTAAAATGCTATTAATTAACAAAACATAAATTTTGATAATATATTTACATACACTAATATAGTAATTTTTTTTATCTTCTAGTAAAATAAAATAATTTTGTTTTAGTTAATTTTATTTTTTATATTAAAATATGATAGTAAATACAAATTTGTATTATGTTATGTTAAAAAATTAATAGTATAATAATCAATTTTTTGTATCAATTTAGTATTTATGGAATCAGAGTTATTGAATTCTCATAATTTTTCTAATTTGGTTCAATTTTTAATTGTATTAGAAATGTATGAAATCATTAAAATCTCATTGTATGCATTAATTTTACAAATAAATTTATTTTTGTTAACGCATTAATAGTTTAAATTAGATGTAATGCGTAGAATATGCAATATTTAGAATGTTCAGTTCATAATTTTAATTATAATTAAATTAAATGCTAATTTTTTACTTTTATATATTAGGCACTTTTTGATATGAAATTTTTAATATTATTAAGAGAAGATGTATAAAACATAAACAGAAATATATATTCATTTCTGGAATTGATTTTGAAAGAATGTGATAAATATGTATGTTTTAATTTTATATTTATATACAATAATTCATTTTTCACGCTTATAATATAAATACATGTATTATTTTTATTTTAATTAATTAGATCAATACATTTTTACAATTACAATTTTTTTACATTTCATTTATAATTTTTTTTTAGTACTATAATAATTAATTAATTTCTACAAGATTTTCAATTTTTATTAATACATATTCTCTATAGATAATAAGAATTTATATAAAAAGAATAATTTTTTTTTAAATGAAACTTAAACATTTTATACTTTTTCAGTAGACAGTTTATAAGATATCTTCACTACATATCATTAATTTATTATATTAGTAAATTAATTCATGCATTAGTGTACAAAAATTTTTTAATTTAGCATAAACATTTAATTTTATTAATATTTATCAATTATAAATAATTTTCAAATAATAGTAAGTTGTTTAAATTATTAAAATTTAAAACAAAACTTACATGTATTTTATCTATAAGAAATATTAATCGATTTTATGTAATATAACAAATAAAAAATAATTTTAATTCGAAAGAATAATAAATATGAAATTAAATTTAACTATTTAAATATAATTTATTTTTTAAAGTCTATTTATAGATAAATAACACTATATTTTAATGACATATTAGCAAAAATTTCGGTGTTCCACTAAAAATAATTATTAAACACCGTTAATGTTATATAAACATTTGAGGAAGTGAAGAAATATTTTTTATTGCACTTAATACTTATTTTAATTTTTAATTTTTGTATAAGATAGTTTTATATCAATAATTTAATAAAAATAAAATTATCGTTTATATAATTAATAATAAAATGTTTTTACATTTATATAACAAAATTTAAGTTTCAGTTATGTCATAAAATTATAAAAAATGTATTGTATAAATCAAATAATATAATATTTAATTTCATACGAAAATTATAAATATAATTAATTATCGGTTGTTTTATACATTTTTGCGATTCCGAATAATTGTTGAGTACTGTTTTACTAATCATATTTGAATTTAAATTTTGAATTTTAAAGCATAATCATTGATAGGTTTGTTCTTTTCTTTTTGTTTTAAAATACAATTTTTAAATTCTTTTAATATTTCCATTTTTTTATATATATCATTAATTTTATATTGCAACTTCTCAAGTTAAATTATTCTCTAACATTTTCAAATTTATGATTATCATTATATTGTATACTGGTACACATGGTTTATTAAAATTTTTTTAAGAAAGCGATAAAATAATCTTAGCAGAGATTAAATTCTGATAAAATTAGCAAACATTTATTTCTATAAGTATAATTTCTCTGATATCAACAAGAAAATATGAATCACCTATTGCTTTGCTAAGTATATAAATTGTGAAAATGAATTAAAATTTTTTACGAATCTTTTTTTAATTTTTTTGTTATAATATTACAAATTAAATAATAAATATTGAATATATTTATATTATAGATTTGTAGTGAAGGCCTTATATTATAGGTTAAGGATGGTCAATTTTAGCTTTAAAACTTGTTATCTAAAAAATAAAAATTTCAAATTTAAGATGTAGAGGAGCAAAATTCAGTAATCAGGATATTTGCAAGATGAATCGCAACAAAATATATATTTGTCGAAAGTTATCTAGAAATAAATAAGTTTTTTTTATAGTTATTTGTTAATTTATTAATTATAAAGGTTTATTAGAGCTTATCTGATACAAGAGCAATAGAAACACATACCTAATATGGCTCATAGTAAATTAAAATTCTTTTTTAAATATTAAATATAACTAAAATTATTTTATTAATTAATAAATTTTAGTTTTAATAAAAGATGAGCCATTCTTTTTTATTTAAATATTTATAATTACCTAAGAAGGTGCTTAAACAAGAAGTTCTTTTCATAATTATTATGAAAATTATTTTTAAAAATAATATGAAATGAGAAGCATTCTTTCTTCTTTTATTGATAATGTTTTATTATGTATTATCGAGAATTTATATTTCTTATAGAATTTAACAACATGACTATTTTTACTATTTTTATTACTAATATTCAATTTGTCTAGATATTAAATAATTAAACATCATATTTTTGATTCTGTATATATGTATATAATTTAATAACAAAACTTATAGTGAATTTAATCATTCTATAAAAATGAAAATTTTATACTGTTAATTTTAAAATAATTCAAAATTATTAGAAATAAAAGCTAGTCTTTGATACTAATTTATTAATATATTTTATTTAATAATGAATAAGTTCTTATTGTTTATATATAATTAAATTATTGTTAGATAATGATATAAAATCGAATATAATTGTATAGTTGTTTTATGTAGTATGATTTAGAGCTATTATATATATATATTACAAGTAAAAAAAATTATATTTTATTCGTTTGTTGAAGACTATTATTGATTCTTATTCTAAATTTTTTTTACAATATTAATTTTACATTATTCAAAAATTGTATGAAAATATTTATTATTCAAAAATAATACAACTACTTTGTATAATTCTCAATGCATTTTTTTTTTTGAACCCTAAAACTTAAAAATTCAATCATTTTTTCATTGGATAGATATATGCCTGAAAAAATAAAATGAATAAAGATATATTCTTTGGCATTTTTGCTTTTAATTTTTAATTATTATACAAAAAGTTATTAAAATTTAAGAATAAATAAATGTATGTAAAATCTTATGAATCATTGTAATTGCTTTTTGTGATATTTTTTTATATATTGTTATTTTGTATTAAAGAATTTAATTATAAAACAATATTTAAAAATACTATGTTTCATTTTACTGATATTTATAATAAATATTTGTTAATATTTTTAATAAAATAGGAAAGAAGCAGATAATTTTTAACTATTTTAAATTTAAGTGCTATATAATATAAAATTATACATTATTTAAAAATTCTGTTTACATATTACAGTATTTTAGTATAAAATATTATTCTTCTGTTTTACTTTCATTACAACTATCAAGATTCTTCAATCATTTTTTTCTTGTATCTATAAAGGATAAAAATTCATCCTGAGTTAATTTCATTATAGACAATATTACTACCAACTCTTAGACTTAGAAATCTATAAAACTAGAATCGGAATAATTATCCTGGAATATAAATTTGTTATATTTTTGGTATAAATGGACATAAATATATTTCATGATACTATCAGAAGATATAATCAAAATTTGGTCAGAGATCATTTTTCCTCAGCTGTAGTCTTTTATTTATGATATACTATTAATTTTAATTTTTGTAATTTGTATATTGGCTATAATAAATTTCTAACCTATAATAAAAAACTATAAAATTATTATTTATCACGTGCTTTATTTGGTTAAAGTAAAACTCATATATAAGAATTTATTTATTTTAAAGCTTCATTTTAAAAAATAGATAAACAATTATTATTAATATTATATAAATAAAGAACTATTAGTAATAAGATATACATATTTATTTATATTTTAATTTCTTTTAATAAGTAAATAATTTTTAATAAAATAATTACATTATTTTTTTATATTTTTTAGGGTCAATAAATCAAAATAATATGTCTACAGGATTTGTGCACTCTGTGAAAGTTCCAAGACTTTACAAAAAATCTTCTATAATATTAAAAAAGGTATTCGTGGACAGTGAAAATTTAAAAACTCTTATCTCTCGATTAAATCATCCAGTAAGTTAAATTTATTTCTAAATATTTTGATCCAGTATTTTCAAAGTATGTAATATTTTATGATGATATTCTAAATTAGAATATCCAAGGGATCTACGCATTGGTGTCAAACACATTGAAATATTGTAACGAGTTAGAATATCTAATTGATAAAACAAAACTTCTTAATGAAAATCCGCGTTTTGATCCTTGGTTAGCTAAAGTTTTAATAACAGAACTGCTTTGGGGAAAAAAAGATTTGAAATCAAAAGCCAAACCCATAGTGACAATTTTGAGTTATAAAAATAAATTGCAGCAAATCTTAACTCAAAATCTGACTGCCACTGTAGATCCCTGTGACAACAAGAAAGGTAAATTTTAAATGTTATAAATATATGCTTTTCATTTACAGATAATTGAGTCCAATGGTTTTAATTATTCATAATAATAGAATACAAACAAGAAGGCATTCTAGAATAAGAAATCTGTTATCTTGCGTAGTGGCAAAGAACAATAAAAAAGTGCTTTTTGAAAAAGAAAAAGAATCATCAATTATAATGTCAAATATCGTGCGTGTATTAGGATCATTTTATATTTATAGTATAGCTATGTTTACATTACCATTTGTAGCATTTTTTGGAGTTCAACATATAATGTTAACAGAATTCCATACAGAAAGATTTGTAACAAATTGTATATCCATACTAGCTGCAGTTATTGTTGTAAATATAATTATAGGTACTTATGCATATCAAGCTTTGAATGAATCTGATGAAACTGCTGGATCTTCAAGATTTGATGTTGGTTCTGATTCTTCAGAACAAGAAAATAAGAAATCAAACTAATATTTCAAAAGATTTTTTGTGCATAATGTGAAATAATCCAAAGATTTATTGTTCAATCATTTTATTGTGTATATAATTAATTACTAATATTTTTTAGTTCAAGAAGTTTTAACTACTCAAAATATTTTTTTTGTGATTTATTCAATTAATAAATATATAAATATAAAACTATAAAAATTTTTCATAGAATTCTCAAATATTTTTTAAAAATTTAAATAATAATAATTAAATGTATAAAAAAGTATAAAATGTATGAAAAGTTAAGGTTATGTACAATATTTTGCAATAGATAGATACCTGTAAACCAATATTGATGTAACAATTAAATTTAAGATTGATCATTATTGGATTATTAATAAATCAAAATAATTTATCAATAATGTCTTAAATCATTTTATAAAATTTTTAAAAATATAAATAAAATTTGATAAGATTAGTTTCAAACACTTTAAAATTTAATTATAATTATAATTATGATATAATTAAAATTTTAATTATACATATTAATATAAATAAAAAGATTTTCTTGCTAAAACAAAATTTTTATTTTATTTTTTACAATACCATTAGTGAAATTACCACGATACGTACGTATTAATACTCTATTAGTAAGCATTGATGAAGTACTAAATAAGTTTTATAATGATGGATGGAATCTGTTACCACGATGTAAAACTTATATGTCTCATCTGGAAATTGTTTTAAACTTAATAAATAAGAATTTTATTCAAGATTTTCATATACCAGAAGTACTAATTTTTCCACCTGGTACAAAACTCTATGATCATCCAGGATATCTAACAGGAATGTTATTACTGCAGGATAAAGTATTTTCCAATATAAAAATATATTTAGAAGTATTTTTTATACATTTATATTATTAATTATTTATTATTTTTTTTATTGTAGTCTAGTTGTCTAGTTTCATTTTTATTAAATCCAAAGCCTGATTCTGAAATTTTAGATATGTGTGCTGCTCCTGGAATGAAAACAACTCATCTTGCAGCTATTATTAATAATATTGGGTAAATAATTTGTAAGAATTTAATTTTTATGAGTGATAATAGCAATTTATCATCATAATTTATTGTAGAAAAATTTATGCAGTTGAAATGAACGAAGATAGATATAAATCTTTATGTGATTTTGTTACCCACACTAATACACAATGTGTTGAAACTATTAAAGCTGATGCATTGACCATATCATCAGAGCATTATCCAAATATAAAATATGTTTTGGTAGACCCAAGTTGTTCTGGCTCTGGAATAATTGACAGAATTGAAATTAGAAAACCAAATGAGAAAGATTTGTGTACTCGATTAAAAAAACTACAGTATTTGCAATCATTGATCCTTACACATGCTCTTGTTAACTTTCCAAATGCTGTAAAAGTAATTTACAGTACCTGTTCAATTTATCCTGAAGAAAATGAATGCGTTATCAACAAGGCCTTGTATAAAGCTGGTAATAATTTTAAACTGGTTAATTTAAAAAAAAAATTAAAGCACGAGTGGCATAATTTTGGTTCAGTAGAATATTTTAAACATGGAAATAAATGTTTGTATGCATTACCAGAAAAAGATTTATGTCGTGGTTTTTTTATAGCAGTGTTTAAAAGAAAAAAGAAAGTAGAAGACAAGGTTTCCTCTGATAAACTTCAAATATTGAAGATAAATAATAAAAATCAAATCAATAAACAATATCAAGTTCCAATAAAAAAAAACTATTTGAGAAACATAAAAAATGATTTACATCATTAAGTATTCAATAAAGAAAATATCAAAAAGAAGAAAATATAGTTTTGAAATTTTATTTTAAAAAGCAAATAAAAAACTAAATTTTAATCATATTTATCGTTTTATAAAAATACTTTATTCCGTGATAAAATAAAAACTATTTTTTTATTATGCTTTGTTTCGTATCATGCAAAAAGATATGTATGAGCTACATGAAATTCTAGCATAATAATTTTACAGTAGTCCTCTTTCTTTTATTTTTTAATAGTCAGCTTATCACAAGTTTCTATAAAGCACGCGACCTATAATATAACTTGCAAACTTTTTTTTTCATATCTGTGACAATCTATACACCGATAAGAATTTCTAAGTATTTACTTGTTACCTTCCGTAGGTTTTCACATTTATTTAAAAAATACATGCATTCAATTTTAAATTAAATTTTTTTAAATTAATCTAGAAAAAAATAAAAAATTTCTATTCCTATTAGTAATATAAAATTATAATAAATTTGATATTAATCAAATCAACTTTTAAAAAATGTATGTGTATAAATCAATCAAGAGCATATATATAATATATTCTATATTACTAAAATTTTATTTTTTTTTAAAAAAGCATATTTATAAATATGGTATTGTTAGATATTTAGAAATAATCGAAGTACTTTGTTCAATAAAATAATTGAATTTCTGTTTGTTTTATAGTTTAGTAACTAATATTTATTCCTTTTTTAAATTTTGAATTTTTTTGACTTAAACAAATATAATAAAATTATGTTAATATAGAATGAATCAAAGATTTTTACGAAATGAAAATTTAGAACATTTACAATCTAACAAAATTAAATAAATTTCAGTATGATTCAACAATAAAAATTATAAATCATAACTTTTTATTGGTTTTACTTATAAATCTAACTGTTTAAGTATTGCATTAATTTTATTGTAAATAATTAATAAATTTTTATCAAAGTTGAATTGCAATTCTAAAGTCTCATTAAAAATGTAATATACTTTTTCAGTTTAGAGTCTTAATACATTGTTTTTTATATTAATTAAATTAGTAATTTTGCACAAATGTACATGTGTACAAGCCCACACTTTACTTAAACAGTTTATTTGAATAATAATATAAATAAAAATGAAAAAACGAGAAAAGGATATTAGATTCTTTTTGTACACATGCAATTCTAATTCATTTATTAGATTTTACATCTATGCGGAATGTTTATAAACTTTAAAAAAAAACTCAAAAGTTTGTAAAAAAAGATTTTAAAAAATTACCGAGGAAACACGACTTCGTATGTATATGCATAAGTACTCATCTGTGTATGATCAGGAATATAAATTTGTTGAAATTGTTTTCTTTTTTCATAGTTCCATCTAAATACATTATTAATTGACTATTGTTAAGATATTTCATTTTTTGACATTGTAAAAATCACCTTATTGATTAAAATGTTTATCTATAATTTTAGTTTTAAATTAATTTGTATATCGAAATTTTTAGCTCTAGATAAAATTGAATGGTAAATGTATTACAAATTTAATACACATAAAGTGTAAACAAAAATTAAACCATAATGTTAATTTTTGTTTTTAAAAGGATGAAAATATATTTATTAATTTAATTATAAAAATTAAATAACAACAATTGAATTAGCTATTGAATGTGTCATTATAATATTAATTAGTTGATATTGGTTGATATGGCTTGCACTTTATGCTACTTTATTTTTTTATAATTTAAAATAGTGTTTCATAAAAAAAATATTTTGTGATATTTTTACATTTGGTGCTATGATAAAAATCACACTACATTAAAATTTTAATTTATGGTAATTTTTTCTTTAAAATACAATTCAACCTATTCAATAACTGATAGTATATATAAAACATGTACCAGATTTATTAATTATTTTTTAATATATTTTTGTAAATATTGCATCCAAAATATTAAAAAGAATTGATTATTATATTATATTTTTATTAAATTATATATATAATACTCAAATAAAAAGTAAATAATCACGTTAAATCTATACTAATATTCTAAGATATAAAAACTAAGTAGCATACATAAACTTCGAGTAGTTTCAGTAATACAATTGTTCACTATGTAATGTAAGAATTTCGTGACTTATTAAAAAATTTTACAATATCGCCTTGGGATTATAATCATATTTGTAATACAAACCCACTTCTTAAGAAAATGAAAATTTGTGATTAAGGAGGTATAGTGGATCATGTAAGTAAATTCAACTTAGCTATTTTAATAATTATTAAATATAATTTATTAAACATACTATTATACATATTTTATTTTGTATAAATATTATTCATTATTAAATATGGCATCACCAAAGATTTTAGTTTTCTTTGAATGAAATACTATTAAATTTAAAAACGAGATTTATATTTAAATTTGTAATATATTATATATTATATAATATATAATAATTTCTTATTACAAAATTTATTGTTTAGAAATTGCTTTTTAATGAACATTTATTTATTTATTCATATATTTATATTTTAATAAATCATATAGGTATCATTATTTTGATAAGTATAAAAAACATTAATAAAATACGGAATTTATAATTAAATTGTTTATTTAAATATAAATATTTTATATAAATTTAAAAAAAAAGATCATTTATAATAAATTACGTAAAAAAATCAATGTATGTATAAAATAATTGTTTACAACTAAAATACTTAAATAGTTTTAATTAAAAACGTAAGTTTATAATTTTAATTATCAGATTACTTAAATCTTAAAAATAAAATAATTAGTTTTTAAAATTCATTTTTGACTAGGAAAATCAGAAAAATATATATTGCAAAATGAATATAATTTTAATATTTCTATACATTTTTAATTATATAACCACTTTTTAGTTCAAAAGAAATTTTTCTAATACATTTTATATAAAAAAGTTTTTATTGCATATTATTTATTTTTTGTAAAATTATCGTATTCTATTACATTAATCATGCTGTAATAACGTCTCATGATTGAAAATGACTTTGCGTGTTGATTTTAAAAATAATACATAAATTGGTGTTAATTTACAAGTAGTTATGTAGTAATTAAATGCGGTTAATATTATTATAAGATTTTTTAATATGTATCCAAGCGACTTCTTTTATTCAGTTTAAATAAAGTTTTTACATTATATATATATAATTTTGTTTATAGAATGGAAAGATGGCAGGGATTATAAATTCTATTGGTAGTAAATGTATTTATACACAATTTTTTTTATTAAATAAAATTTGATTTTTTATAAAATCAAATTTTAATATTGTACTATTTTTTTAATCAAAATCTATTAAAAACCGATAATAAATTAAAACTTATATATTACAATATTAATTTATAATTTAAAAAATGGTATTAATTTAGATTTTATATTATTAATATTTTATATTTTATAATAATACATCAGGTAATAATATTTTGAATTATAATAATTATATCAAGATTCTTCAAAATCCAAGGAAAATAAAAGATTGATTGTAATATATTCTGAAAAATAACAATTTTTCAATAGAAAATTAGTCCATAATTATTAATTATTAAATAATTATTAAATAACAAGATTAGAGATATATTTGAAACATATAATTTATTTTATTTTTATCATATTATGTATTTAAACTTTAGTAATTACAAATGCATTGATTAAAATAAAATTATAAACTGGAGAGGTTAATTAATTAATATACTATAATATTGTTACATTAGATATTACATGCTTTTGCATTCTTCATATGGAAGCACAAAATATGTTTATCTACCTGAGCAAATACTATATAAGAATACGTTTCATTTTATTTTTCAATTAGTATATGACATGTTAAATTTAGATGAGCAAATGTGTATATTTAAACGTAAGAAAATACATAAAGTAAATTAAAATTAGTTTTATTTATCTTTCAAGTATTTATCATAACTAATTTTTTCTTTTTACAACAATTTGTAGATTTTTTAAAATAAACTAATAAAATTTTTGTTACGAATTTAAAAGTAACAGATATTTTTAATTATAAAAAAAATTTAATCGATCATTTTTAATATTTATTAATCAGAAGAGCATAAATAAAGATTAATTATTTATTATTTATCTTTTAACGATTTGAAACTTCTTTATAAGTTTTTATAATATTTAGATATTCTACATTCATGAGTTTAATGAACTTCAATTTTGGAATTTTATATAATTTCTTTGTATGATATTTTATTTTTATAAATAAAGCAAATATAAGTAATACAATACATATTTCTTAAATGCATATGAACTCAGCTTGTAATAGCAGTTAAGATTACTAATAAAAATTACTTTAAAAAATTGTTAAGGTTACTGGTAATAATACATTTTTTAATTATATAATTACTGAAACAATTATACAGATATTAATTATACTTAAAATTCGATCATAAATTAATACTTAAAATAAAGAATAAAAATTGTTACAAATAAATAAGTATTTAGAGAAATAATCAATTAATTTAAGGTATTGTTTAAATGTTTCTAGAGAACACAAAATAGTTTTGAATTCGATTAAATTGTAAATATCTCTTTTTGTATTACATAATATATCATCGATGTAAGCGATATACATTATAAAATATAGGAATTTACGAAAGATTAACTTGCAGACTCGAAAGTATTGTAGGAAAATCGAGACCGAGTTTATGTCTATACAAACATTTGCAACGATTGGGGTAAATAAATCAAAAGTGCAACGCATGAAATAACACGTCAGTGAGGGTATAACAGAAAAGGGGATGATATATATATATATATATATATATATATATATATATATAGAGAGAGAGAGAGAGAGAGAGAGAGAGAAGAGAAAGCGCAAGACTAGTCGCGCAACAAGTTCTAGGCGGCGCAGCTCGAAGGGTTGCACCCACCCCGACGAAGCGGTAGTTCACTGACACCGGTGGCGGACGTCTGCACATTCGACGCCCGGACGGCACTGTTAAAGGACACGGGCGCGTTCCTGAAAAAGCCAACGATTTGTGACGATGCTCATCACTATCCTTTTTCTCCTAGTGCTCGTCGCAAAAACAGCGTACGCCTTTCTCAAATACGTGCTACGCGGGCCCATTTTATTCTTCTAACGTTGAGCACCAGTCGATGAGGGCGTCCGATTGTTGCCACGCGAGTTCACTCCGGTGATTATCTTGGCTTTCTTTACTTCAGTGCACTTATACGGGTCCTAAAACGACTTAGAACATTCATATTCTTTCCTCATCAAGCGAAGATATTAACCCTTTTCTTGATATTTTAAGATATCTTTTCTTTTCTTCTCTCGATTTCAAATTTACTTCATCTTAATTGATAAGCAAGATCTTTGCTCTTGTCGTGACGTTCGATTCTCCGCCAGTCATTAAAATCTCTGTCATTCCTTTGTATATCTCGTAGCTGTATCATCGTACGAGGGCATTTTCGTTTTGCTGTCGGATAAACTATTCGAGAAACAAAGCTAGTACGTTGCCCCATTGGACTTTATGCAAATATCGCGTGCCACCACAGAGGTAAACCGGATGTGGAAGAAAGAAAGAAAGACAGAGATCGATCCCCGGGGGGTCATTCGTATAGCCGTACACGTGCTCTGTAGAGTCAAAGTTGATCAGTTGCGTGAATTTCTTCTGCTGCATAGAGCAAATTACGGTAAGTTCACACACGTGTTTTCATAATGTCCCACTCGGATTTTTTTAACTTGAAGCTGCAAATAAATCGCATTTGACTGTTAAAACCATCAACATTTTCACCTCTTTTCATACAACAATTACTCATGGAATATAAATATATTTATACTAATGTACGTATTAACAAGGTTATTAAGCTATGAAAATCTGACAAATTATTTTTATTCGTTTTCTTACTTCTCTTTGCTTCCGTTTATATGAAATAATTTTTAACTACTTAAATTTTTTAATTAGTTTCGTATTTTTTACTGAGAAACTTTTGCAATTGCTTAAAATATTATAATTATTATTTTTAGATCATAATAAAATTAATCTATTATATATTATAATTTTTGAAATTATGAATCATAATTTTTTTAATTCTGCACATCTTGATCAGCACAATATCATTAAAGAAGTATCAAAAATATTATTGATTATAATAATCAAAATTTAAATTTATAATATTTTTTTATTATATTGCATATATCGAATATTTTTAAAATTTAAGAGAAAATATAAGTTTATAAATTAATCTTATCATATATTAATATGTAATTAAAAAAATCAAACAAATAACTATCTTTTTTAATTATTTATGTAAATGCTTAAGTATAAAAATTATACAAAAATATTCTTTACTTTTAGTTTTACTAGAAATATAATGTGTATAAAGGTGAGTATTTTTTAGAGCATTAATAATTTTATAATAAAAATCAGATAATGTTATGAATTTTTATAGTTATTATTTATAAATTAAATGTAATATTGTATTACAAATTTCTTATTTTATTTTTAATTTTATTTATGTTATTAGATACTTGTCAGCAGTTTAATAATTAATTTCTTTTCATAATTAAACCTAAAATATTTAATTTTTATAACTTTTTGTATTAATAGTTAATAAGTTTTTGTTTATATTTCCATGTTTATTTACATTATATTGAATATAAGAAATATTATATAATAAAAAAAAGTTAATATATTTTTTAAATCTTAAACTTATGTTGATCGTTAATAATTAGATGTTAATGTTAACGTATGTAAAATACGTAATCCGCAAAATACTTGTAAGTAAAAAATATCAATATAAACTTATATTTCATTTTTATTTTTATATTGTTTGATTTTTTTGTGAAATAATTCGCGACGAATGTAATCTTTGTGTTTTTCCAGTCACCTAAATTCTATATATTGTCCAAGTAATAGTTGACTCATTAAAATTCACATGCATATAAAGAATATTGAATATTTAAATTGAATAATTCAAATAATCCTCTTTTTTATATTACTTCTTTTTTTCATTGTAAGATCTTCACAGCTTTATAATATGGTTAAGATTATAACTAATGTACGAATTTTCATGTTTATCTATGAATCAATTGTCACTTTTGATTTATTTCTAGACTTTAAGTCTTAAAATATCTTCACAATGAATCAGTGCAATTAATTCTGTTGTATTACTTTTATACGATCATTCATTACATGAATTTATACATTTTTTATATTATATTTTTAGAATACCTTTGAAAAATTAAATGATGAAGTATAAATATAAAAATATTTTAAAAACTTAAAAATTATTTTTTAATATAAAATTTAATAATTTAATTAAATGATTCGATATTTATATCGATAAAATAGTTTTATAAAATATATAATACAATTAAAGTAACATAATTTGTTAAAAAACATAATATGTTTTTTGAAATAATAAAAGTAATTATATAAATATTAAATAATTTACAAGAATTATCTATTATATTTTTTATAACTCTTAACATAAAATAAAACAAAGCTTAATAATTTCTTTAAATAAATTAATTTGAAAAAATATATTATAGTAGTATTAATAGTATTATGCTTATTTTTAAAACTAAAAAAATAAAAGTTTACTTAATATATCTATGAAAGATTTTGTTCATGGGGTGTATAATTTCGAAGAATTTAAAATAACTTTTAGGCAGTAAAAAAGATAAAATGAATAGAAAATAGAAAAGAAAAAATAAGGCTCCTTCGATCAAGCGTTCGAAATTCCGTGACTGGAAGAGCTAAAATTACTAAACGTAAAAAAAGTTATATAAATCCAATAAGAACATGTTACTCCTCATAATAAGAATACATTTTGAATCGTGTTTGTCATTAAGTCAACTGATTTTTGTAATTTTTAGTGTCACTAAAATTAGTGTTCAGAACAACCGAACAGAGGCGTGTCGAAGGCAAGGATCAATTGAAAGGTCCTCGGAGTTGTGTAACCGCATTCAAGGGAAAGAGACGTGATTACGGGGATAAAGCAATAGATTTCCAGTGTACGGAAGTCTATAACTGGTGCAATGTACCGTACTGCTTAGGCGCGTAGAATGCTCACAAGGAGTAGTAGCATGCTGGCGACTCGCAACCAACAGCAGCAGCAGCAACACCAAAACGACGCGCAACACAGCGAGATTGATACAACGACGATTCTGGCTCACGCATCCAAGTCTCAGCTGGAAAACAAGTCGGATATCACCAGCTTGGTGGCATTGCCCAGAAGGGCGTCCAATAACGTGCAATCACCCAATACGATGCGACGTCTAGTCGATAATGATTTGAAGGTGAGCCGGCATGTACGGCATCTCACTATCTATTTCATTTTCTATCGATATCTGTTTATTGCTTATTGATATTTTATCAATTCTATTGATCTGTTTAGTTGATATATAAAACGAAGAATTAAAAAATCATCTTTTTTCACAGTCAGATCGATTTGCTAAATTTGCATTTTCTTTCTAAACTTTCCTTTATCTTTATCATTTATTTAGAGTATAATTTGATTTTATCAAACTATATATAAATATTATAAACCTTCATAAAGTCAATTAATAAAATTTTGAAATATTTTTATCTAATATTTCAAATAATCTTTAGCTGCATATTGAAATTTAAAAAAAAATTGTGATACATAAGAACTTGCATACTAGTCTATGATCGAATGAATTTTCAATGTTCAGATTTTTTAAATTATAGTTTTAAAAGTACCTTATTATATAAAGAGACTATATATACATACATTGATTTCCTCTAAAAATATTTGCTTTGAAGAAAACTACTGTGGTCCTGCCTTTTACTTCACTGAACAAAAATGACTAATTATATAATTGTTTATTTATATTAGAACAATCTTTTCAATAAAATAATCAAAATTAAATAATTATGTTGACGAACTTAAAGTTTTTGTAAAAGCAAGAAAAGGAAATTTAAATAATAGAGAATTTGATCGGGAGTTCCAAAATGCTGATTCGTATTAATTATAATTATATACAATGTACATAAATAATCTTTATGAAAGTTTTATAGTTGATTAAAAAAGAAATAATATAAATAAATTTACCTTTAGATTTTTTAAAAATAATGTACTTTGAATTAGAAGATTCGCGATCGACGATTATTGAAATATGTTGATTCTTTATCATTTTCATAGATACATGATATCTTAAAAACTAAAAATATTTAAAAAAATGTATAATATATTCTATTTATAATAAAAATTTTTCAATCAGTTTAACGTCATATTACTTTTTTCGTATTTAAATTATAAATTTATAATAAATTAATTAAAAAAGTATAATTCATGTTCTGTAATTAAAATTCTAAAGAATAAATCAATGAATTTTTAAGTAGTTTTATTTGAAAAATTTAATCAATCAATCACTATTTTCAAAGTTTAAAATACTTTCCTTTTTTGAATTTATTAAAAAAAATCATACAGTTTAATTTATATATTAAAAGTAATTTGTTTCTATATGATTTAACAAATTATAATTATGTAAATTTATAATATTTATTTAAAAATACTCCATTCGATAATTTGCATGTACGTAACTTAATAAAATTATGTTGTTAAGATAATAACAGATCGACTCCGGTATGTAACTCTTAATAGTTTTGTACATAAATCAAGATTGAGTATATAAATTTACATTAATTTAATTTGTCAGAAAACAGTGCTTATATATCAGTTTCAAAATATTTCTTGAAAATTTATTGCTGTGTCTGTTACTAAGTTCTACTTCTTTAAATCTTCTCTTGTAAGAGTAGCAGTAAATTTAAAATTTCTTTTTAGTATTACAGTATTCTTTATCTTTTAGACTAAATTTACAACTGTTAGATTGGAAATAAAATTTATAGAACTAAAAAGAAAGGTTTATTTATTCATCAGTTTTAGAATTTATTTTAAAAAACTATTTTTGATTATTATAATAAATAAAAATGTACACAATAATAAAAATATATCAAAATTTTAAACAATAAAATAAAACTAAAAATAAACAAGAATTGATAATAAATCAATAAATTTTCATTATCATTTTATAATATACTACGGTAAAAAATTTATTAAAATTATAGAGAAAATAATACTAATGATAAAAATTTATTATATCATTTTTATAATTAAAATGTTTAAAATTCTTATGTATTAATCAAAATATATTTTTATTGATTTTGTAATGATTTTATAGAATAATTATATTTTTTAAAAGTCTATAAATAGAAAACTAATTTTGTTTAATAATATTTAATATATATAATGAATGAAAATCCAATTAACAATTTGAAATATTCATATATCTTTATATTCAAAATTATATATTTTATATTTTTTATTAATTAATTGTTTTAATATATATTGTTTTAATAATTAATGTTAAATATATTTTTCATTTTTTATGTAAAAGGTTTTTTTTAAACTAAATTTAATAATTGTTTAAATGAGCAAAATAAAAATAATTTATAATTTTTTTAATTTAATCCTTGAATGACTATAACAAAAATTATAAAAAAATCAATAAATAGTATTAGTTAGATTTTTCAATGTAGATAAAGTCAACGACGTGTAATTTTCGTATAGATTTTTATTTATATTTACAGTCTAAAATTGGAATATTGTTTAATTTTTTCTCCATCGTTAAAACAATGATAAATCATTAATTATCTAGTTGACATGCAATTTTAATTAAATCTTATTTTACCACTCAAACATAAATTTTGATGAATTTTTATGACACAGCTTTTAGTATGAAATAATGGAATTTAAAATTTATTTTTTTAAATTGTTTTTAAAAGAAGAGATTATTTTATTAATATCGATGAAAGTATTTATAATATAAAAATGATTTGATTGAAACGTCGATAATTTAAGATTAATTAAATTACATAATTGTCGTAAATATATAAAATAATAGTTAAATTTTGTTCTCAAATTACTTACAAATTTTAATTTATTTAAAAGTATGTGTTTTCAAAATGAAAATTTTGATTATTAATACGTTTTGAACGAAAGGTTATCTCCTTTACATTTTTATCCCTTCCGTAAACACTATCCATAATCATTGATTGCAAATGAAGTTTTTTGTTAAAACATAAATTCGATAATTTTTATAAATTATTATTTTAAGTGTCATGTTCGAAAGCATAAATATTGCAAATATAAAAAGTCATTGTTACTAGAATCTTACTAGAATAAGACAAAATTTTCCAATAAGGTAAATTTAGTTTAATAAAGTCAAATAATTAAAACCTTGCGTTCTAAAGAAAAGACAAAAAGTTTAAGTACTGGATGAAAAGTGTTAGCGGTTAGTCAAGTAAGAAAGACTGGAGCTTTATTTTACAATTCAAAAGATAAAAACGCGCCAAAAGGAGGATCGACTTCCGTGGAATTACGCTGGTTGAGTAGAACAGTGTCATCCGAGCTCCGAAGGCACTGTCTTTAGAACGCAAATTGAATGAAGTAAAGGAAGTAGGGATGTAATACATGAGTAAATAAATCTTTGGTCAGATTTGTGTGTGTTTGTGCGAAGGAGATTGCAAAGGGCGCAGTCGCGGACAGTGCTGCCATCGAGACAAGTCTGACGAAGCCATCGGAGGAAGAAAGCAGTGGTACACCAGCGCACTCGGACATGGACGAGGAGCCTGAGGAAGAGGAGGATGAGGAGGACGTTGTGATAGTAGCAGTTACCACCGCTGAAGAGCTGGAGGGGAAGGCGTCAACGTCGGGTAACGGTAGGAGGTCGGGAGTCGGAGAGGGGGCGGCCGGACTTGCCGGCATGGGCGGTTACTGGAGCACGAGGCAGAGCAGACCCTCCAGTCCCCGTATGCCGCCCCCGGAGCAGCCGCCGCTGCAGCAAGAGCAGGCGGCGACGACCTGCAGGCCTAGAAGTCGCCACGAGAATCAGCATCCGGTACAGCCGCCCTCGCGATATAACAATCTCGGATACTGGAGAGCGCGTCGAGTCATCTTTTACAAGAATGGCGACCCCTATTTTCCCGGTGTCGAGTTCAGGTGGGTAAAACTCAAGGCGCGTGTAAGTACACTCCTGACCCTTATTTCAGCGCGAAAATCAATGCGTTGCGTGTCCGACTTCCGTGAATATACAAAAACAACCAATGTTCTTACGTAATCTTAGCGCCTTTAAGTCCCTAGGTGTCGACACAAATCAAATTCAGATTAAAAGCTTTTACTTTTGTAGTATTTTGAGTTCTTGGATCGATGCACCGAGAAAATAATGTTTTTTGTTCTCTCTTGAGAACTTAAAAACGCTTGTTAATTATTATTTGTGTATTTTGGTTTAGATTCAAACCCGGACGGGATATCGGCTCCCTGGAAGCGCTTTTGGACCGATTATCTTTGCGGTTAGACTTACCGAGAGGTGCGCGCCACATATTCTCCATGGATGGTGACCGCAAACTCAACCTCGACGAGCTCGAGGATGGCGCTTCATACGTCGTCTCTAGCTACAAAACGTTCAAGGTACGCGACGCATATATACATTAAGAAACTAGATCAGTAGAATTATTTTCTCTGCGATACGTCTGCATCAAGGTCGTGACTGCTGCTTTTTATTTTTTATTCAAATCAATACTTCAGTAATTCTTTACCTATTGTATTTACAAATATTATTAAATAATACTGTTTAATAAATGCAGGATCAATAAATATTACTCATAATATATTATTTATATGTTGCTAAAAATATGTATAATAAATTAAAAAATTTTTGAACGTATAATTATTGATGAAACCGACAATAAAATAACTTTAATTTGTATTTATTGTAATGAAAATATATAGTTGTATAAGAGAAAAAGTGCAAATATCAATAGGGCAGTAGTATAAGAAATTAAAATCAAAAGGAAAATAACTTGAAATTTTTACATTTAAATATGAGTATATATATGAGAGAGAAGGAGTGAGCTGCATAATAACAGTCTGAGGGTGGCTCGCCCGTGTGTATCTGGCCCAGATCAAGCATACAACGTTAAGTCAAGCGCACGCAACGTCCTCCTTAATGTGTGTATAATATAATGTTTCAAACCCAAAGTTCGTATAATTTTTATCTGTAATTTTATTTTTATTTATTTGCTTTTGGAGAAATAACTTTTTAATCGATCTTATAAATAAAAAGAGAGTTTATGATTTTATTTTTGATCGAATTTTTAAAAATAATTTTTAAAAATAATGAGCAAATGAAAAATAAGAAAAATATCACATAAAACCAAAATTTTAGAACGTCAATTGTTTTTAATCTACAAATTTCATATTAATAATTAAATGCTACATATAGTGGTTGAAAGGAACTAAATATTATTATATATATAACTTTTAACATTCTATTTTCGTTCATTTTATATTAATAATTATGTATTAAAACTTCTCTACAAAATTATATACATTATTTATTATACAATGACTAACTTTTAAAGTAATTAAAAACAGAGTTTAATTTCAGATAATATTGTTTCCGTTTTATGTTAAAATCATTACATTTTAATATTAATAATTGACTTTTAATTAAGAAACTTTATAAGAATTAATTGAATTGAGTAATTTTAATACTACTCTTAAATATTAATATTTGAATTCAATATTATTAATTTTCAATTTTAACAGTATTAAATTGTTTGAAAACTGCTTTTTGATTAAATAAAGATTAAATGAGTGAAAAATAGATTCACATAAAATATATTTATGTATAGAATGGTATTAAATGATTTACAAAATTTATAAAAATCATCAAAAGATTGTTAGAAAAAGAATAAATGCCAGAGATTGTCCTTGTAATCGGTTAGCCAATTTACTAAATTTATAGCTTTTCTCATTGATTGTCTAAAATTTATATACACACATACATATATATATAAGTATAAATAATAATTTTGCATTTTTTTATTTTTAAAATTGTATAATAATCTATATAATTTTCTTTTGTTTTATAAAATTAAATAACCTTATACTAATTCTACGTTTTAAATTTTTCTATACATAATTATTCATTTTTTATTATAATATATTTTTATTATCTAATTTTAACTTAAAATATATAATATTTCTTTGTGAATGAAATATGGATAAAATTTCAATTACAATAATTTTTAATGAAGTTTAAAATGGTAATTTACAGAATAAAAAATATCTATTTACATCTTACAAGAATATTATTTTGTATTTTAAAATAATAATAATAATTATTATTATTTATATATAAAATTATTTATAACAATAATTAAAATTTAGAATAAATGGTGTTTTTGAAAAATGACGTTTGGAGAATTATAAAATAAATTTGGACTTTTTATGCGTCATCTACTATTGTACATTAATACAATAAATTTTAACCGATTGAATTATGTACATTTCTTCTTTGTATTACAAATTTCACAATTTATGTACTTCTTTTATAAAAGAATAAGTAATTATTTTCAAAGGTTTATAGATATTATTATATTAAAGTAATCATTAAATATGTATATGAAATATCTATAAATTTAAGTAATATAACATTATAGAATATTTTTAGAAAACGATTTTCAATAAAAAATTAATAAAGATCGAGAATTTCAGCAGCCGTGTAAATAAACTACTTGAAAATAGCTGGCTAAATTCCACAAATTCCTGTTCGATATTATTATCTTATTTGATAAGTATGAAAGTCAGAAATCTTAACACCTTGCTAGAAAAAGAGAGAAAAATTAAACAATTTGACGAGTTTGCATTAGGTATACTCGAAAATATCGTTAGAGCGCCCAGCCTAAATAGTAGTAGTCTCGAAGCTGTCTAAAGATACATTTAAAGGGAAAATCGATCGGGCGCGCCTTAGCACGTGAATAAGTAGCAACGGCGGGAGTAGTCAGCCACGTGCGTCTCCGCATGTCCGCCATCACCACTACTAAGCGCCAAGCACGTGTCAGCGGGTTGGCTGCAAGGCAGCGATTGGCCAGCGATAATAGCTGAAGGTACGCTCGGAACCGATGAGGCGGGGCCCAGGGGTTGGTTAGCTTTACGTGGCCAACGTCGCTCAGGGAAACTTCGGCTTAAGCATCGTGACAATAGCCACGCGAGGTGAATGCTTTTGCTACTCTTCCCACCTACTCGAACATCTCGTTTTTATGAACGATGGCGCCGCCCGGACAACCACTACCGCCTTGACGTAGTCGCTCTAAATCACCCTTTGAGCCTTTGGCAAAGTTGATATACCTAAAAGAATATTCGGATTTGGTGTGAGCGTTCAATATAGCAAATGAAACACCAAAAATATAACTCTTTCTACCACTTTCAACAATTTACTTTTTCGTGAAATACATTTACCCTTGACGTTTGTCAACTATATATTAAAAAAAATTAGGTTTTCATTTACATTTTTAATCTGTAATTGGCATTATAAAACTGTTACGATTAGATTCATTATATTTCATTTTCATCAATCTGTCGGATAGCTTAGTCTTAAATACGTAAACACTTCTTAGTCTTAAGCTTTCCCTTCCATAAAATTTTAAACAATTTTATTTTTAACGCCATTCTTATGAAAATTCATTGAAATTTTAATAAATTTTTTTAATTCTAAGGTTTTAAAAATACAGCTATAGACATCATTTAATTTATGTTATAAACAAATTCACAAGAGATCGTATCGAAAAATTTAAATAGAATATATTACATAAAAGTTTAAAATGCTGTACATTTATTCAATCGTCGATTTATGGAATCTTAAAACTAGAGAAATAATATAATATGCAACTCACACTAATAAACACATTAAAATATAATTTTTACTGTATTGTAATATTCTGATAAAATAATGAGTTATTATTACATAAATATTTTTGAAAAATGTTATATCTGTATATATATATTAGTTTATATTATATATTATTATACATACAAACTAATTTATGGGAAGTTACATAGTGTGTGAGACTAAATATAAAAGTTTTTTGTTTTCATTGATAACTAATTTATTATTTAACAATTATTTAACTATAATTTCTTTAATTTTTTTCATATTTGAATACATTTTAAACAGTAATTGTTGTATGATTTTATTTGAATTAAAGAAATAAATCACACACTCGATAAAATATTGATTATGTATATTACTCTAATCGCGATAATTATAGATTTACTACGTAAAGTTATCAAATTTTTATTGAAAAATACATGAGCTCTAACAGAATATCAATTTCATGATTAACGAATTCCCGTGTAATCCACAAATATTTTTTCAAATGCATCGCACGTTGATCGCAAGCCTTCTAAATACTAAGGAAAATTGTGCAGATATCGGACCAATGTATAAAATTTAAAAATATATCGTAATTTTTTATGTATCTTTCGATATTGATTATGTATAGAGATTGTGTTACATATATAATTAAAAGAGGTGTGTTTGTGAACCGTTTTCCGACCTAGCCCGTCATTTCTCGAAATCATTTATTCTTTATGTGTCCACCTCGACTTTGAGTGCTTTACTTGAACATGCAACAACATCTTTGTTTGCATTCGTACTTTATTACCAATAATTTACTGACGATTAACGGGGCCGCGTTTTTTTCACCTCGCTAAAATGATAATCATCATCTCGTAGCACGGAAGTCGCGGTTTGAGTTTTGCTTTAGCTGACATTTATGAATATAGATAGCGATTTTAATCAAATTATACAAATATTCATATAAATGTAGTGGCTATTTTTAAATCTTTTTGCGGTACGTCAGCTGTCATAGATGTTTACACTATTATCTAAATTTATTGTTATTTTTTTTATATTCTCCACCGCATTTCAACTTATTCTTTAAATACATTTCAATCAAGAATAATGAAGTTTCAACCTAAGTTTCAACTTAGTTTACTACATTATTGAATATTAGGTCAGCATTGAAAATAATTAATTAAAATTTACAGTATTTCCCTGTAATATTTGGACGAGTATAAATTGTTTTTGAAGTTATAAACATCTTAGACTTTCATAATATAGAAAGCACGAAGATATTATGTTAACTGTAAATTATATGATTTACATAACAAATTTAAATATTAATATCATAAATAATTATTGATCATCACGTAAAATAAAACACAGTGATGTACACATTCGAACATAACGAAAAATGGAATAATAGCCAAATATGTAAAAACTGCTATGAAACAATAAGACCACACTTTTTTACACGCACGATAGAAGATAATAAAAATTTGCATATAAATAAAAAAATATTACATTGATTTAAATTCATTAACATTGGTTTTTTTAGAAGTTAACAAGAAACAGTTAACTAACAGAAAACCAATTTCTTATTTTTTATAATTTACGTATTTAATTGAAATAGTAGGTTTTTAGTTTACTCATAAAAATATTCTATACAACAAAAGTATCGATTATTTTTTAACTAAATATCCATCCACAAATGCAATTATTAAAAATTTACAAAGGTTGAAAATTATTTTTTATATTTAAAAGTAGAAATAATTTATTAAATAAATAAAGTTTTTTCATCATTGGATAAAATTAATAGAAGATAAATAAGCCTACATTTATGAATGCATTATTTTACCTAGTAAACAATAAATTATGTAAACTCGTCTACGAATTACGTAAATCATAAATTCTCTATTGATCATGCGCGTAATGATCCAGTACTAACACTATATTTGATAAATGACAAAGGTGATGATTAAAATATTCATCTAAGTTATCTGATAAAGCAATGTTATTGAATGTTCTAACGATATATTACTCAATCGCAATCGATTGACATACTTTAATTTACTGCAAATATTTCTGAGAATAATATGAAAAAATCAGTCGTGTTAAAGTGCAAATCGAATCGGACGCATCCGCGAGATAGAAATCGATAATCATTACAATAACAAAAAATTGATTCAGCTGAGAATCTCGGATAAAGCAGACGTGATGCTATCGATAATTGTCACCCTTCTGCACAAGTCTTGACGCGGCACATATGAATCACATAAAAGAGAAAGGAGGAAAGTGTGGCGAGGTCGACATGACTTCCGCTCGAAGGAACCCTCAACGATCAAGTGGCCTGGGTTGGAGAGAGGGGAGGGCAAAGAAACCGTATCTCATTGACCACCGGTCGGCGCGCTAGACTGCGATCGATAAGATACTACGTTCAAATGACCATTGTGTTATATTTCACTCTTTCGTTTTATTCGCTTTTCTTATCTTTCTTTTTCTTTTATTCTCCGATTTTACTTCCCTATTTTTCAGACTGTTTTTATTTATTTTGCTTCCATTCTTCACCCTTCTTTTCTTTGCATTAATTTTTCTTCATTTATTTAACTCTTTTACATTTGCCTGTCACTTATCATTTTCCATCTTAACTTTGATGATTAAAAGAATTAAAAATATTTTATATTTAAATAAAATTAGAACATAAACAAATTTGAATTTTTGAATTTTTCTTTTTATTTTTTAAAATTAGACGTTCTTTTAAATTTTAATAAAACTTTAATTGACAAATATATCTTGATCGAAATCGTATGTATTTATGTAAATTAAAATAAAAAGCTTATGAAAATTACATACGGTTCGTAAATTATATTTATGATTTAATATGACAAACAACTAAATTATGAAAATAATTAATGCCATTAATCTTGAGAGATTACTATCTGCATTTTATATATTAAATGTAGTATTTTTTTTATATTATCGATATAATACTTAATCAGTATACATTTACTTTTAGATTTAATTATCTTATAAAAAATATTTTATAAACATTTCTAATCTTTGATTTATAATTATAATTAATAATTTTAACTTATTTTTGTTCTCATTTAAATATCCTAACTTTTTTAATTTCTATAAATGCTTTTTCCTGTATCATTTTTATAAAAACCCTGATATTTCATTCAATAAACTACTTATATTTAAAATAAAATTCAGCTTGTTACAGCGTTTAACGTAATCTATGTTTAATCAAATTTGATTTTCATTCAGTCTTGAAAAAGAATATAAATTTTATTATCAATATAAGTCTTCATAGTATTTGTAAAAAACTGATAAAAAATTATCTATGAAAAATATTGTAAAGGTTATTTTTAAAACGATGTACCATTATGTGTAAAATTAGCAAAACTAATCTTACAATTCCAAGTCCAATGATGAGTATAATTCATAAAATTTCTATTACTTATATTACTTTTATTATTTATTAAATAGCCTATATTTAACTATTTTATAAATTATTGATTATTAATT
This sequence comes from Dolichoris vasculosae, assembly GCA_018907195.1. Classification (NCBI taxonomy): domain Eukaryota; kingdom Metazoa; phylum Arthropoda; class Insecta; order Hymenoptera; family Agaonidae; genus Dolichoris; species Dolichoris vasculosae. The sequence continues at coordinate 1,858,520 of JACCHY010000002.1, read as the reverse complement.
AATAATAAATTTTTAAAAAATTTATTTTTTGCATTTTTATACTATTTTTGTGTACTGCGTTTGGCTTAAATTTTTTCTTACTGCACACGCGTATATTAATAATTAGTTTCATTTGAATTTGAATTTGGATTTTACTGAAATACGGCTTTATTGACATACAATAAAAATTTAATTCTTTATTATCACAATAGCGAAATATGCTTTAATGCATGTAATAAGGAAAAGCAATCGATTCGTTTGAAGCAAACAAGCAAGATAGAAAATTGCATGGAAAGGAGTCTAACGACTCGTGTGGTTTGCTGCACAGATTTTTCCTGAGATCAATCACTTATAACGATGAGTTTATACACGAACGCATAAGCAGCCTTAAAATTATAAATTATAAATCGAAATCTAGGCGAAATACTAAAATTTACTAATTAGGTTCACGTGATAAATGACCGAGTTAAGATAGAAATTGAAAAAAGCACTATTAACGACGATAACAAATAGGATGTGAAATTTTTTTATTGATCTTATCAATCGTATTATAAAATGATTAGATTTTCCAATTTATTCAAAAGTATTGATCAACATATAACTATTTTTAATAAATGTATAAAATTAAAGTCACCTCTATATAATAAGTCTTAAACTATTTAAATATTATTCAGGAGGTATTAAATTATCTTAAAATGCTACTTCTTATAATTTTATTAATTCAAATATCAATTTATATTTTTAAAATTAATGTGTTTTTCTTCACATCGCTTTTATCTAAATTATAATATGTGTAAATTACAAATTCTTTAATAAAATTAAAATTAAAATAAAGAGAGCTTAATAATATATAACGGAATAAAAAAATAGTTAATTCTTTTTTATTTTAAATTAAACTGTAACAGGGAGAAATGTAATTATTTTGAAAATAAGGTTAATAAATATATAAATATTTGGTAATGTACTTTATATGGGGTTTTAATCATGTTCCGGTACTGTTTTATTATGTCAATGAAGAAATGGATTATACAAAAATTAATTTTATCCAAATATACTAAGACGTTTTTGCTTATTTTAAATATCTTAAAATAATTCTTTTAAAGACTAAATTATCATTTAGAGAAATACAATGTTAAAAATCGAGAATTTTAATGAGCTTATAAAAAAATGAAAGAATTAAGATATTTCTCGGTATTCCAACTGTAAAAATAAGTTTAAGTAATAATAATCGAGTTTAAAAAAGGTACAAAATTAGTTTGTGGTAGCTTTAAATTATCTCGGACATATATTAAGATAGACGCAAAATTATGATCAATTTGATTGGAAATCAGACAATAAAATCTGTTACTTTCTATAACTTTATTTTATATATATACAAAATATGTTTTATTATTATGTTTTATATTATATTTTAAGATTATTTTTCATAGTTTAATTAATCTGAACGAGGATTTAAATTTGTCTAACTCAATTGTAACATGTAGATTAGGATTTTTTAAACAGCAACGGATTTACTTTACCTGCTATATATAATAATTTTAATTTTGCTACCTACTATATATATTTTCATTTGATATTTATAATTTTGTATAAAATACTTTTTATAATAAATATAAGAACTTACCTTTATTAATTTTATGAACTTTTGTTTATCATGGAATGGTTATAAAATATATACACTGCCATATAATTCTACATTTATTTCCTATAAAAAATAGCCATTATTATTTTAAAAAATATAAATTATAAAAAAAATTCACTGAGTTACCCTTAAAAGAAAAACTAATAATTTATAAAACACAAATGATATAATAAGTATTATTGAAGATAAATGTAGCAACACAAATATTAAAAATTTGTGTATATACTATATATTTGTTCCATTAATAGTTTGCGAAAAAATACCAAATCCCCCCACAGTAATTTTACGATATCCTTCTATAATGAAATTGCTGTGCATAACTCATATAAGCAATATTATACTGAATTGCAGAGACATGAATGCTTTATCGTGTGGACAATAGGATGCATCTTACGCTAATCCATATTATTGATGTTTGTGTAATGGCGTCCGGTCCCTCACAAAACCGGAAAAATGGCTCTGTTAATATTTTGTACAGCATTTTCAAATGTTGATTCTTAAAATGACTTGATGAAATATTTTTATATTTAATTTTACATTCAATTTTACAGCTAAATATAATAATTATATTGATTTCTTAAAAAAAATTTTTTTATAATAAGTAAAGATATTTAATAAGCTATTATTTGAATAATGCTATGAATAAATTTATACTATTGCTCAAACTTTTAATTATATTAACTAAAATTGTAACATATTGTTACATTACAGGTTTTATTTATTATTTATTAAACAATCTCGTTCCATTGTTCAATACAAACTCGACTTAATTTATATACATACGATGTATTTTTTATATATTTATCTACATTGTTAATGTTAACAAAATAATGCTAATAAAACATGCTTTAAAATTTTAAAATAAGTAAGATTTTGTAAGTACGTTATGAATATACTGTAAAAATATCAAATAGTATAAAAACTAATATTCATATGTATATAATAAAAATGATTAAAGTAGTTTTATTTTTAAGATAAGGATATAATGTGCATACATGTATAAATTACTTATTATTGGAATTATAATTCATGAAATTCATAATAATTTCATGTTTTTTAATTTTTAATTTCATTAGGATTTATAAAAATAAGAGTAATTAAAAAATTTAAATGAGCTTTATATATTTATATTCATAGGAGAGGTAATTTATGTTAATATTTTCTTTATTTTTGCATTAATTATTTCATTGATGTTTTAGAATTTAACTGATATGATATTGCGTTATTTAAATCTATAAATTATACTTAGAGTTCTACTAAAATAAATATTAATCGTTTTTATCAACCGTAATTAAGGTGTCCCTGCATAGCTAATTAGAATTTACACGCGATTGAATTCGATTTACATATTTCTCTGCACTATTTACTTATTTAACATTTTTTTTAATTTTAATTATCCATGCATAATTATAAAATTCGAAGTATTTACTTTTTCAATGGATCCAAATGAATGATTAAACAATATTGCGGTATTTTTATTCAAGTTACATATTTTTCAAAGAAATCTTATAAAGAAAATTCAATACTTTAACGCTGTAAACTGTGAAGTGTAAATAAAATTACATTTTATAATTTAATTATAAAAAGTGTATATTCTAAATAATTTGTTTTAAAAAATATTTATTAGATTATATTTATTAGATAATAGAAACGAGCTAATTCCTAGAGAAACTGAGCAAAAATTGAAAATTATTTATTTATTTCAGTATTAAAAACGAACAGTTATTATAAATAAAAGATATGAGTGAAATATTTAAGCTTATTTTAAAATAAATAAAAAATTTCTTAAATTGTTACATTATATTTTAATCTTTCATTTTATATTTAAATGTAGTAAAATTTGAAGCAGATCATTAATAATTAATCAAAAGTAGAAAATTATAATGAATTTTAATATTGAAACAAAAATTTTGTATTAAACAGTACATTTAATATATTTAATATATTTAATACCTTATAGCAATAATTTAATTAATAGTATTTAAAAAGCTAATGAATTAAAATTTACACGTACGAGATAATTTAATTTTTTAATCAAATATCCAGTTTACTTTAGTTTCTTCTTACTTAAAAAATTTTAGTAAAATTATTTTATTTTAAGTTTCACTAATCTCAGTATTAGCCTATAAATCTAAAAACCAATGTACTTATTACAATAATTTGCATATCTTATTCAAAATGTCAGAGCATAAATTAATTTAACTAAAAAAAAATTGTCAAATAAAACGAATAATCAAGTTATCGTAATTCCTTAAATTTTAAAACCTTACTCTCACATTTTTGATCCTTCATACTTCATTTATACAACAAATGCATATCGAAGTGTGTATAGATAAATTCTTCTGTATGCAAACTATTGCGATTTACTTTTTAACCTGTAATATAATTATGACATGCAGTCAACGATCCACAGCTGATATGTAAATTAGGCTAGTTTATCCTTTACCGGCACGCGATAAGAGCACTAAAATAAGGGTGACGTGTATATTTGTCTTCGTCGACGATCAATCTAAGTATAATCATTTCTTTCTTCGTTCGTAGTCAAGGTATCGCTGAGAAACGCGTCTCTACCAGCATTTGCTTTAAGTGTTTTTTCTTTTGAAACTAATTTATTTGCATTTTCTATTCAACGTGTCATTTCATATTTCAGTCAGTCCTTCTAGAGTCTTTAATTATATTTAGGGTCGACTGAGCGACAAAAAGAAATTTCATATTATATTTTATATTGGTTTTATATTAGTCGTTGTCCCTAAGAAGATGTTTTAAGGGAAGTGTTTTTGAAAATATTTATAATTGATGATTTTGACTAAACCTCTAAAAATATAGAATTTATATTTTGTAGTACAATTTTAAATTAAACTATAATGCATTAAAGAAACATTAATAATTATATCCTCAATAATTAAAATTGATTTCATATTTCGAAAAAATCTATTACATACCTTATTATTTTATATATCTTTTCATATTCAGTTATCAATCCTTTAACAGCATATTTTTAAGAATTTTAATTTTAACTGAATAGAATAATAATTTGATTTCAGTTTTAAGCGCATATTATCATGCTGCATTCGAAATCTTTATCTCATCCTCTTTATATTTTCTACGCGTAATTTTTAACCACAAGCGTACAATACGGTCATTTTCTATCACGTGAAATATTGTGCCGATTGTTTCTTGATAAAAGTTATTGGGCGAACCGCACGAATTGAATTAAATATCTTTCTTACCGACGACCTCTCAGTGCTGTCCATAGATAGTAGTCGCAATTTCTAATTTACCGACACACGTATTAAAAAATTAAAACCCATTTTCTTTTATCATTTTTTGACTTACTTGTAAATTTTATTCAAATTAAAATTCAAAATCAATTTCTAAGTTTATTTGGAAATAGGTAAATATTACAGAAGCAAAGCAAATATAAAACACGTTTTTACGATTTTGTTTTAAACTTGTTATATTGGACTATAAAAAAATATAATTTGTGTGTTTAGAATTATAAAAAATATTTTATTTTTTATTCAATATTTGAAAATAATATTTAACTTTTTTACAAACTAATAAATTTGAATTTAAATTATAAAATATAATTATATTAAAAAATTTATATTTTTTATGAAGTTTAAAACAAATCAAATGAAAGTGTAACATCGTAATATAAATAATTATGTAAAGAGAATAAGAAGGAGTTTATGATAATAAAATAATAAGATCAGTATCCAAAATAATAAAAAATGTTATCAAGAATACAAAGAAAAGAAGGATTTGAAAACTTCCAAGCGATCGATAATATGTGGAACTCCATGATATGTGGAAGATAATATTATAATTAGTTGAATCATTTACCATCATAAAAATTTATGGAATTCTATTTTTAGAAATGACATCTTGAATTTTTCTATTTTATACAATTTATAAAAATAAAATAATTATTTTATCTTTTTTTTTCAGATACACATCAAACTAACAATTTTGTTAAACATTATTTCCAGATCTATTAATATTAAAATACTGACTTTTTACTTTAAATTATATATCACATTGAAACTATAAAAAATAACGTAATATAAAAGTAATTTCAATTATCAAATAATGATGTATCAATAGTTACAATAATGTAAAAAAATAACCTTTCTGTAAGATATTATAATTATTAGTGAAGATAAATAAAAAATTGAATAATATCATTATAATTTATCAAGAAAAGTTTTATAATGTGTAAGAAATATGTTATATAAATCTTTTAGAAATAAAAATTTGTGCATTTCTTATTTTATTTCTTATTTAACTTATATAATAACTAAATTATATATAATAAGAAAATTAATTTTTTCTAATTTTAGCTTTAAGTAAAATAAACGGAAGATATACCTAAATATAAATAAAAAATGAATGATATTATATATATTTAATTTAGCACAATTTTCTTATTTATTAATTTAATCTTTAATCCGATATAAAATATAAGAATTAAAAATATTCGAAGTTAAATAAACTATGTTTATAGTTAACTTAAATATACACTTAGCCTTATTTTTTTAATTAAATATTTTGATTAATTATTAATTCTACTTTCAAGTGATATTGTTTAAAAATAATACATGATACAAGAATTTAGTCTAAATATTTATTATTTTCAAATACAGTAAAATGTCTTCAAAATCAATTCAATTAGGAAAAACATAAAATGAATGCTTTTAATTATAGTAAATAATTGAAACAATAAAATAATTAATCTCGAATTGCTACAAGATAATTCATACCAAACGTAATTTTTTATGTCGCGAATCACAATTTATAACCATATGAATTCGTTTCTTATCTTTAGTATTTGTTCCTTGCAATTATTTTCATTCTACTTTTTACACAAAATCCTTTAAATTATACACAATAGGTTTTTTAATTAGTCTTGACAGTTAATTTCTATTGTGAATGCATCAAGATAGAAAAAAATGACCCGCAAATATTGAACACATCAATTATTTTGTGAAGTATAGGATTAAGATAATTACAGTGTAAAAAGGGGTTCTACGTATAGTAAGATCATAAAAAAACCAATGATTATTTAAATTAATTAATTAAATTAATCAATTATTTAAACCTATTAATTTCATGACTTTATTTTAATTATTTATAATCGATTCAGAAATTAAAAAATATATGAAATTATTAAATATAATTTTAAAAATCTAATTTTGCAAATTATTAGATGCTTTTAGAAAATAATATAAATACATTATTTATTTTTCCAAAATGTTAATGTAATAGATTGAATATTCAATATAAAAAATAATTAAATATTAGCTTTATTTATGTAATATTTAATTCATTATGAATATTATTTTTATATTTTTACAATTATGTATAACATATTAAAATTTTTAATTATAAAATAAACATTTAAAATACTTGAATTTGATACTAAATTTTTTATTTTTCTCTACCAAGTCTTTATATTTAATAATATTCTCTTTGAATCATATTAAATATAGAAAATATACATTTTTTATTTTATACAACCAGTTCAAACATGCTAATGGTTCATATAATAATTATCTTTAAAATCTGATTGATTGCATTTAATTTTTTTAGGTACACATCTTTTATCATGTAATTACATATAAAAAACTGTAATCAATTAAATTTTATTTTTGGTATTTACTTCAATTTTCTTCATAATCAGAAATTTAATCATAGCATTCACTAATTACTTCTATATTAACTGATTACGTAAAACTAAATATATTACAATGACTAAAATCAACCCTCGGCAAATATTTACAGCGCATTTTATAATCGATTTTGTTTAAGCTACGTCATATAATCTGCTACTTTAATTAAATTATAAGAATATATATATTACAAATAATTCAACAATAAGAATTTTTTTAAATAAACCGTAAAAAAATGTATATATAACCGTTTATTACAGTTATGCTTAAATTGAATATTACCCATAATTTACTGGTTTCAATATTCAAAATATAATTACCATTTTCTTGAAATATAAAAATTCTATAGTCAGTTTTTTTTAATATTTAAATAATCATAGTTTTTATTACAATTTTCAATAATTAGAAAATTATATAATATATCTACTATTTTTCAATTTCACGAGTTTTCAATTTTTTAATAAATTTATAAATTAAAGAAATTATAAATTAAATATTAATAATATTTTTTAATTTGTCTGAATTTTTAGTTATAGTTTACATCTGAGTTCATTATTTTGTAAACTTCCTAGTTTTTTTTCATAGTATGAACTCAATAATATAAGTTTAGATTATTTAGTGGTAATATTAATAAATTTTATAATAAATCAATACCCGATTTCAACTCAGTTTCAATACAATTTTAAATAATTAAAATATATAATGAAATGTGAACTCTACACATGTGAATTCTATAATCCTTAGTTCTATATTCATGTAGTCATATATCCAGAATTCTGTATTCTTAATCTATTAAAGAATCATGTATTTTCATTTATTATTTAGTGTATTTAATTTTATTTATTATGAGTTTTTGAAACATCATTAAATAAATATAATATTTTAATATAATTATTAACTTAATTGTATAAAAAAATATTTTAACGCTATTATTATATTATATTAATATATAACTCAATAATTTCTTATTTATCAATATAATAATTAATTTTGTATTTGTAATTTAATCATTTTAAATATAAGTAAATGATTTAAGATTTAGAATTGGCTAATATTAAATGCAAACGATCAAAATAAAAATTAAAATATTTTTCATTTTTACAATATTTTGATATGACCAAATACAATTTTTTTTTAATTAGCATGAAATATAAGACATTTAATTAGATAATAAGAAACTATATTATACAAAAAATAGAATTTATTTTTATTTAAACTTACTTTGGAAGTTTTATAATCTAAAGATCATATTAAAATAAAGACAAAAAGAGAGATTCACTAATTGATACATAGAAAAAATAAGAGAGAAAGGGAGAGGAAGACACGGAAAGAGAGATGAAAGGCCAAGAAATTGAAAGACTCGTAATGTTAAGAGTTTGATCGTCACCCAAACTTTTTCTGTCTCTCTCAGTCGTCCATGACCCTAGTCATGTTGATTCGCTGTCGAAACGCGCCCATCTAATCGCGTATGCGCCGCCCTCGTTTGAGGGTCGACTGCGACCTTCAAGGTCAGACGATTCAACAGCAAACATGAGCTCCTCCTCTTTCTAACCACGTCGACGACTTAAGGCAGAAGGGATGACTCAATTGAAAGTCATGCAAAAAGTTGGAAATTTTTCCGACTATCTACAATTGCCGTTTTTACTGAGCCGGGTTACGAGTTGTTAAACCGTCGGGACGCTTTTCTTCCTTCTTCTGTTATAAACGTACAACTCCGTACTTTAGCGAATTGCGAATTAAAATCTTCCACTGATTAAAGGTAAGTTTGCACTATAATTTTTTGCATTAATAAGAACTTTTTTGTTACAAATTTTTTTTATTATAAATTTAGTTTAAAGTATTCATTTACTTTTGGGCAGTAAAAAATTAATGCAAACTTTTTCAATCGATTCTACATTGCTTAACAAAAAGTTATATTGTTTAAAAACATTTATAACAAGCATCGTTTCAATAAGTTAATATACAAATAATAAAATTACTAATCTAAATATACTGTTTCAATTATTAAATTATGTAAATCTAAACATTAATATTACAGTTTTATTTTTTATCATAAACATATTAAACTTATTAAAAAAACTTTTGCTAATAATTTTATTATTACTGAATTAAATATATATTAGTAGTTTATATTAGTTTATATATGTTACATAAGAAAATAAAAATTGTTACTTGTTGATAAAAGAAACAAATTAAAAAATATATTGTTATTGAAATTAATGTATAAGTAAATAGAAACGAAAATTTATGGATGTATAATTTAAAGTAAATAATGCATGTGCAAATGAAAATTTATGAATTAACTAAACAAATTAATTATGATTTCTTATTTTAACGACTGTATACTTCATCAATCAAATACTATTACTTTATCATAATTTAACATTTTTCTTTAATATAATTTATTACGTCAGTAATGAAAGTATATAAACAATTTATCGTAATTTATGATTGCAACAAGAATGTTTTAGATATTAATTGATATATTAAATATTTAAAAATACAAAATAATTAAAATTTGTAAATTGATATCTTGTAATATAAATATTAAAAATACATAATTAAACTCTAGATTGAACAATATTTATAAATGTTCTACTTTATAGTATAAAAACTACCTATAAAGGTTAATAATACATATTATTATGAATCAATTTGGTCAATTGATGATACGTTATAAAAAATGAAAAAATTTTCGTGTAGTTACATAATATTCAACTGTAGTTCATATACTATATGATATATACCCAATCAACGTCAATTAATGAATTTATTGGATAGAAGTAAGTCAAACATTGTATGAAATACTATTTAAATTATTTATCTAATAATAAATAATTTATTTTACACTTATATAACTTTTTATTATTTATTAGTATATATCAAAATATTATACATTCAAAATATTACGAAACATCATTAGGCTTTTATTATGGAAATATTATGATATTTATAATTATAAATTAAGAACTGTTTACTTATTTTTTGTTTTTTATAATTTTATTAATCATTAATAATCATTTATTATAATTCAAATTTATAATTTCAAAATATAAAATAATTTATGTATAAAGTTTATGATATAATGATGATTAATAATAATAATGATTAGTTATATTATAATTATAAGAATAATAAACTTATAAAATAAACTATAAATAATTAAAAAATTTAGAAAATTATAAAACTTTAATTCATGTCATTATATGAACATTTTAATTATAATACAACAAATACGATTTTATAAATATTACTCTAATAATTAAGAGAAAAAGTATAAAAATAAATTTTAAATTAAAATATATGACGTTGATTGAAAAGACAAAATTAGTTTATATCGATACATTGAAAACATAAAATAATCATTGCATCTACTTAGAATTTAATATAAAAAAATATGTAAGCTAGATATTTTTTACTATATAAATATCTTAGTAGAATAGTTTAAAAATATTTTTTAAAAAAGTTTAAAATACATAATAAGTATACTTTTGAATATAATAATTTTATAAATCACTATTTCCATTGATACATATATATATATCAGTAATATATGAAAGTACTTTAGTTAATAATATTAATTTTATAGCTAAATATTAAATCGAAAACCTTGGTCTACCATGAATAACGCCATTTATATTATTGATTAAAGTAGGTTATTACGATAATAAAATGTAATAAGTACGATAGTCGTGAAGCTCTAAATTTTCGTTAAATATCATGGGAGGTAATTTTATAATACTAAAAGAACACGTAACAATTGCAGTCTCTCCTTTTTCCGATTTTCACAGTGGCCCGATCCAATTAAACTAATTAAATATCGAATGTTCCCTACTTAGCCCACTGTTGAATATCAATTGGCACGAAAGCTGGTTGTAATTTACTATAGTGAATAACAAAAAGTGAATAAAAAAATTCCATCGGAATCAATCAATTCTTAACATGGCCTCGTTGTCCTCTTGAAACTCAATTTTTATGCGCGATCAGTTTTTTTTTGGACTGTTTATCGAATTCATAATGATCAAACACCGTTGTCATAATTTGAACAAAATTGTTAAATTAAGGAAAATTATAAGCATATGAGTGAATATTAATTTCTTTACCTTATTTTTTACGTAGTCTTTCTACTAATAATTCCGAATTGAATCAATATTTTATAGACATTCATTATTAAAGGTAAATTTTGTACATTATCATTTAGTTATTAATAATAATACACAGATTAATAAATATTAGTTGTAATAGTTCCTTTACTTTATATAATATACAATACAAGAATTATAACTCCATTATGAAAACTATGTATTATGAACACCAATTTATTTTTTCAAGACAACTTGGAGTTACAAAATAAGAAACTTGCGTATCAAAAACCACGATCAACTCTTGATATTAATAATCGATACAAATGTTTTTCATCATTATAAATAAAGTAACTAATTTACAAACAGTATGTACAAAAATCGTATGTATTTTTCTTTCAATAAAATTTTATAAAAAAGTATTTGCATGTGTATGTGTGTGTGCGCTCGCGCGCGTGTATGTGTACGTAACTAATTTTAATATGCTTCCATGAATGTACATAATTTCTAAATATAATCTATTCTTAATAAAAAATTACCATATATACAAAATTCAAATTGCTTTACTTAAACATTTTAATTATTTAATAATTTAACTATTCGTATTTATTAAATGTATATTATTATTTCTCAAAAAATAAAATAAAATAATTATAGTAAATTATATTATGAGAAAAATTGTTCTATTTTTTAATATATATCTTGAAAAAGTATTCAAATTCTTCGTTAAAATTAGAAATTTTGTAGTAAGACTTTCTGAAATATGAATATATATCTTTTTTTATATATGTATGAATATGAATCAATAGAATAATAAAAATATTTGCATTAATAAATCATTTTCAATATTTACACATATTTAATTTTTAATAAAAATTTCAGTTCTAAATTTATATTATATTTTAGTAATGTAAATAATTTTAAACAATTATTTAATTTTTTTGAACAGTTTTCAATTTAGAAATTATATTTCAAACACATTGTATCATAAATATATTTGATTAAAAATTACTTATTGCGAATTGATTTTTATAATATTGTTTATTACAATAAAATTGTAATATTTACATTAAATAAATAACAATTTGTAATACCTACTGTTATTAAATTTAGCAGGATTTAAAGATAAGATAAGTTAAGATTCAATGATATTTAATGAAAATTTTTTATTCAATTATATGTTTATTTAAAATTATATATGTATATATATACTTAAATATATTATAGGATAACCATAATTAAATTTATCACAGTAAAAAATAGATTAGTGTAACATTACTATTCTACAATTATCATATTAGAAATGAATTTGTAGTATAAAATATTATATTTTAATGTAGCTAATAATTTTTCAAAAAGTATGAATAAAAACATATACTGTATTAAGTTATAATTATATTATTTTATTCATTCAAATAATTTAGAATAAAAATTGATTTTTATATAGCAAAATATTTATTTATTATAAGTAAACATATTTTTAATAAATATCGATTATATGACTCGCAAATATTGTTAGATTTCAAATTATTAATTTTATTTATCTTAATTAGTTACTTTACCTTTGCTATTTTTTTTAATCAACGTATACCAAAAATATTATTAAACTAATTACTATATTAGCTTATTGAAGAAAACAAAGATTAGTAGTATAATATTGAAATTTACAAAATTATGAACTTTGTAATTATTCGTATTATATATAATAGTACTATACCAAGTTACAAATAATTTAAAAAACAAATAGATAGATTATAGACACTATCAGAATGTATGAAAAATTTACAAGCTTTAAAAAGTATAAGATATGAAGTTTCCATTATAAACTAGGATGTAGAATATTTTCAGAATAATTAATAATTAATAATTATCAGCAATATTAAGCCAATATTCGTTTCAAATTAATGTTGAATAAAAATTCTATACATAAAGATTTATATTATCAGGTATAATTTTATTTTGACTTTGAATTTTTTTTTTAGAAAAATTATTATTTTTAAATTTTAATGATTTGGATATCGAATAGTTTAATAATCTTAGAAATGTTTAGCAAAGTGAAAAATTTGTAGTCATAAAATTCTGATGTAATTTAATGCAGAATAAATTTATAATAAATATAAAAATAGCTTTTAACGGTATTTTTACTTGATTATAAAATTTTTACATATTTAAAATCCAATTTATCAACATAAATAAAAATTTTGTATACGTAGGTGTAAAGTTTTCAATAGGTGTTTTTTAATATAACCAATTTGAATATGTTATGTATACCGTTACTTAATTATATATATTATTTTATAGTTTACATTATAACATTTTTCCATATCACTTAGTAGAAAAAAAACTTATAAATAAAATTAAAAAAGTTGGTATTAGGAATATTAAATATAATTAATGAAAAAACTGAGTTTTCTAAATTCTGTAAAGTAAAAGGATTTATTATTATTGTTTAGATTAAAGAAAAATTTTATTCATTATACACGCTATTATATTTCAGCTTTATATCATATATATTCTAGTAAAAGTAGCATAATATTGTATGTGTAAAAACAAAATTGAACTAGGAATAGAATAAGTTTTGAAAGTTTCATTGTTTTGTGCTACTGCAATCTACTTCGAAATTCTAAAAAAATTGAGTTAGTTACTCATACGCATTAACTAATTCTGACAGTGTGATTTAATTTCTCGATACGTATCAGAATAGAGAAATGATTTTCCTCGATCAATCTTCAGAATTTTAAAGTTGTACTAGGGTATATTGAAATGATTTTTAAAGAATAAAGGAAAAAAATAATCATGGAGATATCTTGCATCGCTGGAAGGAAGGAAGGAAGGAAGAAAAGAAGATAGGAAGAACGGAAGAAAGAAAGAAAGGAAGAAAGGAAGAAAGAAAGAAAAGAAGAAAGGAAGAAAGGAAGAAAGGAAGAAAGGAAGAAAGGAAGATAGAAGAAAGGAAGAAAGGAAGAAAGGAAGAAAGGAAGAAAGAAGAAAGGAAGAAAGGAAAAAAGGAAAAAAGAGAAAGGAAGGAAGGAAGGACAAAAGAAAAGAAGGGAAACAAGAGAAAAGGAGGCGAGCGTCGCGCTCTGACTTTGAATAATAGTTACTTGAGGGTGGAAGTCTCTGGTCTTGATACATGCGCGGTGGGGGTGTCAAGGATAAGAAGTTGGGCGGTCCCGCGGGGGTGAAAGCTCGCGACCTCTTTTCCGGACTTCGGGGGTTCGCCTCCCCTTCTCCAGCAGCCTTCACTCGAGCGCAAGGCTCCGGTTTGCTGGCCCTAGTCAATCGAGGACCACCGTGGCGTCCTAACGCGCGACGAGGACAAGCGCTCACGCGCTTCATTTAATCCCCCGCAACCAACATCGGTCCTGACACTATCAAGCGACGACTGGCCCTACACGAAACCTACAAGGTACTGTATCGCGTTTTATATCTCTGAAATCGCTTGACTTCTTTGGTTTGCGCTCGCATTCAACACATGAGAGAAATCTACGTCCGTTAATCTTATCTGCGAATTTAATCTATTTTAATTGATACTACATTCGCGAATTGAATAAGAATATTGATTTTGGCTTACTTCAAAGGTAGCGATTTTGTCCATTTATTGAATACCTGTATATTTTTCTTGTTATTAAATTATTGATCTATTTTATAATTCAATTCCAGTAAAATTCTATTATTAATAATTAACAATTAAAATTATAAATTACAGTATATGTATATTATTGAGTAAATTTAATCTTATTGAAATCTTGACAATAAAAAATATTTACTTTTTGATAAACCAATTAAAAGATTAAATTATTTTAAGTGAAATAAAATTTTTTATGATTTTACTGCATCGTATTATTATCAATTGTAGATTGAAAATAATATTAATCAGTAGATATTTCTTTATGATTAAAATTGGATAGAGACATTCATTTATCATTGAGTAATGTTAAAAAATATTATTTGCATAGATAACATTTCAAAATTAATTTTTATATGATAAATATATGAAATAATATATAGAAGATTTTTTTAAATAGTATTGTCTTCATTTTTTTAACAAATGTATAATTTAATTATCTATCAAGGTGTTATAAGGTAGTAACAAATTAAAAAACTAGCATTTTTGAAATAATGAATGTCAAAGACTTTTAAAAATTATACACTTTTATATTTATGTCATTACAGACATTTGAATATCTCTTAAAATATAACAACAGTGTTTTAAATAAAAGCACAACGCGACGCTGATGCAGTCTTGTGAACAAGCGTTAATATAAACTCTGTGATTAGTATTATACTGTTTACATTTATAAGACAATAAAAATTAAATTCCATTGTTAATAATCACTTGTAGTTTTAATAGAAAACGTTATTATAATTTTATTTTATTTTATTTTAATATTATTTGGTATGAATTTTCATTTAATTTATCGAGAATTGTATCGTGAGTAACGTTAAAAAATATATATTTGATCAAATAAAATGCAGCTAGAAAGCAATAAAAATGTTTAAAAACTTATATAATATATGAAGAATCAAAGACTATCAATTTAGTTAATATTTTTATTTTATAAAAGTATCGATCTGTTTATAATGGTATTAAAATAAAGATGTAATCTTGTACGAGAAATTAAGGAACGTGAAATTCGAATAGAAAAGCGCGACTTATACGTGTGAAGGTGAAGTCCAGGAAGCTTCAACGAAAAAGAAAAAAAAGACTAAGCAAGGGAGAATAAAGTGAGGTACAGCTGTTATCAATAGTGCGGAGGTCTCCTATAGAGATAAGCCGCGAGTCAGACGCTGGCCGAGACCAACCAGAACCATTGAGTCGCCAGCGAGCTCCTCGTGCTGCTATGTCACGGGCCCGAAGTCCCCCTACGACTTCGAGCCCCAGGTTGTACCGAGCCGACCCTGTTCGTCCTTCCTCACATTATACGCGAGACAGAGCCACAAAAGTTCCTCATTGCACTCCCTCTCGACCAACGACAACGACGACGACGACTACGACGACGGCGAAGGAGGCAATGAGATCGAAGAGCGCATCAACTATCCGAGGGAAGAACAAGAAACTTCCAGAGAAGCTTTCGTTGTCCTGATGAGCAACTCTTTTGAGGTCATCTCCCTACCAACCGATATTCTCCAGGTCAGCTAATTCACCAGTGTCCTCGAAACAAGCCAAAGGATACAATTTAATTATTGGGTTTTGGTCGTTTTCTTTAAAGCAAAGTGCTTCTAATGAAAGTTATATACGACAAATTATAAAAATGCTGAAATTAGAGAATCTGCAGTTTTCACTCTTGTAATTGCTTACTCCACAAAAAATATTACCAACTTAATATAAAACTGTATTTAGAAAAAGTATCTTGTTAAATTATTTTCTCTGCACAGATCAATTTTACATGAATTTTGAAATTATTAGCTTTGTTTTACATCATGTGATTCTGTATATTTCATAATTATTAAATTCACAATTTAAAGTATAGATTTAAAAACTTTATTTGTAAGGTATATATTAAATATGTTTTTAATAATGTTGATATAAATCCGGATATGAATTAAGCAAATATAATAAACTATAAATATAATATAATAATTAGATTCAATAATCAATTGTTTTTCCTTAAGTGGTTAGTTTTTAATTCAATCCCTATATTATCTATTAACTAATATTCATGTTTTTTTTATAAATTCTTGAATTACTTTTCCATAAATAGTTTGGTTCTAATAATACAAGCTATTTAAAAAAAAATTTATTTAAATTCACAATAATAAATATTACTACGTTTTTTTTAAATAAATTTAATATTTTATTTTTAATTAAATTATCAAAAATTATTAATTTTACGTATAAAATTTTACTATTATTTATTAAAATTTTTTTAGTAAAATTTTTTTTGATATTTTAAATTTCAAGAAATATACAAAAATATATTCGATATATAATAATAATATCATGATATTTAATACTGTGAAATTGATACTGTTCCTTTACATTTCTTATTTCAAATGTAATGATATTTTTATCTCAATTATCCACTTTTTTGATAAATTATTCATATTACGTAAATAATAAATTTCATTATACATCATTATATGAATGTATAATACCGTCGAAATAAATATTTACATATTCTTTTCGATGATTTACTTAAAATATTTTCGCATTGTCCTACTTCATATAATATTCTATAACTGTATGTCTTATAAAAAAATTATGCGAATTATACATGAAGTAAAGTAATACTTGACGTATATTAAATTTATAATAATGGTTTCTATTTTTAAAAAGTTTATAAAAATATTATATATACAGAATTATTTGATTAATTAAAATTATTCCGCATTTAATTGATTTGAATTATAAGTTTAAAATTTTATATAAACATAAATTTTAAGTGAGTAAATTAGAGTAGTAAAATGAAGAAGTGTAGGGAGAATTTAAACTCCCCACAATCTAGGTTAGTTTCTGCATCGAAATCGCTGTTTGCCTGTGACGTTGTTCCTTTAAAACTCACTCGACCTCGAAATCCAAGTGGTATAGATAGTCTCGATTATAGAAAATGAATCTATATTATGTATTATCTAATAACAGTTTTAGTACAATATTGTTCCAGTAAGATTTTCATACTTAAATTGAAATTAAGCCTTTGCATTTTTAAATTAATGAATTGAAAATTTAATCAATATTATTATATGTTTACAACATTTCTTAAAAAAATTTTTTTAATCAAAGTATTTTTATTAGAATCATTGAAAATATAATTATTTGATAAAATATCTCGTGATACATGAAATTTATAACAAATTTATACGTCTTACTTTCAATAATGTAAATAAAACAAAATATTATATTATAATTTAACAATTAAAAGATGAAAAATTATATTATGATTCATACATTTCTGAGCAGTCATAATTCTAACGGAGAATCAAAACTGATATCAATGAATTTTTTTCTGAATCCATAAGTTTAAACATTGATGAAACAGTAAAATGTATTACTAATTTATATTTTCAAAAATTATAAATTATTGTAAAAACATTTGTAATGAAAAATTTATTATTAATTAAAGATCAAATGTATGAAATTTTAATAATTTAATTTATACATGTATTTATTATTTATACTTTACTATATTTGATTGTCTATAATATATATGAAATGAATAATAATCAAGATATTTATCAGTTCATTTAATAAAAAAATATGTATTGATATCATTAGAAAATATTTACAAGAACAGAATTATAAAATTATAATCAAATAACAATTGAATCAATTAAAAATAAATAGAATCAAGCAATAATATACATAACAAATTGATTATATAGATAAAGAAATATAATGAGGTATTACATTAATAACCTAAAAATATGTTTTAGTTAAATAAATATTCATTTTAATTTCAAAAAGGACTAAATGAACTTAAATAGTAACTTTAAAAATTAATCAGGTGTTTATCTTTAATCATAAATTTTTAAGATAAAGTTTGTGCACAGATAATTTATGAAAGTAAATTAAAGGAAAGAAAAATAAAAAAAATTTAGAGATTAATTGGTAATGTTGCAGCCAGCGAGCTACGGAAAGAAGAGCAATACGTGGTACACGTCGAGCAACGTTGGTGGCAGCAGTGGCAGCGGCGGCGGCGGCGGCGGCGGCGGCGGCGGCGGCGGAGGCGGGGGCCCAAATCGTGCCGGCGGCGGACTTGCGGGCGGTGCAATGCCTGGGGGCGGAGGTATGGGGGGCTGGCAGAGCCGCAGTACTCCGGCTGTCGCGACCCTTAGCAGGAAAGCTTCCATCACCGACGAGATGCCACCACCCGGCGGTGGGAAACCTTCTTCCGGCCGTGTTATTCGCATCGTTAACAACCTCGATCACACTGTCCAGGTAAGCTGTTTATTTAACCCCTAAACATCGACTACCATGAGAATTACTTGTTCGCACTTTAGCAATTCTACCTAATTTTACCAGGGTAAGAAAGGACGGTGATGCATTTGTTAGATAATCCGTTTTTTTATTTAGTATTAATTCGTTACTTTCTTACGGAAATCTTGATTCTATAATTTTATATTCAATCAAAGATCGAAAAATAAAAGAATACAATATCAGATAATTTAATAGTATTTATTAATGCAAATATTATTTATTAAAGATACATAAAAGATTACCGTTAAAACGCAATATTTCTCTAATAAATCTAACTTTTAAATTTAATTTCTTGATTTTTTAATAAATACAATCAATAAATTAATTATAATTATAATTATACTATAATTATTATGAATTACATGAATACATGAAATAAAAAAGTCTAATTTAAACGGTAAACTTTTTTATAATAAATAAGAATAATTATACATTTGAATTGCTCTTTTGATATTATTCCTACTTATATTTAATTTTGAATTGAAAAAGCGATATTAAAATATAAATTATTTCGACGATTATTGAGTTATTTTAACTTTTGTTTTTTTTTGTTTTATATTATAAATTTTTTGGCAAAATATTTTATTGTTGTTGTTACATTTTATTACTTATCAAATATGACTAAAAATACTATTTTCTTATCATTATTAACTAGAAAAAATATTAAGTTTTTTATAAAAATACGTAACAAATACGTTGGAAAGATTTTGTTTTATAAGTTCATTATTAAATTAACAGCATTTATTTTTCAATAACTTACAAAAGAAAATTTACAGTTTTCATACGAAAATATAATCAGTATGCAAATTGCGAATATTAAGATAACGAAAAACAGTAAAAAGTTGGAAATTTTTTTAAAAATATGTTTAGTTAAATGAAGTTTTTAATAAAAGTAATATGTTGTAAAATAATTGTAACACGTGTTGAAATTCACGTTTATATACTTATCCTAAATAATTTTAGATCACTTTATAGTAAACTGTAATACTTTTTTTCAGCCAATAAGTAAATTTATAATATTTCTTACAATTTATAATACAAAAATCCCATCATTTTTTAAATAAATTATGAAATATTATAAAGAAAAAACAATATATGATATAATTATTATTATTTTATTTACAAAGTGTCGAGTGTTGCTAAATTTACGTACGTCACAACCTTTCGAAGAGGTTCTTGAAGACTTAGGTCAAGTGCTTAAGATGAATGGAGCAAAAAGAATGTTCACAGTGTCAGGACAAGAGGTAATAATAATTATAGCTATAAATAAAAAAATTTATAAATTCGTATCTTATTGTAAAATTATACTTCAAAATTATATTACTTATAAATCCCCCTTTATATAGAGTCGTATGTATTTTATTACCACTTTTTATCCGCATTTATTTTGTTAATTGATTGTCGTCATATTCACTAAAATTGAATTTTTTTCTTTAATGTTATTCTAAATTTATATCAAGAGACTTTCATAATTTTGCTAAATGAAAATATTGTCTTACTTTTTGCCTGCGGAATAAATAGCTCAGGGATTTATTTTGCATAATCTAGTACACGATACACTTTACTGTTGACTTTGCAAACAATACTTCTCTATCGTAAATTAGTATTTTTTTCGTCCTTGTTTGAAAAAGTTATATTCAAATGAAATTTTTACATCAGAATTTATGGTTTTTTTCAGTGCTTAATAAATAGAAACATACTATAAAGATAAATATTTTAAAATATATTATTCTTTAGTCTTTTTATAAAATAAGACTTCATT
This sequence comes from Dolichoris vasculosae, assembly GCA_018907195.1. Classification (NCBI taxonomy): domain Eukaryota; kingdom Metazoa; phylum Arthropoda; class Insecta; order Hymenoptera; family Agaonidae; genus Dolichoris; species Dolichoris vasculosae. Next base: position 1,837,465 of record JACCHY010000002.1, on the reverse strand, counting down.
AAATATAGTTATTATATTTCATATTTCTTTTAAAGCTTAGTACTTTATTACTAATACTCAATTAAAAGTCTTGATATTATCTACGTTAATTTAAAAATTATCATTACACGTTTTTTAAAATTCCAAGTATCTCTTCATATACATAAACATTTAATTTAGTTACATAAATACGATTTTTAATGCCGTCATTTTTTAAACCATTAATGATTTCTAAAAATCGTGACTATTTTTATTAATTTATTTTAAAAACTATTCTACTAATTATATTAAATACTATATAAAATTTATTATTTTTTTCAAACTTATATTATTTTATTAAAAAATTAATCATTATTTCGTATTTCAAAATTAATACAGACTAAAAAGCGATCATTTTACTATATAGCATTTAATATAAATAATCGAAACTATCAAAAATACTAAAATTACATCAAAATTAAGAATCAAAATTCTAAAAATTGATAAAATTATAACGATCTAATCTCTAAAAAATTACTTGTATATGATTAAAAATTAATAATACTAATATTGTGGTTAAATATTATTATTAATATATTTAAAATTAAGTTTTGAATTTTGTAAACAAAATTTATATTGAATATTTTAAAATTTTAAATTGATGTTTAAAGCGATTAACATTTTTAGGAAACTCTTTTTTTCTTCATTTTGATTTAAAATACCTAAAATTGTAATATATATGCAATGGTTCTATATTAATGATATTTATAAAAGAAATATTACAAATTATATAATGCAATTTTGTGAATTATAATTTTTTTATATTTTAAATGTTTATATATTTAAAGAAAAAAAAAGTTTAACAAAACGCACAATATTTTACCTTTATCTTTAATTTTAATTTTAGTAATTATCTATAGCTGTTGCATTTAATTAAGAACTAAAAAATAAAATTTTGGATACATAAAAATATATAAAAGAGATATTTATTATAAAATTTGGTTTTTTAAAATATATTTAAAAAAAAAAAGGTTTAAGAAATAAAAAAGAAATTTGCTAGGATAATAACTTTATATTGAATATAGCAAGTCTTCCACATTGATTAAAGATTATTTAATTATTTTCTTGCAATCGTAAGTAAATTCTTGATTTAATTGTAGAGTATCAAAAATCAAAATTATATTAAAATTACATGATATCGCTATAAGTAATAAATCTTTGCAATGAAAATGCACACTACAAAAAGTACATCAAATCATTAATATTAAAACTATACAAGTTTTCGGTAACTCTCCTATTGTGATAATTAGGGTATAATAACAGAGTATAAATAAACAATAAAAATACATTTGCCCAAGCTCATAACGTTTATAGGATACATTGCGCTTAGAGAGTTTAACTCTGTTAAACCGCAATTGGTGACTTTTTCACGTACAAAAAGCATAAGGTCGAGCAAATAGAAATGATTTATTACAATTTTTAAGTGACAGTTCTATAAAATAATAAAAGCTTAGCACGTCCTCGAGAAAATTTTCGCCCATTTTACAAGCAACAAGGAGTAAGTAGTCTACAGCACAATAAAATATAGCGAAGGGTCGTAAATATTCAAAGAAAATCATAAATTTTAACGTATTTATCAATGGAATAAAAAAATATTATCGATGAATTCTCGATTTCTTGTATTATAAGCCTTTATTATTATAATTAAATTATGAATAGAACCAACTTTTATATACATTTTTGGTGCCTTTTTAAATATTTAAAAGAAAATTTATTTCAAATTATATTAATTTAAAAATTTTTTTAAATTTATTTAAATTTGCTACTTATTTAAAGTGAAAAAAGAATTAATTTTAAATTTTTTTAGACAAAAAATAGTTACTTTGAAGATAATTATATTTTAGTTAATTTTACTTTAATAAATTTATAGTAGAAACTTGAAATAAATTTGAAAATATAAATAAAATAAATAATTATATTTACAAATTTACTTTTTACTGATTAAAAACAATAATTTATTAAATTAATTTAATTAAATGATTTAAATAGTATATTTTTACTTTTAAGACTGTGATGAGTACTATTTGAATATTTATTACTTATAAATCTAGTAACGCAATTCATTCTGAAAATATGAAAAATAAACTATCTTATAACGCACATATCACTCACTCAATGATATTGATAATATTATTTAAAAATAAAGTTAGATCTAAAAAATGTAATCGATTAAGTTTAACGTATCGAAATACTTAAGTTCAAAATTATCCTTATAAGGAAAAAAAATTTTCCCTCAAAAATTTTGCTAATTTATCAGTTATTGAAGCAAATATAAGATTAAAAGACATAAACAGCAGCGTTCTTATGAAATCAGTTTGAATAATTGCCTTGTTTTAATAAATATGCATGTAAGACATCTCTTTTATAGACTAGAAGATAGAAAAGAAAGAGAAAGAGAATAAATAAAAAAAGAAAAAAGAAAACGGAAAATATTATATATTTTAATATATAATAAAATATATTTTTGTATTATTTTATTAAACATTAAAATTCGAAAATATTGAATTTTTAAAAAATTAATTTCAAGCTTTAATTTAAAGTTTATTGAATAAATAATGTCTTATTTTTAACGATTTCAGCAAATACAGTTATTGAAGAGTTTGGAGTTTCAATTATTAATATTTCATTTTAATAGTTAGATCAAAATTTATATTTTTAACAAAAATAATAAAATTTTAAAATAGTGAAATATGTTTCACATGATTTTGAGAAAAGGAATGATGTAAAGCTGGTGGTTTGTATTTGGATCATCAGGTACGGAGCTTTTCACAGTTACGTAACGAGTTCGCGGACGTAGACACGTTTTACTTGGGCACGGGAACTGGAGGTGGTAGTATTGCCACAGCCATAAGCTCTCCGACGAGAAGGTCGCGCTCTCGGGGTCCACCAACCGTTGTCGAAGATATGGGCAGACAGCGAAGGGCCCGTAGCAAGAGTAGACCGCGTGCCCTTTACGCACCCGAGTCTGAAGTCGTTAGGGTCAATGGTAAGCTTGAGTCTGACGTTTGATTAGTAATTTACTGGATGTTAATACGAAAGCGATTACGTCATACTAATTTATAATAAATTTTACAATACTATTGCCCTCATCAATAATTATAACTTTTTAGTACATATTTGACAGTTGAATTTTTCTTTAATTATACCAGTATAATTATATTTTTTTTCATATTTTATAATTAATTTATCTGTCTTTTAATTTTTCTGTTAAAACATCTTAAACAGTATAACTTTACAGTAATGTACTTCATTCGTGATATTATTAATTATTTAAACTTGTTTCAGAATATATTACGATACGACTTTTTAATTTGATAATACAAAGTTATTAAATATTAATAATTTAAATATTAAAGAACGCTTAGCTTCAATTAGCTTCAATTATTTATTATTGATAAAATATAACAATTATTAATAGTAATAAAGTATATATAAAAATTTAATTATATATGAAAAATATATTTATGATAAAGCACACTTATATATTATTTATTATTTATTAAAATAAGAATAATATAAAAATTAATTATTAATAGTTATAAAAAAACAATAATGACATAGTAGAGTCATATTAATAATATTTTTAAATTAACAAGTTATTGTATAAAGAATGACGTAGATCTAGTATAGTGCTTACTTCGGAAGTTTTGTGCCTTACATTTCATTGTTTAGAAGAGCGTTAAATGCTTAACATATGAGTTAGGACATTCTGATTGGCTTAGTGCCTTTTGTCATAAAATATCGAAAACATATATTATACAAATAAAGAAATAGTAATAAGTCTAACGTGTTTCATCTCGCCTTCCTTCTTTCGCAGACTACAGCGTGGTCGAAGTATTGCGTGAAGATCCAGCCAAAGTAACGATCCGCGGACTGCGACGCTCGTTTTACCCACCGTCGCATCTTCCACCCGTCGATAATTCACCTCCAGACAAGAAACTTTCACTCGAATGGGTCTATGGATACCGTGGCACTGACACCCGGCGTAACCTTTGGGTACTCCCAAGCGGTGAATTATTATACTATGTGGCTGCTGTAGCTGTACTTTACGATCGCGAGGAGAATGCCCAACGACACTACGTAGGGCACACTGAGGATATCACCTGCATGGAGGTGCATTAAGGGGAAATACGGGGAACGAATAGATTCATTAAGATTTGCTAATGATCTGCGTTGGTAATTACATCTATAGGTACATCCGAGCAGGGAACTCGTTGCATCCGGCCAACGAGCAGGTAGACATAGAAAGGCTCAACCACATGTAAGGATCTGGTCTACCGAAACGCTGCTAACGCTCTACGTTTTTGGTATGACAGAATTTCAAATGGGAGTCTCTGCTCTGGCTTTTTCGCAACTGGTACAAGCTTAATTTTTTCAATTTTCTACTTTATGTTTATAATATGCTTATGTATTTCGTCTTACGGATATAATTTCACATAATGTTTTAAAAATAAAAAATGAATTAAAATACTTTTTTATATTATTATCGTGTAAACTTTTACAAATTCTTTAATTTTAAGTTACCGATAAAATATTAATGTAATCAAATTTCAAATGTGTAAATAATGTGTTTGTTGCGTCCATGCTCACTTATATAATTATGGTATAATCTTTATGCTTACAAACTTAGATTTTACTCTAATAATTATTTCGAAGAAATTTTTAAAAAATTTTAAGTTTCATTTATTTTACTCATAAAACAAAATTAAAATAATATTATTTTTGTATTATAAAAATTCAAATCATGAATTACAATAACAATTCTCAATACAATACTTAACGAAAATAATATGAAAAATTATAAATTCAAAGTAGAAATTATCCACATATAAAGAATTTTATTATGATAAAAGTATCTTAATCTTATAAAAAAAAATTTTAATTATAATTATATTCTATTAAAAGAATGGCGGAAGTTACGTCCTTGTCGTAGACGCTGGCAGAGAAGCTATATTATCCGTGTGGCAGTGGCAATGGGGACACCTTCTTGGCAAAGTTGCAGTAGGTTCACACATTAAATTAATATACTTTTTGATTTACTTTAATTGAAAACAATGTTTATGATTACATTATAGACTTTACAAGAGGATTTGACAGGTGCAGCTTTTCATCCCTTAGACGATAATCTTCTTATCACACATGGAAAAGGTCATTTGACTTTTTGGAATCGAAGAAAAGATGGTTTCTTTGAAAGAACCGATATTATTAAACCTGTGTGTAATCACTGTTACATGTTTTCTATTTTAAATTTGTATTTTATTTTTATATCGTTTTTATATTAACTCAAATTTCGCTTCATTGTAATTTTAACAAATGTTTGATTACATTTATATAAATATAAATAAGTACTATTTTAAATGTAAATACAATTATAAATGTAGATATATAATTAGTTTTATTTTCTACAAAAATCTCAAAAATTTTAATCTTTAAATTTCTTAGAATGATTATAATGAACAGTAATAACTTTCACGTGTATGATACATTATTCTATTTATTGTAAATCTAATAATTGTAATGTAGACAATTTAATATAAATATGAGTATTTTACGACTGAGCAAACAGTTAAAAAGTTAACTTAAGTTTAAATTTAAGTTAACAAACCTAAATAATATAAATAAATAAAATTTGCAATGTTACTAATAAAAAAAAAATTTCATCACAGCCTTCGAGGACACACGTGACAAGTATCCAGTTCGAACAGGATGGTGACGTTGTAACAGCGGACAGTGATGGTTTTATCACCGTGTACTCAGTCGACGCTGATGGAGCCTATTTCATTAGAATGGAATTTGAGGCCCATAACAAAGGTATTAGTTCTCTAGTCATGCTATCGGAAGGTACCCTCTTATCCGGTGGTGAAAAGGACCGAAAAATTGCAGCCTGGGATTCCTTACAAAATTATAAACGGATCACTGACACAAAGGTGCTTTTCTATTTGTAATTACATCATTGCTATAAATATATATAACTTTTGTATTTCAAAATACACATTTTTTTAATTACTAAAGGCTATTACATTAATCCTTGCTTTATTTTTATTTTGAATACTTTATAGAAAAAAAAGCACATAATTTTCAGATTTATTTTTATTATTTTCTAACAATACCAATATTAATCTAATTTCTAATCGAGTAATTTTAATAAATTTTCAAACATTTTATTTTGCTACAAATATTAAACTTAAATTATCATGTATGAATTATTTCAAATAAGTATTATTTAGAAAAAAATCTTAATTCTACTAATACTGATGAGATATTTACTATTCGTGCTAAATTATATATCAATCAATATACTAATCAAAATAAAATAACTAAATTTTTTATTTAAAATAACTATTTTTTATTTTAACAATTAAAATCTAATTAAAATTTAAACATATAGAGTATTAAATTAGAACTTATTATCTTTACCTTCACAATTTTCATAAGAAATCATGTAGCATAGATATAGTAGTAAAAGTACATTATTTATTAGAAAGACTTCTTTGTCCTTTCTAACATTAAAGTTTGTACAGCTACCAGAAGTCATGGGTGGTGTACGCAGCATTTACCCTCAACGGCCAGGTAGGAACGACGGTAACATCTATGTTGGTACAACCCGCAATAACATTCTCGAAGGCTCGCTACAGAGACGTTTTAATCAGGTTGTTTTTGGTCACGGCAGACAACTCTGGGGCCTTGCCGTACATCCAGATGATGAAGTTTTTGCTACTGCTGGCCATGATAAAAACATTGCCCTTTGGAGGCGGCATAAGCTCCTTTGGACAACGCAGGTTTATATAGATTATTGGATGAATTTTAAACAAAAATTATTCAATCTATTTAAATCTACTTCATTCAAATTATATTTATTATTTCTATAATAAGTATTAAGTCAATCAACATTACAAATTACATGTTGTTAAAATATTTTTTAATAGAGAATTATGGTTAAAAATTAAGTTAGATTTAAAAGATTTATAATTTAATTTTTTTGGATTAAGTCAATGGTTTTTGTACTAAAATTTTTAGTATTCATGCACAATCGGTACAATAGTGAAGCAAAATCGATTACATAATGTTTTAAATTTGATTTTTAATACTACTTTTAACTGAAATAAAGAATATATAAGACAGTTACGTATTACAGGTTGGTTTTGAATGCATCTGTATCGCCTTCCATCCATTTGGTGTAGCTTTAGCTGCTGGTTCCTCTGAAGGTCATCTCCTAGTGCTCGCAGCGGACACTGGCGCTGCTGTGGCTACTCTTAGAGTTTGCGGCTCACCTCTATCCTGCATTGGATATAATCCTAGTAATTTAAACTTAAGATAAAAAATTTTTTTTGTAAAATTTTTTCAATAAAATTCTGTATCTACAATTATTTATGAGTAAACGTGTAATACCGATCGAATGAGAATTATGTTCATTGAGTTGTGATGAAAAATATTACAATAGCCTGATTTAAACATTCCTTTTTATTCGCTGAACATTTTTTTAAGTATTCTACATACCTTAAATATTTTATATATACACAGAAATTTTTAAATCATGTATATAAATTTTCATATTATCATTCAGTTATTTATGAATAGTTTATTTCAATACTATCAAGGGTATATAACATTTTAAATTTGAATTTTCAGATATTACATTATAAACCTTTTTTTCTATTGATAATCTAAAAACGTAAAAACTATCTATTTAAATTTATATAAATATAAATATAGCAACGAATAATAAAATTAAAGAATTTAGTAAATATTTCCATATATTTATCGATATATTATAATTTAAATAAATAATTGGTAATATTATCTTTTAATTTGTTAGTAAATATTATATTACTTAAACTAGAATAAATTACAATTAAATTACTATATAATTCAAAGAAATACTAAATTTGAATGACAAAATAACAAATGCTTAAATATACATTACTGTTTTAACATTTTTAATTATTTAAAAATTCAAATTAATATTATACTATAATAAACATTTACTTTAAGATTATATAGGTTGAAATTTATTATCTTGGAATTTAAACTTATTATTTTTTTGATAATTCTTTAAATATTGAGTCATAATTATTTTAATCAAGAATGACAACAAATTATGCAATGATTAGAGATTTATTAAATAAATAATAAAATTCAAAACATATATATCTATTCTAGACGTCTTGAGGAATAAATACTGATTATTCACAATAAAATATCATTGTTGAAACTTATAATTTATATTTTAACTTAAAAATATATTGAGTTTAACAAATATCAATAAAATAATATGTCTATTTGATAAAATACTTGAAAAATATCTACAGCTGGAGAAATGGTTGCAATGGGCTCGCAAAATGGCAGTATATATTTATTTAGAGTATCAAGGGATGGATTTTCATACAAGAAAAGTAATAAAATTCGAGGCACACAACCTCTTGTACAACTCGACTGGAGTTCCGACAGTCGCTTTTTACAAACAGTCACCCAAGACTATGATCTTGTATTTTGTAAATATACCCTTATTAAATTTGATGAATTATCAATACATAGTTTTATTATTAACGGAAAACTTTATTTTTGTACTAAAGGGGATGTCAAGGCTCTATCGTCAGAGAAGAGTCCCTTAATTATGAAAGATGTTAAATGGTATACGCACAATTGTACCGTTGGATATTTAGTGTCTGGTGAGTAGCATTTATTAATTTTACAATTATGTAGAGTGCCGAATGATACGAGTTAATACAAATTAATAATTTTAATATTGTTTGATTGTTTGGCTAACCCAACAATTTGCATTATACATTTGTTTAATAATTACTCAAGTGTAAAGATCAACGAAACAAAATAATAATAGCAGATAAAAAGAAAAAAGATAAAAAATTTATAACGTTTTAGGAATGTGGAATAATCGGTACTATCCGTTGACCACGGTGGTGACGACCTCCTGCCGTTCGGCCGCTCATGATATGCTTGTGAGCGGTGACGCCGAGGGTTACCTGAGACTTTTCCGTTATCCATGTACGAGCGCCAAGGCCGAGTACGTTGAGGAAAAGGTCTACAGTTCACTTGTCGCCTGTGCGCGCTTTCTCTACAACGACCAGAATGTCGTCACGGTCGGAGGTACCGATGCCGCTCTTATGCTCTGGGAACTCGTCGACGAATAATAGTAATCCATCAAATGTTTGTACATTGATCGCGCCCGGTAAACGTTTTTGCTAGAAAAACCGAGCCCTGTTATTACACTAATGCACTTTACCAAAAGTGTCGAAACTTTTTCCATCAATTCGTTACTATATTATACATATGGAAAAAAATTTCGGTAATTTTTGGATAGCATTCAATAGAGGAAGCGGTTAATGATAATTTTTATTCTTGCTCCTTTTTTAGGAAGTTAAAAATATTTTCTTTATTTTGTATATTCGTTTCTACAAATTTTCACATAAAAGCACTTTTAAACTTTTAAAAATGGCGAAGCCTTACCGAATCTACACAATATTAATTTTAATACACTAATGCTTGTTTTTACAATATGTTAACGTATCATTTTTATAACTAATAAAATTGACATTTACAAATATAATCATTATAATTGGTCGAAATTTTCAGCACTTACATTTCTTTTTATAATGAAATATATTCTAATTATAATCTAGTGTTTTAATATAAACTAAATTAAATATAAAATAAAAGCTGTAAACAATTTGTTTTCAATAATTATGTACTCAAATATACTTTTAAGAAAAATCTTATTATCAAGAAGAAAAGGTGATTAGAAATAATATAATACATAAAGTAACCAATAATCTTTAAAAAAATTTGAAGAACCTTAATTTATTTATAGATAAAATTGATTTCAACAGAATTTTATACCAATATTAATCATTTTCGTTATTCTACTTAATTAAATTGTCTTTCCCCTTGAAATAAAGTTAACAGATATGGACTAGAAAAATAATACAATTGTTGATTGACTCCTTATTTCTAATACTTACATACATATAAAAATTTCTTTATAAAGGTTTGATATTTTTTAAAAAAGTACTACATTTTACAGTTAAAATGTTAAATCGCGTTATTGCAACTATATTCATAAATTATATTATGTAATTCTAAGTAATGCAAGACGACATTATTGTTGATAAAAAAGTTTAAAAATTCAGATATTTAATATTTTTGTAATAAAAATATGAAGTTTATCGGAAATTATACGAAATCAAAAAAAAAATTTAGTAAAAAATGAATTTCCTTTTCGTGATCTTAAAATTGAATTAATAAAACCGAGATACGCAATAAACATTAAATCATAATTTCTTCTTTTCAGGATCAATAATGAGTATTATTATTACTGTTATAAAATAGATTTAAATGGAAAATTATATGCTGAAATAAATTTCGTAGATCTTAATGACTTACCAATGCAACACAAACAAAAATGTTCGACGCAAAAACGTTTACCATCTATGTATGATCCCTATGGGTGCCATATTTTATTTGTCATCATTCGTTTGTCAGTGAAAATATAATCTAATAAAACTGTGAATGATACCGCCCTGATTGTTATCGTGCGTGCATGCCAACAATATGCTCGAAAACATTTATAACAATAACCCACGCATGAGCGAAAATAAAACGTATGTCGAATTCTATTTTTCAAAGTTTTGAATCTTTCAAGTTACATATTTTAATGTTGGCAAAAAGTCACCCTAATGTTTAGTTTAGAAATTTATTGATTCTTCAAGAGGTGACATTTTATGACTGATAAATCATTTTTAAATCAATGCTTATTTTTGTAAATTAATAATGAGCCAACGATAAGTAAATATTATTTTTGCAACATTGAAAAGGTGACATGATTCAATTCATACAAGAATTTATAATATTTATAAGATTAATACATATTGTAATTTTCAATATTTGCTAAATTTTATAATTTTAGTATCTATAAGTATAAAATTTAAAAGCTTTTCTAGTTTTAATCGAATTTCATATTATTAATAATTATAAAATAGTCAAACATTTTGTTTTAATATTTCAACCATTTAATCCAAGTCAAATATACAGTTATTCATAGATAAAATAAGAATTAAACCGAGCATAAAATTATTTTAAAATTACAAGTTTTTAAATTAGTACTAATTTATAATATTAATAAAAGAAGCATTTTTATAAAATGTTTAAAATAAAATAACTTTTAGACTTAATTAGATAATAGTAAATTACATTAAAATTTTTAATTCATATAATTTTTTGTATAATGTATATTTTAAACTGAGTTTGGTAACTTAATATATTGAATCAGATCCAATTTTTTAAATTATTTGACTTAAATAGATTTATTAAGAATTTTGAAAATATTTTTCAACTTAAAAAGTTTAGAGTTAATTATTTTGCAATTTAATTGACTTTTAATGCAACTCTCCTTATCTATTACCATATATAAAGTATTTTAAATATATAATTAAAAATATATTCATCAAAACTTAATCATTTGATCTTGTACATTCTATATAAAAATGATATTTATGTATCTGATAATATAAATTTGAATATAGCTACTTATGTATATATTCTATCATAAAAGTTAGATACATGTATGTAGCATTATGAAATATTGCAATGATACATATTCAACAGAGTACTAAAACAATTTCATGAATATGTCTTGAAACTATTTCAAGCAATAAATATGTATACTTTCTTTGGGCATCTATAAAATAAAGAACTGATTTTTAATATTAGGGTGACTTAGCCTTTCATAAAGTAAAAAAAATTACATATTTCAACACGAGGCGCTGGCGTCTCGCTTTGTTAATAGCGTAAATATATTGATACTAGCCTTTAAAATTAGCATAATATCGTTAGTCAAATATCAATACAATAGTTTCGTCCATGCCCTTCATCCATTTTTTTCCTTTTCCTTTCAAGATATAGAGAACAGGAATGAGTTTCAAAAAGAAAAGAGTAAAACATCAATTAATTTAGAAAATTAATTCATGAAATTTTTGTTTTTAATAAATACGCTATTATTTTTCAATTTAATAATTTTGTAATTTACTGTTCTATAAAATTTTTATAGAGCTCAAGGCAATGACATTTTCTTTTCATGTATGACAAAAATTTTTCCAACGATTTATGTTATGAATTTACCATCCTTTTTATATAAGATTTTATTTTATACAAAATTTATATGCTTTAAAATAATGTAACTCACCCCTGTTCTTTCATAAACGTACATTCTTCGGTCATAAAAGCATATAAGCTGTTGCTGGTCAACTCAAGTAGCTCATAAAAGAACAAAAAACAATAATGAAAATACATTATCTCTCACATATATATAAAACTTGATAATGCACCTCATGAATTATGAAAGAAAAATTATAATCAAATGAAGATAGAGAATAGTAATGGACGTCGAGATTTTTTTGACAAGGAATGTTTTAATTCTTGTAAACTAAAATAAATATGATGAATATAAAAAGAAGAATGGTGTAAAAAAGTAAAAGACTAATCAGTCGTTTATGATAAGAATACTCGCTTTTTTCTTTTTATTATTCGGTATTTTACAATTCAATCAGATACTCCTTTCCATATGATTCCTTGCTCATTTTATTTTTCTTATTAAACGTGAGAAAATGCGTCACGAAGCCACAGCCATTTCCGAGACCGCAACTCCGCGAACGACTATTACCACTTGGCTCTCGAAATTTGCTCATGGAGGTTTCATCTCTTTTATTCTTAATGTCTCTTATTCTTACTACCACTTTATTACTTTTGTTTCTATTTTACAAATAACAAACTTAATATATGATTCTGGATTTTGATCCTCGGTAAAGTTCTTTTGCACGAATGCACGGCCATGCTCGTGCTTCGGCTCTGGACAGAACGTCATTAAATCGGTGTTTTTGCCTGGATTTAAGATATGCTAACACTGGCTCACGTGTTATCCTTCCGCGTTTTTGCCCGCTCGCCACCTTTGGGCCTTTTCTCCCGACCGTTGCCGGACGGTTTCTTATCTTCGTCACTGCTCCTGTCTTGACACTGGTCGTGCTCTATTTTAACGTCAAGGTAGCACATCTCTTCAGCATTAGGCGGTGGCACTACCTCGACATTGTGTACTGGAGTGTCGTAGCAGGGTGTCGCACTTGGCGCATACACATTTTCTAGATGCTCATATTGATTTAATGATTCACCACTACATTGACTCGTACTCGATAGGTTGCCCACCTCCCTAGCAGAATATCGATACATTATGGGGCAAAAATTATAATAAATCGTCATTTCTTATTTTTGATTACATTCAAATATATACTACATCTCTTTTTCTTGGCTGCATTTCTAATATTATCTATAATATTAGAAACACTTGATGAAATATTTCATTTATTTACAATTTAAATTAAAATTTATAATGAAAGTATTTTTTTGTAACGTCAGTTTTATGTGATCAATCATTTAGTCTTTTATATAATTCTGCCATTGGATTATTTAATCAGTATAAAATTCTAGATTTTGTATATAATATATATTTATAATAAATTTAATGCAAAAAAATTTTAATATTTGCTTTTTAATCAAACTATATACCTGTAACAACAATATTTTACGTAATAAATTTATAAAAAAAATTTAGTTTTTTTTTAAAATAAAATGTTTAAAAGTAAAAATTTTAAATAAAAATTTGTGTATGAAAACTTATAAATACTCATTGCTGCTATTAATAATTTTAAATTTCTTCTCAAGTATAAAAGATTATTAAATCTTTGAAAAATTTATTTGTAAAAATAAAATAGAAATAAAGTATATATTATATTAATTGTAAATATAATTATAACTTATTTGACAGATGCATTAAAAATACAAAATACAAATTAATTAATTTTATTTGTTTTATATTATTAAAAGTTCCTTTTAAAACTTTGCTCAAATCAATTATCAAGTGTAAATATAGTTTCTTGGAAAAATTTTTATTATTATTTTAAAATTATAAAAGAAGTCAATTACTGGTTTAAATCCTTCGAGATTATATTTGGAATTAAAAAATTGAAAGCTTTTCTAGACTACTATATTTGTGTAAAACGTTGATTAACTTTGCACAAATTATATAAATATTATTTAAATAATTACATTGAATTTTTAAAATAAAAAATTAAAATAAATAATTTGTAATAAAAAATAAATAAATAAGGAACTCATTAATATGTTATAAATTAGTTTATTCACTATTAACAAATAAGATTTATTATTTCAATGTATATATTTGTAATTTAATTTTTATGAATCATAGATTACAATATACATTAGTAAAGAATATTAGTATTGACTTCATTAAAATTTAAGGATTCCGCGACTTTAATTATAATCAATAAAAAGAAAATAACAAATTTTGCAGTATTAATTTTGCTATTGACATCGTTTTACCTTTTTCTCACGACCTCATTTTATAGTTATTTTAGTAAGTTATATTCGCGTCCTTTCTCTGTCTTGCAACCAAAGTTATTTGAAGAAAGAAATTAAATTAAATACTTGCAGAATATTCACAATTAAAGGTTGACAGAAAACAGATACATTTTTTAGTATGTATGGTTACAAATGTCAACATAAATTAATCTTCTAATCAGTTCCGTTAACATTATTAAGCAAAAGAAGAAAATCATGAATCTATACTGACCAGGATTCCTTGAGTAGTTCTGTCGGAAAAAGCTCTCTTTCGTACTCTCTGCGCTCATGTTCTTGCTTCTCGCGACTGTGTTTACGTTCGTTCCGTGACACCGAGACCACCTCCAACGGTACAACGTTTTCCGATATTGTGTCTCTCGTGATTGTTATATTAGTTCGTGAAATCACCGAAGTGGTCAAGACTGGACTTGCGATTTCTGCCTTTGTATAGAGGTAGATTGGTCTTTGGAATCCCTTCGATGGGTGAGGTGGTACCGAAACCACTTCGCACTTACGAAAGCCCACCTCCGACGACAACAGGTATTGAGTAAACTTATGTGGCAAAAATTCAATGCTCTGATAGTTCTTATAAATCTTTTCCTGGTAAATAAATAATGTTGTAAAAAATACAGATTTAATTTGACATAATATTTTATAAGTTATTTAAATCTTATTTCAGATATTGTAGATAAAAAACATACCAACCCTAATAAAAAATAGTTATCAAGTTACTAATTCTGACAAAGTAAATTTGACCATTAACACCATTATAGGTTTATCTTTATCATTATAATATTGCATTTAATATTAAAATTATTTACTTTATAGAAAACAAAATTTGATTGAATCACTATTATTTATATATGTCAATTATAAATATTAATTTTTAAATAATATAGTATAACTTAAAACAAATATAATTTCGTACAATATATATTTTTATTTTACAATATATTTTAAGTGCAGTAATTTAAAATAAAAATAAATGTGTACTTTAAATATTTTAATAATTTCACTTTATTTAAAATAAGCTGTTTAAAAAACTAATCAATAAAGTAAATACATATTTAATGTTTATTATTGGATAACAAAATAAACTAGTGAACATTAAATTATAATATCTATTTCTATTAGTAAATTAATTTTTTACTTACTGTCAAAGATTTTTTTTTTGAATAGCTACTCCAATTTTGTGGTTCAAGAATTAAGACTCCACCAGGTCTAAGCTGTGCATGCATCCTTTTGAAACTCTGCTTTAAACCAGCATCACCAAAATTCAAATGAATCCACTTTGTTATTGATAAGCATAAGATTGTATCAAACTGAGGTTGCTCGGATGATAAAAGAGCATCATCTTCTAATATATAATTACCCTGTAAAAATAGATAAATTGAAACCAATAACTACTTTTTTTATGAATTAAAATGTCTTTTTATATCATAACAGATTTGCTATTTTTCAGGGTATTAATTATTTTAATTAGATATAAGTTAATGAAAACCTATTCAAACTTTTTAAATTAAAAATTTCATGACAAAATAAATTTTGTAATTAATTATTTTTAATTTAATTATTTTATTTTACTTTTTTAATTAAAATAGAAAATTAATTTATCAACCATATTTTGATTAATCTTAATGTAATCACTGCATTTTATTGTATTTTTAATATTTTACAAATATTTTAATGTTCTATCTAGTTATTTAGAAAATGAAAATTACCTGAACAAATGTAACATTGTAGGGAAAACCTTTATGATCGTTATGTTTTGTAAAACCAGGTATATCTACAGGTCCATAATTAATAAGCATGGACAAAGGAAAATAATTAGCATCATATTCTCTATGATCTCCGTCTTCAGTACTAACTGGAGATTGAACATAATTAACATAATGTTTAACATTTTTTCTTGCAATATTTATCAATTTTTTATCAATATCAATTCCAGTTACACTATGAGCTGTAAAATCTCTTGCAACTGAAAGTGTAATGTGACCTATATTACAGCCAATATCTAAAATATCTTTTCTGTAGAAAAGTTCTTTTCTTTGAGTAAATACAGTTAGTCTTGGATCCACATCATGATGTAAATTTCTATATCCATAATATCTATTATAATTTCCGAATTGATATCTTACATTTTTACTATTAAAGCTGGGTAACTGTGTTTTCTTTTTCTTATCTTGATTTGGTCGATGCTGCAATCTTGGTTTCCATGCACCAGGTTGAGGTATAACAGGACTAACAATCTTATCTTTTACATCCAGTTTTCTTAACCTTTTATCTTTCGGATCTTCTAAATTTTTAAACCGTAACTTAACTTTTTCTTTTACTTGAAGATCCACTTTTGATTGTTGGAGCTCTTGTGTTGGTGATTTTGACGGAGATACAGCTTTTGGAAGTTCTACCAAAATGTTACTTACAATACTTTCCATTACTTTTGCTTCTTCTATTGGTATAGAGTCTTTAATTTCTATTGATTCATTTATTTCATCTTTTCCAGGACTTGATGCTTTTTTACGTTTTCTATTTCTTTTTTTATTATTTTTTTTAATAGGCGATATAAGCTGTTTTTCATATTCATCATCATCATTACAATTGATGAGATTCAACGGATCACATATATTTGGTGGAATAATAACCTCAATAGCTTCTTTTCTATGCTTTGGAGTTGGTAATGGACTCGATTTTGGTGTGACAGCATTCATAGCTCTATTCACTTCTTCATCTTGCATACTATTTAAATTTAATGGATCACATATATTACCACCAAGCAGAAATTTTGTAGGAGGAATAATCGCTCCTTCTTTCTTTCTACGTTTATAAGGTGGAAAGAATTTGCCATTACTGGTAAAACTTTGCAAACGCTTTCGACCAAATTTGAAATACCGATTGTCTTCATGCTTATGCTTCTTGTGTATTGCATTGGAAATTCTTCTAGCTTTAGTATTACTTTCATTTTCTTTTTTATTAGTAATTCCCAGTTTTGTAGGGCGTTCTATTGTTGTTGAAGACATTTTGTATCTTTAAAAAAAATTAAAATAATTAACAACATTGACCATAATTATTTTCTTAAGAATTAAAATGTTAATTAGATATAATAAATGTATTTATACAATATATTATGTTAATAAAAAAAATTGTAATAAAATATTTTTAAAATGTTTTGTTAAGTAAATTATTGAATCATTTAAGTTTTTGTAAAAAAAATAAAATAAAATGAATCAAATAATGATAATTATTTATTTATTATGATTAATATCAAAGGTGTAATTGAATTATTAAAAAAAAATTAATTTGAGAAGTTAAAAATGGTTTACATAATATAATGTAAATATTACAAAAGTAAACTTTTCGACGTTTATTGTGGGAAATAAAATTTTTATTAAATATCCAAATTATTTGTACTTGAATTTCTTAATACTCGATTAATCATCGACAAATGGCAGCGCGAGTATATAAAATGAATAAAGGAAGAGGTCATTTTATAATTTTAGAAGAAATGTTTACATGTGGATAGGTTGTGAAACAAAGGAAAAAAAAAGAAAACGAGATAAGAAAGAAAATGGAGGAATTTGGTTGAAGTTCGAGAGAATAGATTAGAGGGAAAAAGTTAATTTATAAAAAATAAAGTAAAGGAAATGATAGGAAGAAAAGGCTCGATAATGGTAAAAAGATGAATCGTCGGGGCAATTCAAAGTTCCCGCCAGGGCGCGTGCGCATTCATATGATTATGGGTAGACAGGCGAGGAGATCCCCGATGTGAGTGCTCGGTGCGTCGTATTTCAGGCTCTCGGGTATACGCTTGTTGACTCTACTCACCTAAATTCCGTCTTCCAGACTCAGAAGAAAATTTTCCAGATTAGCGTTCGATCAGTTCCTAGTTTCTCTTTGTAACCAAAGCGATGTAAATACTACGGTTAACTCGCGTGATGCCTTGGCAAAGAGAAGCTATCGCTCGTCGCTCGACGTGTGCGCCCTCGACCGATACACGATATACACGCGAAGGCGATACGAGCGCTCTTTCTTTCTCTCACTCTCTTCTGCTCATTCGTCTTGCTTCCTCGCGCTTAGTTTGTAACGTTCGAACGTCGAGCTGCAACCCATCTGCACTATCTAATGAGTAGACGTCAGAGACTACATGTCGTTGGGTTCGTACCTGCGCGACGCGATGCGACTTTGCGTGAAAACTGACCAACGTCGCACCCCGTTCACGATGCGCGAATACACTTTCTCTTTTGTTCAAGCACTGCTTCGTTTCAAATAATCGCCTCCGCAAGCGATCCTCGCAGTCTGCAAATCATAATTTTTCGATTTTTTCGTGAGCCAATTCTTTGCTAGCTTCCATTACACCATATTTTACACTAGATTTTTTTTTATTTTCACATATTTTATATCAATAATTATAAGGTTTATAATTATACGATTAATCGCTTTAGGACTCAACAAATAATAAATTAATAAACGCGTTCAATGATATTAGACTGTCGATAATTTTTGAAGAGTAAAGTCATCGATAATATTCAATTGTAAAATTATAAATAATTACATGCGAATTTTAATAGTCAAGAGCTTTGCGCAAACAAAAGAAAACAAGCGAGCATCATCCATATCTGACCGTCGACTTACGTCAATTTCGTAGATCCACTTTAGATATTAAATAACTGGCACACATTGATTCATTTGTGTAAGCTATAAGTTAAGCAAAATAAAATATTATACTTATGCGAATCACAAATACGTAATAACTCAAACATGTAAAAGACTATGTATGTTATGTGTTTAAGCACATTTACAAAACGAGAATAAAAAAGGATTAATTTTGTTTTCTAGATCTCCTTCTCACTCTCTTCTTCCGACGCATCTTATTTAGAACAAAAAACTTTAGAATGATAAATTATCGATACACACTGTACAAAAAAGACTAATTTTATAATTTAATTTCTTCTTTATTTTTTATTAGTTAAAAAATCAATCTTATTCAATGTATTTATAATTTTCGAGTCATATATTTGAAAATTTTTTCCTTTTTAGAAAATTTGGTTAGATTTTATGTATAGATTTTGCGTTAACTTTATACATAATTAAGTTGATTTTAGTTCAAGTTTATTTTAAAATAAATAATTTTGATTAAATTTTAAGTTCATTCACTTTTAAATTATAAATTTACACAATCGCTAAAAACACATATTTTAATACATGAAAAATTTCTAAAATTGCAATTGAATAATAAAAATACGAGTTCCTTTTTATCTAAATTCCTTTAATCTAAATCATATTGATTTTCAAGAATTGTAATTATAGAAATTTATTTGTGATTATTTACTTTTATACATATTATTAAAAACAAATTTATTAAACACTTTTTTATAACTACTTTTAAATATTAAAGTATAAAATATTATTTGTTTTATCAAAGCATTTTTTAAATACATTTTTATATTGTTTTATAAGTGAAACGAATAAGTAATAAAGTACTTATCCTTATATACATACATATAATATTAATTTATATATATTCGAATTAAACTCGCTTATATATAAAAATTTTTTTTTTAAATTAAGATCAATTTTTTAAATAACTTTTTTATAATTATTAATTATTTATATTTAATTACCATTATTCTAATAAATATTATTATATTTATAATCTGATTACTAGAATCAATTTATTACATTTCTATAATAACCATGTTTATTTTTTAATTAAAAATTATAAATAAATTAATTTAATTTGTAAACTATTTACCAATTTATATATTATGATAATTTTATGACAGAATACATTATTTAAAATGAATCTACAAATTTAATATTTAATGTTCAGCTCATTTTGATATATAATTTTGAAGAAATTTCTTTTATACTAATTATATATAAGAACTGTTAAAAAATTTAATGAAATGTTATTATTATTAATTTAAAAAAATTATTAAGATTATCAAAGAAAAATAATATAAATGTAGAATTAAATAAAAAATAAATTAGGTATGATATAATGTTATTATTTTTTATTGAATAATAGCTTTAATATAGTATTTGATAATAAAGTTTAAAATTTTTTTACAAGTATTACATTAATTATAAAAGCATTTTATTATTCTCCACTCATAAATTCTAAATAATACTTGTTTGAAAAACAATAATCGTCTAGATAAAGATATTCAACATTATCAAATAAAATTTCAGTATAAATGATTTGTTCATTATAATAATTCAATATTTGCAATTGAGAAAAAAATTTTGTTAAATAATAAATCAGTATTCTAAAATAAAAGTAAATATATTATGAAAATAAATTCAATCCTTCACTTAACAAAAAGTAGCGAATAATTTAACTGGGTGTATATATTAGTTTATAATTAGTCTCATTAAAAAATAAGTAGTAAATAATCACTTAAAATCAAAGTCAATACATTAAAATCTTTTACGTTCCATTTTATTTAAAAATACGTTAGATTTATTTAATCGAATAAAATAAAAAATTTCTTCTAATAATATAACATAAATACTAGGGTGTTAATACATATTTTTCGTATTTTCAATAATTTTATTAAAAGTAAGTACAAACTAATTCACTACTAATTAGTAAACATGTAATATTAGATTATTTAATATATTATCAGGTTTAAAAAAGTGGAAATGAAATAAAGTGAAGATTTTATAAATACTGGGCATAAAAATATATTTGATATAAAATACACTGAGTATAAATAATGAGTTTAAAAAATTATGTATTAAAGATTTTTTATTTATTATTAAAACTATTTAATAATAATATTAAACAGAGAAATAGTTTTGAAATTTTTATGAAATAATAAATATCTTAATACAAATAAATTTAATCGTTTTTATAATAATTCGATTTAAATGTACTGGATTTATATTTGTTGTACAATTTTGTATAAGTTTTGTAAAAATATATTCTATGTATTTAATTTTAATTTTAAAGAAATTTGAATATTTTATATAAATCTATTATATTTGAATACATGATATATCAATCTATCTCATTACATTAATTACAAACTTTACAGATACTTTTTATAAAAAATTTTTTTATAATTTAAAATTTTAAGTTGAATTTCTAACTAAAAATTGTAAAAAAACAAAAATCATTCTTTATTATGCAAAGTCCTTGTATTATGTAACATTTCGTCGGTTTAAAATAGAATAAGAAAAATACGTAGATAATATCTCTTTTTATTTGTATTTTCTTCTTCTTATTATTCTTCTGTTAAACTTTTCAAAGTTCTAATTTATATTCTCTTTAAAAGTTATATTAATATAAATAATAATATTTAATTATTATTCTCTACATATTTTATATTTTGAATATAATGTTTTTAATTACTATTAGTAATTATAAAAATTTTTTTATAATATTTTGATGATTTTAAATTAAATATATAACAAAAATTTTTTATAATAAGAAATTTACTTTAACCTTATTCAAAATATCAATTTGAATATTCTGCTTTTAACTCAATAAATCTATAAAATTCTATAATTTAATTAGTATTCAATATATTTTTCATTTTAACCATAGTTTTTAGACTTATCATAGGTTTTATTACAATAAAATTAGAAGAAGAAAACAATAAAGTTAATTTTATAATATGATTCAATTTACATAATTATATGAAAATCTTTAAATTTGATAAAGAAATGCGTGAATTTGCGGCTAATACTGCTAGATTAACCTATGTTTGACATATACATTTATAATATCAGATACATTTATGTATATTGAAGTCAAATAATACAAATATGTAAAAAATACAATGGCTTAAATAATAATATATACGTTTATATAATCATATAGATGTGCTTTAATATTTTTGTAGTGAAATTATAATAATTATATTATTGTTGATTTATCGTATTAAAATTTGTAATCTTAAAATTAATTTCCAAATTTAAAAATCATATTATAATAAGAATTATTAAGAATGAATCTTTAATATGTTTTACTTTAATTTGAATTATTTGAATTTAAACATGGTTTTAATTGTTATTGCTATTTTTACTTTCATATTAAATATGTATTTAACTTTTTATAATTATAAATTTAAAGAATTAATATAAAATTTAAATAAAACTAGTTAAATAATTAACAATTGCTTGAATTATCAATTTTTTAGTTATAATATATAAGTATATATAAAATTAAAATAATCGTTATTTCAGAAGTTAATAATGGGTATACAAATACAATTATAACTTTTTTTCAAGTTATAATCGGCTATAACTTACAGTACTTTGAATTTCTTTTTAATATTTTTAATTGTTATCTTCCTTACCAAATTATAAAAAATTCTTATTTGTATTTTCAAATATAGGTGAAACACATAATTTTTTACCAAATTTATTGGAATACACCAATAACAAGTATTAATAAAGAATACTAAGGCAGAAATGAAAACTTTTCAAACGTTATCTACTTTTTTATACTCTTCACCAAAGATCTAAAGATTTATGATTAGTAGAATTTATCTTTAAGAAAACGGTTGGTGCACACATATTTCTGGACATTATTATATTCTTTAAATTGCTATTCAATAAATTACTTGATAAATACATTGAAATATTCAATAAATATTTCGTTTTTTAGTTATAAAACCCATAAATATTTATCATGTATATAAACCATATTTATTTTCTCAATGTACTTTTAAATTAAGAAAAATATTAGTATAAATATGCTTATGATTGTATTTTTCTCTTCTGTAAATGTAATATAAAGAATAATATAATTTTTTAATTACTAAAATAATTTTATAGAAACTTTTCAAATTTATTATACAGTTTAAGTTTTTCTATTAATAATATCTTTATATTATAATTATTACCACGAGTAAAAGAATTATTAAAGGTGTTAATGGTAAGAAACTTTTACAGAGTTTTTCAAGTTATGAAGATTTTGTTATCGTCTTTGTTTTCTTGTCTGTAGCGCTATCCTGTTTTATTTGTATTATATGATTTTTTTAGATTCCAGTGATTTGATATTTAATTTGAATGATATATTCACCGTGTAAAAAGTAGAATATCCAAATTAATAACTATACTGCATCTGGCACCAAACAGAAAAATACAAAGCATGAATGACTTTTAATATATATAGTAATAGTAGTTATTGTAATATACTAAAATTAATATAATATCAGAGGTATTAACGTGGTGAATAGTATTTATACTTTTTTCAAATTAAAGTAAATCTAATAAAAAAATTATTTTTACAACATTAAAATTCTTATAAAGTATAAAGTTAAATCGATATATATTTAATATAGAGCATTAATATAAATAAAAACATTAATAAAATTAAATTATCAAGAAAAATAAATATCTTTTAATAATTTTAAGAAGCATGAATTGTTAACTACTATAATAGGAATTTCGAGTCAAAGTTCATCTATTTACATTTTCTTTAATTTATATACTATCTTTTCGTATGAAAATTACTATATCATATAAATTATAAATATAGAATAAAATTTAGGTGGCTATATTTCATGTTTATAAACTTATGACTACATAAGTTAAAAAATTTTTATTTTTACGATTGATTAATATAATGAAGTTTAATGTAATTTTTTCATTCGTACATTTTAATAATATATTATAAACATAGGTTATTAATTAAAATAAAAATTTGTTGTATTATCAAGCTTTAATTTACCTGCATTCAAATTAGTTAATACACAGGATATTCGATGATTAATGAATAAGCAGTAGTAAGATACTGATATTTTAAGAAATCTAAATAGTGTAAGCGACGTGTAGTAGGTTCATCGTTGTAAGTTAAGCCATAAAATCACATAGAACGTAAAATCAGCATTTGTCGAAGCCCATAAGTTAGTCGCGAATAATACATTAAGAATGCAGTGTACATGCAGTTATTGATGTTCGGAATACTTAAATAACTAAATATACTCTCGAACATTAATAGAAGAAATTCGATCGTAAGCGAAAACGCCATTCTCCATCAATTTGTCTCAATTCGCGTACGCAGGAATGTAATTGTAATAAATAATCTATTTTATTATTGAATAGGATTGGCCTTTTTATATATCTTATATCAGCATTCTTTAACTCTTATGTATTATAGAATCTTTTATATGTTAATATAATATAATATACTAATATTCTTGTGACACCAAAGTAAGCAAAAGTAACTGATTAGCGTCTATCTAATTTCGATTCCTGTATAGCAAACTTTGAACTATATATGGGTGAGTCACAAATCTTGTCCACAACTATTACTATATAGTCTACACGAGACATTAGGCACTCATATTGAAAATTATCATATAACACGCTCACTGTGTAGTTAAAATAGTTTCTCTATTTTCATAATTATTATAATTATTATTTTTTATTCCGAGATATCGGATATTATTTAGTATGAAATCTAAATAGTACCATTTAATTGATTATAATATTATTCGCAAAAACCAACAATGATCGTTTGTTACAATGATCAACGAATGAAAACCTTCCACTTAGTTACAGAATATGCGCAAAAGTTGATGAAAGTCTTGAAGCTGCAAGATAAAAAAAATTTAAGACAGAGAGCCTGAGAAAAAGAAAGAGAGAGAGAGAGCGAGAAAATATGTGTAAAAAACATAGAAATGATTCATTTCTATCCTCAATGACGTCATATGATCGTTGACGAATTGCATTCGCTTTGTATTCAGTTGCTTTTTGTTCAGGGATGATCAGCAGTAGTCTAACTCCTCATAACAAATCGTCCTTCCTATTGATCAATCAAATTATTAAGGGTCAAATAGCTGATCTAGTCAACAGATTTGCTGTCAATCACTATCCATAAGATTACCTTCAAGTTTGAAAAGTACATATTAATTACTTTTTAATTAACAAATTAGTTTCTTTCATAATTTGTAAAAATAATTGATGTATACTAGTAACTACAGAAAAATAAATGTATTAAAATAAAATTATTTTCAATAGAATATTATACTATTTCTATTTTGGTTTACTTTTTAATATTTTTTTTCTGTTTTATTCAGAGTGTTAACTAATTAATAACCTTTTTTCAATAATTCTAAAAAAAATAAAATTAAAAAAGGATAAAATATTTAAATATTTAGATTGAAACATCACAAAAGATTTTAAATCCTACTTAACAAGCTTTTCGTTTAGAATATTATTAATTTGAAGTTTTGTACATTAAATTTTATTTCAACATGTCTAGCATTATTAAAATTTTTTACACATAATAATAATACGTAATATTAGAATCTAGAGCTAATATATAATTTTAAATATAGTATAAAAACGTATTGACGCTCGAAAACAATAAAGTACAATAATCAGAAATAAAAGTCAAAGAAAGACAGAAAGAAAATAATTACTTACTCTTTATGAAAATTTCTTTGTAGCTATAATTAGTTTTTACAATTAATAAAATTATTTGAGTGATTTTTAAGAAATAATTCGAAAAGTATTATTACTTTATAAATTTAAATATTAAAAAATTCATATAATTGATATTTTAACAAATTAATTTTTATATAAATTGCTTTTAGGCATTCAAATCCAATAAAAAAATTTTAATATAAAAATACATATAAGTTAAGTAATAAAAAATGTATACTCGACTATACATCAGTATGTTTTTTTTTCATTTTATATTACTCATAAGATTCAAAATATTTTAAATGTATATATACTTTGAATAAAAAAATAAATACAAATAAAGTAGATGTATCATAATTTTTATTACTTGTTAATACAGAAATTAAAATATAAGTTGTTTTTACAATGACCTTTTGCTTATTTTATTATAATAAAAAGTCTTACTATTAAAAATGGAATATCTAATTTACTACTATAAAAATTTGCTACTTAATAATCATGTGTGAAAAAATGAAAATATTCATAGTTAACCATGATTTCCGACAGGATTATAGATGTGTTACGTATACTTAAATTTCTTAAATCTATTTCTATCTTTATTGAAAACTTTTAAACTAGGAAATGAAATAAAAATACAAGTTTAAAAAAAACGGTTTTATAGTTTTTCTTATATTTAAAATATATAATAATCATCGTAATAATCGTTTTATATTATAATTTCTCTATTGTACCTTTATAATTTATTTTCTATGATTAATTTTTATCAAGAATAGTAACTAACCAATAAACGTTAAAAATTATTAGATATAAACAAAAAGTTATATAAATAATGCAATATTAAAATAATTATACTAATGAAAAAAAAAAAGATTTCTAATTATTCATAATATTTGTCAGTTATCGATACAGTCGTGTATCGTTAATTTTATTTAGTTTGTATTATGAAATAATAAATAAAATTTTATTATATTGATTTGAAAGCTTAGGCAGTAAAATTAATCTGTAAAATATAACATTAAAAGTAACTCTTATACATTTTTAGACGTATATCAAATAAAACAAAAAAAATCTTAAATAAATTAGTATTATTACTTAATTTGAATTAAAATATTTAATCAATATCATTTGATAAATTAATCACGTAATTTTTTATACTTTATAAATAAAAAAATATAATTTTTTAAAGAAATAAAGTTTTAAAAATATCTATCGAATAAAATTTATAATTGTACGAGTAGAAAATTTCAGTTCAATTAATAAAAATGTGTGCATTAGTTAAATATATTATAATTTTTTTGAATATATATATATTATAGATTTTACCATTAAAAATAGAAAAAAAAAATATTTTATGCAAAAAAAATTTTATAACATGTTTATATAACATTTTTTTTATTTTCAAATAAAATAAAAATATAAGCACTGTGATAATTTTTATTTAATAATTCTTTTTTTCTTTAAAAATATTTCTAAAAACTTAAAAATTATCATATTAAAAAATTTTAAGTAAAATTAGTTTTTCTGCAAAGCTTATTACTTAAAAATTTAAATATCTGTCCTTATCTTTTAAAAAATTTATTTATCACAAAAAACAAATTAAAAAATTAATATATTATTAAATATATATTAAATAATATAAAATATTTTATATTTATTACTCTAGTTCAAATTTATCAATAATTTATTATAAATTATATATATATTTAGTCTTATTATAATATTATTATATATTTGTAATAAATAAATATAAAGTCTTTAGAGAAACAAAATTGAATTATTATTTGATTTACACTTGGAGTTTGCAATTCGACGCTAGATTTATATATAAATAGTAGTCAATATATGTAAAGTTTTGTATAATATCAATCCAATATTATATAAAACATGTTTATTATTCATAATATTTTTTATAATATTATCTTCTCTAGCATATACAAGTTAAAAATACTAAAGTTTAATATTATTTGCATAAGCTATTTTAGTAAGTCATTTCAGTTTGGAATCTTTATTATAAACTTTTTGTAGTAATTGGTATAGACAATTAAGGTACAGAAAATTTTCAAAAGTAATAAAATAAAATTTTTTTAAAATATTATTGTAATATAATAATTTATAATATAGCACTATAATATAATAAGTTAATTTATTCTTTTAAAATGAAAAAATTGTAATAATATTTTTTTTTTGCACAATATAAACTCAATCATGCAATTGAAAATTTTTGTAATAACAAATATTTTAAATTAATTTTAGCGTAAAAAAATTAGTATGATATATTTAAGTAAAGTAAGAATTTTTTTAAATAAACTAAAATTTTCTTTTTATATAAGTTATATTATATAATTTTTAAAGATTTATATTTTCTTAATCATAAATCATAAAAAATTAGAACTTCAATATAGTAAAAACTAGTCTTTCTTTCTTTTTTTCGATTTACATGTACAAAATAGAAGAAATAGACATTTTTTATATAAAATTTTGAAGTTTCATATTACTGGCCAAATTTCCAAGCCTATAATAAAATTAAATTTATTATGCCATAATACAACTCAATTAAATCAACGATTTACGTCTGAATCAGTAATTGATTAATATTAATAATATTTCATTTTTTTCTGTATGTTATAATTATTTTGTTGCACACTGTTATAATTAATTATAAAGTAGATTTCATTCAATATAACAAATTTATATTCTTTTTATTTATTTGGAAAATTACTTAAACAGTTTTTCAACTCTTATATTTAATTATAATGAATAATAAATCATGATATTTATTATTTCAAAAATACAATTCCTAAAATTGATAATGATCTAAAAAAATTAATTATGAATTTGTTTCAATACTAGATAAAAATATAAACATTATTCTTCAATTTGTTGCAGAAACATTATAAAATTTGCATAGATTTAAATATAATATAAATCAAAAAAATATTTATACTTGACCTATAGAGTTATTCATGAATATAAACATTTCTTTTATAATTTGCAACCAAATTTTTTCTATGTATAAAAGTTTTATAATTTAAAAAGTCTACATAAGTTTATGAAATATAATTATTTCATTATCTTTGGACTAATTTTTGATATAATTAGTATTTCATTTATTTTGCATATATTAATATTGGAAAGGTAACAAGTATATTTTATATGTAATTAGGATTTTTTTTAATTTTAAGTTAATTGTATATACTGTTAAAAAAATAATAATTCTTTTCTTACTAAAATATTAATTGTTTTAAACTTAATTGAAACATTAATTAACATATAAATGCATAAAAATTCTTTCCATTACTCGATTAATATTTTTTTATAAATAAATTTATGCTGAAAGATGATTTCTATAATTCATTTTTATATAATGCGCTGCTATGTCTTTTTTCAAGTAGTAATGTATACCTAAGAAAAATTCATTGCAAATATATTACAACTACAGAGGGGATAACGAAAAAGTAAGAAGAGAGAAGGGAGCGGAACGTTAGTTCTCATGGAAAGCACCGGTGTTAATTCGTTGCTGACCTAATCGTGTGATGAGCATTGATCTCCTTTCGTCACTTATGCCAAATTTCTTAGAAGCGATGAGATCGATCAAGATTACATTTACATAGCCTTCCCTGCCTGACTAAACTTGGAAAATTATCAACAAGAAACCTAAACCAGAAGGTGCCCTTTTCAACGTTCGAAATAAAATTTCGACAATTGGAGAGATTCAATCAAAAGAGAACTCATTTATGTGTGTCGTTGAACGATAACTTAATAATATAATAGTTGTTAATTTTTTTCAATTACTTCTGAATTATATTTTAATTCCTTTAATTTATTGTCGCTATCGTTTTTTTCTCACCAAAATTTATGTACAAATCTACGAATTATCATGTATTTTAGAAGATTGCCAAACTGATAATACAATAGATATCTTATATAAATCAATAAATGAAAAAATATAATATTCTCTATAACGCATGTACTATATATTTATTGCTCTAAGTTTTTTTATATATCATAAACTTTCACATTTAATATTAAAATGTGCATTTTTATACTTAAAAGAGTTTAATAATTCTTTAAAACACCATTTAGAACATCATTTAAAATTTAAACTAATAAATATATTATAAATATATTATTATTTTGGAAAGAAAAGTACTATGTTTAATTTTAAAAATTGATGTTATTTTACAAATTATATCCTTAATAAATTATTTAAATAGAAAAATATCTATATTAAATATTATTTTATACGCTTAAATAAATATGATAATATTATCAAAATGACTAGAAATTCCAATTTAATAAAATATGTAAAACGTAATTTAATTTTGTTTCAATAAAAGTATAATTACTAGATAATTTTATAAATGTGTAAGAAATTGTTACACTATTAAATCATTGTATTAGTCAGAAGTATAAAATACAATATAATTTCATTATATATATTAAATTAATATTAATTTTTAATATTACATAACAAATATAATATTGAACAAATACAAATTATTAAAAATAATTTTAATAATTGAAATATGTAAAATTATTAATTCAAATATTTAAAATGAAATTTTTAAATATATAAAATTTATAAATTATAATTAGATTTTATTATAGAACTTTAAAATTGAAATATCAATTGTTTATTCTATAAAAACTTGTACGATACATGTAAATTAAAATATATAAATCATAATTTAAGATAGAATATCTTTCTAATATATATTTATAAGGTCTTGTCCATTTATAAAATTTAAAACTGCATAAGAATAATTTTTTTTATATCATATATTTTTATATTGCTTATAACGTAATAGATCATTAAGAAAAATACAAAATATATAAAAAATTTTAAATATTTCTTTTAAATCAGTTTTAAATAATTATAATGGAAATAATAAATACATGTACTGTATAATCAATTTTATATATACAACGGTTCAAAAATAATTGTACTTTATTATTTGGAAAACGATTTTATTCTATATTCGTTATAATATCAATATTTTTAAAACTAAAATTTTTTAGGCTTAAATCTGTAGCTTTTATGTTTCTACTTTCAAGAAAAGCATCGAAGTTGTCGATTTTGTAATAAGAATAAATTATAACGAATATTTTTTGTAGATATATTCATTTTACTTTAACGTTGCAACTTAAAATAAGAATTTAATATATTTAACACATAACTGATAGTAATTTAAAAAAAAAGACAAAAATTCTATACGAAGAAAGAATATTCGGAAAATAAATGGAAATTATCTAATCCCCAATCCCGCATTCTGATACTTACGTATCGGATACTTGGAATGGAAAAGCTCGAGAGTGAATGAGTTGGAGGGCAACGAGTTTAATTATACCGAAATTCGACGAAGAATCGACGAAGAATTGAATAAGATTCGACAAAGATTCAACGAAGATTCGCTGAAAATTTGACGAATATTTGATAAACTGAAGAACGGGAAAATTAATAATCGGTAAGAAAGGTTCGGATGTTCTCGGACTTCAGACAATTGCCAAAAGATGTCGCCAATTTGATATTCCGTGATGAACTCGAGCCAGAATAGATCGCGCGAATTTCGACGCTTTCTTTGCCGAAAAAAGCCCTGGGAATTCGGTTTCAAAAACTCGCGGAAACGTAAGGCTCACGCGCGCTTCCGTTCGTAGATGGCGTTGCACAAAAACGGAAGACGCCGGCACTAGTGGCGCGCGCATCCACATGTGCTCGCACGCGGCGAAACCCGTTTATTGAAAATGAGACGAGTCGAGTTCGCGTGCGATGTACAGTCCCGTTGCAATCAGCCGACACTGGGTGATCGTACTTCGAAGCCGGGGTGCATACCGATCAGGTAAGCTTAACAAAAATCTCTCGTGTTTTCTTATTTCCGATTGCGGATTGCCTACACTAGCATAACCTCGTTTTCGCTCCTCTCTTTACGACGAATCCGCGATTTTCTTTCCCTTGGCTTTCCTCTACCTTTCTCGAACGCACCTTCTATTTGAACCTTCTCCTTATCTCACGTATATTTTCTCTGTATTTTCTATTTTTTCGACCTTAATTTTTATTTACCTTTCCTAAGATCTCTTTCAACCTAATTCAGTTTTCCTTCTTTGTTGCAAGAAGCTGTATCTGTTCTTTACCGGAAATTGCTTTGAAAACGATTCTTTTCGGAATAAATTGCTTGCTTTCCAAACATTCATCCATCTTTATTTAAATTATATAATTTATTTTTATCAGCCTTTATGTGCTTTTATAACATTGCTAGCTGTTAAAAGCCACGTGCTGCGATTTTTGAGTATGGAAAATTTTGCCTTCTTGCCATGTCGTCGAATGCACCAAAAACACTTATTTAGAACATTACTCTATTTAAAAAAAAGATCATTTATAATTATGAAGGCAGAGGAATTTTATCGAAAGATTTATTTAAATTTTGATTAATCAGTATATAGATTAAAATTTAAAATTTAAAATTATAGTGATTTGAAATGAAATTATTAATAAAAAATTATATAAATCGTTATATTTTTGAGTTAATGAAATTATATAAAAATGCTTAACCCTATGTGACTACGTATTTTATATTAAATACAAGTTTATAGTTAATCTTGATTTTCGGCTGTAAAATATGCACAAATTGAAGACGGTTCTTTGAAATTCTTAGTTAAAAATAATTTATGGATAAAGCCATAAATTTACAATTTACTTGTAAATAGATAAATATGTAGATCCTTTTATATTTGTTTTAACATCTTAAGGTTAATCAATAAATTTATATATAAGTTCACTGAATATTTAAATTACGAATCATTCTTTATTGTGTATATCTCAAATAACAATTAATTAAATTATTAGAAGTTGAAGCTATGTTCATTCTTTACAGTTTATTTTTGATGAACCAATAATAAATGTTAGCGAAAAAAGGAGGTTACTTCTGTTTTGTTTTTTTATTTTCTATACATTACTGTAGTCAACAATATCTGTTTATCAATATGTTTATACTAAAAATTAATTTATTGATATTATGCAATTGATAATTAATACGATTGAACTTTTAATTTTCGAAAACAGTTTTTATGTACTTTTTAATCGTGAAAATTTAAGAGAAAGCGTGGATGATTTTTCTTTTTTCAAATATTATTTTTAAATTGGTAAAAAAACAAAATTTGAAATGTATTAAATAATAATATTAATTTAAATTAAAAGGTAAAAGCTTTGTAAATTCTTTTTTTAACAACTAATTTTTTATACATACTGCTAAACATTTATATAAGAATATAAAATAGAAATTTATCTAGTTAACAGTCTTATATAATTTTCCATTTATGGTAAATTAAAATTATTTTAAAAAACAACCTAGTTATAAAATTATATATTTAGGTGCATTATAAAGTACTTAATGAACTATAGCATTACAAAACAAGAACATAATAATAATAGTTAAAAATAAGTTGAAAAATAAATATTTAAATGCATTATAATTATTCAAGCCAAGTATAAAAATGTAAGTGGTATTTATATAGAGGGAAAATGAATGCTATATTATTATAACAATAATAATGATGATAATGTATTTTGCAAAAATAATAAAAATTCAAGAGCAGTGAAATTGTTCAAAGTGATTGTCCTACTTAGTCTCTATCGCTCATTAATAACAGAAGATTTTAGTATAATCTGGTATAATGTATTAGGCGAGGCAACCGTTACACTTGTAAATGGCTAAGACAGCAGTGAGAGTTCGACAGGGTCACCGGGTCGACGTTGTCCTCACGGAGCTATGACGTAAACGGATGCGGTGACCCCGAACGACGGCGATCAGCAAATCGTACTATTTTTTCGGCTGATTTGAATTTTTGCATAAAAATTATGATTGGCGAGACGGCTCTGCTCATTGAATGACATTACCAAACGATCGATTATTTTACATGGATGGAAACTGTTTCATGTATAAGATGACGTTCAATGTGAGAGAATGAAAAAATTAAAGATGTAGCTTTTGTTACCATAATCTGAAGAATACAGTACTGTTACGTAATCCTTTTTATTTTATTATTAAATCAGTGGATTTTGTTTGATCATTGTATTGAAAAGTTAACGATTATAAATGTGTAACAGAACATTCATTACGTAATTGGCGGTGTAAATGTATTTGAAAGAAATATATTGACTGCTCATTAATTATACAAATGCTTAATCGATGATTCATTAGTATTCATTGAATATGTGATAATATTAACTTATAATCATATTTATAATTATATTCGTTGGTTTAATTATTTTTATGTAATTATTATAAAAATTATATTTAAGCCTTATAAAAGTAAAAATCATTCTTATTGTTAAAAATGTATTTAAACTAAACTTAAAAATATTAATAATTTAGATCTGAAATATAAATTGTATTGCCGATATATTCTTATAAAGAAAAAAATGAAATATTTGTGATCAAACGTTGATACTATAAAATTTGTATGTAATATTGTATTAATATTTCCTTTGAGATGCTATATTTCAATATATATATTATTGTATAATAATATCTACTATAGTAATTTTTCAATAATCATCAATAAATAATACAAAAAAGTTTTTGATATATTTAATACCATGTGATAAACAAAAGTTTCAAGTTATTTATAATATACTATAATTTTATGCTTATAAAATTGCAATTCAAATACAAACTATTATCAAAAGAAACGTTTGTTGAATAAATGTTCGTGTAATTGCGTAATTATAAATATGTATAATATATGATAGTACTAAGGTATCAACAGCCAAATACATACAATAAAGAACGATTCAAGTTTTCCTCTGGGCAAAATTCGTGTTATCGAATCACTATATCATGGTAAAAGTATTCGTATGCTAGTATGTATAATTACGAGTCTCTTCATTTGCTACCAGTTTCGCTCTCACACCTTGCATCCTTTTCAATTTTCGAATAATTAATAAAATCTATGACTGTTCATTTATATTAACACTGTTGTATAAAAATTTTTAACTTCTTTATATACCTTTTAACATATATAACAATTTGCAAAATATTCTTAGATATTAACATTCGTTCAATGATTATACCTGAATTCTTTTAATGATAATAAGCTATATTTTCAATTTTCTTCTCACAAAAATTACAAAAGATTTTATTTAATAAATAGATTGTCTTATTATTCGTAATATTTGTAAAAAATTATAATTCAGAATTTAAGACATTAATTAAGAATACATAAATTCAAATATATTAATTTTTGCTTACATATGTATCAAATATCCTAAATTATATTGTTTTTTTGACTGAAATCAAACTTACAGAACACCGGTCAGGCAATTTTACGATTATATTTAATTTTTTATTAAGAAAAATTTTAATTTTACATTATGCGAAGAGATAAATCATTCTAAGAATTAAATAACCAATGGTTTAATCAGTTTTTTATTATTTCTCAGTGCATCATATATCAAAAGGAATCAAGGAAAAATATCTAATATTCCTATTTTGTTTTCAAACTCTAAATTCCTCAAATAAACCTTATATCGATTTTTTCATCTGGTGAACACAGGACGGGTTGCTGCTGGTAAAGAAAAGTAATTACAAAGGACACAAGCGACTGTCTTCGTGCGAGATTATGGGTTATCGCGTTGGGCAGAGGATCCGGGGGTTATCGCCGCGGATGTCCTTCACCCAATTTTCCACGACAGCTTTTTTACTTATTTTTTTATTTTTTATTTTTTCACTATTTTTGTATATTAAATATATATAATTAAATGGTATATAATTTTAACTTTAATACTATCTAAATTAAAGATTAAACAGAACAGAAAAAATCTTCAATGTCATATTTTTGTGTTTCAAATTAATATTCTAACGCTTTCTAATTCAAGTATTCGCATTTTTTATTCAGAATATTTGCATACTGAATAAATAAATTATAATAAATTTATTATCAAATAAAATACAATCTGCAAATTGAAGAATAAGTTATATAAATTTGAATTAACATTTAATGTGTTTTTGATTAATAAAGGCGTGTTTTAAATTTTTTAAAAAATTGGAAAATTTAGTATAATTTACTTTTGATCGGAAAGAGTAAAATATTTGACAAAAATTTATTCAAGTAAAATTTCTTTTAACTACAAGCACATTCATTTTAATTTAATACAGTAAAAGAACATTGAATAAAATATAGAACTTATTAACTTTATTTTAATCTTACTTAAATTTCGAGTAAAATTTACACGCTTAATTTTAGTAAATATTATTAACAAATTTTTTTTCATTTTCCATATTAATATTAGTTTTTTTTATCGAGAAACAAAGTACAGAATTTTTTCTTTCGCGTGAAGTTTTAGTTACATAAAACTAAAATTATTTTACTCTATGAAACATACCTTAATATAAGAGTGCATCAGGCCCCTCTGATATAGGCTAGTCTAGATTTCTACAACTTGGTCGTCAGAATCTCTTTAAATAGTTATAAAATTATTATGTTGCAAAGATAGGTAGATATATTTGGTTGTATTCGTGAAGCTTTTGAAATACCTCTTGATCAGGAGAGATTTGATAACTTTACATTTTCTTCAGAGTATAGGCGCTTTTTTATCGAATAATAATTAAGAAATGTTATAATAGTTTTAATCATAATTCAGTATTCTATGCAATTATAAAATATTTTAGCTTGTACCAAGAATAATTTAAAATAGAAATATATACAATTGAAAATTCTTTTCATAGTTAAAATTGGAAAAAATAATAAATAAGAATTTTAATAGTTGGAAAAATAATTGATGTTATGAAATATAAAATTTCTATCTGCATATTCTTAGTTGTAATTGCAAGATTTGAAATTATTTACCGTTTATAGTTTAGTAGTATATCATTTCTCAGGCTTATAAATAAATTATCGTTATAACTGTTAATGATTACCTAAAGATAGATTATAGTGAATTTTTATAAATATCATTTATTGATTGTGTATGAAAATATTATTGATACTTTAATGATTATTCAGTAGATTTAAAATTTGTTTTTAAAAAAAGGAAAAAAATCTTTTTTATTATAATTAAACTACAGTTACCGATAGTAAAAATAATGTCAATATAATAGTAAAATATGATTTTTAAACATTCAAAATTCAAATAATTTGTTTTTAAGGTTAGAATATGTGTAGGTACTCAAAAATTGATTTTTATCAGATTAGTCTCAACTGATCAATATCGAATCACTATTCCTTTTTTCCGCAGTTTATTTTACTTTTATAGTATTCTTATCATTATATACATTAAAATCATAATTCCAATCGCATGACGTAACTATAACGGTATGATGTCAAACATGAATGTATGCTATGTATTTTACTTTTATTAAAATATATTAAGAATATTACTTTTTTTAGTGGTTCATATAAAGATGTTCTTTTCATAATATATTATATTACTTTACTTTTATATTTAATTAAATAAAATAATAATTTATAAATATGTAGTTATCTTTTAAGTACATATAATTTTAAGAATGTTATTTATATTTGTATATATATTAATTAATTAAATAAAAGCTTAAAATTGATATTTAATTTCAATAATACTAAGTTACTAAGTTCGACAAATACAATATAATTATTAAATATAATATTTACTTAAAAACAAAAAAATTATCGTACATATAAATAACTTTGTTAAAAATATAATTTAATACATGAAATACAACATTATTGCTTGAAGTAATTTTTAATTTAAATTTCAGTTCTTTATAGTATAACATTTTCAGTAATTCGATATAATTCGTACATTAAAAATTAAAACTTGTATTTCAAAAATATTTTTACAAAATATGATTTTTCTTTGAATAGTTCTAAAATAATTTAATTATTTTTATTTTGAATCACATTTTCTAAGACAATTAATTGATACAAAAAACAAAGATAATATTTGTAAATTACTATCTCACTACTACACTGTCTTTCTCTCAATCTACTTAATCGTAATATATAATACCCTGATTTTTCAGGGTATTAATTTCTTGTATTAATTTCCATTAATTTGAACTTCATAATGCTTTGCTTATGTACAATACTCGAACATTAGATTTCCCGCAGATGTTGAGCAAACAATCATCAAGAGTTTATTCTTATTTTGAAGACAAATTTTTGTAGAAATTGAATTATTAGTTTTATTTTTTTTTCTAAATTAGAATAGAATGTCCATAACTAATGTCGTGCTTCTTTTGTTTTAAGAAATTGGCTTTTATAACTTTGTCTTTTTTCTTGAATTTAATTTTATAATTTAAATATGTTAATAAATTTTATAATATTAATGTACACAAATATTAATGTAAACAATTTAATAATAACGATAGATTATCAAAAAATTGCACTCATTCTTAAACGAAAATAAATTAAAAATAAAATTTCCGAAGTAATAGCAGATATATAATATTAAAGATAATTTAAATGCTGTTTATAAATATTTTATCTTGTGGTGTTCAAAAGTTTAGAATTTTCCATTTTTTAATTAAAATTTTCGGCAAATTTTCATGTTATTTTTTTAATATTACAATTTTTTAACCAAAATAATATAATTCAAAATTGATAAAAATTTTAAGTATATTAATAAATATTAAAAATTTACCTTATATCCATTTATGATTAAAATAAATTTTATAATATATATCTCTACAATGGTTTTCATATAAATTTAGACTGAATAAAAAAAATTAAAATATAAATGAAGAAACGCAATTCAGAAAAAGGCATAAATAAAGGGTCGTGGAGGTCATCGCGCTATTCTCGCCTTCCTTCTTTCGATAAGATTAGGATATAACGCATTTGGACAAATATGTGGCAGGTTTGATTACGTAAAAAATATGAGACACGTTGATTAATATAACTGGTATTAAAAGTGGTCGTAACTGAGTTAATTTTATTTTATTGTGTTTTTTATTCGTTACTAAAATTTAAGAAACCGTTAAAAACTAAATTTTTTGATATTGAAAACTTTAATTACTTTCAAATATAATAATTTTAAATATATTGATTAAAGCGTATTATATAATTATTAAGCTTCTAATTAAATTAATATTGTATTTAAAATTAAATGATAAATAAATTTTTAAAAAACTTGTTATTTCAAGTATAAAAATATATCTCATAAAATTATTACAAAAGGATAACAAAATGATAATTGAAAACTAAATTTTAACACAATCGTGTTATTTTTTCAGGTATGATAAATTAGCTACTTGTATAAAAATATTTAAAATATTCAGTATAAAATAAATATGTAAAACAATAACGAATAATTTTCAATATTATATAAGAATTTTTATGAAGTTGTCATTTTATTAAATGATTATTAACCAATATAGTATTTAATAAAAATTTTGCTTGTTAATATTATCATGTTTCTAATACTAAAGTGTAACTGAAACAAAAATTTATCTTGATAATTTAATTAATATTTTAGGTTACATAAATGTCGTGACAAAAATATTCAGTAATCCACAAATAATATATATAATTGTTAAAATAATTATTTAATCAATCATAATTAATAATAATTCTTGTTTCTAAAAAAGAAAACATTATTTTTAATTATTGCAGCAATTACATAATTATAATACATTAATATTTGTCGTTTTGATTTAATTTTTCGAAAAAATAAATTTGCTAATTATATATATATATTCTTATTTTCTAAATTAATAAAAATATTTACTTATATATATAATGTTAATCGTTCAGAAGTTATCAAAAATCTATTTTATTTGTCAACTACATTTATGAAAATTCATATATTGTATAAAATAGATTGAGTTAAATATAGATGTTATAAAGTAAATCTGATCTATCCGTAGATAATGAATATTTACTTTATACCATACTTAAATCAAATTTGTAACAGGTTCACTTATACAAGTATATTGTTATTTTATTTAAAAAATATCTATATTATCTATAAGTCGACGTTTAATCAAAGTATATTATACATAAAAGAAAAATAATGTATATATTATTTATTTGTTTTAAAATGTAAAGGATGTTTAATGCTTTACACTAAAATATAATACGTGAACAAATTTTATATGATATAACTAATATTTCATTTACCTTATTTTTTCTTAAGAAACACGAGGGTTGTACATGTTACTTTATTTATGATTATAATATTATAATATTATAATATTAATTAATCTTAAGGAGTGGCTATTTTTAAACTTTTATTTTCGTCATTGTCTATATTACGATAATCATTAAATATATAAACTAAAGAAATAAAAAAAAGAAATAAGTTCATGTATACCATATGAATAATCAATGTTTGATGAGTTTCATCGGATTTCTTTAATAATATAGATCGCTCTATTCCTAATAAGCAACATCTACATGGTTTTGTAATTATTCTTATTTACATGACATTGATAAATACCGTTTGCTCTATAGATGGATGGTAAATAAAAAAATACTATCACTCTCTTTCACCTATAAATATTTTAATTAAATGTATGCACATGGTAATAATATACTTTCCATTATTGATGTTGCTATCATGACACTGATTCATTATAATATATTGTTTTAATCAAACACGGTTATATAATGATATGATATGTTTATGAGATTTAGTATTTTATTACAAATCATTAATAAATTTTAAAAATAGTAACATATTTGAAGAAAATATAAGATATTTATAGATCTTCCCAATATATGAATAATGTCAATAGAATGTATTGATTTTAATAAATTCTTAAGCATGTTAATAAAATAGTTTTTCATTTTGAAAACATAATGCACGGGTTATTTTTGCTGATTTAACCAAAACTATTATTATTGTTTTCATGATTAATAATTATAAAAATGTTTAATATGATAATTATTAATAATTAATTATTATTATATTAGTATTTAACAATGCACTGATAAAAATATTGTTAGAATTTTATAAGTTTGATAAAAAGTACTAATTAGATTATAAATTTTTATATAATCGAATTCATGCTTTATAAATATTCCAGATAATAATATTCTTACATTTATTTGCGTGAAAATAATATTGAAACAAATAAGCAATGGAAATAGTTTGAGAAAAAAGGGATGACTAAAAGTCTGGAAAGAAAGGGAAAAAAATAAAAAAAATTGACAAGAAGGCACGACCTAATTACTTTTATTCTTTCGCATACAGGTTTATCGAATATACGCCTGCTTCTTAACCCTTCCTTCGCCTTTCTGCATTATATTTTTTACCTTGTAGTTCATTAATCTTTCTTCTCCATCAAACTTTTTGTTTAAGTACTTTAAATTATTTAAATTTTACGTACTACTTTGAGAATGGATATTAATGACCCTTGAATTACATTAATTTTACAAATTTATTCTATCTCAGTTTTTGTTAAAAAGATATTTTTAAGAAAAATAAATTTTTTATTTCAATGAATCGCATTAATAAAAAGCCATCATCAAGTTTTAATTAATAAAAAAAATATAGTATTTCTCAACTTCACTTCGATCGCTATATTCTTCTTTCGTACTTTTCGCTTTAAATCGAGTATTCGCTGAGCTTAAAATTCAAAGTTTAATTTTAACTATCTATGATCGAGCGCTTTCATTATCAGACATATTTACCATCTTAATTCTTTCTAGACTGCGTTTTGTCTTTTTTTGGTAATCGTCAAAACGAATAGCTCGTGCATCAAGATCAAATGCAGTCTTGATATCTTTTTCGAGGTTACTATGCTGGTCTATCCCACTTTATTCTCCTTTCATTACGCATCCTTTTACGTGGGCTTATCGTATAAGCATTGCAAACAAAAGAAAAATTTTTGTGTATCACTTCGTCCATCACTTACACGTTTGCTAGCACTCATGCCATCCTCGTCGTTTATTCGACTTTTTGTTTTATTTCTATATTTCATTATCACTCTTATCTTCCATTCTCATTCGACGTTTCGTTGTCTCTTGTTTTCCTCCTCGAGCCACCTTCTTTGCTTCCGATTATTCCCTCCCACCAGAGAAGGTCGTATCCAACGCGCGCACATAGACTGCGACGTTGGCGCGCCACGAACGCTGTCGTCCTCATAACTGGTGGTGGGAGAAGGAGCGAAAAAGAGAAAATGGGGTGAGTGAGTAATCGTCGTCGAGAGCGGGAACGACGGAGTCTTGCTGTCGATCTTTCCAGTTAGCCGGCAGCCTCTGAAGTAGTACGGTCTTTTCGTTAAAGCTCGCGAACTTTGGCAACTTTCATCGTCGAACAACCACGCACGCACCTTTGCTCGGCTCGCGAGTGAACGCTGACCGAATCTCTTCTTCTACTCCGTGGCTTCTCTTCTCTCTTCGCTTTATTTTTTCTTGGTGGTAATGTTGGGTTCTTTTCTACAAGAAAACTTTTGAAGGAAAGATATCGATCGACCGATCCTTTATTTGTCATCGTTTTGTCGTTCAGTCACATTGTAAGTAATGCTAGATCGTCTGTGTTTCCATAA
The DNA here is from genome assembly GCA_018907195.1 of Dolichoris vasculosae. NCBI lineage: Eukaryota > Metazoa > Arthropoda > Insecta > Hymenoptera > Agaonidae > Dolichoris > Dolichoris vasculosae. Next base: position 1,795,178 of record JACCHY010000002.1, on the reverse strand, counting down.
ACAGTGCACTGGTCGATCGACCTGGTTCTTCGCTACCTTCTCTATTTTTGGCATATCACCAACTAGTGTTGCCAAGTCATCTTACGCGCTCTTCATCACGATAAGATCATGAAATAAAAAGAAGAGAGAACATGAAAAAGACAAGAAAGGAAAAAAGAAGATACTCGTTAAAAACGTCCCACGTTTTCGTATCCTCTTCCGTTCTAGACCTACGTATGCGAACGTGACTTTTCTGTACCACGGAAATCTTATTTCATTTCGTGTTGCCAACCTCAGCACCCGAGGGTGGCTGTACAATAGGTGAAATATAGGAAAAATATAAAAAAGTATCATACAATACATCGAGGTGAGTGAGTATGTATATGCGTATCTTCTTAAGTTGACTCTAGGTCCCATCATATGAGCATCTCACTTCTTCCTCCGCGAGTATGAATTCCATTAGTATCTCTTTCTCTTTTTTGTGTCCGGACGTACTCTTGCCTTTTTCTTTTTCACCATCTCTCTCTACCTCTCCATCTCTTTGTGCTTTGCGCGAGCGCTAGTCACCCGCTCAGTACGGCGGCGGTAGCGGTAGCGATGGTGGTGGCCGCGGTGATATAGCAGCTGCTGTCTCGCTCGCTCTCTTTCGCGCGTACTGCACCAGAAAAGTTTTATAGTCACGCCGGTTAGTGCCACGCTCGTCGTCGTCGCGCCATGCCTTTATTCTTGTGCAATCGCTACTTGGCCAACATCTCGAGATGTAACGTAACAACACAGGTATGAATTTTTGTTATGTTATCGATAAAATTGCATTTGATCATTTAGCTTACGCAAGCAAAGCGGAGAAAATAAGTATTCATATAGGGATTCGCGACCGATATGTTGATATGGGATAGTGATGGTGTTCATCGGTCTCTAAGTTTGTGTATTATTTTATGTATGCAAATCGAGACTTCCTCCCTTCAACAAGTTCAACGGGTTCTCGGTACCTTCTCACAGCTCCTATAAATAGAAGGAACGGGCTTTGCCACATTCTCTCTTTATCTCTTTCTCATTCTTTCGCTCTCTTTCCTTCCCTCCCTCTTTTATGGCGATAGGTTTTCTTCCATCGGTTTTAGGACTCGACCAATCCGACAGATATCGCGACTCGGTTGGAGAATGAAAGAGCGCGTGCGTGTTCAATGTTGGGTTACGTAAAGTATTCACGCACATATGTATGCAACCGACGATTTCAAACCTCGCGGATATTCTCTCAGAATTTGTTTCTTTAGTTTTTTGCTAACTCGCGTCTGGTTTTAGACATTTGGCATGGATGAAATCGTTTGCATGTTTCATAGATATTTGGAACGTTGCTTTGCCTCAACTTAATAATGAACCGATTATTCAAGTGAATGGGAGGCAACGAGTTTTGCAGGTTAGTTTTTATTTAATCTGGCCTCGCGTCAACTTTTACTCAATACGACAATTTTAACAAGGTATATAAATTTTTAGTACTCATTTCTTAAAACTTTTTTGGGAGTTTCAAGTCTGATTCAAATTATTTTACTTGTTCTTTTGAAAAACTTAAATAGCAACAAATCAACTTTTTAAAACTACAATGATTGAGACTATTATTATTGAAGTGAATAAATTTGTATTTACTGAGAATTTCTTTAATAATATGAATATGTGTTCATAAATTTTTCCGTATAACAGTTCATTACTGTAATATATTATTTGGTTCAGTTGAAACATGTTTACATGTAATAACAAATATTCAAAAAAATATCAACCCTTAGATAAATTACTAAACATAAAAAATCTCTTATCCTTTAATAAATTACTAAGGAGTAGTTTACTGTTTCATTTATTTTAATCCATGCAGGTTATTATATAATTAAATTATAGAACACAAATAATAAAAATGCATACCCAACTCTTGTCAATATTCGCTGTAAAATAATTACAAAGTACTTTTTTAACATGTTTGATAAATATTAATTTTCTTCATTATTTATTTCTTGCAATAGTAATTAAAATGAAAAAAACAAAAATCGTCACGGACTGTAATTAATACAAAAAATTGCATTGTATGTCGCTATTTTTATGTAATTCTTTTACACACACATTTTAAATAATTTATAATGGTTAAAATAGTTTAAAGTAACAAGATTAATATGTAATTTTTATTCGATTATTTAATTTAATTCGTGAATTTATGATATCGCTCAATAAAAATCAACCAAATAATCATATCTTCTACATTTCAAAAGTACCAAGTAATTCATTTATTATGCTGAAGAAAGTAATACGATAAAAAAAGGTAGTTACGAGCGAGTTTACAAATCTCGTGAGACTAACGATACCCGCAATAATAATCGTATCAAAGTATCCATCAAAGTAACGAAATAATAAAATGAAAAATCAAATAAAAAATCTTTGAAAAGTTAGCAAGCTCTGTACCTCTTTCTATTGATCGCTGTAAGAAAAGGCCACATCGATTAGTCCTGGTTTCGCTTTTTTCGACTAATTAGTAGACAGCAAGTAGCGCAATTCGCCTCGTGGCGACTGCGTTGCTACGTAACGTAGCGTCATCCGTTCGTATGGGTGTGAGAAGACGAATGCCCCCACCGCTTAAAAGAACAAGACAGAGATAAGGACAGAAGAAAACTGCTTTCATAAGGTCGCTTCGTCGCGCGCCATATTTGGTGGCGAGACGTTGAACGTCTCTGTCTGGCTGCTTCGTCTTGCTTCGTTTCGTTTCATTCGAGCGCCTTCCGAGGCGCGCAGACGCGCAACAGGAAAGATCGCGTGTATACGCCTCTTCCTTCCTATCTTTTCCTCTTTCCCTCACGAGAAACAGAGGAGTAAACGACATGGCCTCCGCGATCATGACCTTCGATGCCTTCGGTTTGCTTTCGAATATCGACAATAATTCGATTTCGATATGGATGTTCGATACGACGTATCCGTGAATCTACGTAAATGTACGAATAGGCCAATTACGTATCTACCATGCTTTTTATCTTTTCCAATATAATTAGCAATTAATTGAATTACTTTAAAAACACTTAAATACAATCCTAATTTTAAGATTTTCCTAGAATTTAATCAATTCATTTTATTCAAAAAAAAAAAGATGATAAATTTTCCGTTATTTTTTCCAGATAACGAGATCTTGAATACTTCACATCTTATTGCTGGCTGCGTAAAACTATTCCCCTTAACTTGTTTTTATTTTTATTAAAAAGTGCAATAAATCCAGGTCTGGCTTACCCATGATAAAGTGATTATGATAAATCGCTAATGCATAAATATGGTAATGTCAATGGATGTTTTTCATTCCATCCGCTACACCGCACTAATTGCGTTAATTTGCACAGTCATCGCGTGCGACATATGAAAAAGAAGCCTCGAGACATGCGCATTTTATTTCGTGCTACTGCTACACGACAATATGTCATGCGAATTTTTGTATTTGTGATCTCATTCTTTTATTATTGATTGGTGACTCGAAAAAATTAAATGCAACCGTGATAATGCCTATCATGAACCTGGTATGAAAATTTGTTAAACATGTAAGTACATCAAGTATTATATCGATTAAAAGTATTTTTCTTTGTTGAGATACGCATGCGGGATCCTATTATCGCCATTGCCTCTTCCTCTTGTGGTCGCCAAGTTTTTATAATAAAAATTCCGTACACAATCATATTTAGTCAGTGGATTTATATTACTCATTAAAATGATATATTCAGACACTGTTTTGAAAATTAGCATAAAAGCGGAATTATTCATTCGATAACCGCCTTTCCACGTGCCTACAACTACGAATGTACTAATCTTAGTCACATAGTTTTTCCACACTGGAAGCTATTTTCTTTTTGCTAGTGACGATCTAGAAAGTCACAAGAAAGAATTTCTTAGAAAATTTCTAGCTTCAAATCAAATGCATATCAAATAGATTTATCGATCTCTTTTGTAAATTGTCGTGAAACACGTGAAACTGTTGTATAGCATTTTCAACCGTATTGAACTAAATTTTTCCTTAAATTAATCATGAAAGTTTTTCATTCTTTGATATATTTATTAAAAGCTCTTAGTAAAATAGATCGATTGTTAGAATAACTTATGCAATTATTTCCAATTTAATCATCGTTTGTATAATGCAACGAAAGTGGTACACAATGATTATGATCCAAGTTTATCGAGTATAAAAGTTGGTTGCTTTTAAAACCACCAAGATAATGATTTATTTCACTTTCGTTTTAAAATCCATATTTTGACATTTAAAGAACATAGACACTATAACAGCACCTGAATCTTAGGCAAGCGATTATCTTTCTGCTAGTCTGATCTATAGCTACTTAGTCGGACCTTTTCTTTTACTTTATGCGATGGGACGATGAAAAATTACTTGTTATCGACAAATCAGAAATTCCATTTAATACTTTCACAGACGTTGGTACAATGATCGAGAAAGATGATCTTATAAAGTTAAATATGGGAACGACAGAATTTTAAATATATTTTTAAATACATAATGAAATATCCACAGTATTTGGAAAGCTGTTACATTAATCGGTTGTAAAGACACCTGCATTAATATTAAATAAAGACTACTGAGTATTATTACGCTTTTTTTTTGTTTTGTATCAATTGGGTTTTCATAAGAAAATCTTATGTACAATGTGTACGCGTAATAAAAATCTAAAATGATTTAAATTTAAAGAATGCGCGTGGAATAATTAATTTTTACAAATACTTACCGCTCTTTGACACCCCCTAATTTTTTAATATATTTACTTGTCACCATTCATCAACTGTTTTTTTTGGAACTCACCAGTGAATTCTATATTTTCTTCATTTTTCGACATTTTTGGCTGTTTAATATCCGTTATAATATTAAAAATAATTAGAACTTACTAAATTCAATCTTAAATAAACTGAATCCAACTTATTCACAGCCCAAGTATAGAGTAAAATTTTTTACGTTATTTATCAATAGATTAACTAAATTTTTAGCTAACTACGATTTACGAAATTTTTTCTTCATATAATGATGAAGCATTAAAATTAGAATAACTTAAATGATTAATGATCACTTTTCATAGGTCGACAGAAAGTTAAACCATAAAATTCCTACATGTAATGAGTTGCATCATTAATTCATATGGGTATTTTTTTTAGTCAACTATGAATATAGTATATAGATCTGAATTCACGTCTTAATTCATCATTTCCTATATCTATTACATTTATTCTATTATTTTCTCATTCTTCTCTTTTCTAATTTCAAATATATATCATTGACGGCATTATGTGTAATTGTGAATTAATAATGACCCTCATCCTCCGCCATGGTCTTTCTAGAAATACAGAAGAACAATACGCCCTCTCCAATTTGGTCCGATGGTTCTATTATGGTTTTTTTCCTCTAATTTTTGCGCCATTACTTTTTTTGCTAGCCACTGCATATTTGACGCGCATATTTAATTCACAAAAGCGTTTTTATGCAAATCCATACAAATGACATAAAAAAACTTAGGATTCTGTGACCACCTATCCCAATACCATAGCATGATGAATCTTTATTGAATTTAAACATTAATACACTGTAAAAGGTACACATATTTCATTTATAAGTGCTTTTTATATAACTCATTAGAAAAATTTATTTAAAATTGTATTTTGCCAAATACATAAAATAATATCATGATCGTAAAAACATAATGGGCTTAGTATTATCTTGTAAATAATAAGCAATATTGTTTTCTTTATGATTTTTTTATAAAAAATTAATTTTTCTTCCATACCATAATAGAATTACGTTTTTTATTTAAATAAATTATACTGTTTTATTTATTGTGAAAGGTAAATAAAACAAACTGTTAAGTTTTAATTATATAATGCTTATTAAAAAATTTATGAATTATATAAGTCAATAAATTTGCTGAAATTAAATATTCATGTAACAAACACAATGTTTACCTTTACAGAATGGAAAAAATAATATCAAGTATCTTAAAATGTAATATAATACTATAGGTTAATTTTAAAACTCAATGTAAATAAATGAATATATATATATATTTTTAAATTAGTGTAAAATGATAAATACTTTTAAATTTACTTGAACACGTCAAAGTATGTTGAGAATATAACAATAATCGATTTAATCATGCAGTTATTTGGAAACCAAGTCTTTACATTGCCTTTTTCACTAAAATTAAGTTTTGGATTCATTCGGAATGAACATCATGCGATGTCTCCTCATTATTTCATAAGCGTAAGCTCAACTTTCGTACTCGTAAAATTATATTACATTTTACTTTTATTGCATTTTCAGGTAATTGCACTTTGTTTCATTATTGGATGGATGGAGTAATATAAAGCAACTAGAAATTACGAGTCAGGCAAAAAACTGCTGTCCATTAGAAATACACACCTATTCAACGTCTGCTTTTGCTACATAAAAGTATCGTTGGAAAATTGGGGAGGGAAAGGGTCAGGCTTTTTAAAAAGTGCATGCATTTTAAAATATATTTTTATTTTGGTCAGTCATATTTGTTATCCCGCGGAAATAGACAGGTCATCATATGATGTCCGATTAAATTCACATGAAGTAATTCCACACATTAGTCTATGAATCACTATGTATTATTTTTGTGTAAGACCCTGCAAAGCTTGTTTTTATTTTCGTTGATCTTAAGTTTGAAAAGTGAATTGTTATTTCGTACGTGAATGTTACTAATGAACTAATAACTCCTGTTTTTAGTTTATACATATTGAAGTTAATATCAATGTAATAATTTTTGTTTTTGTATTAAGTATATTGCCTGCATCAATCTTTTGTTATTTTTTAATCTTTGACTACTTAGAACTAATTTCTAGATAATATATATGATTCCTATTTGCCAGTTCCGTATTTTTTTTATTTTGTACTTCACCAGAATAGTAAAATAAATATGGAAATGCAAAGAAAATTGTAGAAATTAATGAAATCGTTTATGATAATTGAGTCCTTCCTTTCATCTGTTTCATAATTACTTCTTACATATATTTGTGTTTCTAATTTTTTCATTTTTAATTACTATTAACTACTGCCTATCATACTATCTTTTTACGTTTCTCTAAAATACGTTATGGATCATTTAATATATGAAGATATGTATGTAAAACAATAATAACATTTAGTTTATTTGTACTATTAAGATCATTATTTAAAAATACAAAGTATCCTTATAACAAAAATCAAGATATTGCTTTTGATATCGTTAAATTCTTATTGTAATATTAAGAAAATTTTTTTCAAGTTAGATAATCAAATCGATAATCAAACTAACTTGAAAAATATTTTTGTTGAACTACCTTTTTTCTTTTATTATAGTCACATAATCACGAAATATTTCCACGAGATAGCAGCGTCGTTAACTTATCTCATAGCACAATTAAATCTGATTAAACTTTGGAATTTGTTCAAGATTACCTACGAATTTTGAACTCATACTGGTGCGTTCCCACATACACATATGCATTCATTTTTGTTAGATTGCATCGATCATCTCACCACTATTTTTGTAAGTTTATGAAACTAAAAATATTGATACCAAAAAAAGAGAGTGAAATAACGAAACTTAGAATTTTTACAGTGTTTTATCTAGCTAAAGAGTGCAGAAAACAGAAGACGGCTTTTAAATAACAAAATTTTTTGCTTCGTACGGAATGTCTGTTCACATCTTACCGGGCAGGATTAGATTACATTTGAATTTTCTAATACTGTCAGGTAAAGATGTCGTCAGGATTCCGAGACCAACGAGGGAAAAATAATATTACTCTTTTTGTAGAAGATAATTTTTAAAATGTATAGAAAGTTTATCTATTCAATAATGTGTGTGCAGTATTTCCTTAATATAAGAAAAAAAAGAAGAAATTCAGTTTCTATAAATTAATAAATACTTTTCTGGTATTTTTTGATCAATTTAACTTATTTAATTATTAATAAAAAAGAATGTACCTGCTTGTAATGAGAAAATAAAAAATATTGTCTAATAATTTTAATATTTTTTAAGAATAATAAAATTGTAATAAAAAAGTAAGTATTTATTGAGACAAACTAAACATATTTATTTACAAAATAAAATAAGTATAAAAATATCAAAGTATAAACATCTAATTTAAAAATTATTAAATTGATAAATCTACTTACGTTTTCATAATTTCTAATATTTATAGAGGAACTTTATTTACAATATAAAAAAAGAGAACTCCTTTACATTTATAAAAGATGAAAAAATGATTGATTATCTATATATCTCAACAAAATATAAGATTATAATAGAAGTTAACATTTAATTAAAGTAAACAATTTTAATTTTATAAGTTTATTTTTATTTATTTATTAATTTTTTTAAAATAAAATTTAAGAAAATTTCTGTATAAAGTATAGAATAACTTATATTCTAAAATATTCGAATTGTGTATATCAAAATTCAAGTAATAAGTATAAATAATTCATACGAGAATCAAGAAATTTTTTTTCTACTTTGTGATATTCATTTAATTAAAGTTTAAATTCAAATAATTCAATATTTATGAACATATATATTATAAAAATATTTTTAAAAAATATTTTGCAACTAATGCAAATTGAAACCATCAGTACATGAATAAATTTAATTATTTCAATTATTTCGATGTTCAATATACATTTATTAACGATATTTAAAAAATATATTACATAATGAATATAAAGTATAAATGTTTCATAAATCAAATATACGATAAAACTAAAGGAACTTTAGCCAACTGATTAAGATTATTACGATAAGCTGCACGTAATAATATCGTTGATTTTGCGATCAAATTTCACGATGTATACTGGAGTAAAATGTAATAAAGTAATTAAAATCAGTCATAATGTGAGCACTCGATTAATCTAATATTTAATTTGCACGTAATAATTATTATATCTTTCTCTTTGAAAAACATGTTTATTTGCACGGTAATTCAATAAAAACTATGTTGTCCGAAGTATTTTTACAAAACATAAAATTAAACTAATTATTCCTACTAGTTATATTTTCTATAAAAAATTTTAAATATCAATATATTATATCGAATTATATTATATAGTATTATATTTCCTATGTATATCTAAATGAATTATTATATAAAAGTTTAGTCAAATCACAAAATGAGAAATTTCGTGAAAATTTTAATATTTGTTTTTATCAAAAAACTATTTAAGAAAAAAAACAATTCAAATTTTATGCATTTTTTATATATTTTGTGTAATGCTTTTTTAAATTAAACCATTTTTTTATTGTCATCACTAGTCGCCAATATAATGTTATTATGTTTTTCATTATTAATGAAAAGAAATAAAATTATAGTAAGTAATATTCGGTAAATACAACAATTATAGTAGTATCATTATATTTTGATAAAAGAATTTCGAAAAAATGAATTGCAAAGTTATAGGAATCTTTTATTAAAAAATTTAATATTTAAAAAAAACTAAACATACACTTATAAATGAATTAAAATTATACGATTTTCTCAATTAACAAATATTTAATATATTGTAAGTAATTTACATTAAATATTATCATAAAATCTTATTTTTTTAGTACTGAAAAATAAAAAATATTTATAAATTAATGTAATAATAAAAAATTGTTTTTTTTATGAATCAAATAAATAATTTTTCAAATAATATAATTATTAATTACAAATATTATACATATCTTAAAAATATTATTGATATTGACTAAACTTAGAAAATTATCTTTTCTGATATTTATTACAATTTTATAGAATTTAATGCTTATAACATAACATCTGGTCAACAAAGAAAGTTATTTCGTTTTATAATAAAAATATTATATTTATAAAATCAATGTTTTTTTAATTTTACTATTATATGTTTAAGTTGGTGAAATCGTATTATACTAAAAAAATTTTTTAATTTAAAATCAGATATTCTTAAGTGAATAGGTAATTATAATTTTTATTATTTTAATAATTAAAATATTTTAAGTATTTTAAATATACACGATATATTAAAAAAAATTTATATTTATTTTTACAAATAATGGTGTAGATTTTAAATCCGCTCAATCATTTATCCAGAGCTATCTTATAATAGATGTATCGAAGTAAACATTGATAGGAATTAAATGAATGCAGAGCTGTCTTTATTATATTAAGAAAATTTTCATTTTTTATAATTCTTTATTCAACTTTTTTAAATACAGATTATTTTTAAATAAATTTTATTTTATCGATAGAAGTTAACTTTCGCTGTTAACTAACTTCAAATTTTACAACTATAATGGAATTCATTTTTTTGAAAACTCCATATGTATGTATTAGATAAGTGCCATAAAGCTTAAAAAAGTAATTTATAAATAATGTTTTTAGTAATATTGCGGTTAAAAGAAATTTTTACATCTAAATACGTCCCATTTGCAAACAAAAATACGTAGAACTGACTCGGTTTATTCGAGAGGGTTTAGTCATTATAACCATATGCTTTCCACTGAAAATAGACCCAGCGTGACTTGTACTCGTAAATATGCCGAAAACATTTGCTCCATATGCAGAAATGACTGCGGCGCATATAATAGATTATATCCGTGAAGTGAGGTAGCCATTTCTCTAAATAAAACTTCTCAAAAACCATCGCAGAGATCAATAATTTTCAATTTCCCAACTTTCTATATTCTTATATAACTTATAACTCGCGTGCAATTTCAATTACTCAATAATCATTGAAATGCATGACATTCTCGGTACATTTTCTTGCGGCGAGTTTTTAGTGTTTCCGCTCTTTCGGCTTCTCTTCAACAGGAACGCATTTCTGATTTATAAGCATGTTAACTGTATGCCTTCTAAATATAAAGACTCTTCTCAGCACTACTCTCTCTCTCTCTCTCTCTCTCTCGCCCTTTTCTTGCACTTCTTTACTCTCGTCCCTGTTTCGCGATAGTAAGGAATCCTCGAGCGGCCGACAGAACAGTAGAATTCTAAACAGTTGACACGAACATGTTGCGTCAATAGACGCGTCGTTGAAAAACAGGTACCGCATATGCGAGACGCCAAGAGAAAGAACTACCAACTTCTTCCTTTTTCTTCCGTGCATCGACCCTAATGCAATTTCAAACTCTCCCTGTTGTGCACTTAGGACTGACCGCGACTTAAATGGCTTTTCACGTGTGAATTTACCTGCGCGAGCTTTCAATGACAATACTAATCTTAATACAATCAATTTACTCAACTCTTATAAATATCAATGTTATTTAATTTAATAAGTACATATCTATATTGTATTAATATTTTTTTTATTTCTTTTATTCTTCCTTTTTATATTGAAACTATAAACTTTGCTACATTGTGTTCCTCGATGTTATTCTAAACACTGACATTTCAAACAATTTCTAACTAATATTTACGCGACGCAAATATAATACTTTAAGCAACTATAGTTAAAATTTAGCAAAACTTTGTAATAGCTTTCTTTTATGCTTATAATTCCTTCAATTTAAACAATATCTTGCTATATTTATATTTTTTGGACGGAAACAATTCAAATAAAATTTACTTTATCATAATATTTAAATAAAGCTAAAAAATGCCAACAAATAATTTTATAACAACTTCTAATTAATAGCGTTGGTTGTTTTATTTTTCTTATAACGGATTATAGAAAAGTTAAACAAATCGGCTTTCGATTTATAAAAAGTGTGTGATTATTAAAAATAAAAGCGAAGAACGTATAATATTACGATAATTTGTGATTGGTTAATAACTCATAATTAGAGCTTTAATATTATTTATAACAGCGTAGTCAGTACAATTAGACGTTACAAATAATTCTCCTCATATTCTTTTTTACTAGTAGCATAAGTTAAAAATAGATAGGTTTGCTAAATTTATTTAAAATATTTTTTGTGACGATCAATCATAATCATTTAATAATATTTGAATAATTTTTACATGATTGTATTATTAGAAAGTATTTTTATGTTTTGTTACGTTAAAAAGATATATTTTTTTTAAGTCAAATATATCGATATCTTTTTCATTGTTCATACTATTCTTGATAAATTCTGTTCACTATCATAAATAAATAAGTTTATGAACAGTATATTCAAGTTTGAATATATTTTCTAAACTATTTTTTGTACGATTACTCAAATTTAATTAATTAAATTTTATAACCTGAATTTAACTTTATTCCACTTACTATATGAAATAAAAAACTTAAAAGTATTCTTTTTATCTTACAGAAAATGCACTATATATATATTTATACTCACACTAAATTTTGTTGATGCATATATGCACTTCAATTTAAATAATATTTTAAATTTTAGTTTAATTTCTTTTTAGTTAAAGTATGATATTATATTTCAAAATTAAATCATAAAAAAACGATCATGCATACCTTGTATTAAATATATCGTATACTTCAATAATTTAGATAAATTATACTTTACTCGTACTATTGTATCATTTCCATTACAGTATATTTTTGATCATTTAATTAACTTAATAAACAGAAGTAATCAAATAAAAATGCAACGTATGATACTCAATAACTTTTTAAGAAATTCTTTTTTAAAATAAATTGATTTAATTTAATTAATTTACATAGATTGTTATTGTTGTTTTTATTATCATTATAGCGTAATTTAATAAAATTATAATTTTCTTTAACCTTCTTTACCTTTCATATAAATATGTATTAACAATCTAAAATGGCGTATTTTGCATAGAATATAAAATATACAACTAGAAATTTAAAAAATTATATCTAGATATAGAACAGTAAAATATTACAATATTTCATTTCATGTTTTAAAAATGTTATCATTTTCCAATCATTTTTAATTTACTACAATTTTAAAGACCGTTTGACTATTAATTCAATTTATTCTAATAATAAACAATTATTAGTCACTAGTTGTATTATAAAGAATGTACTGCTGAGAAAATTTCTACGACCTCTTATGTTGATTAAAAATCTTGTGATTTAATATTTTGTTTTAAAATTTACAAATGCATTTACGTATACGATACGTATACACTTAAAATACGTGTTTTTAATACAAATGTTTGTGTAGCAAATTTTATTTAAGCTTGTACTTTTTTTAATTTATTAAGATTATTTTCCAAGTTTTAAAAGAAAGATTTTTTATTATCTTCATTGTTCTCATTATTTTACTTCTCAAATTACCTGGTATAAATTAGAATTAACTTTTTAAGCTGATAAAATAGCGTTGGAAAAACATAAATTAAATTGATTTTACATCTTTAATAAAAGGATTATAATTAAAAAAATTTATATTTCAGTAAATAAAAGGCTAATTTAGCAATAGCAAGTAGAGTTGATTACATTTTAAAAAGCGAACATGCTTTTAAGTTATGGAGTATGATCTATTATCTTAAAACAGAAGGTTTGATAAAAAATGAAGCAAGCGAACGAATGGAGAAACAGTGAAGAAAACAAAGGAAGGTTGTCGGTGATCGCGAAAACACAAAGAAAGTAAAAGGCTGTAAAGGGAACGCAAGAAGATCGCCGTGAAGAAATCCAGAGCGTTTTACCAAAGAGAGTAAAATGAAGAAATAATGACAAGGCGGTTTTTGTGCGAGAATGCAACGGGAGTGACATGTGTAAGCCATATGAGCAAGTCACCCGTCGTCCGGGATTCACCTTATAACCCGCGTGATCTTTCTTCCCTAGGCATTATCATCCTGGGTTTTTCCTAGATACTCCCGTGGGAAAATCAAGGAAGAGAAGTTTGGCCATGTGGGGCCCATCAGCCTATATCTACTCGGATAATATGAGTACTCTGTTTTAAAAACTCAACGCGCACTCTCACATTCTTTTTCTCATTATTTTTCTCTCTTTAGTCATTGAAACCTGCCAGCTGTTAAATTAAGAACACTGAATTTACTTGCGAGAATTTTATTATTTAGGTGAGCACATTAACTAGCGCCTATAATTTAAGAAAACACTCGATCTAAATGGCTTTCGATTTTCTTGTATCTTACCATCTTCAACAAGATCATCATTCACCGATCGAATATTTCTAAGTTGTATTCACCACGTATATTGCAATTATAAATAAATATAATTAAACATAAATTATTATTTGATAACCAGTTTGTTATGTTAAATAATTTTACTTAATTTTATTTTTATATTGAATTTATACATAACAATAATATAAACCAATGGCATCGTAAATATACTGATAACATTAACGAATTTCAAAGATTTATTTATTTTATGTATTGAAAATAGACTAAAAATACAAATTTTATTGTTTTATCGAAATTTTTAAAATACACCGATTTTGAAAGCAAAAAGTTGAACGAGTCTCTTGGCGATGAAGTATTTCTTTTTCTAAGGCTCCATGTTAGCTATACAAAAATGTATTGCGTCAAATCAATTTTACGTGTAATACAATCGATTGAATTATATTACCGTAGATGACTTTCACTATCGAGAAAAACGATAATTTTAAATAATATAACTTCGCGGCATCTATTAATGTTTTTAATTATATTCGAAGATGATCGTAAAATATATTTTGATTAAAGCGACTAGAAATTAATTTTATAAATTAGAAGTCATTCTTAATGATGGTTACGATATTTTATAAATATTTTATAGACTGACCTTTTTGCAACTAAAATAATCAAATGAACCCTTGTAAATATATAAAAATATATAATTTTCTTTCTATTTTTAAATTCTAATACATAACTGATGTAGAGTATATATAATAACTTAATAAAAATAATATGTATATGAGTAAAAAATAAATATTTGACATATCAACCATGAAAAATAGTGATAAATATTAATAAACCTTCTCGTTTATTCTTGTACAAAATAAAACAAAATTCTTTTCTTATTCAAGAAATTAACGAGATTTTCTTATGATTTAATTGTTACTACTTGCTTCCTCTATTGAAGGCTTATGTGTTGATGTGCATAATTTACGTATCGAACTTCTCCATGGTATTAATAGAAACAACAATAGAAATGCGATATCTACCGCAAGAAAGTAGCAAATAACGCAAAGATTATAACTTGTAGAAGACGCATGAGATGCTTCATCTCTTTATAACATTGTTGTTACCGAGCGTCTTTCTTTTGGCACGTGCCAATAACAGTAATTGATGATCGAAACTCCCTATTTAATTATCCCATTATTATAGGACATACTCAATATACAGTTTAATTGCTCGCTTATTATCACTGATAATGTACATTCTGGAACTAATATTCTAATATATCACAATTATAACATTAAAAACTAAGTTAAATCGTATAAATAAAAAGATTAAATGTTTCTATTTTATCATCAAAATGTTGATACTTAGAAATCGCGAATTTGTTTTTTTAACATAATTGCTTATGAGAAATTAAATAAACAATAATTATCGTAAATATAATAAATCGTTACTATATATCGTTGACTTTTCGCAATTTTTCATTCTAATTGAATAATACACACTGAATTTATTCAGTATTTGACAATATTATAATAATCTTTAATAAAAGTTATATTTAAAAATGAAATATATATGATATGTACATAATTTAATATAAAATTCAAATTTAATTTAAATTTTATATGCAAAGCCAGTTTTTTATTATCTATTTCTTGTATTACCCAATTTTTAACATTATATAATTTTCAATTTTTTAATAATTTTTCTTTAGAAAAAATGAATAATATATTCTTTAATATTTTTAGAAATCATATCGAAAAAATACTTTTTAAGCATTTATTTGTTTCTTCCTCTATTAATTTTCTCCTTCACTCACTTTCTTTCACAGATGCATACATACTTTGTACATGCTAAACTTTCCTTTAGATCATAAATGTTTTAATTTAATTACGTATATTAAATGAATTAAGTCAATCTGAAATAATTTTTAAAATTATTACTTTGAATTGACGCATTCTTTTTCATCTAATGTTAGATTCTTTATAATTCTATTGAGCAAAATGTTTTGTTTGGCTTTCAATCATATTTCTATTAAACTAAAGAAACTTTGTTATGTAAAACTATATACTAAAATTTTTATTATTCTAAGTTTATTCTTCTAAATTTTGTAAATATTAATTATTAATTATTAAAATAAAATACTATAAAAAATTATTTTTACAGCAAATATCATTCGCTGTTATTGGAAAATATTAATGTGTAATAATTAATAATATATTCTACAATGTTTTCTATGATTTATATTTAATATTAATTAGTGTTAATAATTTCAATATGCAGATTTTTGAATTTCAAATCATTGTTTAAGTATTTGAAAAAATTATTTCATTTCATTTATAAAAATTTAATTAATTAGTAATGTTTTTTAGAACATCTAGTTTCTTCAATTCCAGGTGCAAATAATGTCACAAATCTGTCGTAAATAACAAAGATGATAATAATTGATAAAAAATTTATTCCTGAAAGATTATCTAAGAAGATTAAGAAGTTAAATTACATAGATAAAGGAACTAATATATTACGAACGATACAAAAAATATATACTCTTATCAAATTACCAAAATAAAAACTAGAATAACACCTTATTTAGATCACGAAAAAATATATTAACGCACAGTACCTAGAAGGCAAAAAAAAAGTAACCAATAAAGAATATTAGAAGTTGAAATAATGTAGAGTAATAAAATCGGATGCGCATTGTAGATGTTGAGTTTTCTAATTTACCAAAATTAGATTTCTCAAATATTATTACGTTTAATAAAAACAAACAATTTCGGAAAGCAGGAAATTAAAATGATGCTTCTTCTTTGTAATAGAGAATTTGTAATAATTCTTATCATGCTAAGAATCATGCATCACTTAGATTTGTCGTAGAATTAACTATGTATATTTTTCTTAAATGTAAGCTTTTTCAATTGATCGGAAGTCTTATTTGTACCATACTTTCCCATTAAGTATTTTAAAATAATTCAATAATTATAATTGTATGTATAAACAATGTTTTATGTTTTGTAAAATTAACTTCCTTAAATTTTAATGAAATATTAAAATAATTTAAAAATAATAATTTAATTATTAATGAAATACAAATAAAAAATTCTCTCAGAAATTGATAAATTTTCATAAATTAATAGTTTAAACGTAATAATGTTTTTCTTTGTACATAAATCCATAAGAATTAAAAAATTTGAAGATTACTAAATATTATTATAATTTAATTATAAAAATTTTCATCTAAAATAAATTAATATTTCTTTGAAGATACATAAAAAATAGTTTATTAGAATTTTATATTCTTCAGAAAGGCGTTTACTACTTAGATTAATTGTTTTAATAATCTATATTTTAGATTAATAGTTTAAGTATATCAATAACTAAAGTTGTAAATATAATATTTTGATTGTGTTATTATTATTTCAGAAAAATGTCTTAATTTTTACACAAGTTACAGTTATTTTATGTTTTACACAAATTTTATTAGACATGTATTTTACTTGACATTTGTGAAAAGTTTTTTTTATTTTAAAACAGCGTGAAATTATAATAATTAACTTTAAAAAAACTTGTAGACATAATAGAATTCTATAAATGAATTTTAAAGAATTATTTTTATATAATATATAAATTCTAAAAATAATAATTATAAATGATTATATAGTAATTAGAAAATACAGATGATAATAAAGAATAATAATACATTTATTGAAAATTCACATGAATTAAATAAGATTCGCTTGAAGAGTTTTTGAAAAGAATAACACCGATTAATAGATATTCTTTTAAAATATTAATATTATTTTTTATTTAAGTTTGACGTTGGTTATCGATATATTTTATAAACAAAAAACGAGATTACAAAAATTTATTTTTGAATATTTTATTATGAGATACAAGTACTTCATAAATATTATTATTTATAAAAAAATTTGATCATCATTTAATCTAAATGATCTCTGATTAATATTTCCCCAGAAAACTTTTCATAATAATTATAAAAAATTCATAAAGTTCATTATTCTGATAACTATAATTTAATTCCAGACACTGTTTATCAAGAAAAAACATCCTGTTTATTTTAAAAATAGTCTGAAACGTTGTCCTGTCGTAATTATATATAATATCTTACTCTATACAATATCATATGTAATGTGTAATAGTTAAAACAAACCCCTTGCGACAAAAATGAAGAAAAAGTCGAGGAAGAAAGGAAGTATAAGCATGCACTGATAATAAATAAGCTAATAGTTTATTACCATAGAGTGTAGGATAAGGAAAAAAGTGGCAAGTTAAGTGCTACCGATGCTGACTCAAGCATTGATAATGAAATTCCTAATCAAATATAAGTGTTTTCCAGGTGGATTTATCTTATGTATACGCGTGTGTTTATTTAGCCCACACTGGTAACATTAACGAAACATGTGCTCGATGTACGAGCATATTCTCTAAAATTCAACGATGAGCTATGTACACATATATTTTCTCGATCTGTACATTTAAAACGCTTATTTAAAATTAAAAGTGATCGCTCGAAGATAAACTAATTGTAATTAAATGTATGTAAAATGATGTTTATGAAACATTTTTTATTTAAATTTTTTAAATTGATATAAATTAACGTAATTTGTATGTCAAAATATTAAGGCTTGATTATATTAAAGTTATAACTCGATTTTATTAAATTTAAGTTTAAGAGACTTAATATGTTCTATTGATTTTATTTCAACCTTGTTGCAGGTGTAAAATGACGATAGTAAATGTAATATTTAAATGGTTAAGATTATTAACGAATAAAAAAGTATGAATTACTGGGAAAAGAAGATTCAATAAAACATTAATGAGTTTTAAAAAAAATTTAACATATGATGAGTAAAGACGTAACATTATTAAAATGATTTTGATCAAATGATGCATTGGAATCATTGAAACATTAGTTTTATAAAACAGGGTAATATAAATTATTTTGAATCTTTGTCTACACAATATCTATACAATAGAATTAAGTTTTTTATCGCAATAAAAGCTATAATACTCATATAAGTAATAATTAATATCAATTTTAGTTGAAAACAGGTTTATATATACTACTAAAATATTAAACTTTTATTATTATGAAATTCAAAATGGTTTTTAAATATTAACATCGAAATTAAATCGAACATTATAAAAACGTAATTGAAACATATTAAAAAAATTATTAATTTTTAATATTGGTAAAAAATATATTTCTGTCTTTAAATATATGTTAAAAAATTAGTATCAAATGAATGATTAACTAAAGAAAAGAGCAATTTATTTCAATGCTAATGAGAAATGCAACGTTCGACTTATTCATTTGAATAGGCGATATTTGGAAACGCTATTTCAAAGTTGAAATAAAATAAAGTAAAAATATTGTCATTAAAGATAAAGTGTTGAAAAGAGAGGAGAGATACTTAAGGATTGGCTCTAGAAGCAATAGCACTCCTGATGGCAAAGGGACGAAAATCGCGTGTGCCTTGGTTTTCGGGGTCGCGTTTCTCGCTTGGCAACAGACATTTTCCGAGTGTATTTTAATCATTAATCACCGGTTGGCGCAGCGCGCGCCTCGATTGACGTTTTTGCTAGTTCCACTGAGGAAAATGTTTTTCTAGCCACCATGAAAAAGACAATGATGTTTGGATCTTTAAAATAAAGAACAACTGCTGTGCTTCTATACAAAAGTATGTATATTTTGAGAATATTGCGGTTTTATAGACTAGTCAATAAGACCGATGACAATCAAAAGTTCTGGTATTCACTCATTTAAAAAAAGGTTTAAACGAATTGAAGAAGTGGAAAAGATGAAGATAGGTAGTAACAAAGCGTGCATAGATCATGTGATCGATTTAGGTTTAATGTCTGGCATCGAGGTAGAGGAAAGTCGCCTCACCGGCAAATTATTAAATAAGGGGGATGTGATATGCATAGGAAAGAGGAAACACGTGTAATGGAGACAATGTAGAATTATTGAATACAAGTGAGAAAGAGAGAAGGATGTAATTATCATCGTTGCTAGTGGCGACATTCACAGCAACATCAGCAGAAGCATCAACAGCTGGTCAAACAACTCCAATGAGCCTGTTTTGCACATTGCCTACTTGATTCTCTTAGTTTGGGGTCGGCTCAGATTTAGCGGATTCAATTTTTATAACATAGAAATGCCAGAGCCTGATCCTTTTTTTTTCCTCTTTCTGAATCTTTTATGATATTAACCTTCTCTGTGTAGCTATCTGGTAATTTTAACTCCTCCAAAACTCCATTTTCTCTTCCTCTCTTCCTGGATAGCGAACAAGATACTTATACCACGGCAAAGTTCTCGACACTGCTGAAGCGTTATTCCGACTCTTTCCTATTTGAATATATTTTTGCAATAGAGATTTCATTTTTTCCCCTTTTTATGTAAACCGCTCCGATGTATGAGTACCTTTACAAGGACACTTATATGTTAGATTAGTTCGTGAAATAAAAAATAAACCTTGAGATTGTAATTTTCAATACAGGTATTTAATTTTAAGCTAAACATGTGCTTTAAAAAGATCATTTGCTTTTTCTAGATTTACTATTCGTGATGTTATAAATTACTTTTAAGCATTATAAAATTATCATATTTTATAATTATTAGTATTACTTGAAATTTTTTTTTAAATTGTTATCCAGTTTTTACTATTTTTTATTATATTTTTAAATTTATAAACTCATGGATATGAGCAAATTTTTATAACTAGTGAAAAAAATGTATTATTTTTATTAATTTGTAACTTTTTAAGTACGTTTTTTTAAATATTTTTGATTGAAATGTACAGTAATGGACTATTTCGTTCATCACATAATAACCTTTTGTTTCATTGCTTTGTTTTAATTCGATTAAGTATTATACAAATATCAAATAAAAAATTTTTAATAAAAAAGAAAAATAAATTTTTCTTTAATAATATTCAGATGAATATTGAGTTTTCAAAATATTTTTAAACATTTTTTTGTAACGTTATTTAGGAATAAGAAAAACTAAAAAATTGATATTTTAATTTATAATAACGCTAAACATTAAGTTTTATTACAATGAAATTTAATTTGTCATTTCTGGAAAATAAAAAAATTATTTAAAGTTAATGTTTTTAACGATTAAAAAACATTAAAGCCTATAAATTACTTTATTTTAATTTCCTTTCGTTTTTTATAGAAAATATTTAAATTTACATATAAATTTAAAATTATTGTATAGTAATAAATGATATTAGATTTTAATATTAACGAATATATTACAATTAATGTTAGTTTAGATTAATTTAAATATTTATATAACTTCTATGATAATCTCGAAATTTTTTTGATATTAGTCTAGTTTGTTGAATCATAATATTCAATTTTTTGTTAAATTATTTTGTCTTAATGCTAATATGTACAGGATTATATGTATACAATTCCTCTTAGAAATTAATCTTCCATGAATAAACCTATTTTTTGACACTTAAAAATTGTTGACGCATACATATGCGCAATAAAAAAGAAACTTTAATAATAAATTCTTGTGAAAGCTTGAAAATTCAAAGTGGGGATGGAATACATGAAACTATCACATGTCCAGTGTAAAAAACTTATCGAAGCCTTTTAAATAATTTAAACTAATTTACTGCTAAAATCAAATATTTATATTAATATTACCACTAAATAGTTGTTTGATTCAGCGATAAATATGATCATGTTTAAAATTAATTTTTAATCTATATACTAAATTTTTATAAATTTACATACAAAGTTTTCATAGATGTAAACATTATAATTTATTGAAAAAGTACTTTATCCCTGGTAAGGCTCTATAAAGTTTTATAAATTTACACTTTAATACTCTTAATTCAATAGATAATGCAATTTTTCTAGAAAAATATCTAAAAATATATAAATTATATTAAATTTATTTCAACTCAGTAAGTATATAAGATTCATGTACCACAATAAGTGCACAAAAGATGTTTATTATTATTATAAGTCTGTGACAGAGGAAGTTGCATAATTTTTCAACGTACTTATATTAATGTTCAAAAACATTTAATATAAGAACATTTTAAGCCAATTGTTATATATTTATAATATATTTTAAGGAATAGAATTATTCATATATCTCAATCTAAAGAAAAATATTTAAATTTGATAATAAAATATAAGATTATCTGATTAAGATATCTAATAAATAATTTATAGAGTTATCTAATAGCTTATCTAATAAGTTTATTAATACTTTTTAAAAAATTCAAATTTGTTAAATATATATATAAATATAATCAATCAATAAAAATTATTTAATAATATTTTTATAAACATATATCATTACAATATTTAATAAAATATGATAAATACTTCAAAAACAAAAGTGTCGAATTACCAACTGAATATAAAAAAACGAAAAGTTAAAATTAAGTTAAAGTTAACTTAAAAGCCTTGTAAATATGTGAATAATAAAAATTTTTTTAACGCTTATATTTTCTCAATAAAATAAATTTTAAATAGAAAATGCTCTTATTTCATAATTAATTTTATAAAAAAATTTTATAATTTAATATTTTATATTTAAGTTGTAAGAGTAGTAATTAGTGTAAATTAATAAATAATTTTAAGTTAGTTTCTCTTTAAAATTAAAAAAAATTTTTCGTGAGTAAGACAAATCTTTAATTTAAATATACTTGCCTTAAATTTATAATTATGATAAAAATAATTGTTGTGGTATTAGCTATTTATAGTTATTATCTTATAATAATTTTTTAAAAATAAATTAAAATTAATTTCAATTTGATAGATATGTATAAATTATATATTTGAAATTATGCAATTATAATTAAATAAAACAATAAAAATATTATAATTGATTTGAAATCAATTGGAACAAGGTAAGTATAATTTTGATAGCTATCATTTATAAATGCTGTCAAGCTTCGAATAAATTTATAAAAGTTATATATAATTTTACATATTTTTATCAGTGTGAGGTATATGTAATTAAAGGCGTACTCTTTTTTTGAATTCTTTATAAAGATAAAAACCAATTTATCGTACAGGTTTTCTTATTAATGTACAAAATGTGGTTATTTCGTGGGAAAATAAGCATTTTGTAATGAAATAAATAGTCATAATGAATGAATAAAAAACTATTAACTCGAAATAATGAAATTAATTTATTTCGTTCTGCTTGAGAAGATAATTTTTGGTTACTCGACATTTATTATAATGTTTTCATAGCGCATTACAATACAAAATTATAAAAATAATTAATCTTGCAAAATCTATATAAATGCGAAGTTAACAAAAGTATTATATTTTTATATAATAAAAGTTCATCAAGAATAAAAGATAATTGGGTGTGACGACTTTAGTACATATACATACGTTTATACGACTACGACAAGACTTTGATAAAGGAGAAAAAAGTGTAAGACAGATGGATGGAAGACAAAAAATGGCGTATGACCTTGAACTCGGGTTTGATGTTAATCATGGCACTTAAACGGAACATTCTATCGATCGCATCAAAAGTCGCAAGGTGTGGGTGTGATCAAGTTTGATCGAAAAAGCAAAGATCATTCGATTCCCAAGATCATTGATTCCCCCTAAATGCGGACACGGCGGAAGGCGGTAAAAGTTCCGAAAAATCGGATTGTGATTTACCTAGAAGGTATCGTTTTACTCTCCTATCCACGAATCTCCTCAATCAAAAAATTTGAGAAGTAAAGAGTTTTTTTATATTTCAGTTGTCCATGCTTGGAACTCGTAAATACACACTGTATATATAAATAATCTCACTTTTATTTTAACTAGTCAGCCTTATCACTAACTTTTTAACTCAGAAAATATTTTATTTAAATCAGTTTTGGGATAAACGTCATTTTTAATTAAATAAAATTTTTATTACTTGATTTGTGCAAAAAAAATAAAAATAAAATATCAAAACATTGTTTATGAATTATATGTGTTAAGAAGCAACTTTTAAAACAAGAAATATATTCCTGGATAAATTCTGAAAATAAATTTTGAAGCTAAATATAAATTTAAAGTTTCCATATCATAGGACTTTTGTACAAGTTAAATTTAAATTCGGGTTAAAATCGAATGACTTATTGAAAAGCAGGGAATTTTCGTCTGCAAAAGTTTAAAACTCATCATCAATAAAATCATATAATATTTTTTTTTAAGTAATATTTAATACTGTTTTAAATATTTAAATATTAATGAAATATATTATAAAAAATATAAGAAAACAATTCTTCAGTTTAAAAACTTATCTGTAAATCAATTTTGTCCTTAATAATTTTTATAAATAACTTATATGAAGATTTTAAAAAATTATTTATTTTTATATTCAAATTTCCAATTGTAATTATTATTCAATATTGAATAAAATAAAAATTAAATAAGAATAATTTTTCAATAAAAATACTTAATAAATAACTTAATATTAATCTTCAAATCGTCGGTTGAACAATTTATTATAATATTTTTATTGATACGTAAATCTGTGTGATATTGATTTTTATTAACTTTAATGATAAAATCCAATTCGTATATATATTTGTATTTTTATAAAAAATGTAAATAAATAAATTTTTTCTACCTTATAATAATTAATAATAATATAGTTTAAATTATCTAACTTAAAAATAATTAATTTTGATAATCAAAACTTGTAATTATAATTTTTATCGACATTTGTAAGACTAAGCTAATGTAAAATAAACAAATTAAGATATTTAATAAAATTGTATAAAATAAGTGTATTGCAAAAAATAATGGTATACGTCCATATAGCTTTCTATACTTTTAAACGTAACTCTCTGTTAATTATATTGCACCATAGAATTTTTCATAAGGATTATAAGGATTAATCGTTAAAGTTTATTCAAATAATCTACTTATTTATTCTATAGATTATTTTTAAGTATTTTATGCGAAACATTTTTTTTAAAGTTAAGATCGGTTTGTTTAAAACATCCATAATATATAATTTTCTTACTATAAAAACGAACACTCAACGTTCTATGGACGTATGAATTAATTAATATAACTGAACAATACCAAATAACAGGTCTAACTGATAATTAAAGATATATCATGATATTTTATTTTAATCTTTTAATTTCTCAAAAATAATAATTGTTACCATCAAAAACTTTTTGAACTAATGTTTAAAAAAATTAGAATTAATAAAATGCATTGTATACATCAGAAGGCGATTTTCAAGAAGCTCTGTTAAGTAAGCATCGAATATGGAGCATCGAGCTTATCGTATTATTTGATAATTAACGATATTTTTCAACTAAACCAATATATTTTCGGAGTCTGGCTAAAATATTAATTTCCTCTATTTAAATTATTCTAGAGTTAAGAAACATAAAAACTTCATAATTAATAATAATCCGTTCGCTTGCTATATTAACAGGAAAACAAGAAATTAAAAATTCAATAATTATAGAATGAACGTTAAGTGTTAAAAGGCAATAGGCCTCAAGCCGCGGTAGTCTATTAATTACGACGCAACTGTAAATAGTATTGCCATTTTTCGCCCTCGAGTTCGACAACCGCCACTTGCAGCTGGTTGTAATGCGTTAATGCTTCTTGATTATACCACGTAACGTGATTTGCGCTTCCAGGTTTTTTGTTTTGCTTTCTGTTCACTTCTACAACTCTGTTAGATGTTGCCGAAAAGTGTGCTTATTTCACTACACGAAAAATATATCCTATATATATAGCCTTGCATAATTAGTTTTGTCTTGTTTTAAATCATTTTGGTCAAAAATTCGATAAGAATTTGCTACAAATTTTCACTATCATTGATTACAAATAAACTTGTACAAGTTTGTACAAAAACTTATTGAATTACGTATTTGATAGATTTATAAATATCAACCTTTATCATATGTTTGTATGCAATTAAACAACAAATTAACGTTTTCATGAAATAAAGAATTCATTTATATAAAAATTATTTTTCACAACATAATACATCCGATTTTAAATATTTACAACTTTGTAAGATGGCCCTTTCATTTTTGCATAGATAAATACATTATTTTTATATATTGTGAGATAATATTGTAATTCATATTGTACGAAAATTATACAATTTATTATTGATAAATTACCAATTCATTTGTTAATAAAATAATCTTAATTTCTTATTTAAATTTTACTCTTTTATTAATATATCGAAACGGGCCTCTTGTAATATATATCCATATATTCAATCTTGTAAAATAATTACTAAATTTTTAATATTAACATATTAGGTTTTCTGGGTTATGTCTATGTATTGAAAATTATTAATATTAATTTGCGTAACTTATAATTGTATAGTATTACAATTACTGACAATCATAAAGACATAAGTATTATTGCACTCGTTTACTACTTATAAAACAATTGTTAATTTTTTCAAAAAAATTGTTTACAAACCTATTGTATAGAGTGGAAAATTAGTAAATTCTAAATTTATGCCATTAAATTTCATTAAAGAGAAATAATAATACCTTTTGAACAAAAATTTTAATAGCTACTGTATTTTCAACAAATTTATACATAAAATTAAGTAGTTCATTAAATTGTTTATTTTTATTACATTTTATATACTGTTATATACCACCAAAATAATGACTTACTATAAGTTAACTGTAATTCCTACATTCTATTATATATCCTAAATATCTGTTATACAATATTGTTGGATCATTTTTAAATGAAACAAATTAAATCTATTTACTGTATTAGAATTTATTCAAGTAAATTTAAAGAATTATACAATTATACATAGTTTTTTAAAACTATTGCCTCAGCCGATTAATCAAATCATTTTTTTTTAAAAATTGTTACTATTATAGTAATTGTAATAATATACTAATTTAAATACATTTTCCATAATTTTATTAGTACGAATTTCTTCAATATTTGATTATATGTTTTTATAATTTCTAAAATTTATTATATAAAAGATTTGAATAAATTTTAGAAATAATTTTATATAATAAAAATCATCAAAATAAATTTTCGGCTTTTTTTGAATTATTCGATTTCAAAAACTTATATTAGCAATAAGTAGTTATAATATATATTTCATTTTATATTCATAAAAAATTATATGTCTAGTCATTGAAATAGTTAGTATAATAATAGACATATTTAGGATTTTACATATGTGCATTTAAAAAACTGCTGACTAATCGCTAAACCGACAAAATTTTACAATTCAAATTAGCAATTCAAAATACTCGCATGTTTTATAAAAAATGTCGTGATTAACATCGCAAAATGCTCATACATCACGATATTTACATGCGTCGTGAAGGTTGTAAAGTTTTACGACGAAAATTCGTGTAGCTGAAAAATCAACTATAATACGTAGCTTACAATGTAATAATATAAGCTTTGGCTACCAATTACTTTATCTTGTAAATGTCTATGGTGTTTAGGATCCTTGTAGAAGAAAAATGAGGATGAAGGAGCAGAAAAAAATCCATGTATTATAAAAAAATTGCCAGCATTACTGCGTATTTGTTTAGTATGCAAAATATATTTTATAAAATGTGTTAAGTGTGAGAGAAACAGCAAATGATACAAACATTTATATTTTGCGAAGTAAATAAACAATTTAAGGTATTGCTCATAGATTTTTTTTTAAAGGCTGATTTATAAGTCCTTGTGTATTTAAATTGTACACGAACTTCTACCTATTGTTTGCGTATGGAATATCTTGGTTTTAGCTCCAGCTTTTTACAATGTGAAATACTAAATTTTCTATCTGAATCCTAAAATATAGTCATTAGATTACACCTACCGATATTTACTTGGGTACCCTTTTACTAGAATCATAAAAATTTGCTTGTTAGGATTTAGGCATTCTTTTATTACTGTATTATTTTTTTAATATTTCTATTATTATTTTTACTGCTTATAATTATAAATAATATTATTTTACTAGTAATATTTACATTATTATTTTCTAAATAAAAATTAATGCAAAATTATTTAAAATCTTTGGTCTTACATATAATTAAAATATTGTTGTGATAAATTTACAAAGAATCACATTAGTAATATTTATGAATATGAAAAAATATTGTAGTTCGTACATATAACACTATTTTTAATTTAAATGTAATAATTGATATTTTTAAATTTATGTTTAGAAATATTATGCAACAAATTCTGAATGCAATTTTATGGTTTTATGAAATATAATATTTTATGTTGCGTCTAGAATGAGTTAATCGACTTTGATATTAAATTAAGAATATAAATTGCTTATTTATTAAAAGAGAATTTAACTAAAATAATAAAAACTAACAGTTTTAAATATCTAAAACTACTCATGGAAAATATCTTGTATATTGAGAAAAAATTATCTGAAATACTACTGTAAAAATAAACATTTTTTACAAATAATTAATATCCTTTTTTAATCCTAATAATTATTTAAAAAACAAAATGTTAAAAATGATTTTGAAAAAAAATTAAAAAAAAATTAAAGCAAATGTCGCTTTTGTGTATTATTTACCATTTTTATTCTAATTCATATAAAAAATTTAAAATCGCACTGATTAAAATAATATTTATACTTACACTATATATATACATATTCTCATCTATACTAATACTTACAGTAGTATTAAATATTTAAATAATATTAATTTTTAACTTTACAAAATACATTGATTCTATATATTTAAAAAAATTTAATGATATGCTACTATATTTTAGTAAATTAGTAAATTTAGTTTTAAGATTAATAACGTTTTTACTTTAATATTATTCATTAATGAATTCATGTTATCAATTACATAATGAATATAATTTTCGAAAAATAAACTAAAGTTTGTGAAAGTTATTTTGAAATAAATGCCATAAATAAATATATCTCTTGGAACATTGAATAAATATTTTATTTAATTTAATAGGTAATATTTAAAAATATAATAATATTAATTAATAAATTAATTAATTATATTAATTGTTTATACTCCGTTTTCCGTAGTATATTTATAAATGAGTTAATTACATTCATATGTTATCATAATTTAAAAATTTTAAACATAATAATGTGAAAATTTATTATGCATAATTTCTTCTTTTATTTTAAACTTCTAAATGTTTTACCTATACAATTTATGTATATGAATGAATTATATGTTTATAAATATTATTTAATATTATATACTTTTGTTAAAATAGTTTTTATGGTATATAATGTAAATTTAAATCATAAAATGAACTCTGAATATTCCAATTTTAATTTTTTAAAATATTTATTTAATATAATACTAAATAATGGGTTTAAATCATTATTATTAAACTCATTTTAAATTTTAAATTATAAAATTTTAATATTTTTGTAAAGTGTAATTAAGACCAATAAAATTTTAAATATATATTTGCTTTATTAATGGAAACATTAAATTTCGATAAACAGATAAATTTGCGAAATATTTATAATATATAAATATTTTTGCAAAATTTTAGTATATTTTATGCTCCTAAATTTTAATTAATTGTGAAGAATAAATGAGAAGTTGATAAAGAAATATTATTTATATCAAGAAAAATAAAAGACTATAAAATATTTGAACAAGAATAATAAAATAAATAAAATAAATATATAGAGTTCTTTCGAAGCTAAGAAACATATTTCAATATTTTCTTAATTCTTTAGAAAATATAATTAACTAATAATATGTTATTAAAGTATTAAAAAAATATATTGAAATTTATAAAGTTGCCTAACTTAATAATCAGAACATTTCTAAATAAATAAGAAAAAATATTCAAAAATCAAAATGTTAAGTATTTTCTAATTATTTAGAATAATTCTTCATAAAAATATAAATAAAATTTTAATATTAAAAATGTTTCATGATTTATATACTGTTTCTACGAAATTGGGAACATAAGTTAATTTGTTACTGTATTTTGAAAACATTATTTAACAAAGAATTAAAGAAAATACTTGTATATCTTATTCTATAATTGTAATTGTAGATTCGGATGAATACAGAAGATCATAAATTTTATTTAAATACTATAATTTAATATATTTTAATGTGAAATATTTGATTTTATCGTCATATGAAAATGAGTAATAGACTAATTAATAAATTAAAATTAATTATTAAAGTCATTATAAAAAAAATATGAAACCGTAAATATGAATAATAATGTTAACTCACTTTGTTTTGATTTTGGGATAAATTATTAATGTAATTTTTTCTGATCCTCACTCCTTTCGCATCTCTTAAATCGTCAAAATAAAGCAAAATCTACATACCATTCATAAAATGAAAAAACATACATTATTCTGATTATATTGTATATATCTTTGATTAATTTTACGTTTAATTACTTAATATATTTACTATTATTACAACATAATTATTTAACACATATAAAATTTATATAAATTGTTTTTATTATTCTATTATCTTGATCTTTTAAATATTTAACTAAAATAAAATAATTATTAAACACTAAATTAGGAATCACAATTGATTATAATATATATAGAACGATTTAATTAAATAAGTTATGTTTAACTCAATAATTTATTTTTAATAAGCATATTTTTTAGTTATTCGTACATTTATTAAACACTAATTTGAAAAAACATTAAGATTATGTTAAGAAAAAATATTTCAAATTAAATTTGATTAAATA
Source organism: Dolichoris vasculosae (assembly GCA_018907195.1). Classification (NCBI taxonomy): domain Eukaryota; kingdom Metazoa; phylum Arthropoda; class Insecta; order Hymenoptera; family Agaonidae; genus Dolichoris; species Dolichoris vasculosae. The sequence continues at coordinate 1,764,485 of JACCHY010000002.1, read as the reverse complement.
GTAATACTGGTTGGTGTGACGAATTTAAAGGATTATTTATGCATAATATTTTTATATAAATAACTTTGTAGATAAATTTATAGCATTGAAAACATGAATTTTGTTTCAGATCAAAAAGTTAATATGAAAATACACTCTGATGTTTATATAACCATTAATAATTTATTTGCTTCCTTATTTCTTTAAGTAAAAAAATTATTATTCTATTCTTAAAATATCATATTAAATGATTATTTAGAGGATTTATAATAATAAAGATAACAAAATATTACATTAATTGTAATTAAGAAATATAAAATAGAGTGAAAGGGTGATAAAGGTGATTTTTTATCATGTTTAAAGTTCAATTTCTTTTCTTTGAATATAAGGAATTGAATCGTAATTATCATGACGATCGTACTAAGCTTGTATGATAAAACATGATAAAGTCAATAATAATTATTATTATTACTACAGGGAATGAGGAAATAAAACTTTTTTGGTAGACGATTTACGAGATTTCATTAAGTTATTTGATATCTTATCAAATTAGCTTATTTATAGTAAGTAAATGTTCTGATATCGGTACCGTATAATATATTAATTTCTGTAAAATGAGTACGTTATAAGGTTTTTTCACAAAACATGAACAGAGATTGATAATTACCCGTTACTCAAAGGTCAAAGGTCTGGTAGTTCGATAATTAAAACTATTATACGGCAACTACATTCTTTTTTTTTAATTTCCCTTGTCTTTCAATGGGGCGCATGATTAAATAAATCGTACAGAGAGATCGTGGTGAGGGATCAGAGAGGCCAGACGAGAGGGCGGCGACACCCTAGACAAGGCGCGGTTCAATCAATTAACGCGGGGGTGTAAGCGCTCACTGGGTGTGCCTCGCACATAGCAACAACGCAACCTTCCCCTCGTTGGGCGCGTGCGCGCAACAATACTCTTCGGGTCGCTCGTATTCGCGGTTTAAGCCCTGCGCACATCTAGTGAATCGATCGTGACAAAGACGCTACCGCAGATCTCAACTGGCCGATTTATCCTTACCATTCTCTATTTATTACTGCCTCAACCTTTGCGTTGTTATTCTATCAATAAGGTATACGTCTATCATTGCACTTAATTATAATCCACGCTTCGTGCTCAATTAATTTTGTGGCCTGTTTGCAATTTTTGTTGACTAATTGAGATATCTCTAAACCAAAAATATATATGATTTGAAGGATGTGTGAATAATTATTATGCAGTGAAAAAAATAATAATGATCCAATTTTATAAATATTTAATGAAAAGAAATAATACATACCTATCTTTTTGTTTATAAAGCTTCTCATAATCGTTTCATAAGTTCTTGGGAATATAGTTGGTAAATCTTGAAATTCGTAGGTTTTGAATAATTTTTTTTACAAATAAATATTTAGTATAAATAACTAATTTACTTTTAATAATAAAATTAATTTTTCAATATCATATTTATAATGATAATAAGTTCTAATTTTACAAATTGTTAATCAAAATAAAATTATATTACAATGTTTAAAGAAAATTGATCAAAAGCAATATAAGCTACTATAATGACAATTAAATACAAATTTTACTTATATATGTATTTTTAAATGAAAACTATTAAAAATTTAGTACCCAGTATTTACAAATTTAAAAATAATTTCTGAAATAAGAAAATTAATATTAAGTTTTGGAAGATATAAATAAAATTAAATTTTAATATGAATGCGTACAAAAAATATCTAAAAAGATAATAAATAAGATAATAAGAGATATTATATAAAGCAAGCAAGCACAGAAGCAAATGAAAGAAAAAATATATAAATTAAAAGATGACTTGACTTGAAAAAATTTAAAAATTTGCATAAACAAGAAAAGATGAAAACAAAAAGTAGGTTACAAAAATTGACAAAAAGTCAAATTAAAAGAGAACTGATCGAAAAGAAGAATAATAATATCAAAGTATAAAATATACTAAGACAAGTTCATTGTATAAAAGGAAAATACAAAAATATATTGATAATGTAACAATATAAGAACAAAATCACGAAAGTACAGTTAATGTCAAATATAAAAAATTATCTGTTGATGAAAAAAATATGATTTTAAAAGACAAATAAAAATTATAAAACAATTTGTAAAATTTGAAAAATAGATTTGTAATAATTGTACGTGTATTTAAGTTTCAAAATGTTATAAAATAATAATCAGATATCAACGTACAAAAATGTAAAAAACATAATTAGAAATAAAACAAATAAATAAGTAAATATGTACAATGTTTAGAAATAATTAATTTTTTGTTATGTAAAAAGACAGTAGAAAAGTAAGACAAACTTAATTATTCTTGAAATCAATATTTTTTTAGTTTTTTTACGCTAATATAAAATATAGGATTCATAAAAATCTATTGCTTTCTCTGAAACTATGTAACTCAATTTTTAAAACAAACAACGAAAATAATATAATTAGATCAGATATTATCGAATTATATTTTTTTCATTTATTTCAAATTATTCTTCCAAAACAAAAAGATTTAAAAGAGAATAAAATTAGACTTAGCAAAATAAAAGTAATGGATTATATTTTCATCAAACTTCTGTATATACAAAAAAGTTAATGTCATGATTCATCATTAAGATATATAATTATTCTTTTTTACTAGTAAAATGTTTCATCCATTATTTTATTCAACAAAAATTTTTTTTTACTAATTAATAAAAAATACTTTAAATTTATTTATAAATTATCATTAAATCACTTAATCATTATTTCTTTTTATCTACAATCTTCATTTGGTTGTAATAAGATTAAAATAAATTTTTTATCAATATTGATAGTCTCAAAAAATTTTTATCAAATTCATTAAATAATTTTGATAAAATTAAAAAAAAAACTATGGAATCTTATTAAAATTAAATTTTTTATTGAACTAGTTTTTAATGTGTATTATACCGATAATTTTTTTTATACTATACAATATAATATATACTATAAACAATATATATAATAATAAACAATATATAAAATTTATACTATAAACAATGTGTGTTAAATCGTCGTTCGGTTTAACTACAATGGTGATTAAAAAATTAGTATATTTTATAAAATATAAAATGAAATTTAAAAAATGTTAATCTAAATATTATTTACAATAAAAATACTTACAATTACAATAAAAATATTTAAAGTTATTGAATATATACAAAAATAAAAACTGTAATCTATGAAGATATCAACATGTAAATGCAATTGGAGATAAAAAATTCTAAAATAAAAAAGGAAGTGAATTTGTAAGTCTAAATGTGTATAAAGATACTAAAGGCATATAAAGTAGTTTATTTATAAAGGAAGAAATTAAAGAGAAGAATCCACTGTCACAATTGAGATATCTGAAGATGCACGTAAGTAGATTTTTTACATATTAGGTTGAAACACTTACGATTACAAAAATATCCGCGCTGACTCATTACTATGAATTTACGATCGAGCTTGTGTCGATGTATTCTCGAATAGTGGTGCGGAGTCAACGTTTTTCGTCATCTACCACATCTAAATATATAAATGCCACCATTGATTCATTTCTCTTTAAAAATTCCACAGCAAGATATTTCGCATTAATCTTGTACTAGTACATCTTTTAATATTGCGTTTTATTTTTTTAAAAGTTTTTTAATTCTTCGTTTATATGCCATATCTTTACAGTAGGTGGTACTATTTATCAGTAAAATCTAATTCTTATATATGTGGTTTTAACAATTAAAAACGAAGATAAAATATTTGTAAGACCGAATCACGGAAACAATATGTAATAAAAATGTATTTGGATGAAAATTTAAAATGACTATGGTAATGTGATAATTATATATTATACTTTAATAAATATTATTAAAAAAAATATTGTAGCTTGATTGGAATATAGATCACAGGAACAGTATATTTATAGCTTATGATTTTTATAACTAATATTTAAGTTCAAGCTTAACAATAAAATTTTTAAAAGTATAAAAGTATTCAAAATTATCATGTGTAACTTCTATGTGTAATTTCTATCTATGAAGAATCTTATTATTTATATTACCAGCAGATATTTAATAATTTATAATTGTTAAGTGTTTTTAATTTTATATATAAATTATCAATTAACGGAATTTAATAAAAATATTATATATTAAATCAGCAAACTTTTTTCAAATTAAAAGGTGAGTTGGCATTATTAAGGAATAGTTAATCTTACTTTACAAATATTTTTTCTGTACCTACGTAAACCCTATTTTTATAATATTAATAATCACTCTTTCAACTTTAAAAAAGTTTTTTGGGATGAGATGTGCGTCGAATACCTTTACAAAATTTATACGATATACTTGATGATCCTGAGTCTTATATCAGTCTAAAATATCATCATAAAAACATAACTTTATTCAACATGTTGACATATACAACTATTGATAGAGATGGCATGGAACTGTAAAGACAATATCATAAATTAAGTTTGATGATTATTTTAATCTTGTCTGACCTTATATCATGCTTACAAAACATGATATACTAATGATCATTCTATATATAATTTTTGTTCATCTAATATTCTTTGCTTTGCATCATCTTTATGTAAAAAAGCTTTAAGTCACAATCTAATATCAGAATTTTGGCGATGATGTTTATTGCTAAATCATTTATGTATCAAATCAGAAAAACGCCTTCCGGCTTGTCTATATTCAATTTGTAAAATCAAAAATATTGATAGAAACATAAAAATAACAATAATATACTTTTATATTATTTTTTAGATTATAAAATATTATCGAACTACTTTGAAAATTAATGAAAACATAAATATTCAAAGTTAATGCATAAAAATAGTTTTTATGCTAAAATAATGTGTTACAGTGATAAAATTATACGACTTTTTCGGATTTATATAAAATTAATTATAATTAATTTATTCCTTTATTCAAAGTTAAAATTTTAAGTAAAAAAATTTCAAAAAAAAAACAATTAAATTAATAGATATTTTAAACTTTTAGGTAAATTACTTTTTTAATTTGATATAAAATGTGAAAAATGATTGAACTGGGAAAAAGTAAATCAAAATTGAGTTAGAAATTAAAATTAATTTTTATCAAGAAAATATGTTCGACTAATTTTTGTTAGATTTATGAGGTTTTACTGTAATTCATTATAAAAATAATTTAAAATATCAAAATAATCAATATTAAAATTACGAATGCCAATTTTAGTTTTTTTAATTCTGAATTGATTGACTTATTAATTATCGATAGTTTGATCTTTTTATTCTTATCTATTTATATTTTTGTAACTAAAAAAGAAAATTTATTTAAAACCACTTTTTTCTGTTTGAAAATAAAAGTAATGTACAAGTAAAGTAATATTAAGCTGAATTAAAGAGTTTCGTATAAGTTATTTGTTTCCTGTATCAAATCTTGCACGTGTTAAAGCGATAAAATTTTATTCTATTTCATATGCATATTAATCATGAAAAAAAAAACAAGTTTTTTTTGCCACTTGAACCATATTTTTAATATAAATATTAAATATATAATATACCAAAGATGAAAAATCCAATTTCTTGTTAAGCCAAGATACGGCATTCAAAGAGTACAAAAATTATTTAAAATTATTAAAATATTTTCTTGCAAAGTTTTATTCAAATAGATAAATAACTAATCTAGATATAATTAATATATCAGATTTTTAGTACCTCAATTTTACATTTAAAATCGTATAAGAATAAAAAAAATTTGAAGAAAGATTTTGATTTTATAAAGATTGTTATAAAATTTATCTGAATTTTATTTATATAATATGGTTATATAGTATTCTATAATTTAATTAATAATTAAAACATAAGAAATGGTAAGTGTTCGAAAACGATTTTTCAAAAAATTATTTTATATAACTTGTGTGATAGAAGCTTTAACATGTTATACTTTTTTACTGTTTTCAATATCGACGCTCAAAAAAAATAAAACTGTAGTTTGTAAAATATCACAAGTGTATTCTCATTTGAATAAGATAAAAATAGTACACCGTTGTGAATCTACTTTTCGTATCTACGTTGAACTTTAGAAAAAATCATCGATCAACTCGCATTAAATCTCAATGATAGATTACCTTCAAAAAATATAAAATAATGTAAAGCTATTTGAGGAAAAAGATAGAAAGCGTGCAATTCAATTACGCAAGTGTTCACGCACCTCAATATTCAATAGCTCTCACTCCTTGAATATTTTTTCCATCTTTATTTCTTCCTTTTCCAATAATAAATAAATGGAAATATTTTTAACGTGAAGGCTTCGAGCTGAACTCTTGTTTTGGATTTCACAGGTCTCCTAATAATAATTTTATGATTATGCATTAAGCGGACATACTTATTAAAAGATCAAACTCGGCGGTTCATGGACGTCGTTTTTTTATAGAAAAATATGAACTTGAGTAGAAATGACAGACCTCTTTAAAGCTACTTTTTATTTTCCTGTCTCAGCACTAGTAACAATTTTTAATTTAATAATTCATATTTTATAGATTATATATATTTGCACATATATTTATAGACATAAGTTTTGTTGAATAATAAATAATAATAATTATTATTTTGAAAATAGTACATTGTATTTTTATTATTATAATAATTTTACCCTTTATTTTAATAAAATTCAGATTTAATTTATAGTGAATCAAATAAATAATTTATCTCCATAAACTATTATAAATATAACCATATATTATAAATGCACCATAAATTATAAATAAGTATTTATATTTTATCATATTTCATAATATAAATACTGGTAAATAAATATTACATAAATCCTTCTAATATCCTATCTAATTCTACAATAACTTTATATATAAATAGCAAAATATAACGATATGTAGAAAATTAGAATTTTTACATTATTTAATATTTTATAATATTACAAACATTTTACGATTTAAAAATAATTCATATTGAAAATGGTGGTACAGATTAAATTTATAAATTAAAAGCAAGCATTAAAACAAGCTTTTAATTTTAATATTTATTAAATATATAGCTTATCTTATTATATGATAGATCAGTTTTTAAAAGTAAATAGCAATTCAATTTCATCAAAATAATTATTATAGAAGATATAAAATACTATCTTCTATAATAATTATTTTGGAAGAACATTATTTTCTTTGTTTCAAGATCATAAAAAATTTGATTATTTATACATGAAAATATTAAATATCAATTTTTTAAACTCCAGAATTTTTATAAAAAAAATTTATTTTTATAATTTCTAAAAAATACTCATATGCATACCTGTACAGATTCTTAATAGAATAATTTAGAAATTTTTTTCGTAGCAATAAAATAACACTTTTAAGATGTAATGTCAAACATATTTATGTGTGCACACGTATATGAATATGTTTTAATGGTACAGATTTATTTCTATATTAAATTAATTAATTATTCAAAAAAGATGTATTTATAAAAATATAAACCAATGATTACATGTATTAGCTGATAATTTCGTTAAGAGAGAGTTATATAAATACTGAATTAGAAAAACAAATATAATTAAAAACGAATATGTGAACGTATATATTTTTATGAATTGTATTCTATGAGTGTTTATTTTATACAATTCAAGTATTATTTTACATTTATACGAGCGTGACTTAGTTTATCATTAACTTGCTAATGTCAACCTTTCATCGTAATGAATCAGTACCTTATGTGAAGTATCAACTTGTGTCATATTTTATGTCAAGAAAAGCATTAATTTCCATTTTTCTGCTACTTATGTAGATTATGGAAATTGTTTTAAAAAAGATGTAATTACAATTATTAAGTTATAAAAGTTATTTTGTTTTCATATTTATTGTATTATTTTATTCATATCTTGTAAAATATAAAATTTGTTAAAATAACTTGTATGTGTGTATACAGCTTACGTGCAATATACTAAAATATTTTCTTAGGGAATATTTTAATAAAAAATTTTTTCTCGGTATTCTTAATATAAATCTAAAGATATACTTTAAGATATATTTTAATATAAAAATTATAATTTTTGTATACTTTTAAATAACTTTGTTATTAATGTTACAACCAAGATGTAATACGAGCAATAACTGTACAAATGAAATTAAATATATTTAATATCTTATACATTAAATATCATTTTAAAAAAGTAATTCAATAGAATTACATTAATAATGATAAGAGATTTCAGATTAAGTTCAAATTATAAAAAATTTAGTTCTTTATAAAGATTATTACTAATAAAAATGTTTAGAATTATGTTAAATTTAAACTTTTAATTATTATATAAATATAATTATAATAATAGTTATATTAAAATTATTTCAAAATTTTAATATTTATTTCCGAATGATAAAACTTTATTAAAAACCCGGTTTAATTTAATAATAGGTTAAAAGTATAGTTTTATTTCTTAAGAAATATTTATTTTAATTTTTTAATTTGATTTTAAAATTATAGAATAAAAATAATTAAATAATAAAAAATAATTAAAAATGTGTTTTAAAATTAAGAATTCAAAAAAATTTAAATACATGAACAAACTATTTTCTGATAAATCATCTCTAGAAAATTCATAGCTAATAGTATACTTTTGTATTCATATTTTTCAAAACTTGAAAATAAAATTTATATAATAAATTAATAAATATAATTTTATTTTGTTCTTTTTGTATATAATATGTATGATAAAATAATATACTTTTGTAAAAATAACTAAAATCTTTCTTTAAATCAAAAAATTATTTCAATTTCTATAGTTTGATCGATATATTTAAAACTTTTTATTACTATTTGCTATTTAACTTAAAACACATTTTGAAGTTGAATAAATATATGTTTTATTATTACATATTTAATAAAATAAGATATTGTGCTACATAGCATCATTAAATATATTACATATAAGCATAAAAATTTTTTACGAGAATATAATTTTGAAAAGGAAAAAAGTTGTCAAATAATTGTTTATTGACGTGACAAAATTTGATTAATTTGATTATCGCATTATCTAGGTTTCTAAATCATACTTCAGCAGATTTGAAATTATAGAAATTGATAACTTTATAGTATAATTATTTATGATCTAACACGAGCAACAAACTATTTAGAAAAAGATCAATGACAGATAATGTAAAGCAGTTATTGATAGTTCATTAAACTAGATATCTCAGAGAACGAAAATGAAAATTTTATAAAAACAAAATGAGAAAGAGAGAGGCTGCAGTTGGCGTATCGGAAATAAACCTAAAACAAAATAAAAAGCATTTACCCTTTAAGAGAGGTCAGTGTCAAGAGGCTAAACGCATTGAGTTTGTTGATTACATGATGCATCATTCCTTACTCCCTCTCCCTGATCGTAAACGAAGGGCGTTGCTATGGATCATATAAAGAAAAGTACGTAATGGAGTTGCAGCTGTAGTTCTGATGATCGGTTGATCCAGCCTTTCATTTCGCGTGGAGCATTCAATCTTCTCTTGCTCTTAAAACTCAAATCTTCCCTATGTCCTTCTATGCATAATTCTATTCGCTCTATAGTTCAAACTTCGGCTCCTGCAAATAAGCTTAACATTAAGTTTTAATCAGTACCTGTTTTATACTGAGATTACTGCAAAAAATTCAATTTCTATTTTAATGGAGTATCAAATCACGAACTGTAATAAATATCTTACTTATGCCAAATATTTCTAACTAATACAACGCCAATGAGGTATTATTTTATATTAATTTATTTCTATGTCTCGTTTTGGAAACTATAAAGGAAAATTTTATTGATTACATATATATATTGTTTAAAACATTATTTAAATATTAAATTTAATGGATCTTATAATACAGTACTTTTTTATCTTGATCAGAATCTTATATTTTCTCTGTCTTTTTATTTTTCATTTTAAAAAAGAAAAATAACAGATTTTGTATCAGAGTCAAATAAAATTAATTATGAATAATTTTAATGTTTATATTTATAAATCTTTGACTTCGCAAATGCTTTCTCACTTTTTAATACTAATTTATACTTGTGCAAGAAAATTATGGTATTCACGATACAAAAATATCAACTTCAAAAATAAAAAATTTGTTACACATAATATTAGTATAAATTATATCTACTTTTCATTTAACTATTAATTTACTTTCTCGTATAATAATTTGGTTTATTTAAAGTTGAACATGCATTTATTACACTGATAAAATGCTTTTATACGTAAAAAAATACCGAATAATATCTACTTATCCGTTTATAATGTATAATTTTATCGTTAAAAAATAATGACTCTGAAAATTTTTTTCAAAATTTTTTAAATTGTATTCTAAAACTTAAATAATTTACTTTAATTTAATTATTTGATTTTGAATTACTTTATGTTTATTTTGACTGTAGAATCAAATCTGAATAGTAAATTTTAAATAGCTACTACATATATTGTATTTATTATTATTGATGTCAATTCTTTAAATCAAATAATATATAAATATTTTTATATTATATATTTATATCAAAAGTAAATAAAAGTTATTTGTATTAATAAATAACTTCTACTTAAAGTTTTGCATTACTTAATACGTATAAACACATACAGATATATATAATATATTTTCTATACAAATGTTTCTCACAATATCTGGTCAATGCTTATTATTGGATAAGACTTGATAAAATTTCTAAGCGTGTATGTGTATCAGATGGAAAACCAACGAAAAAAAGCATTGATTTTCGTGACTTTCTACATATAAATAAGTGGCCGACTTAGACAATATCATTTATAGTTTAATAGATTTTTAATTTACTTTAATTATATGTATATTTAAATACCTGATATCTATACTTGTCCAAAAATTTTATTAAATTAAATTAAATATATCTCTCAAATAACAGAAACTTAATGAATTAATGATTAATAAATTATTTTATGTCAAAATTTAAAAAACTTATTATAATAAACATATTTAACAGATGTCCCTATTTTATAAATTTTAATCATTTAGAGGTATAATCAACGTAATTTCAAAAAAGTCAGAAGCTTATAACTAAATATTTATCGTGACTAAACTAGTCTATGAACAAAAATTAATAATTATAATAATCATCAAAATAGCTATTGAAATTAGAAATATAGTAGTATATATATGTATCTACTTATAAATTTTAATAATGATTTGACATTTCCTTAAATAACCTTAATTTTAATTGTTCATATCATCATATATATACAAATTACAAAACGATTGAATTATTATTATTAGCTCAATTTTTATACATATTTTCATTATTATAAAATTACAAATCTTCACTGAAAATATTTATATCATTCGTAACATTTTTTACAGTATTGTACTTAACGAAATATCTAGACCCTGAAATTTCATTTTTGTAAAAAGTAAAATTGCTGTATTCACATATACTATTTAAAATAACTATAAAGCGAGATTAAATTCATATGGGTATAGATTTGAATAATTTTAATTATCAATTTATAATAATAATAAAAGATGATACAAAAAATGATTATTTGTAATTGTTAAAAATTATGATTTATCAATTTATCATTCTATATACAAAAAAAATAAATTTTTTAATATTTCAATTTATTTAATAAAAATAAAAAACCAATTTAAAAGGCTTGAATCAAGTAATTATATAATTTACTATTGATAATGCTTTGCTATCACTCGATATTTTTTATTGTATGCATGTCTGGTTTTTCAAATATTAATAATTAAAAATGTATACTTGACAGTATTTTTTAGGATAAATCTTCTTCTAGTTTTATACATAATAAGATTTTTTTTTATTTTTTAAATCTCAATTTTCAAATTATGGATATTTTGTTTATTGACTTTACTCAAGTTTAATTGCATCTTTCACGTAAATAACGAAATTTTATAAAGTAGAGCAATAGGTAGTGCAAAATATTTAATAGATGATTCAGTTCACAAATCTGAATCAATTATAATTATCATTTAACTAGATTTAAATTATGTCTGAAAAAAGCATTATAATATTTTTATATAATTCCATAAAACTTCTACATTAATATTCATGTATTTTTATAAATATATAAGAAAAATGTGAACTTTTAGCTCATAAATTATAACTCGAACATTTGTTTAATACTTGGTATTCCCAATAATTCTTTCATAAGCTGTTTTTAATAGAATATTGAGTTAAAATAAAAGGAATATTTTATAAATATGAAAATATAACTGTTAAACAACAACTTTCTAAGGAAATTTTATTTTTTTTGACCTGATATTTAGATAATAATTTTTAATTTTTAGTAGATAATAGTAAGCAGTTTATTTCAATTAGAAATTATATTAAAAGTTCAGTGCTATAATCCAAAAAGAAGAATAAATAGAATAATCTAAATACAACGGCCTACGTATTCAATATGCAAATATTATAGATTGATGAAAAATGACCCATTTAGATACGTACTGTAAGTCTTTATTTGCTATATATTAAAAATAATAATAATTCAAATTCGTTAAAATGTTTAAAAGTAAACAGATAAAAGTGCAATTGCTGACTGAGTGTCATTGGAGTTTATTCGACTTGCTTTTCCTGCTATTGGACAGCACCTGGGAGTTTCCTAGAACATTCGATATATGTCGGCCACATCCTTTGCGTTGTAATGTCGTGAGGTTATCGTACTTATGGCGATTGAGCGAGGTGGGTGCCTTCACGGGTCAGTAGCAGCATCCGCGTAAACAACCTCTATCTTTCCTCAGCCAGCGAAATTAACGACTCGATAAGGAGCAAGCTGTTCTTTACGTAATGGGCTGCACAATTCGCGGCGATTGCGACTTAATAACAATTATTGGCAGGCCAACGACGCGGCCGATCTTTGCATCACCTCGTATAATCACCCAATTCGCTAACTTTAAATCGACGCCTCCTGCCAAGAATGCGTCGTTATTTATAACGAACAAAGTTTGTTGAACAAAATTAAGGCGCGTGGTGCTTAACAATACTAAGATTTTTATTTAATTTTACGTTTGACATTATTAAGTCTATTGCAAAATTCGCGATCTCTACTTTTGGTCAAATATACTGAATCCAGAATACTTTCGATTTCAATCGTTAGAATTTAATACTATACATTACAAAGTAACCGACTCCAGTTTAAAAAAGTAATATATCTGATAATATGTTTTTGAATAAATTAATAAATGATAAAGTCTTTATCTTTAATGAAAGAAATATTGACGGGACATATTACAGATGCCTTGAAAATAATGCTAAGATATTTTATTTTTTTTATTTCACGTAAATTACTATTAAATATATTTTTAAAGGAGTGGTAAATTTCAGTGGATCAAACATATTATTGTGTAATTATTAAAACGTAAAACAATATTTTTTTAATAGCATGTATAGCAATAGATTCTTTAAAGAAAATGTAACAATTTCCTTTTTATTCGGATAAAAGTTATAACTTCTTAAAAAATATGATTTTAAAATTATAACTTTATGTTGTTAAAATAAAGCTAACAAGTTATAATGTGAAAATTTATAATTTTTAATTTATCAATTTTGAAGGTAAAGAAATTTATTCGTTATTATTTATTTTAATAAATTATTATTTATTATAACTGGCTATTTATTCAGTTTTATGAAAAATGTTGCTATAATCACAATATTGTAAAATGATAATATTACTTTTAAATAAATAAAAATATAATTCTAATTAAATTAGTAACAATAAATTAGTGAAGATTTATACATTCAGTATACATTTTTATTTTTTTAAAAGTTTAAAAATATTAATTACAATAAAGCCTGAAAAACACTACTCAAACTTAATAGTCTTATTAAATTCTCTATTTGCTATAAACTTTTAACAGTAATTTATTATGTACATGCACACATTTCTTCTCATTTACTTATTCAAGTACAAATGACATATGAAGGAAATTATTTACAAAATTTAACGTTTAGAAGAATTTGTAATAATGGATGCTTCTACCAAAATTTTTCTAGTCGAATAATGAATATTTTTTTTCAACCATTTTATTTTATTAATTTTTTCATATTGAGTACATTAAGAAGCAAATTTGATAATAAATGGATAATAAAATAGAAATTTATATCTTCTTAAGTACTTTTGCTTTTAGAAAAAGTTTATCAGATTTGTGTCTTTTGATAATTTGTTTGTTTTCTTATGATTTTTTCTACAATATTATCTGATAAAAAGAATAAAATATTCATGTGTGTTTATAAAAAATACAAAAATGATATAATATATAAAAATATGTACAAGGGTTTCTAAAAATTTATGCTTACAAAAATTTTTTAAATATTTACAATCATTATTTTAAATAATATTTTAGAATAATATAATTAATTTTAAATATTATGAAAGAATATTTAAAGTTTTTTATTAAAAAAATACTTTTTTATTATAAAAGGCACGTCATAAAATAACGCTATAGATAAAATATTTGAAATTGTTTTTTTAATATAGTTTGAAAATTGCATGAGTTAATTTTATATATTTATACATTTACTCTATTAATTATACTCTATATTAAGAATATAATATTTTTATTTGTATACGCCTAAAGAAGCATCTTTATTTTCTTATTAATTTGGGATTCTTGCACTTATTAGACGATGTAAATATCGTTTATTTAATCAGTACATTCTCCAATTTAAATAACGTACTGCAATGTGTTTTTCGCGTCTCGCCATATATTTTTGTATGCTTGCAATTTAAATTGTTTTTTATACTGACCGACGAAAACGAAATCGCGAAAAAAGACCGGAGGACGTGTAAAAAATGAAGATAAAGCGAGCAAGGGCGGGAGGGATGAAGAGGGATGAGATTTTTTTCAGAAGCTCTTAAAAGTATTGTCGATATTTTCATTACTCTTCTTCACAATGAATAATCAAACAGCAAACTAATTTACTAAATGATTGGCTAACGTAAATATATTGTTCACTTAAAAATTTATATAAATATGTATACAGTTATCAAACTCGATTATTTCGCTTCAAGCTTCGTGTATCGCAAGAACAAAGGAAAGAGTTAAAGAGGAGGAGGAGAAAGAAGGAATCAATACATTTAGCACATCCATGTGTATGGTCAGCGAGATACCGACTCTGAAATAGTAATGCTTACAACTCTTTCCTTTGGTATACAGCTTCGTAATGTATTTATCGCTTGCGTAAAATAATAGAAAAATTAATTTATCATAAATTCAACATTTATATGTGAAACATTTTATTTAATGTTGAAAAAACGATTTAAACAAGAAATGTTATGTAAAAAATCTAAAAACAAGAATATATGAAGTCTATTACTGATAGCTAATAATATGTTTTGATGATTATATTTTAAAAATTATATTTTTTAAATTAATATATTTTATTAAACGATACTAGCATTAACTCGGAGTCATGTATTAAAATTGTGAGTGTGAATTATACAAAAAAATAATTGTGCCTTTACATAAATTATAAATTTATAGTTATATATCCGAATTATTAAATATTATATTATCTACAAACTTTAATTATACAAATAAGATATTGCTATCTTATTGTTAAGTTTTAAGAAATATCTTAGGTAGACTTAGTACTCAGATATTTTTACTTATTTCGATATAAGAGTGTTTTATTTCTGTTATAATGATATAGAACATTTTCTTTATTTTTTACACAAATAAAAGAGTTAATCTTATTAAATATTGAAATTTTGGTTTATTTATACTTATATCACCATACTTTGAATTATATAATAATATACATCTATACAAGAAGTTTATGTACAATTGAGCGATAAAAAATTAAACTCAAAATAAAAATACATAAATTATATATTTAAAAAATATTAGTCTCAAAATATTTATATAAAAATATAATATTTTATAAGAAAATACAATCCTCTTAAATATTAATATCAATATTAAAAACTTGGTTGTAATATAAATATTTAAGTTTTACTTGTAATAATATCCCAAGTTACATTAGACCCACAGAAAAAAGTTCTACGTGAATAAATGAAATCATAAAAAACATTGAATTTATATATTCGGTTTTATCTCCGATTATTGTTATCGTACGACTGTATTATCGGTAGCTTTCGAATCAATTGATAACTCTAGTAAAAGATGAACGTCGAGAGAAGCGATAAATAGAACACGGCCTTTAGCGATGTCGATGCTCGACGGGGGGAAGGTTCTCGTGCGCCATTTTCTTCCTGTTCATGATGCCGGTCCAGTCGGATGGGAGTGGGAGGGATGCTGCCCGTGCGTAACCACTCGTTTCATCCCCCGTGGAAGAACATTCCCCTCGAGTTAACATCAAGTCCCGCGTAAATACACCATTTTCTTTATGAGATTTGCGAACGTGCGAATATGAGATTTGCTCTATTTGAATCTCTAATTTATTTTATTTATCAAATATGATCGTTTTATAATTACAATTTTAGCAAGGGTATAATTACCTCAATTTAGATTTTAAATGTATTTTAAAATACAGCATTTTACTTAGAATAAATATATTTATTGAAATAATATTATCGTACATATTTCCTTGAATGTAGATTTTATTCATTTTTGATTATTTTTATATAAAATATTATTTTTATTTTAATAAATAAATAACTGTTTATATTATGGGTATATATGTATAGGTATATATATATCAGAATAATATTAAAATTATAAGTATTAAAATAATTATGGATTATAATTGTTTTATTTTTAATTTCAATTATAATTTACGAAAGTTTAATTATATAAAATATTATTTCAACTCAAAATTGAAAAAAAATTGTATTTAATATGATTTTCATTTATAATTAATTGAATTATCTAATTTTTTTGCAATTAGTCGTTTTAATAAATTTCTAACAGTTTTTAAAATATTGGATACGCGTTTATTAATGGTATATAATCAATATTGATTTCTGATGTTTTTGTAGTTTTTTATGATCTAACCTCAAAAAAATTTCATATTTTTTATTTTCGTTTGTAACAAAAATTTTAAAAAAACCTATTGGTTTGGATGGCCAACTAAACTATTGATTTAGTTAAGAATACATGTCCGATATTGCCAGGATATATACGAATTTTATATGAGCAATTATCAACTATTATATTTTTACAACAGATATTTTATATCAGGAAAAATAGTCATTAAATTAGATTATTTTCAAATAAGAAAGTATGCTTCAAAAATATAAATTCATTTTCTTAATTGTGAATTATTTACTAATGCAAAAATTAAAGTAAAAAAACAAATCTATTCATCGTTATTGAAAAATATCAGCTTTGTAAGAAAATCGTATGTAAAGGAAACGATTAAAAGTAATATTAAAAATAATATGTTGACATGAGAATCATCATAGTTAAATAATTTGCCTCAGGAATAATCGTTACGTTTCAAAAGCTTAGAAGTTTATTAATGTTTGATCGAAAATGGTCGAAGGCAAATAAAACTTCGAACTATTGAAGTGCTTATAAAAATTTAATTATGCACATAAACTGATAAACTAGGTAAAAAAAAGAAAACAAAAACGAAAGAAATATTGCATACAACTTATGAACCACAAATCTCAATTTAATCGAATTAGTTAAGAAAATAGAGACATAATTAGAATATTACTGAATTATTTTTATTCTATCTTTGCGAGCTATTTGATATATCATTCGCAATTGATAATAGCATTTTCAATATTATTTTCAATATAATGGCCTGTACTGCTTCCTATCCTGTGATGTTTTTTCATTATTAAGGCCCAGTTTCATTATTTATTGAAATCAATTCATTTAGATATGAAAAAACTTAATTATATGATACAATAATAATATTTATATGATCAATCTTATTTAACGGAGCAGTAATTTATTTAGCATATTTTTAATTGAAATTTTACTCTTTTTACTTTAAAGATACTAAACTTCTATCATTCTCCCAATGGATGATTTTTTATTAAATTATATTAAACGTATTAAAATTATATTCAAATATTTATTAAAACATCGATTTATGTACTTTGAATCTTTGCAAATATTTAATAAATATTATAATTTGTTGAAAAATTCTAAACTTAAAAAAAAATAATGTAAAACTTGGAAATAAACAGAAAACGATAAATTAATATTCTGTATTGAAATATTTTAATATACATTATAATTATATAATTTTATTACAGTGAAATGCTCTTCAAATTTTTAATTGATAATTTAATTTCATTCACCAAATTTCACTATAAATATTATATTGTATATTTTAAATATTTAAAAATTTATTCTTACAAAATTTCAAATTCAATGTTTACTTTAAAAATAATTTAGTTTTAATATTAAAAATTTGAAAAATTAAATTTTATATAAATTTTGAACTATATTATTATTGACTCAAATCAAATCAATTCATTACTGAAAATATTCATAAACGTTAATATTATTTATATATAAATAATTTGTAAATAATTAACAATCACTTTTATAATAAAACTTATATTCTGTTTTATATTTTATCGATTTTTGTTAACATAAAATTTTTCAATTAAAACCTTTTATTAAATTAAAATAAACCCTTTTAAATGTTTCCATTAAAAATATCTAGTTGTAAATTATTAAAATTAGACTATAATTATATTTTACAAGCGTTTACTAAATATTATGTATATAATTTATATTTTTATTTATTTTTAAAAATGTTTTTAAAGATCAATACATACATTTTTTCAAAAAATAGTAAATTAAAAAAAATATATTATTTATTGTAATTTCATTTTTCACCTAATTATTAGAATAACGATATAAAGATAACAGATTTCCAAACAAAAATTATCTTATGTAAAATTCTTATATTTGATATAAAACTTGTCAACTAAATTAAAGAGGTTAAAATAATCATTATATATAAGTAAAATTATTCTTTTATCACTGATAAATAAATTTGTTGTTAAATAAAAATGGCGATTACTTTTTGTAAAAGATAATTGAATTAAAAATTTGGAACAATTTGGAAGAACAAGTTTAATTCATTTTTTATCTTCGGTTTTTAATTGTATCATAAAACTGTAATAAATAAAATTTAAATGAAAATAATAGATGTGTTCAAATTGAAATTAATTTTTTTATTTTCAAATCTGATATGGATTTATAAACGAAATTTAATATATTTTAAAGATTTTAATTTTTTTAATTAACAGTACAACCACTAGAAATCGATGTTAATAATTATTAATATTGTTCATCCTCAGAAGCCAATTTATCATTAAAAATCCATTTAAGAATGAGCATAAACTCATGAAATTCAATAATCTACGAAAGAAGGTCGATGGAGAAATCGGACTAAGATTGACGCAACTTTACGAACATCAGCAGGGTGAGGTTTACCCAAAATCAATATCTAATATGCTAAACAACGATGATGATAATAATGGCAACGTGCACACGTATGTTTCTTTTTTATGCTTTTTTCGGTATGGCTTATTATCTTTCTCTCGTTTATTTTTCTGCTTGTTGATGAATATATTTTTATATGTTTTATTGATCAACTTTACTTTATGCATATTTTATGCACTTCTTGCATTCGAATTCTTCTCTGATAATTTATTTTTTATAATTTTTTTCTACAATTATATTTAATTCTATAATTAAGTTTAAGTTATAAATTCTAATTAAATTTTGAATATTATTTTATTTTATCGAAACTTTCTAAAGTAAAAAGAAAATACAAAATAATTTTTAAATATTTATTTATTGATTTACAAAATATTATACACTGAATGTTTATAAAAATCGGAAAAGTGGAAAAAGAAAAACTTATTAAGATTTATAAAAATTTATTTTTTATTTATGCAAAGAATAAATTTTTTTATATTAAATTATTAATACTCAATTTAATAAAACTTAGATCGAAAATTATCATTTAGTTATTTGACAAGTGGTATTAATGTAACTATTTTTATATTGAAACATGTAACTTAAAATCTATGTTAAATTTTATGCAAAGTGGACAATTAAAATTACGAAAAAAATTAATTTGTATATAATTATATTACTTAAAAATTATAAATAAGAAACAGAAGTAAAAAATATCAATGAAATATGTGTAATTATAACAAAATAATATCTCTTTATTATTTATCAATCATACATATTTTTATTTATAATTAGATAAAATAATTGACAAATGGTATAAAAATCTATATTACCTTTACAGTAATAATAATTATTTTGATTTTTATTCGAATAAAATATTCTACAGATTAATTGAATTATTAATTAATAATATCTTGAAATATATAATTTTATGTATATCTACTTAATTTAATACAATAATTATCTTTTCCTATTATTATACAAATAATGCGAGTCTAAATATTACAATCGGTATGAAAATTAATATTAACATGAATTAATAAATTCAGATTTATTAAAAATTAATGACATAAATATTAAAATATTAGACATAATATGAATTAAGAAATTTTGGTTTTATAAAATGCACAAAATAACTTCTTTCCAGATTATAATTTTATTATTTGTTGCAAAAATTTTACTTTTTATGCAATAACTTTTGATTTTCAAAATAAAAAATACCTAAAAATACAATCGAACTTAGAATAAATTAAAACATAATAAATATAATATCATCTGATGAATAATATATAAGGCTGCATTGTTTCAATTGGAAAAATCTATTTTAAACTATAAAAATGATTATATATATATTCAACAATCGATAAAATCTGTTCTTTTCACAAAATTTTGTTAAAAGAACCTGTTATTCATTATATTAAAATTAAATCAAATAAAGAAAATGAATATTAGTTTGTTTTCGTGTTAAGTAATATATCAATTATTAGAAGTTTAGTATTATTAAATATTATTACAGAGTAATACTAAAAATTCAATATTTAAAATAAAATACATAAAAGAAACTTCAAGATACTTTATAAGAAATACCTAAGCTACATGATCATGTTTTTTACTAGGTTCTGTAAATAAATTGAACGCTTCTGATTGCGAGTTTTACTACATTTGTTTATTATTGAATTTCTTTTGATTATAAAAGAAATTATTTTAGAGTATTTACTTATATACTTTATTGAAACTTGTAACATTATCGTGTTTTGTAGATTGCCATTTTAAAAAGGTATCAAATTAATATTTATTACTAAAATTATAAAAAAACTAATACGATCTTCTTCATAACGGAAATAAAATTAATACATTAATTTATTATATTAAAAACATAATTTATCCCTGATACAACAATTACATAGAGTAAATATTTTTTATGATCCTATATTGTTTAATAATTATAAATATTTTACCATAGATAATAAAATAATACTCATAATGATACATATTTAAGAATTTCTAATATATTAATTTAGCACAATATTATAATAATAAATTTATCATTCAAATAAAAATAGAAATAAAATATTTCTATTTTATCATTGATTATGAATTTACTTGAACTGAATCTAACATACCGACTGATATGTTTTCACTTTAACAATAAATATGAATTCATAAACAATTTTTAGATAGTATTTAAATTATTATTAAATAAATCATAAGATTAAAATAAATGCTAGATAAAAAATTAAAAATGAACACACTGATCTGATTGCATCAGATAGCTCAGCTTCTATAAGAAATTACCAAAATGATGACTTTAATAAAAAAATAGAATCCAGAATTAAATTTAAGGTAAAATAAACCTAAAAAAATTTATAATCTTTTCAAGAAAACCAAATATAAAAAATAAAAATACACTACTATTTGTTACAGTAATATGAAAAATAATTACAAAAGAAATAAAATAAATTGCGAATATTTATAATTTATTTAAAATATGTATTTAATTATATTTACAAAAAATAAATGAATATGTAAAATTATGGCTTAAGAATATTTTATTTTCTTTGAAAATTAGTACAAATAATTATACGTGAAGATTACAAAACTAGAATTATACGTGAAGAATACAAAACTAGAATTATACGTGAAGATTACAAAACTAGAATTATACGTGAAGATTACAAAACTAGAATTATACTTTTATTATTTATTTAAACTATGATATGAATATTTACTGTATATGAATATTTAAAAAGATAAATCTTATTTATTTTCTTATTTTCATATTATTAAAAATATTGAAATAATGTTTATGAAGTGGTTTTAATTATTTATTAAATTTGTATTTTTTAATACTCTTTTTTCATATAAATAGTCAGATACCTAAGATAATTTGATTAGATACCAAAACAATTCAATTGCGACATATTTTGCAAATCTAAACTATATTTTTGGATATATAATCTAAAAAGATAAAATTTAAACTTATATTTTTTAAAAATAGAATTAAAATACTTATGGTACTTACGTTTTTTTTTTAAATATTTTACATACAAAATTAGAAAATAAAACATTAATTACACAATAAATTTTTGTTAATTCAATTTAATCATTATTTCAAATAATTTCTATTAAAATCTAAATCAATGATAATTCAATAACATTCATGTTATAAAACACATAGCAGAACAATTTTAAAAAATTCACATACTTTATGAAACATAGTTTAGTATCTCTATATTTATATTGAACTATTTGAATTCCATCTATTCAAAAATTGTCTTTTAACTTCGAAAGCTATAATACCTAAAGCCGTTCCTGCATTTAAACTATCGATACCATTTTCAAGAGGAATATTTACACGAACTCCTTTTCTTGTTTCCATTAATTCTATAGATTCTAGACTCAAACCTTCTGTTTCACCACCAATTATCAAAACTACTTCATTTTGAGTATAGTCTACAGCGTAGTAAGGAATAACGTTAAAATCATTTAACTTTTTAATCGCATTATAGTATTTATTTGTACCATAATTTTTTAATTTTTTAATGGTATGTTGCTGATGGTGTTGAACTTCTTCAGTATTTATACAAGAACTAATATTATTATCTGCTATGAAAATATGAGCATCGTTACTTATTAGTAACTTAATGTCATCCCAGTCTTGCGCATCATAAATTGGTATTCTAAAGTGAGCACCTGTACCACTTCGTAAAACTTTGGTCTCCCAAAAGTCAACACATCCTAAAATCATTAATAAATCTTATTAAATTTATTGTTATATAAGAAATATAATTAAAAAAATCAAAATTTTAATTACGATTTTAAAACTTTATTAAAGATTAAAAAATTTAGAAATTAATTAATGCAATTACATTACTAAAAGTCAATTGTATTAAATATAATTTATGGCTTTGAAAAAATTAAAAATGTAAAAATTAATTCTATTAAAATTATTCATTAATAGAATTCAAAGTTTAGATTTTATTATGGAATATTTTGATGAGATTCTATGATTTTTGTATATTATAATCTAAGTGTAATAATTTACAAATTTTTAAATATTCACAAACCTTTTGTTAATATTACTTTTTCACAACCAACTCCAGCAGCTGATCGTAAAATAGATCCCATATTTCTTGGATCTCGAATATTATCACAAATAATTGTAATTGGCAAAGAACAAGATAATACTTCTACAGGCTTTGGTTTTCGAAAAATTCCTAAAATATTAATATAATTATAAGAACTATTTGTATTGAATATTAATTTACTTTAATTCTTTGGAAAATATATATTTTATAATTTGCCTATTATTCCTGGACTGGTTGCTAAAGTTGACCATAATTGGATTGTTCGGTAAGGGAGCTTAAATAACTTTGTTTCGGTTTGTGAAATAGGTAAATCGCTTAAATCTTGTGATTTACTAAAAATTATTTTTTCTGGCATTATTCCTATTTTCAAAGCATCTTGTATTAAACGCTTACCTTCAAGAACTATAAAATTATGTTTTTTTCTATGCTTTTTTGATCGAATTTCCATCATTATTGATCTTTACAAAAAAATAGAAGTTTTATTTATAATAAGACAAACGATGCAATATATAATTAAATAAATACTTACGATATTAACTTTTCATTTTCATATAATTTTGTATTTATTGAATATTCAGATTTGACCTCTTTTTTATCAAGACTTTCAAAAATTGTTTCATTTTTTATTTGTACTTCATCAGCTTTATATCTTCTTGATTGAAATTTAGATTTTTTCTTTTCTTCAAGAAATGGTGCAGTTATATTTTCCTCGATATCAAAAAGTTCATCTTCATTTACTATAGCTGCAATTTTTCTAGGAACATACCTACTATACTTTTGAAAGTGAATAATCAAGTATGATTCAACATTTAATGTGAGACATATTTTTTTTAAATTTCTTAAATTTAATTGTAAGTTCTTAAGAAGCATATTAAGTATTTTTATAATTGTATTCTCGTTCAAAAGAATTTTAATGGGCTTCAAAAATGAAGTAATAGCATTATTCTAGGTTAAGTGTTTATCTATGTTTCTTAATAGTTATTTTAAATATATTTTTAAATGATAAATTATAAATATTGATATTTTTAATTTAATCAATTAGGATTTTTTATGTTTATATACTTAAAATTCACTTGTTTCCTTATTTTTGTTCTATTGATAACTAATAGCACATTGAAAGCATATTGATCTTTTATAGCTTGTATACTGCGCAATTTAGTTCTAACTCCGCGTTATTTATTATTTAATAATTTATAAACTAATTGCAAAAATATTGTCGATTTATGTAAAATTGTTCTATTTAATTTATATTTTATGCAGGTAAATAATAAATGTTGGCATTATATACAATTTTAAAAAATGTAAAATAATTTTATAACAATAAACATTTTTAAGGATTCTTCTATTAAATATCAATGAAAAATTGTCAGATATCTTATACTTTTATACATTTATATAGACTATCGATTTCAAAGATTTTTTTTAGAATTTAAAATTTCAGAAAAAATAAATATTTATCTGGTTAAGATAGACCGGTTTGTCTGATTGCATTTTGTCTAATCCAAAGAATAAATTAACGAAGTTCATCTTAATCTCAAGGGTCAAATTGTATTTTAATAAATACTCTATTAGGGTCGTGTTTACAATTTACAATGATATGACATTTTAAAATATGGTAAGTACAGCAATGTGCTGAAATTTATTTACATGTACTATATACTAAAAATAAAAGAATTATTTTTATAATTTAGAAATCATTCTATTTAAATATAGCCATCTCTAGCGTTAGCAGATGTCACTATGAGTAATTACCGAAATGATAGCACTGAAATAACAATTAAAAATTTAAAAACTTATATTTGTATTTAATCCAATAAATAAATAAAGAAATCATTTTGTAACGTTATATAATATCAAGTGATTTAAAAACTTTAATACAATCTTGTGTAAAATATTGTGGATTAAAATATTTTTTACGATTACAATAAAATCAAAAAATTATAACACAATCATGTATTATATACTTTAATAAAATACTTAACTGTTTACTATAAATATTTTTGTGTAAAATGTAAATATTGCAAATAAACTACATACTGAAATAAACAATATTAGATTTAAATGTAGTTCTAAACAGAATTTTATTTTATAAACTTCAGTTTCATGTTTCAAATCTAAGGGAATTGTAATAACTTAATACAGCTATAATAAGATAAGTTTCAGAGTCGGATAGGCTAACGTAACAATCAGATGGTTCTAATTAGGTTATGAGTCAGTTACTAGTTTATCGAATATAAAACAGAACCTCAAAATTACTATTTGTAATAAAAAATTAATTTAAAGTTCTTAAGTGAAAAAATCTATAATTCATGCAAATCATTTTTGTTAATTAAAATAAATGCAACCAATTTTACATCTTAAAAATGCTTTTTCGTTCTTTTTCGTTCATTAATCACCATTTGTGTAAGTAAATTTTTATGTTTATCACTATTTTTATTATAATTACAATTTTTTAAATAATTTTGTAAACTTTCCAGTTCTTCAAAATGGTAATAATGTACTCGGAATTTATATACAAATTGCTGGACTTAGGCATTTTCCTATTCCTACAAAAATACGTAAGTTACAGTAAAAAATATTTTATATATTTTAAAAAATTTTTATTATTATTTTCATAATTTTATTGCTTCAAATCAAAAAAATTATTTTATAAATTGATCGATAGAATTTGAATATCCACCTAATCATACTGGAAGGAAATTACCAATATTACCAAAAATACCAATACATAATACTAATATAAAACCTTCTAAAATGCAAAAGAGACTTAAGCTTATGAGAGGACCTGAATTAGTATTGAATAAACTGATCTATAAACAATATGGAATTATAGTAAGTTTATTTATTTATGAAAAAATTTATTTTTAATATATACATAAATAATATATTTCTTTATATTTTTTATATTATAAATTTAGGCTTTATCAGGTGGAAGAATGAAATTTGGACATTTTGAAATGTTGCGTTGGACTTGCAATAAAAGATTACCAAAAAATGCTTCAGCAGTTTTGCAAGTTGATGGACCTTGGCAACCAGTTACAAAAAAGGTATTTTTCTATTTGGTATTGTAATAATATATGAAAAATATATTACTTATTAAATATTTTTAATGAAATTAGTATTGATAAATCTTTAAAATCAATTTTATTTTATCAAATTAAAACTTCTATTTAGTATGCTAGTTATTTATTTATTAATAATTATTAATTATTTAGAATTTAATAGATATTTATATACATTTCTAAAATATAGACACATGGTATGCGAATGGGTGGAGGAAAAGGTGATATTAGCTCATATGTTACACCTATTAAAGCTGGACGAGTAATTCTTGAAATTATTGGACCATTTCCATATAAACAAGTAATAATTGAATTATAATTCATAATAATATAATAATTTTAAATTAATAAATTTTTTTATACATCTAATTTAAAAATCATTTTAATAGATAAAACAGGCAGTTGAAGAAATGTCAAATAAATTACCTTTTAAAGCAATAGCTATTACTCAATCTAAATTAGATCAAATGCAAGAAAATAAAAAGTATGTTGAAGAGAATAATGAAAATCCATGGACTATGAAGTATATTATTCAAAATAATCTTGGAGGCTGCCACAGATGGATAAAACCTATTGATAAATATTGGTTTGGTAAATATACATAATTAATTTACTATTTATTTTCGTAAATTATATTATAGAAAATGTAATAAAAGTTAATAAATTTATTAGAAAATCTTTTCAAATTTTAATTCCTTGATACCCTATTCTAAAATATCAAAAATTTTTTTTGACTAATTATGTTTTATTTTTTGTAAAAAAATTAAAACTAAATAATTATTTATAAATTTAAAAAGTAAAGGGAATTTACAGTGTTGAATAATAACAATGATTATTTATATATAAAGTAAATGAATATATTTATAACAAATTAAGATATTTATTTACATAGAAACATAAAAAATTCTTCTGCATGAGAGAAAAATCTTGCTGCCTAAAAATTTGATGCATGAAATAATTACCCGAATCGAAAGTATTCTTTTGCTTGTATAACTAGCGTGGAATTTTTGTAATTGCTGTATTCATCAGCAGAAATATCCGCCGAACCTGGATTTTAGTGAAAAATGCATCTTTTCGATAAATAAAGGACTACTTAACTATGAGATATTTTAATCATATATCTACACAGAAGAAAATATATAATTCTATATCACACGCAAAACAAAAAAGTCCGAGTAGCGCCGACTTGCAAGCTTTCTCACAAAAAAGCTTAAGAAATTATCGTGACGCAAATTCTCTCTCTGATTTACAAGGCTTTTCCATTTTTGGTCTTCTACAATATAATAAATAATATTGACCTAGAAATTTTACGAGGGTTTTTTGTGTGAAAAGTGAATTATTTCATATTTTTATTTAGTGTAAAATGAATGAATATATTAATATGTATTCACGTAATAACAAAAAAATGCAAAAAAACTTAAATTGATTATGCATTTTTTTATTACTACAATAAAATTTGTCACAAGAATAATTATATTAAAATTGATTATTATCGATTAATTTTAAAAACAAATTTTATTATTAATTCAAATATTCGTATTTTTATAGATAATATAAAAATTTATATAAAAATTTGACAAGATTATTTTAAAAAGAAAAAATCTATAACCAATATAAAACACAAAAGTAACTATTATGGCATTCCTTAATTAAAAATTTCAACTTTTATAATTTTATATTACTGACATATTTATATCATATTAATTGTTGACTAATTTATAAAATTTATAACAAAAATTAATTTTTCAAAATAATATCTTTTAAAATAAATGTGAAAAAATATTTTCTGAAAATAAATCAATTAAAAACAATGCAAACTAATTAAAGAAAAGAACATTTGTAATTTTAATGATATTTGTAAAAAAAATGTGAAAAGTGAAATTTGATTTCGTAAAATCTAAAATAAAATAGTATAATTATATTTTTAAAAAATTTTAACGACATAGATTATGTCATAAAAATGTTTACTGGTTTAAAATTATTCGATTAATACCATAGCTTTAGCGTGAATGAATATTTTTTATAGAATATTCAATAATACAGATGTTTAACAACCAATCCATCATTCCAAGACATCTTTAATTGTT
Organism: Dolichoris vasculosae; assembly: GCA_018907195.1. Taxonomy (NCBI): domain Eukaryota; kingdom Metazoa; phylum Arthropoda; class Insecta; order Hymenoptera; family Agaonidae; genus Dolichoris; species Dolichoris vasculosae. The sequence goes on along the minus strand of JACCHY010000002.1, from coordinate 1,735,860 downwards.
TTAAGATTAGTAATATTATTATATCACTTTCTTATATTGTGTTTATGAAAAAAGTGGGAAGAAAAAATATTATTTTTTTCAACCTTTTATTTTATTTACCATATAACATTTAATATTTATGCATTAAGAAATATAACATTTATGTTATCAAAATTGAACAAGTTTTTTAATTGAAATTGAAATAAATATTAATGAAAGAATTTATATGTTATTAAATTATCTTGAGAAATGAACATATAATTAAAACTTTTTACTTGCATCTGTAGAAAATAAAGAATTGAAAAAATTATATATATCATAAAATATAAGAGTATTAATTATTTCTCAAAAAATTAATATAAATAGGAAAAGGTAAGATAAGAAAAAACAGAATTTTATATGATACAATGACAATATTTTATATCTTTGACGACGGTTCGATGGTAACAACAGGTTAATACTACATATTGTACATTGAGTAGGCAATAGTTGTACCTTAATATTTAATGACGATTTTAGCGACAATAACAGCGACGACGTCAAAATCTGAAAAATAATGAGTGATAGATGATACATGTTCCTTATGTATATATCTAAATGTGGCGAAACGACAGCGATAATTAATGATATATAAGCATTAAAAATTGCATTTTTAACGATAATACCAATTTCTGAAAAAATTGTAAAAATGAGAGGAAAAAGAATAATATAGTAGTCGTCGCTGCTTCTGACATTTTTTTATATTTCCGGCGCATTATAATAGCATATCAATAATTACTGCTTTTGAATTCGCTTATTTTTTTATTTTGTTATTTTATTTTTGCTTACTTGTATTAGGTATATCGCGCGATTGGTCGCGGCGAAGGAATGATTAAATTAGTCTTCTCTTTATTTTTTTATTATCATATAGCTCGAGTTCCATCTCTCGATATGCTTATATTTCTTAATATTATATTCTCTTCTTCTTTATTATTATTTTTTTATTTTTATTTTTATTTTTATTTATTTTTTATTAAAAGATACAGCGCTAACACAAGAGCCTGGAAAAATTCGTACGCGACCTTTTAAGTGCTGTAATTTATTTCATTTTTTAACGTGCGAATGAAGTAAATAAAATCAACAGTTATTTAAAACTTTGAAAATTAAAAACTATTTTTTATTTAAGAATCCACTATTATATTTTGATGTCTATATTTTAATAAAAATATTCGTTGAAAATTCTGGTTTCCTTTATTTGATACAAATAAATTTAAATCAGCATCAAAATCGTACTGTTGAAAAGATTTTCAATAACCAATAAAAAATATTTTATTTACTTTAAGTCATTACATGGCTCAGAAAATGGAATTATAGAATAAAGATTACTATACTTACGAATAAATATTTTTCAGAGAAAAAAACTTGTTCTCGCTACTTAAATTCATGTAACGATATGTCTTTTTTACTTTTTAAGGATATAATAGAAGGCTTTGAACACAATCTGCAAGTACGCAGTACATTTTAAAATTTTTTTTTATTTTTTATCTAATTATTAGTGAAAATATTTTTTTTCCACTTCATAAGCACAAAAGTACAGTTGTTTTCAAGGATCATACCGTAGAATGAAATTAAATTTGACATTAATATATCTCTTACACAATAGATTGGTCAATCAAATGATTTAACACAAATATATTTACAATTCATATAATCTTCTTCACTTTTTACAAAAATATACTTTACTCAATTTATCTTCCACTAAAACCTGGTATTGTTAGACTATTTAGTTTTTTTACTGTTATACAAATAACAATAATATAAAAATGAACAAAAATAAAGCATCTCGGTGTCAATATTTCACTGTACGGTAAGCCCTCAAATTATGTCAACAGGAATAAATATCAATAATGTATAAACTATGTATTTTCCTGATTATACCAAAGCAAAATAAAGCTTCGAAGATTGAAATCACAAATTATATAAAATTATATGCAAACACTTTGAAGTAATTTACAAAAGGTCGCAGTACATATAATTAGGTGGAAGGAAAATTTATATTCTCATCTCATGCAAATATAAGTGCATGCATATATTTATTTATATATATGGGAATGTACATGTGCACGTGTATGTATTTATTTATATATAACGAATTATCGTATAATTCTCTACAATTAGCGAAAACATAAAGATGCGCACTATAACGTCACTACGATATACGAGATAATTGTTCAATGAAGATTTTTATTTATTGAATAGTTTCTTTTCCTTCTTAAATTTTAAGTTACTACTAATATATGTATGAAATTGCGCAATAGCGGACGGCAACGTTTCACGTCGCACATGATAATTGCTTTGCTGTTACTGCATTTGCTGCGGGACTAGAACCTTATGTACCATAGACACACACTTTCATACATCTCATTTACATGCATATATGTTTGCATATGCATCCATCCATATGCATATTTTTCTTTATAGAAGGATAGAAATGCATTTATTTATTTTTCATGAAATTTATTAGCAGTGAGACTTAAAATCGGATTTCATTATATTTGCGCTACTATTTTGAAGTATTTCAATGTTTATCGATGCACTCATACTTATCATTAAAAAAAAATTAGAATTGAAGGTTAATTCATGAAACAAGTTTACATAATTTTGATCTATATGTACAAATGAAAACTTATAAATCAGTATTTATCATATGCAAATAATATAGACAACTCATACAATAATTTTCAAGTTAATAATTTTTAACTCAATAAATACTTATATATACATAATTGTATATGCACACAAAAGTACGTATACATATGTGTATATATTATTATTTGAGTTCGAAAAAATTACTTTTTATATACTATATATGATCTGTGCTACTTATATATAATTTTATTTTCATAATATTTTTTAACGCAAGACCAGAAAAAATACAAATTAAAAGTCAGATAAATGATAAAAATAATATACATAGAAAATCTAGGAAAAATAAAGTTAAACGATTAATAAACATTTTTAATATTTTAACTCTGATAAACTTTCTTTTCCCTTATTAAAAAATTATTATTTATTCAACTATTGTAAAACAATAAATCTAAAATTTAACAAAACCAATCAGCTCGAATCTTTTTTATTTATTTATTATTGAATATAAAATAATATTAATCAATCTATATTTCATTAAATCACTGTTACACCAAATTAAATTGAATACAATAACTACTTACACTATAGACTACAAATGAAAAATAATTATTGATTAATACAATTTATAAGCTTCGAAAACAATTTTTAAATATCTTATAAAAAATATAAATATAAGAAATAGCTATATATATAAGATGGTAAAAAAATTCAAGTGATTGTAATAATTTAAATAACTGCATATAATAAAACTTACTTTATATAGGTTTAATACGAACCAAATTACTATAATTAAATTTTTTAATTATATCATTAAAATATCAACTAATGGATACAATAAAACAGAATCGATGTATTTATTGTATCTAACAGTTGATTAGTTACTTATGAAGTAAGAAAATCGATTTAATTCAAGATATCTCGAATATTATAGATAAATATTACATTAACTTCATCAAGATGAATAAAATTGCAATTGTTTAATTAGTATAAATTATTTCATTAGTCTTAAGTATTAATTAATTTTAAAAATACAATAAGATTAATTTCAAAATAACTTTGATTTAATTCTTTTTTATATTTCACATACCTATATAAATTTGAACGCTGTATATTATGTTCACATTGATAATAAATAAGCCATTAAAAGTTTACATTAATTTATATCAAGGATTAAATAAACGTTGAAATTGACTTTTATAAAATACCAATAATTAATGGCATTGATTATTGTGATATATCACCTTTACAGAATTTCCTGATTTAATTACTGTATGTTTTTTATGTTTGTTCAAGAATATCAATCTTTTATTTTCATAACATGTGTTATTCTCATTAGTGAAACAAAGCAATAAGATTATCACTTTAAGAAAAAATATTTTTTGATGGAATATCTTTTTAAATGTAAATGATATAGAATACTTGAGTTTTTATATTTTTTTTACATTGACAAAATGTGTATCTATTTGTCTATATATGTATTCATGTATAACATTCACTTGTATTTGTGTATTCATGTTTTTAGAAAGTAACAATGTACAAACATCATATCACAAGAAAAATTAAATTGTGTAATCTGTGTATCAACAAGTTTGTATAAATGTAGATATTGAGCATAAAGTTATGTAGGATAACCCTGTCTTCTCTGATTTTTTATTTTATTTTTAATATGTATCATTAAATACTTTACTGGTTACGATTAAAATTAATTTAATTATTTAAAAATTTCTTTTAAATATATTTTTAAATACTCATATGTATAATATTTTCAACTGTTTTATAAATGCCGCATTTTATAGGAAAATATATTTTAAATAAATTATTTTAAATTATGTGAATGTTTGAAGTTAAATTCAAGGGATTTTCATTTTCATTTAATTTATGAATTAAAAATTTATCTATTTTTGATTCTTTAAAATTAATTTCTAATAAATAAATTTTATTCTAATTTTTTTAAAATTAATTGCTTATTTAAAAAGACTTCTCAAATACTTCATGACAAAATATATTTATAAGAGAATTTTTTTTTAAATTTCCAAAAATCTAATTTTTGTGATGAATATGAATTTTATTGAGTTTATATTTAATTTATGAAAAGTAAAAAAGGCAGTATGATATCAAAGTTATATGTTGTAAAGATCTAAGCTCGATGAAAATGTACACATCAGTTTTGTGATGTAACTCAAGATCATATAAGCTTATATCAGATTGCAGATATAACTTTTTTTGAAAACTTATCAACTTTTCCTAATGCTAATAAAACGGTACTATACACCGGTTGATACCTTCCGAAATATTCCTTTTGTTTTATTTACATCATATTTTTAAATATTAATTCATTTTAACAAACCTTTGATTTCTTTTAATCAAATGAAAACTATAAATTATATGCTTAAAAAAATTTCATCTTAAAAAAATAAATATATAAAGAGAATTTTCACTTAGCATGTTCATTATTAATTACAAATAAATATAAAAAAAATAGTTAGTTTTTATTAATTTACTAATTTATAAATTAAAATACTGGTTATGATAAATTTAATAAACTATAAAAAAACTTTAAAAAAAATTATAATAAAATTTGTTATTAACAATTTAAAATTACTTTTTTATATAATTTGCTTAAAAAATAAATGAAAATATGGCACTTATATGTAATTAAATAAATTACAATTTTATATAAACTAAATAAAAAGTACGTTGTAAATCCTACAAAAGTCTTTCCAAAGTATTCTGAAGTGTCCTGCACCAGACTAAGAGGATAGATTTTGGAGGATTAATTGTTAAAAACTTTTTAAATACGAAATGCAATTTATATTGCCATTATTGTTATTCCAAATTTTTTAAATTATAAAGTGATGTCCATCTTATTTTATTATGTGTAATTATATCTTTTTAACTCTAGTTGCGTAACATATGCTTATAGCTAATCAGAGCTATTGGTTTCTAATTATTGTTTTTTTTTTGTTAGAAGAAATTCCTAATACCTTCCATAATTTTTTTTATATCTATTATAAAGGAAGTATAAAAAAAAATAAAAAAGAATTCCTTGTACTACATTTTGGTAATACTGCACTGTATTTTGTTATTTTACAGCTATAGTATTTTGTATAAGCTACATTTAGCTTTTTATGTATGAGTAAACATGAATATTACTAAAGATTATTATTATTATTTAATGTAATAAATATAAATACTTGTATTTCTTAATTATAATAAATAAAAACTATTTTAAGGATGAAATTTTTACTATTGTTTGAAAAAAATATATACTTATATGTTTATAAATTTTTTCTATCAAAATTTAATGTGAAGAAAATCGTTGTTACTAGTTACAACACAATATAATTTTTAAATATGACGAAAATTTTTAATGTACTTACGTACTACTCAATATTTATTCTTTAAAACACGTAAATACTAAATTTATGTATATTTAGTATTTTAAAAAATTAACATCTACAGATACTTGCATTAATTACGTTTTTTATAATTATATTTAAATTACATATATGTTATTTATTTATTTTGAAAATTTTAACTATATAAGCTATAGTTAGACTGAATATCTGTAGACTCTTATAACAAAAGTAATATTAATTTTAGTAATAACTGCATCATCATTTAATATATGTAAATAAATAAATGAATAAAGAAAAAATATAATTAACTTATTTTCTATAAATAAATATTTTAAAAAGTTTTAAGACTAAACAGTGAGTGGAATACTGGTATTTAAAAGTGAGTTTAAATGATTTAAAAAATATTTAATATTATAATTAATTCCATGATATTTGAAATATTTCATTGATAATTGATCAGATAAACAAAATAGAAATGGATCATCACTTTAGAATAGCTTGAAAAATCGTTCATAAAAAACCAACAGATATCAATGGAAATATAAGGGATGCATGCAAGGAAATCTTTTGAAAGGACTTATTACAAGTGAAAAATTTACTATTGCTTAATTTATATTAACACATTGAGTTCATGAATTAAGATTTAATGTAATAAACCTGTAATGTAATAAAAATTATTTTAATAGACTTAATTTTTAACTTATATTGAATTATTTCAAGCTCGACGAACTGCAACTGGATTAAATCATTATTTAATGATATGTGATGAAAACCAGTTTCTGCAATTGATAGAATAATACTGCATTTTAGTATATTCGATATAATGACTATAATAAAAACTACTGCTTAAAAAAAAGGAGTTAAAAGTATTCAAGCTCAAAATGACTCGTACACGCTCGCTTTACAAAAAGTCTTGAATCTCAAAGAAATAACATTTTAATATATAGACATACCTTTGAGAAACAAATATCTTTTATATCGTAAAAAAGCAATACATTCACTCAGTCTCCATTAAAACTTTATAAGTTTATACATATATATGTGTATATGCGTGCGTACAGGTGTGTGTGCCGCGCGTGTATATATAAATATACATATTTATATACGAGAGCATGAGCATGCAATTAGACGTGCGCTTGCGTGCATCTGTATGTTATCTATTATTTTAATGTGAATACTACATTTTAATCATTAATTTTTTATCCTTTAAGTTTCATGCGTTATGCTATCGAAGCTGACTAGAATAATATTAACACGCGACAGTCGAATTATTTATTTGACTGACATCTGATTACCTACGCTTGTCGACTCGTTGGGTTTCTTCTTACTCTTAAACGTATTATTTTCTCTTTATCTATCTTCCCTTCTATTTTTCATCATCAATTTCTTCGAAAGATTGTGTTGAATTGAAATAAAATTTTATCTTTTTTTCTAAGAAGCAATTAATCGATAAAATATACATTTCTTTGCACTAATATTCTTATTAAAATCTTCAATAAATTTTTTAAATAGTTTTTAGGTTGAAATTATATTTGAGAAGTTGCGATAATAAATTTGTATTTTGCACCTGCAAATTCTAAGTTTTCGTAGGAGTAGTAGTGCAAAGCTACAATATTATGTGAAATTTGTGTAAATAAATGAAAAGCAAGTATCCATATAGTTTCTACAATATTTCTACTGAATTGCATTTCGAAGTACACATTATAAATATATTTGTTTATCTTGTAAATGAATTTTATATTTGAATGAAAAATAAGTATTTTATTTCGAATAGATTTCGTAAATTCTATGTCAATTTTGTGTAAATTTTATATATACGAAAAAGTATGTTAATGCAAATTTTCACAGTATCACTTATGTTTTATATGTACCCTTCAAAATGATTTTACGTAGTAAATGTCTTTGCATTATAAAAGTACATTTACATTTTATATAGTTGACGTTTTAATATATAAGATAATATTACTTTGACATGCATTGTTCGAAATATTTGAATTTGTCATTTAAAAATATGTAATTCTAAATGTATCGTATTTAAACAAATAGTGGTACTTTTGTAAATAATCAATTTATCTTTTATGTAATTAATTATTTAAATTAAAAAGAATATTTATAGCATACTAAATACTTATTTGCGCATATTTCTTCTAAAAGAATCTATCGATGTTCATAAAAAATTAATATTAAAAACTAACCGTACGCATCAATATATTTATTCTATAACCACATACATAGCAGTGAAAATAAGTGAGCAAACTTCACGCAATCCACGTAGAATATTATGAAAATCTCAAATATATACATAATAAATAATAAAATAAGTGGGAAAAATTTTATTATGTAAATTGTGCAAAAGGCATAAACAGAAAATCAAAGATCATTTACTTTCTTATTTAATTTCATAAAATTTTTTTCGTGATATTTTAATAGTAATAAAACCTTGAAGAGAAAAAATCATAAAGACAAATTGGAAATGTGAAAACAAGATATAATTTCTTAAATACCCTAGCTTCGTTTATAAATTTTTTTAGACGCGTATAAACAATTAAAATAAATGGAATTTTAATATAATATTTAATATAAAATTATATTTGAATCAAATTACTACAAAAGTATGAAATATGCACATAAAATATTTTATACACGAATCAATAGGACGCGAAGTTGTTTTATGTTTTAACTTCCGTAAAGTCATATTTCCAAAATATGTCATAAAAGTATATAGTCACTTCTATTGAAAACTTTTATTTTATACAAAATATAAATTTTGGTTGTGTATTGCTTTATAACAATAAAAAACTGTTCAATTATATTTTTTAAATTTAAAAAAAAATTTAATAAAAACTTTACTCGAGATATATGTCAACGTTTCTACTATCAAGGGCAATAACCCATGACTCTTGAGTTTTTAGTTTAATGCTTATGTAGAAATACGAGTACCGCGAAAATTTTCACCCATTTATTCTATACATGAAGGGCACGTTTCACATTCATACGCCATCAAGTTCATAAGAACGTCGCAATGTGTTGACGCGACGAGAGCCCAACGAGTCCTATTGCGGATGCGTTTGTTACTGCGAGTTAGCAAAGAAGCGTAGGCTGCTGCAGTTGCAACTGCCCTCGGCTCGATCCTAGGCATTCGACTCTTTCAGGTTATTGAAGTACTGCATGATTTGATTATAATCCATGCCAAGGTTGAGATCGTCTAGGCCAGGCCCGGGGCTGATACCCACTGTTCCCGTCGCTGCAGTTGTCAACATGGACGACGAACAGGTAACCTGTTGTTGCTGCTCTTCATGTATTGACGAGCAAGACGAGGTCGAAGACGAGGAGGAGAACATAGGGTTGCCTACAACGGTGGCACGTTTAACTTCGCGTGATCTCGCTCTTTTGCCACGCATCTCCGCATCTCTACTGCGCACCTATCGACAGATAAAAGCCGAAGGCCTAGAATCTTTGCAGCTATCAAATAAGTCCTAACGATTTTATTCACCGACTTACTATATCGACAAGTAATTAAATTTAAGTACAATTAAGTTGGAATTTATTTTTACAAGCCTCAAATCTGGTTAAATTTATACATTATTTGGGAATTTTATTCGAGAAGAAACATAAATTGAATAAATTAAGTTTAAATACTTAATCATGAAGTTATTGATTATCATTCAATTTAATATAAATTTTCACTATTAGTGATTATTAAAATAAACAAAAAATTGAATCGAAGCTAGTTAATTTTTAAGAAAAAACAATGAAAATTAATTACAATTTTATCAAAAAATGCAATCGAGTATTTAATGTTGTGCCGAAAATTTTAAAGTTACTTTCCAGCAGAAATAATGAGTGAATTACTTAATATTATTGGCACTGAACAAAAAAAGAAAACAGAACATACTTCGATGAAGGCTTGATCAGCGTTGCAGTTGATTTCCTTGGGGGTGTGTTCAGAGTTACCAGTAAGCTTGGAACGACTGGATTTGTTCGACCGATGATGATGTTTAACGGGGCTAGATTCATGTCGTTTACCGACCGCATGTTCGCCACTACTGTTGGCGCGCTGGTGGTGGTGACGGCGTTTGGGAATTTCTTGATGCCGAATGAGCACCGCGGCGCTATTACGGTGCGGTGGCACCGGAGGCTTGTAATCCTCGTTACCATTGTCGTTTGATTGTTTTGGAGCCGAGCCTTTGTGAGGTGGCAATGGCGGTGGCATACACTCGTTTCTACGATAAAATAGACAGTCTATTAATAAGGTGAAAAACTCTGGTCATTTGTTGTTGTCAGATAGAAAAGCGCTCTTTTTATTTCAGTTATATTATTAGATTTTTCATTTGTGAATTCCATTAAACGAACAAAATCGTTCCAAAATTATGCACACTTTTGATATTTTGGATTACTTATTCTAGGAATTTTTTGATTCTATCAAGAATTGTTTTTATAAACCTTTAGACTGTATCATATAAGTTTTAATATTTAAAGGATACATAGGTCAAACAAGTTAAAATTCTAACCATCGCTTTTTAATATTGCATTATTGAGTAGCGATATTTTAAGAGAGGGTAAAAATAATATTTCGTTATATTTGTACGGTTTTAATTGTTAAATACAAAGTAATTAAAGCTTGAAAGCGTAATTAAACTATAACTTATTTTAATAAGAAAAATATATGAATTTATAGGAGGTCTAAGTTAAATTCCTCTTGATCGCGTACAATGTATTTATTACTCGTGTCGGAATATTTATTACTCGTGTCGGAATATTTACTATTCGTATCAAACAAGTACACATTCGTAAAGCTTAAAAACTGGGAAGTAATCATATAAATAAAATTTGCCATTCAGGTCATTGACCTGTGATACGTGACATAAAAATCAGAGAAACAGGGAACGAAGAAATCATACTGACTTATTGAGTGGTGCAGGTGCGGACTTGGCCGCGAAACTGCGTGGTGTCTTATCGCGCTTGCAATAGGTGGTGGTATCGATGGGAGCCGTTGCTGAGGAGCAAAAACCCGAACGTGCTCCCGATGACGGCAACTCCACGTGGTTTGGATTGTCAAAGCTCGTTCCGAGGTCCATCGTTTCGTCTTCGGGTTCGTTCAGCATTGGATTACTTGTCACTCGAACCTGCTTTCAAAAAAGGAATTGAACACTTAACGGTTATTTGTACCTTATATTCTTTTGCACTTCTAATTTTATCTTTGTAAACTAAATATTTATTTTTAATTATCTTTTCAGGAAATATATTAATAAAAAATGTGTTTTTGTATACATTTTAATTAATATACATGTAAACGATTAATTTAAAATTTCTTAAAATTGCATAGTTAAAAAAAGATATTTAACTTAATATATACATACATACAAAACATAATAAATTTTAATAATGTAATATTTAAAATTATATTCTTGAAAATATCAATTATTATTCTTAGACATTTCTATTATGATTTAATTATTTTTACCTCTTTTAAATTTTTTAAATAATCAAAATATATTCTATAGCAACTGAAGTAAAATAATAATTATACGAATACAATTCACATTCCTATTTTTTCAGAAATAACTTCATAGAATACTAAACAGAAATTCTAATTAATTAAAGTTTTTGTTTTGAAATATTAAAAGAGCATCTTTATTGAATGTTTGATGAATTATTAAAATTAATAATTTATAGCTTTAAGTAGTTTAAAAATTGTACAAGTGTCAAAAGTTAAACAAGCTTAAAAATTTATTAATTTATAAAATTGTTTAAAGTTCCAGAAACTTAAAATAAAAATTAAATTTTAAAATAGAATAATATTATATAAAATATTTTTCCACTTAAATTATACAGATAAAATTTAATGTCTTCATTCTTTCTTAAAATTTGTATATATAATTTAAAAAGTTTTCATTAATTTTCTTTATCCAAATATATTTAGATATTATTCAAAATATATTATAATTCACTTTAACATATTAAAAATTTTTGAAATTTCATTAATTTAATATGTTGTATTTTGATTTTTAATTCGACTTTATCTGATTTTGGTTCAACTATTGAAATTTAAAATAGAAAATTCTTTTGCAAATTATCTACTTAATTTATACACACAAATTATTTGCAAGAAATATAATTAAAATAATAAGTAACCTTATTAAATAAAACAATTAAAACGTATAAAAACTGATATAAAATTTATTGATATTGTAACTAAAAATAATCAAATATCTATTGATATATATTTCATAAAATTTAGTTCTTTTAATATTATGTATTAATGATATCAAAATGTAAACATAAATTTATTTGTTATTTATTAATTACGCGTAAATTTCAATTTAATTTCAATATGACGTATAAAATACAATTAATACTCTTTTTAAATTATAAAATGTAATAAATATAATAATTATTTCTTATAAATTAAAATGCTTAAAGTGAAAAAAAAATATATATGTATGCGTACATGAAAAAAAATATAAAATATAATTATATACATCTATATTATAAATAATCGACTTTTATTCAAAAATTAATCTTTTTGTTACCATAATATTTTCATGAATATATTTTTTAATTAATATCTATTTTTATTCAAGTTATTTTTAAATAATGAATTGTTTAATTTCATGATTTTATAGGTAAATGATAGACCAATTTATTCATTTTATAATAGAAATATAAGTAAAAATACATGTTAATTATATAACTCAATATGATTTTTAATTTATATTTAAAAATTAATTCTTTGTGTCTAAATTTTTTTCAAATTATTGTGCAATATATATATATACACATAATTTTATCTTAAAATTAATTAATTGTGGAATTATATATAATTATTTAATTATATACATATGAAAACGAAATATACATGCAGAATTATAAAAGAACATATAAAATAATATTGTTTTTTCTATTTTAGTTAAAACTACTTTTTAATCCTAAAAGTGATGCCGTAACCAATATAATTTTTTTAAAATTTAATATATACAAAAGTTAAAAAAAATTTACACTTTATATATTTTGAATTTTGACGTCAGATTTATTTTGCTTATTTCATAGAATTTTATGACAAGAATTTTGTATTAAATAAATAAGTACAATTTATTTATAATTTTTATTCCCGATTAATTTCAATTTCTTATCTCTTGTAAATATCGTGATATTTATAATAATGCATTTTCATAACATTTCTCATATGGATGAATACAATAATATATAATTTAAGTAAAAAAGCAAAAAAAGAAAAAATATACTATTATTATATTTTTATTGTTCTTAGGTAATTAATTTAATTATAGGGCTATAATATTAAAATTACTCAAGGTAAATTAAATTTCGATATTTATATTTAAATTTATTTTCAAATTTAAAAAAAATTTTTTTTTATATTTTTATAACAAAACAATATTTTTTTATTTTATTTCTTATAATATAACATAAATGTGTATGATTTAAATTAATTAGATCAGAACAAAAAATTTATATAAATTATAACCGACTCTTAGTAATAATAATAATAATAACGATGACAACGATGACGACAATAACAACAACATTTTTCTTTCATTAAAAACCAAAATATATGTAATTTTCTTTACGAAGATCAGCAATTATTGCCCTGAAAAAAATATAATTTTGCTAATTCTACAGAAGCACTTATTGATTAAATGTCGATCGTAGAAATAATGCATTGTTGAATCGACATGTGATAAATTAGATTTATTTACTCCGAAAAATCAGATGCTTCTATTTTTATAAATTACATTATGTACAGCAAGTGTTTTTGTCAACAGTACGTACTTCATAATTGAATCTTTGGAAGATGAGTTACGTAAAAGAACCTCAAGTTGAAAGCAAAAGGTTACCTGTTGTGGTGCACAGGCGGCTCGTTCGAGGGTCGCTCTGCCGAGCCAGACCCAGTCGTGCGCATTGGTCGTTGACTCCCTCGGCCTGCGGTTTTGTCCGAATTGACTAGCAGCAGTTCTTGCGGCTCCGATCACTGGCAGACCTGGCAGTGTCGATTCCAATGACTGTGGTTTGAACTTGCTTGCGTACACCACGCATGAGACGATGAAGACAACAATGGCGAAGCAGAACGCTGCAAGGAGTACGTACATGCCGATCTCAAGGGGTGTCATGCGCGGCCCTCCATTGTGACGAATGCCTACGCCTCCCATACCTCCTGAAAGTTTTGAAGCTTTCAACCCGCTTTTTCCGATTATTGCGGTGACCTTATGAACGACGCACTCTTGCACGCTAAAGCACAATAATATTCTAGCGCTTTGCAGCGCAGCTACACAATATGGTACGCAATAATGTTGGGAACTCGTCGAGCTTTTTTACTTTTTCTTTTCTATATTTCAAAAAAAATTTTCCACTAACAATTTTGGCGTAAATTAAAAATGATTTATTTAAACAGTGAGATAATTATTTTATTATTAGAAATTTAGAATTTCGTCATTTAATACATATTGTTAAACATTTTTTTTAAGTAAAATTAAAAGGTTTATTTTTCATTTCGATAAATACAACTAATATTTAAATTGTGTTCTTAATTCGTTTAGTTTGAATTTGTCAATAATGAAAACTTTAATTGGATATTTCAAGTACCAAAGGTAACTATTTACTTAAAACCAACTTTAAAGCTTTTCATTTATAAATTATGATCAATAAATATAAATATAATTATTTTAATATCGGTATGTACTAACATTTTCAACGATATGAACTTAAATTTATTAGCATAATAATTCTAAACAATTTTTTTTCAATTTTCACAAAGTTTATTCTAATTTATCCTTATATATCATATACCAAATAAGATTCTTATTAATATCCAAATGTTAAATTTATTAAAATAAAATTGTAGTTAAAATTTTAAAACGATTTGAGAGCGGCTTGAACGAGAGAAACTCGAACAAAAAATACAACATATAATCTTTTACATCCCTGGGATGCGGTGAATTGAATTAAATAAATGCGAGCTGCATCAATCGCACATGCGATGTATAAAAATACAGAGAAGCGTTGCGAGCTTATAACACCCAAGAAACAAATAAAACGTTTACCAATGAGTATATCGTGAAGGTCAGGAGCGATTTCCCGGCCAGTCTTGCGCTCTCGATGATGGGCGCCGAGACCTAGATTGCCTCCTCCGTCGTTCTGGACGAACTCGGGTCGGCTGGGCAGATCTCCAGAGGTAAAGTCTACCTCGACATTGGCTGAGGCAGTGGCAAGAGGTAGGGCCGTTGTGGACTTTGAAACTAGAGTTTTAGGCCGACGAGATACTAATCGACACGTATCCGACAGCTGGAGACTCACACGCAGCAAGTCCCCTCGACCCTCGCCTACCGCGATTACTCGTGGATGGTGAGATGCTACCATTGGGGCAAACGCTACCACCTCTGGATCTAGACTCTCCACTACCAACTGATAGTCTTTTACCTGTCAATAAACACAAAGAATATTACTATCATTTTTATTCTCCTAAGTTACATAATTGGTAAAAGGCCTAGACTACACGATTGCGGAATTTTACGAAAAGTTGATGGTATATTTTGAGCAAAAATTACAAGCGCGACCGTCTGTGATATATTTTTTAAATAAAATAAGACCTTTTAAACGTTGTGAAAAAAGTACAATAAAAGTTGCGTTCGAGATAAAACAATCTGTATCGAATTTTTACAATAAATACTTGAAGTTAAGGTTATTCTTTTTCGAATTACCCGCTTAAATAAAAACATGAATTTTCAGTATTTCCAACTTTAATAATAAAAAATCCAATAAAGAAAAAATATACTTTAGAAAATTAAAGTTAAAGTGTATTTTTTCTAATTCTTTTATGAATATTATTTATTGAAAAAGAAGAAAGAAGCTATTGTCATTAATCCTCTGACGTTATCATTAGAATTAAGAAATCTTTTTTTAATTTATAAGAAATAATACACAATCATACATTTAAATAAATTATTGTAAATTTAAGAATTATTATTTAAGAATAATTAGTATTAAAGTATCAATAAGTATTCATATAAAAGTCATCGATAAAATCTTAAAAAAGAATGATACTTTAAAATATATCGTCCTTTTTAAAACAATAAAATTGATTATAAAGAAAATATTTATGAATTCTTTTTTAATAATTCAAATGTTTAATAACGACAATAATTATTGAGTCAAATGAAATTCAATTCAGAGTAGGCGTACTTTAGTGTCATGAATACATTTCAACTTAAAACGGTATAAATATATATTTTTTTTTAATTTTTATACGACAATAATAGAAAGATATTTTTAGCGTATTTAATAAGTGTTGTGCATAATTGATATTTTAGTAGTCAAAAATCTAGCACTCAGTGTAAGTAAACCATTAAATAAATAATCAATACTTAATTAGAAATTTAAATATTATGTAACTTATGAATATATTATTATTCTTGTTGTATTCTTATTGTTATATTAAGGAAGCCAATTCTTACCGCGATCTCTCTGAGCGGCGTCCTTGAGCCATCAGAGAACTCGATATCTATATCGAGAAGGCCCTCCTGATACTGAGCGGTCAGCTTTCTCGTGACCGAGGTCTCGGCTACGTAGCCATTCTCGATGGCATTATCGGGACTGATAGTGAGTTGGAGACCGGATACGACCTTTACAGATAGCTGCGAGACCGACACACGATCATTGCCTACCCTTACCTCCTTGGCACCGATGACACGACCATTGATCGGCGACAGTACCTGGACTTCCGTTCTGCCGATACCGCGACCTTGCACAATACGACCTTGGGACAAAGTTGCGATACGTGGATCAGACACCCGCAGTAGACCTGCCACCAAGTCTGTCACACGCAGCCACGTGCGCCGGTTCACAAAATATGATACGCGTCCAGAGTCGTGGTCCACCGCGAGAAAACGCACGTGCACCTATTATTTTTCATTAATATTCATCAATATAATTATATTTCATTATTATAATTTTGAAAAGTAATTTTCAATTTACCGAGTGCTATTGATTATATAAACACTATATTATACATGAAAAATATCAAAGCTTTGTTCAATTCGTAAAAGAACTTTACGAGAAATAAATAATTTCAAATTCTTATTTTCTTATTTTGTTTTATGTTATTTATAAGTATACTTAAGGATATTTTGCTTAAAAATTTATACAATTTTAAATATATGTTATAAAAAATTTAGTACTTTTCGTATTTTCAATATATTATATAAATTATATTTCAACAAGATACTATAAATTTCAGATGCGTTTCAATAAATTAATTTTTTTAACCATTTTATTTACGATAAAAAAAGTTGTTTTAATTAACATATAATGTAGTCTTTTTAAATAAGATTTATTTTTTCTATTTTATTAATAAACTAGTATAAAATTTTGATAAAAGGATATAAATTTATTTTAGAATGTATATTTCTCATTATACTACTGTTTAGTTTGTAATACTTATTATTAGTATAAAAATATTAAAATAAAATTTCAATTTATCTAAAAAAATAGTGATTCCTATTTAATCTATTACAATGTGTGACAGTTTAAGTAAAAATTTATAATTTTATTAAAATATTATTTACTTGTTAAACGCAGTACACGAAGTAAATTTATACATAGTTAAATTTATATTTAGTGTAATTATAATGTATATTATGCATATTAGTTAAATATGCAGTTAAATATTAGTTTACATATGTTATACATATTGTAAATGTCGACCTACATTAGAATAACTAGTAAGTTTAAGTCCATGTGCGTATGTGCATTATTAATTAGATTAAAATTGTTTACAAAAATGTGCATTTAAAGTAAGTATATATATAATGAAATATATTATCTTTTCAAATATTTGTTAAAACAAAAATGGATAATAATTTATAACCTAATAAAAATTGTTTACATATTAATTTATAAGATATTTTTCATTAAAAAAAATATTTTTTAATATTCATTAATAATAATACAGAATTAAGATATTTAATCAATATCTGATTTATATTAAAAAAATTAAAAACATTAGCAACATTAATAATTTCAAAAGAATTAACTAATAAGTTTTATTTTTTATACATTAAATGTTTATTAAAATTACATCTTTTGTAAGCATTTAAAAAGTTGCTAAATATTTTTCAGATTTTCGTAAAAATACTAATATATTAGTATATAAATTTATTAAAATTATAATTTAATTATAAGAAGTCTAAAACTATTTATTAAATTCAATTGATTCGTTATTAAATTATTCATTATTAGCTATTTCTTTATTTAAAATACGCATATTTTTACTTATAATTTCAATTATTTAAAATATATAATTATAAAAGATTTTTTAATATAAATTTTTTATTTAAAATATGATTAATAATATAAATAGAAATTACAGTTTTTTCATTAAAAAAAGAGAATCTTTCAAGATAATTTCCTTATAATTTGAAAAAACAGTTCTTATCAAAAGAAAAAATTTTAAAGTTCGTAAATAGATGATTAAAATAAGTGGACATTTAAAAATTTTTGACATAACTGACATTTCTAAAAATTTATCAAAATATACGCTTCTTTATTATGAAGCGTTCATGGGTACAACTGCTTCTTACAAAGTTTGGATTTTTAAAAGGATCTTTCGTTTCATATTAATTATACGTATGAAGTGCAGGTATCGTTAATTGCGATCCATAATTTTTATAAAAAAAAAAGATTGGTCACACCTCGACAGGAGTTTGTTGGAATCTGAGGCGACAATTCGTAGATGCGGCCGTACGGTCAATCGAATTGATCTCGTCCCATTTATCACCACTACGGAACCTCATCTTGCCTTCTTCTAGGCCCTCACTGCCCTCCTCTTCTTCCTCCACCTTTTCTTCCTCCTCATCCTCCTCTTCTTCTTCTTCCTGCGGTTTCATCTCATCTTCCTCTATCATTTGACTCAGCTCCTCTTGCTTTAAACTTAGTTTGAGGAATGCGTCTCTCTTTTTCGGAGACTGTTGTTGATTCTCTTCGATTTCACTGGCATTCAAGCTGCGCTTGTTTTTTAACAACACGTGCTCCTCTGGAACTTTCCAGTTCTTGATCTGATTCAGTCGTGTGTCTGTCACCGAAACCTCCAATGGAAATTCTGGCATCCATACGGTGAACCGTGCTAAACCCGTATACGTTCCATATTTAAATAGGACCGATGCATTACTCGAACCACGGATCTCCGAGCCATCAACATAAACGCTGCTGCATGAGGACGATACCTGTATATAAAATCTGTTTTCTTAATTCTCTATTGAATTAAATTTCAATATAATATATATATGTCTTAGAGCTAATAAACTTATTATCGATTATTTTTATCAACTGAATTATTCTGTTTTTTCTCCCAAAGAAAATCTTGTACTTAATATAATATTTAATTCTTACGGTAAATAATAAAAGTTATAAATTCTTTAGATGGTATTAAAAAAAACTTATTAATAATTATTATTACCTTAAGTACACTTTCGTCCTCGGAATGGCAAGATGATTGAAGCGTGACATCAGCTACTCTTCCAGCTTGACTCACTATAAACACTTTTATTGCTTGGGAAATTTGTCTTCCAGTGAGTACTGCTGTATTCATTACTTCCCAGTTCTGAAAAACATAATTAACATATTTGATATAAATTTTAAACCAACTCGTTAATTTCGCAACATCTATTAACAAAATATTTTTTCTATCAAAGCTCATTGTTCTAAGAAAGTTTTATGTTATTTAATCAATCATAAATCAATCTCCTTGTATATTACTGTACAATTTAAATTTCTTATAATATTATAGCCATTACATAATACATAAATTAATATTTAATAGTATTTAATTAAATGAATAGTAAAGCTTCGAATGGATCCGATCGAATTTTTCTTCGTTACCAAACGCTTTTTTTATCTGGATATAAATAATAGCAATCGCTTCTAATATAATGAAACAAAATAAAATCAAATTCGAAATTTTTAGTAAATTATTAATAATTGTTAATAATGATAAGATATATTCATAACAATAACATATTTTACTCAAAAGAAATTATTTATTCCTTTTTATGTTAAAAATCCGAATAATCTTTAGAATTTACAAAAGTATCTGTAATGTTATAAAGTTGATCAAAATCGAGAGTTAAAAGAAACAAGATGAAAGCAGAAGGAATCGAAATTAAAAATTAATCCACATTTGTTGTATCAGTATCCCTCTCTTTACGAAGTTTGTTTACAAGGCTGTTTGACTACCTTGGAAATAGGCAGCACTGCTTGAATATCGTCCTTCTGTATTTCCAAGTGAGCTTGGAGCTTCTTACGATCATTCCCAATATTATGATGATGATGATGATGATAATGATGATGCTGTAACTGTTGCTGTTGCTGTTGCTGTTGCTGTTGCTGTTGCTGCTGCAGGTGATGATTCGATTGGAATGATCCGGCCAATGAAACGTTGTCCTCCTCACCTTCTAGGGCGTAACGCACACTCCAGACAATACGATCGCCCCCGTGCTCTTTGCTATCCACATTCTCTTCGCTTGCCTCCAGTAGCATTGTCATTATTTCTTCGGCCGAACTGTTGAATGAATCATCAAAGGATATTATATTATGCTTTCAAAAAGATTAAAAAAGTAGGCATTATATAATTTAGCACTTTATTATTAACTCATGATGTTATGCAGGAATAAAGTATTCAAAAAGACAAATAAGATTATTTTTTAAAAGCAATGTGTAATTAATTAATAATTTTTTTAATTTATTAATTTACACGGTTTTATTAAATAACTTTAGTGAATATAATTTTTATGTGACATAATTAATTTTCAAAAATATAATTCTCTTAATTAAATTTTCTTGTGTACTAACGCATTAGGAAGCCGAGATACATTTTCTTTTCGCCTAGCAGTGAAGGTAGCAGCGGTATTCTTCAAGTTAATATCAGACTCAATGATCCAATCTGGACTGCTTGATGAAGCATCTAAAATTTTTACTCCTGCCTTAACTCGTGCTCTATAACAGGATGAAATGATATATGTTGCATTTTATACTGAATATAAGTAGAATTATATATTAAATTTGTCTATCAATTCATGTTTCAAAATAAATTTATTTTAATTTATATAATACTGTTTACATATTTTAATATTTATTTATTTAGATAATACGTTGGATTCTAAATTTTTCTCATATAATTGAATTGAATTAGTAACAATTTTTTTAATATATTTTTATATTATCACTTGAAATCTATAAAGTTGACGTAATTTATATATTAATATTATAATTTACATGTATTGATAAATATTTATACAGATATAGTTGGCTTATTGCTATACATATATATCAAAGAATAGTTAAAATCAAACATTTAATTATCATAGAAGTTCCTGCGATGAGATCTAATTAAAAAAAATTTTTTAGTAAAACTGTTCACATTCTAAAAATTGATTAAAAACTCTATTTGAAGTGAAAGAATAAGTTATAAATTTTATATATATTATACATAAATATTATATACAAATTTTAGATATTTTAGATTTTGTAACAAATTTATTTGTTATATTGAAATTTTTTTATATATTTAAATCGATAAAAAGTAAAACTTATTTTTCGTAAATTTAGTTCATAATTAATATAAAAAATAATTTATATCATATAAATAAATTCACCTGAAATTTTTACTAAAAGAATTAGAAGAGAGAAATTGACGAATATTTTTCAAGGGAAATTTTCAGCTAATTTAATGAGTTAAATTTTCAAAATATATAAGATTTCACCTAAATATAATAACGTATCTAAATATGTTTAGAATTTTAATACTTAAAATACATCTTTAATTTTTTTTAATACCATTTACATCGTTAATTTATATTTTATAGTTTATATTCATTTAAAAAATGAATATGTTTATAATTTATGTATTGTTCTGTCTAAATTTTTATTTTAATAATTTTATTCATACTTATATGAACATAGATGCAAAAATAGTTAAATATTTGATATTTATGTTTGAATCGACTAATGATTTATAATACGAAAACATACTCATTTCTTTCAAATACAGATAAAGTGTTCCTTATCTTTATTGAGTTATATATCCCACTTTTTTTTTAAGTTTTGAACGAATTGTCTTATTCCCAATGATTTTGGAAGCCGAATACTAAAAAAAGAGTAAAAGTGTGAGATTACCTCAACAGTACAGCGGCAACAGGTGGTCTAGCCTGAGTGGACTGCTTTGACGAGTGCGACTGCAGGAATACAGGTATGTGCAACCTGGAACGCGGATAGAGTGGTCCATGTGGCACGAGGAGCGTCAGGTACTCGTCGGTTTTAAGCTCCTTATAGGTCGCGCGGTTCGGAGCCAAGGTCACCTGCCCGAGAGGTGTCACTGGTTGTATTTGGACCTTCGGTTGGCAGAATGAACTCGTGCCAGTCTCGAGTATGTGACCCGCGCCCTCCTCGGTGCCCCGCGGTTCTAGCACTGAGTACGACAACTGTACTGTCCTTGGCAGGGTCTAAAATTTAAAAGAGGATTATCTTAGGTAATCGTGAGATCTAGAAGTCGATGTCACCTGGAGGTCGTTCGAGTAAAAGTGAAAAATTACTCAAAGATCTAATCAGAAATAATAGCCTTTTCCTTTGTCTGCATACTTCAATAAGCATGTTGCATTGCTAACTGTTAAATATAACTAATGCAATCATTATATAAAATATAAAACTCTAGATATAATAAATATTTTATAAGGAAAAACTCTTAAATTGTCAAACCATAAATGTCAAACAAATCAAAAATGTCACGTAAATATTGTGTTAATCTTTGCAATTATATTTTATAGATAAAATAATTTTTTTTTAACTCAGAAATCAACAACATCGAGCAAATTGATGGTATTTATAATATTTTAATCTTTTTTTAATTGACTGAATTAATTCTATTTTCGATATTAATTTCATTGAATTTATTTTCAAATATTAGGGATAAATAGAATTTTTTTAATAATATGATCATCTTCTCTACAATTTTTGTATTTTCTATAACAATATATAACTTTATAGTCATTGATTATTGATTTACTTTTCAAAATAATCCCCCAGATATCTGCTTATATTTAAATCGACTTTTTCTAAACTAAATATTTATATTACAAAAAAACGTAAATTAAAAGTAATACATTCTTTTAATTTCAATTTTAATTATATTAGTTATTTCGTTTAATATAAGTAATTGGATGAACTGTATAGAAAATTTATAAATTAATTTTAAAAAATTAATTCTTAAAACTTTATTAAAGTCTTATCCTTTTTTTTACTGAAAAAGTTAAAAATATTTTAATAATTTGTATTTTTAATTTTGAATATGAATCTAAGTTATGAAATTTTTTGTGATGACAATTATTCTGTTTTCCATTATTTCTTTATTTCTACGAATTTTTACTTATAAATTAAATAGCAGAAACATCTTACCTATTGCCTATAATTATCATAGAAAAATTTATATATTTAGTGTGACTAAATATTTACGTTGTAATAAGAATCTTCATTTGATTAAAAAAATATCAATGAAAAAAGGATAAATATACCATTTATTATTCTTAATATTAAACGAGATGAAAAATGACTACACGTATTTATTAATAGTTTACAATTTTGATAAAAACCCAAAATATTTTTTAATAATTCCGAAGCATTTCCAATAATATTGTGACGTTTGTCCGAGGCATCGCGTTAAATATAAAATAGGTGTTTACCAAGACTCTACTTTGTACGAAAATATGTTCACTTATCCTCGTCCAATTATCGAAGTTTATCAGTTGACTACTGACCATTGAACAATAAACATCGGAACGTTGTTAGCGCAATTAAATCTCCGGAAGGAATAAAGAATATTAATTCAGTATAAAATAAATATAAAAATAAAATTAAAAATTAACTTAAATGAAAAAGTGAATAGTGTATTAATAAATAATTTTTATCTAAAAATAATACCTAATAAAAATAACAAGAGTTTATAAATAAATAAAAAAAACTAAATTATCAGTAGTGACGTGATAAAAATTAAGAATAAATCATTAAAAAATATTATAAAAATAAATAATAAGTCATTTCAAATAAGTAATAATGAAACACAAACCTCCATAGAAACAACAAGTGGAATACAACATAAAAGACTATCACAAAAAAGAAAAAGTGAAAACCTACAATTATCACCCAATTTTAATAATATAAATCAAGCTACGATTAAAAAATATTTAAAATAAAAAAATTCAGAAAACAAATAATAACCTAGAACTGGAAAAGTTACAAGATAAAAAAATAAAAAAAACTTATTATGAAAATATTATTAAAAATTTAAGCGAAAAAAATAATAAATTATAAGAAATAATTGATGAATACAGAAAAAAAATAATATTAATAACCATAATGAAGATCAAGAATACATTATAACTATAAAAAACAAATATGCAATCTTAGATACAGAAGATCTATAAATCAAAACACTGAAACAAATAACACAATAATAGAAGAAAAAAAGAACAAGAGAACGCCAATCACGGAAATAGAAGCGAACACGCCAATAACGGTTGACATGTGCAGCTAAAAAACGATACGTAAAATAAAAATAATCACCCATAAACCCATAATTTATCAGGAATCCAAGGACATAGTAAAACTGTTACAGTCAAACACATATATAAGATTTCTACATAAAACACATATACAGCAACAAACATATATTATACTTCAAATCAATCGATGACTTTAATAACAATATAAAAATAAAATTACTACACATTCACTCCAAAATCGGAAAAAACATACTTACTTATTAAAAGCTTTAAATAAAAATTTCAATGAAATAGAAATTTTAAAAGAATTAAATTACTTACAAATACAAGAAATTCAATTCATTAAAGTAACACTATTTAAAACACATAATTCAACAAAAAATAATATTATTCTTCCAATCTATATAATACAAATCGTAATATATAATCCAAATAGTAATATATATAAACTACAAAACATAAAATATTTATGTTATCGTAGAATAATTTGGGAACAAATAATTAAAAAAAACTGAACAATGTCATAACTTTCAACTTTTAGGACACACTGCACAAAATTGTAATCTGCAGTATAAATATGTTAAATGCATTCACCAATATAAACCAGGTGAATGAAGATAATTAAAGTACAAAAATTGAAAACAAAAAATTGTACTGCACAAATTGTAAAAAATATAATAACGAACATCAAAGATAAACTCAAATTTCTAGAATTATATCATGCTGAAACACATAAACAAAACACTATACTTGGTAAACCGAGACTCAGCCATATAATTATACAAGAAACTAATAAATTAAAAGAAGAAATAAATATTTATAAAACACAAAATTTTACAATAATAACTTTCTCGATAGAAAATACATCGGATAATCCAAAACAACTAGATAAAGAAATTGATTAAATTATTGATGACACTCAGATAAATATTTTTAATAAATTAAATAAAAAATCATCAGGATTCGACAAAATACCAAATATAGTATTGAAACATACACCCAATTACAAAAATTATTCAACAAAATAAATAATTATTATAATTCATGGAAATTAAAAATTAATATAAATAAACGCAAAACTTTTCTATTTCGAAATAATTTATCTCAAATAAGTGCTTCAGAAAGAAAAATCTGTAAAAATTTTCAAATAATAAGGTCTACCAAAAAAATTGGCAATTCGTTACAAAAAATAGTTAAATATTTCGGATTACATATAGACAAGAAATTAAAATATAATTATCATATTAAAACTAAATTAGAAAAAACAAAAGCAGCATTTTGGCAATTCAAAAAACTATTTTATTCAAAGCATTTAAATAGTAGAATAAAAGTATTATGCTATCAAGGACTTATCAGACCAAATCTAGCATACGCTTACCCCATCTGGTACAATAGAACGACACATCAAATAGAAAAAATAAGAATTTTCGAAAGCAAATGTATAAGAGCCAGTCTTAGTTTGTACAAAATTGAAGTTAGCTCCCATAAAAAATATGTAAAAAACAAAATATTATCCAACAAAGCAAATCATAAAGAATAGATTGCCATATATTAAAATTAAGTAAAAATTATAATACCAAATTACACCACATAAAACAAAATAGTTTAATTTTCAATATCATATACCCAAACTAATTATTTCTCAAACTAATTATTTTCCACATTATTAGATCATAAACAATACTTACAAGATAAAAACAATATTTCAATTATATAACATATTTATTGAAAAAGATTTAATACAAAAATAACTTACGAAAAAAATTTAAATATCAATAATAATACCCTTTTGTGGAGATACAATATGGATATATCATCACAAAGGGATAAACAAGAAAAACACCGAAAAAATATGAAAAAATATAGATGGCTAACATAATTTTATAATAATATTTATATAAAATAATAAATAAATAATAAAAATAAAATAATAAATAATAATAATAATATAATAAATAAATAATAAAAATAAAATAATAAATAATAATAATAATATAATAAATAAATAATAAAAATAAAATAATAAATAAATAATAAAAATAAACACACACAAAAATTAATAGAAAATTTTAGAAATAAAAATTATACACATAAATTAATCGACTTTGTTATAAATCCTTAAAACGTTTAAAATTTTAATAATTTAACATATTCATATGTAAATAAATTAAAAAACCCTAATTTCCTTATTTATTATTAGATATCTATTTCCTCTCAACACCCACACACATGCACACAAAAAATCATAAAGAATTGTACAGTTTTTAATTCTACCAATTTCTGTATTTAAATAAAACTGAAAAATTTGATATCATAAAATTTGTTCTCCCTTAAATTCTAATAAACAATAAAAAATCTCAATTAAAAAAAACATAAAACAAATAATCTGTAAGACTGCGATCGCTGAATATATCAGCATATTAGTTATAAGTAATTTATTATATGTAAAATCATTATTTGTTATGTTTGGAAAAAAACAACATATTGTATTAAGTTCTAATAGATTAACATTAATAAAATAAAAAAAAATTATCAAAGTTTAATAGCTTTAGTCATGATCAGAACTTGAATGAGTGACCATATATTTTTTCTTCACTTTTGTCTACTGAAAAATTTTCGAATTTTTATTACAAAACTTTTATTACTGAATTAAAAAAATATCTATAAAAGACTTTTTATTAGTCCACTAATAATTTGGAATTAAAAATGTATATACATAACATAATAATTAATACCTATATAAATTTGGTCATAGATATCAAATTTAGTAATTTTGAATTATATGTATGAAATATAAATTAATGTTTGTGTTAGAGTAATAATATTAAGTACATAAAAAACAAATAAAAATATATTATCTAAAAAATATATATAAAATTTTTATCCGTAAATCAAAATAAAATAAAAAAATGAAATAAATAATTATTATAGTATATTATTTGATAAAATATCATTCACAATCAGCTAAATATTAAAAAGGAAAGAGTGAGAGTGTTTAGTACACTTTACATATAAATTTGTACAAAGAAAAATTGTATATACTAAAGCAAAAAATAATAAAATTAAAATGATATATGAAAATATTCTTGAGTAGGTAAAATAATAATAAAAATTAGATATTAATTTATTTAACATCTTCACATTAATAATAGAAAATTGTTATAAAATAAAACAAAATTATTTTAACTGAAAGAATTTCTATGTGTAAATAAATCTGTAATTACTTAATCACAATATTGTGTCAAAAAAGACATTGTTGTCTATAAAAGCAACTGTAACATATATTAATGTATCAAAAAAATAAGGATGCATTTAATTTTTAGTAAGTCTATTATCTAAAAAATATTTGAAAAGTTTGAAATTTCTGAAATTAAGTTTGTACATCAACACAATCCGAGTAATAATAAAAGTATTTGGAGTTCATTTGAAAAATCTAAAATAAAAATTAAAAAATTATTTTAATTCTAACTTTTGTATTATTATTCTTTAAAAACTACATTGCTTAGCTGGAAAATTATTTAGGTCAATTTTAACATATTTTGTATATAAATATTTATTTGTATACTACATTTAATAAGAGTTTCTGGAATTATTAATAAAATTACTATTTGAGGATATCTTGTTGAACTTGTTGTCATAATATTATTCATCAATTAATTTTTTAAAGAAAGAAATTCTTATAGATATTATATTTTACGATGAGTTACTATACAAGCATTCTATATCGATTTTGTGAGGTTTACTTTTAAGCTCGTTGTCGCTTAGTGAATTTTTATACATATATACAAATATTGATTTTAACAATGTTCTATATGCAGATGGTTTTTATTAAATACGATAATGGATTTGGGTATAAGAAAATATATTTTTTGAATATTACAAGTGATGGGTTAAATTTTGTTGTTTAATATACATATTAAAATGCCAGTATTTATTAATACTAACAAATTTTTATTCAACGTTAAAATATCTGAAAGTTTGGATAATCTTTACTGAATCATAATTCTTAAATATTTTAAATTGATTTCCAAATTTCCAAAAAAATACTTTTCAATGAATTAATATTTTTCCTTATAACTACTGATTTCTTTATAGCAGATTTTTTTTATATTAAAGATAAAATTTTTTAAAAATATTGACGTATAAGAAAAGTTTTTTTGAATTTTAGAATTTCTTAAATTTTGTATAATTGAATTATAAATTTGTCTTATATCAAATCAAACTAACTGTTAATTTAAAAAGAACTATTACAATAAGTTACAATTGAATTTTTGTTAAAGGCACAGTAAAATTGATAAAGTGCTTTACATAAATAAATTAATATATTATAGCTGGTGAATATTAATTTTCAATTTCTTATATTCATATATCAGCTATTCCAATATAATATCAGAAAAAGTATAATTTCGAAGGAACTAATCTATAATTATTATTGGAGTCAAGTATTATTAAAGGGATAATGTTTGAATAGTTTAAATTAATCTTAGAGTATTCACCTTAATCGATAATTGATTTTATAAATAAATTAATAATATTTATTAACATTTATTATTATCATATATCGTTTGTATTATAATAGTAGAAAAATAATTAAAAAAAAATCAGATTATTGATTAAAAATTTTAAACACTAAAATGTTAAATAATTTTGTTAAGATTCGAATTCGTAGTCATCAATATCGATGACTAACATTTAATTTTTCTCTTTATGAACGCTTTCCTTCTATTATTATAATTTGATTTAAATTCTAGGAATATATTAACGTTTTCAAAGTTTCGACGATAAATATATCGATAAATCAAACTAGCAATCATTCTTTGTAAATACTAAAGAACCCAAGATTGAGTTTTAATTATGAAATCATTATTTACTCAATAAAAATAGTTTAAGTATAGTAAACATAAAAGTATCAAAATATGATATTTTTATAAATTAAATTTGAATATCCCTGATAATGCATTTGAAAGTGTTATAATAAATACATTTACTTAATTTAGTGCACAATCTAACATTAATTAATTGAATAAAACAATTTATTTAATTCTGAAATTATACATTTATCATAGTTCAAATAGCAATAATATCATCAATTATAATCCAAATATGCTGAACGCTTAAAAAAAGAAAAAATCGAGCTAAGAATCATCTAAAAGCTTTTGAGTATAAAATCAGTTCTTTAAAAAGTATTAAAGCGAAGAACTCACTTTGACAGACTTAACACGCCCAGCTGAGTCAGGTGGCGGCAAAGGTGGCCACCAGTTCGCAGGGACGGTAATCTGAGCGAGGCATACACCATCCTGTCCGTCAGGGCTGCAAGCCGCGGTGAGTGGCCCCCCGAAAAGGCCATCCTTATTGACATCGCCCGGACGATTTGGAGTGCTCGGAGTTGCGTGTAACAGAACACAGACGCGTTGATGACGGCCAAGAAGAAACTGACGGCGACCCGTCACCTCGTTCCCCGCATGGAAGAGAACTCGTAGTACTGGTGAGTCCCGGGGAATACTTGTACTCACCTGTAAGAGCACCATAAAAGGTGAATACAGAAAGTGATGGTAACGCTCTCCATTCTAATGGATAAAAAATTTGGGCTGGCTGGCTGCATATCTCTATTCTTTTCATTAATATAGTTTTCTATATTTTATTGGTATTTGATTAATTTTAAATCTCGTATTTCGCTTTAACAATTTTTGTTCGGAATGCTCAATTTAGTAATGAAAATAAATGGATGTCTTTTTCAGAACTTTTTTATGCTGTAAATATTTATTTATTTTATTGAAATGAAATAATTCCGTCACTTATCAAAGTTTTATTTGTCAAGGAAATTATATGTATTTAAATAAAAATATTATTAATATATATCATTGTTATGAATTTATAAATCGCTCGATAATTTTTATATTATGACTCATTTTTTCAACAATATCAGTTTATAAAAAAGGATTACAAAAATATATTTTGTCTTTTTTATTATATAGGAGTAACCTCAGCATTTTTTTAATTGTAATGTAATGTTAAATTTTAAATGTAAATTATCATGTAATGTGTTTAATTATTAAATAGATTATATAGTTTAATAGTAATGTCTACATGAAGCAACTATACGTTTGTTTCTGAAAGATAAAGATAAAAATTTTTAAGATAAAATTTATTCTTTTAGTAAAACGAAGTAATTTGTATAAAACTATAAAGTGACCTGTGCTATATAAAAAAAAATTTTCGAAAGACATAGAATACTTATTGTTTTATAAAAACTTTTATTGTTGGAAAAGAAAAATTTTTTATTCAAAATACATGTTCTGCAAAACTGTGCATTCGGAAGTATACAGAATTAAAAAATGTATTTATTTATGTAGAAATAAATATCACTGTAATCGTTTCAAAATTTATTAATTTTATTTTACTTTAATGTACAAAAATAATAGTGGAAAAAATGTAGTATTTTATACTGTTATTTAATATAAATACTTTATATTGAGAAATTTTAATTAAGTTCAATACATTTTAAATAATTATACATTAAAAATGAAAATTTTGTTCCTTTATTAGAATAGATACTTACGTACATATAATGAACTAAATTAATATAACGTATAATTTCTAATATAAATTATCTTTTAACTATTTTTTTATCTTCATTAAAGTTCTTTTTATTGGTATGAAGTATCTTTTTTTTTATTTTATATCTTTGTAATATATTATATATATTTTTTGGTGAAAACCAATATAAAAATATTACTTTATGTTAGAACATAATATTAAGAAAAATTGAAAATGAATTAAAAACATAAAAAATTTGTAAATAATTCAAATAATAATATAGTTATTAGAAAATATTTATAAAAGCCTACTATTTTTTCAAAAATAAAATATTAAATAATAATTTAAAAACTTTATTTCACGAATTAATATAAGGAATTGTAATAAAAATAAATTTGTTTATATTGTTACTTTACGTCGCATAAAGAAGTCTTATAACATATCAACCGATATAAAAATTATAAATATAAAACAGAAATATCTCTTCAACGATAAATGAAACAATAATATCTTATATTTTTAAAGTAAGTAATTTTTACAGATATTCTTTACAGTTGTAATAATTTGTTGAAAAGTTTTATACATTTATTTAAATTATGAAAAGAAATTATTGTTATTTAAACAACAATTAAACTTACGTAATATATTTTATTAAAAAGTATAAAAACAAATGAATTTACTTGTAAAGAAAACATAGTCAAAAACATCTATAAAATCAATATTATTTCATTAAAACATTTGTAAATTTAATTAAAAATATTGTTTTAATAAATAAAAATTATGTATAATATTTAGTAAAAACTTATGTATTTATCCATTCAAATTTTAAATGTTTATTATAAAAATAAATACATTTTGTAATGGTAACGATTAATATTTTAAAGAAACTATCATTATAATGTATACCATAGTATGAAATAATTAACATTGTATTTTGAAATGCAGTATTTAAAGTATTAGTACTAATTTTTATTCATATTATAATTTAGACTTCAGGTTTATGTTCAAGAAATGAGTAAAGAATAGTATTTAATAGTTAAAATAGTACTTTAATGTTAAAAATGTTATCTATATAAATACTATATAATTATTCTTTCAGGCTTCTGAACAATATAAAATAATTACTTAAATGTTCTTTAAAATTTAAATCCTCGATATAAATTCATATAAAAAATTTTTAATATAAGTTATAAAAATTCCTAACAATTATAATTCAAATTAATCATAATTAATAAATAAAACATAAATGCCTGATCAACTTAATAATAAAAATGGACAGTTATATAAGAAACAACTTTTTATGTGATACGTTTTTTACACTTTAAACAATTGTATGCATAGCTGCTACAGATAAATGGAAAAAACATTCCAATTTCTGTAATATAAATCTATATAAATATATAATAATACATCATTATTTTTCATTACTTTTTATGATCCTAAATTTTTTTATCAAATAATAATATAATTTAATTAATCTCTATGGTTTTCTTTTTAAACTTCATACCAAATAATAGGCTGAAATATGTAAAAGTAAAACAATTTAAATTGTATCTTACAGAACTTTTTTGAACACTTAAAGTATATTTTGTTTTCAGTGTAAACAAATGGAAAAAAATATTACTTACCATATTAATTAAAATTTATACTATAACAGAAGATAATTTTCCATCAATTTGATGAATAGAGATTCGAAAAATGTAATGTAAATATTTATAAAAGACTTGCAATATTTTTCAATGTAAGAATCCATAATTTTAAATGGTAATTACTAAAGTATATAAACTAAAAATAAGATTTTAACTTAACGAATTACATTAAATCTTTTTGAACAAATAATTTTTAATTGTTTGTACATTTTTTGAAAAATCTTATATTTTATAATATATATTTAATAGTTAAAAAAGTTCGTTAATATCAAAATTAAATTTATTTTCATTTTGTAAATTTGTAATATATAAATATAAACTACAGATATTAGATCTATTAATGGATATTTACCAATAGCTCTTAATAATGCTTTGAATAACTAATTGACAAAAATTTTAAAAATTATATCTACAAATT
Source organism: Dolichoris vasculosae (assembly GCA_018907195.1). NCBI lineage: Eukaryota > Metazoa > Arthropoda > Insecta > Hymenoptera > Agaonidae > Dolichoris > Dolichoris vasculosae. The sequence continues at coordinate 1,702,730 of JACCHY010000002.1, read as the reverse complement.
GTATTGTAAAGAAATTACTGAAAGATATTCATTTATTTAATTTAATATTTTAACATTTACTAATATTATATTATATTTTATTAGTTAATATTAGTTAATAATATTATTTATTTGTTAGAAAATATTGCTTTTAATAATTAGAAATATTAATGTTTGGCTTTAACATTATTAAAATAGACCAAACATTATATTAAATTTTTTTTTATTTATCATAATTAAATTTTTTTTAATTTAATATAATTATCACTACATTGTATTTCAAATATTTTTATAATGAAATATTATTGGATTATTTGATATCATCTATCTTTTGTGTATATTTCTATCATTTGTGTTCATGTATATGTAATCTTTGCAACCTAATTTCTTAAAAGTCATAATCATATCTTTAGTTTCTGAATTTCAGAAAAAATATGGTAGTAATCAAGTAATAAATTTATTGTTTTGTTTTAAAAATAGGTTTTTCACAAAATTGCAATTAAAGCATTATTAAAAAAATATTTTTTTTATACTTTCATTTAAAGCTCTTATTATTAGCGATTAAAACATTTCCTTACATAAAAATATAAATATTATTTTTCTTAAATAATTTAATGGAAGTTAGATATAATACACTATAATTTTATAAAGAAAATATCTCTAAAACTTATTTTTTCATGAAATATAATAAATTCAGTGCTATATTTATAATAGAATATAACTTACGATATTTTTACAAAATGTTAATATTAAATCGAGTTAACTTTAAATATATAAACATTATATTTTAAGAAAGAAATATTTAAAGTTTTTCTTAAAAAAATAGAAGGAATTTACTTCAGATGGTTTAGTTTATTAGTTAATTTATTTTCCATAGGATTGAAATATGAAAATTTTATGAAATTTGTTAAAGAATGATATATTAAAATTAAATTTTTCGATGTATAATGTGTAGATATTTTAGGGAGATAAAATAAATCATTCTTTTACTGAAATAAATTTTATAATATTATAGTTTATAAAAAGAAATTCAATATAAAGTATTTAATATATATATATATATATATATATATATATATATACGAGGTATTGTTTTCTTATGTTTTAATATCAATGAAAATTGCACATATAAAATATTTTTAAAAAATAAAGACTTTTATTAAAAATAGTTTCACTATTAAAAAGACATAAATCATTGAATCAAAAATTTCAGAGAAAATTTTAGTTTTACAATCAATATGTTCTTGTTTAACTTTAAAACTAAATTCATCAAGAGTAAAAAATTGGCAAGAAATTCTTGTACAACTATTGTTTAAGCTTATTCATTAAAAAAAAAAAGAATGAAATGAAGAAAAACTCAAAGTGATTGACTCACCAAGTGCGCGGACATGTCCAAATGCTGAGCACCAAGTTCCTGTATGTCCAAAAGCGCTGGTCCAAATAAGCCACTGCCATTATTTTTCCTAGGATCCAAATTAGGTACTTGGATCACGTCTAGGGGATCGGATACTATGTATCGCGCAGGCACCGTTTGTTTAGTACTAAAAGGCCCATAAGTTGCTCGTACCGACACGGGCTCGCTTGTCTGAAAGACAGTAAACTTGTCGACCGAAAGCATCGATGATCCCTGTTGCTGTTGTTGCGTTGACGATGAAGAGGTTGAAGCTGAGGAGGATGTCGTTGATCCGGTGGTCAAAGCACCAGTTTCGCTTGGTGATAAGCTTATTTCTGGACGTAAGTTCATTGAATAGAATTGGCGTGGACTGTGCTTCAAAAAGAATCCACCGTCCTTGTTCTCAAAATGCACCTCCACAGAAATGGTGACATCTAAAAACAAACGACAGTTAAGCTATTTTTTATTTTAAAGTATGCTCCTATTATATAAATGCTAATTTGAATTCATAATTTTAGGTTTCTAACTTCTTGATTAGTCTTCTAAGCTTCGGCTAATATTGATTAATTTTTTCTTATTTTATTTTCACTATTGCGAGGTTCGTTAACAAAATAAACTTTTCTAAATTTGTTAAAGATTAAAAATTACTCAAATATGTATATGTATTGAAAAAAATTAACTAAAACGTACTTCTTATATTCAAATTTATATTTAATAAACTAAAAATTTGTAAAAGTTTATATAAAATACTTAAATATAACTATATTGCATAACAAATAAATTAATTTATACGAAATTAGTATTATATGTTTTATTTAATTAACTTACATAGAACAAGTAACTAATTGTTGCTTTTTGTATGACTTTTGAACTATTTTATTGTTTTGTTAAATCTATACAAAAGCTTACTTAATTAACAAAATTAAAAAAATATTAGGTTAAAATGAAGTTTAAAGAAAATTTTCATGCAAAAAGTATAAAATATATTAATTTTACCGCAATTATAAGTTGTAGTGTTATTAATAATTTATTTAATTATAAACTTCCCATAAGCTTTTTGATATTTTAATGTTTTACTTAATTTTTATATGTTTTTATTATATTTTTATATACATATGTTTATATTAAGAATATTGTCGTATAATAAATCTTAAATGTTTGTTTTCATATTGAAGGATAAAATTGGTTAGAGTAATGACCTAAGATTTCTCAACAAAAAAAAGGATTCTTAATACATGACTAATAAATATTTTATGAATATTAAAGGTATTAAAAATCTTTTAAGCAATAGGTTTGCTATAAAATAAAAGTAAAAACTACAAAAATTAATTTTTTAATTGAATCTGAAATTCAAACTTAAATTCAAAATTATATATTCACAAATGATTGTATCAAAACAGGTTTTAAAAGAGTTGAACAGTTTGAAATTTTTTAAAAATAATCAATTATTGTGAAGATAAGGATCTCTAAGTGGCTAATATGAATGATAATTTATTTTTTAGAATTTAGGTAAATCGAAAATAATTACAATAATTAAAACCGATGTATTTTACTATTTGCAATGTTATCGTATTATTCGAACGATGTAAAATTTGCTTACTCTCTTAATGTTTTTGATATATACATATACGTATAGATACTAAAACTAAATTACTAATTATAATATACATGAATAAATATTAGAACAAGGTGACGCTAACGTAAAGGGAATGACATAAATTACCATATAAAGTATAAGTTAGTTTTGTCGAGAAATTAACATAAACAAATATTTTAATATATAATGTTAGTAGATTAAAATTTTATTTTTATTTTAATTATCCAAATAATTAAAATTGCAGTGAATCGTAATTCTTAATGAAAATTTATTTGCAAAGTAATAATTCAAACAAATTTACAGTATATTTATAAAAATGTTCAAATTCATTAGAAAAAAATGTATATTTATCAATAATAATTCAATACAAAATTGTAACAACAAGATCACTTGAATGAAAATTATAAAAGGTTATTTGCTTTTCAAATATTAATTTTGGTTTAAATTAAAATTTTAGTCAATAAAAATATAGTTATTAACCATTTTTACCCTATGTATTAAAATATACTCAATAAAACTTTCAATTTTGCTGAATATTTCATGAAAGTAAAATGGATAAATTAATATTTAAGAATAATATTATTGATATTCGAAAAAATGTCATAAGTTGAACAATTATACGCTCCATATAAATTTGGGAAGAAATTGATTTTTAAAAACTTCAATAGTAAGAGTAACTTTTCAATCGGAAGATACAACTAATACATTTATCGAAAGATCTCAAGACTATCACTTATGTGATACAAATAGAGTAAATTTCTACATGACTTCTATCTTCTCCCAACCCCACCTTCCACTCTTTCACTAGTTTTACCAACCTATCTTTATTTCGAGGACACTTAAGGACAGAGACAATATTTCAATCCTTCCAGCTTTTATCGACCAGAAAGAGAAAGAAAAAACAGAATATAGGCATAAAGGGAAGAGAAGAGAAGAGAAGAGAGAAAGGGAGTCTAAAGAAATAAAAAGGCATCAAGAATAAAAAATTCAGAAATACTAAAAAATTACAAAATAGTGGCAAATATACAATATATACAAAGTATAATTTCAATTTAGTTCAGTATTTACAGAAATATAATTTTAACTTAATTTTCACTTTAAGTCATATAATAAATTATATTATATTGTATAAGTAATATGAAATATTACTTTGCACTACAACAAGATTATAGTGAAATCTTCCAATAAATTGATAACATTCATTTTAATTTCGGTTCATTAATTTTTATAAATAATAAATAAGAAATTTAGACAAAATTTTACACTATTATTTAATTTTGAATGAAAACTATTTTTTAATACATACGTTTATAAAATAAATATGAAAAAAAAATAAGTTATAAATAACGCGTTTTTAACTTTGTGAGCTAAAATAAATATTTATAGAAATACAGACTATATTATATATATAGACTATATTAAATAGAAAATTAAATAAAACTCAAGATGAAAAAATTAGGACCTAGATGATTGTTTGAATATGCTTATATCATAAAATTAGGTGTGGTAATTATTAGATAAATTTTTATTAATAACGCGAATGAAATATGTCGATTATAAAATTTGAAACAAAAAAGAGAAAGATGCATAAAAGTACTTGTATTTTATTTCTCGCAAAATTTACTTTAGTTAAATCAATTATTACTATAATATATTTGTAATTATTAAAATTAACTTACTTGATATATTAATCTTGTTTTATAGTGTATGTATTATCGAATAGTATTAATCTTTTATTCTAACATAAATAAAAAACATTGAATTCTTATAGTAAAATGATTACCGATCTAATTATATTGTATTTTTTTTTTAATTCATATAAAAATGTGTAGAACATTTAGAAATTAATATTTTTCAACAGTATCAAGTTATATATTAAATTGTATATAATAACGATTTATATAAGTATTTAAATCAACTTAAATTAATTAAATTTTCAATTACTATAGATTCATCTAATTCCTATACAATAATGTACGTCGAAACATAATCAAGCTAATAACATAAAAGCTATACATTAGAAGAATTTTAATTTTTATTATAAAGTTTGTTTAAAAGATACTTTAAAAAAATAAAAAACTTATGATTTTAAATAAAAATTAGTGATATATCATATCCATAAATTTAAAAATATTCATAAGTGTAAAATAAAAAGAAAAAAATTGAAGTAATATTCTTTTATACGTATTAAATTATTGAAAAAAGTTATTATATATTTATATAATTTATTACACTTCTAATTCTTATTTTTTACCTCTTGAATAAACTTTTAAAATATTTCACTTATCACAATATTAATAAAACTAAATCTTTTATATTATTTAAAGTATTAAAAAAATAATTTATCTATGTATAAATATATATTTATATATATGAGTATATTTTAAAAATAAATCACTGTTTTAATCAATTTAAAAAACAAAAACGGCAAGTAATATTAATAGAAAAATTGTATTTACTTAGTCAATCTAATTCTAACAGATTTACGTAATAATTATATTTTAAAAGATATTGTATTTTTATAAGTTACTTTACATGCAAATAATGTTAAAATATTAAAATTTTTTTCAAACAAAATATTATTCAATAACTAACGGCTCTTCCATCGTCTCATCGAAGCAATAGGGTCACCTAAATACGTCAAAAAACAATAGTTGCTTTATTCAAGAATACAGACATATCAAAAGTCTCATGATACGTGTAATCGATTTTATTTCGATCTTAAAACGTATATAAGGCGTTTTTGTCAATGTTGGCAGAAAGACCTGTCCACGAATAACGAGTCATCAGAAGAGGGATAAGAAGTACAGAAAAAACAAGTGATTCGGCGGTCGGATGCCACTGCCACCGTAGCAGCATAATTTGTTATTGGAGCGCGCATTAACGATGACACTATGACGAAATAAGGAAAATCAACTACAGCCAGAAGATAAAGTGTTGCGCGACGGTATCGGGTTAAGTGTATGGGGTCGTTGATCTCTCGCAAGGATTCTACTCGAGGTCCCTGTAACACACGAATGTACCTTCATTACGAAAGTGAAACTTTATTATTTAAATTAAATTTTTAAATACTCTATACAATGGATAATGTCTTTATTACAGATTTAACAAAGCACAATGAAAATCTTAAGCTACTTCAAAAGAATGTGTCAAAAATTTTTCTTTACTTTTTTTAAAATCTGAACAAGCTATCTAAATAAAGAAATATTTTATCTTTTCTAACATAATCTGTAAGATTATCTGTTATGATACTATGTATAATCTATAACCTTCAATGTAATGAAAAATATCAATCAGAACTGTTAACACGTCATCGCATTATTGCACGCAACATCAGAAAATTGTTGTATACCACCAATATAATAAATCTTGTTACTAATAAAAAGCAATTGTTTAACATTGCCTACAATATTAAAAAGTATATAAAAATTTAAATCTTAATTTTAATGCGTTGTTAATTTGAATGCGTTCTTTATGTTATAATTATTCTTTCGGTTTCAAAAAAATATTTAATAATAATTATTATGCCCAATGAGTCAATCTTAAAATCAGATTTATAGGTTTTATATAAACAATATCACTAGTTAAAATCTGAAGTAAGTACAACAGCATTTTATTTGAAATATCTACAAAAAAATTTTTTATTTTAGATTTTACAAAATAAAAAATTATTTAAATGAAAACATTTTAACATTTTTGTCTATGCTAACTTTTTTATTTGCGATAAAAATTAATATTAAATTTTTCAAAAACTTAAAGTTTATTTTAAAAACATGAAAAATTTTAATTATTTTTATTTTTATTAAACAAAATACTTGTTATGGATATGTTATGGATATGTTTATGAATGATAAGAACTTGTTTATTTTATGATTATTAAGTAAAACTATAATTGTTATGGATTCCAATTTGTTTGAGAACAAAATGCTTGAGCATGTAATAAATCAAGTATGAGAGAAAATCAAGAAATTAAGTTGTCTTCAAATTAATATAAACCGAAAATAAATCTTTTCCTTTAATACATTATTATGATTAAATTTTCAAAACGTTTTTTATGTTCACTTTGTAACTATAAAACGGCATTATTATAAATCCAAATACATTTTATTTTCATAATGTTTTTTAAAATCAATATTTTTACTAAATATAAAGAATTATAAAGCCTTAAAATTGTTTAAACTATTGATTTTATTATTAATCGTTACTTTTAAAAACATGTATGACTATATTCATTTCAACAAAGTTGCAAGTTTTATTTCAGTTTATACAGATATCTAATAAGTTCCTTGAAAATCACCTGTGTCATATTAAATACGGGTTCGTATTTATCATCCCCACATTTATCTTCCTAATTCACTGTTGCTTAAACTAAGCATAAAAATTACTTAAATATGATCTACGTTTCCAGAATGTGGGATATATTAAACAACTTAAAGTTCATTGAAGTCAATTTATAATGTTATCTTGCTATACCATATCGAGCTCCGAAGTAGCTAATCAAATAAATAATAAATAAGTATATGTGATAAAAATATGAATAGAATGAGCTCAACAGAAAGTGATTGTAAGGGGAGAAGGAGCAAGTGGGCGAGGTCGGCGTACTTTATGTCATTAGGCGATCGAAGGAACCTAGGAAACTAGCTACAGTTGCTTCTGCACGATCCTTCGACTTTTATATAGGCGCAGCCGAGCCACGCCGCCACCTTCCATTGCCCCCACCACTTCAAGCGCATATTTGAGCCTACGCTGAATGCTCTGTATTCTTTACAAGTGGCTTTGTGACTTTCATGCTATTCCAACGTTAAACCAAATCCCATACCGCTTACCTTGAGAAGTACAATATTATTTCTCATCTTTAATGAGTTACTCGGAGTTTTGACTACTACTTATAAATATGGAAAGCTCGGGCGCTTGTCTACTATTCAAACACTGTGATGTCAGTAGCGCAAAGGCAAAAAACAATTATCCGGATATCAGTGTACGGCTGAAATCCCTGGAAAAGCTTTAGATAGGTGATTACCTAATGACCAAGTTCCGGGTCCAATCAATTGGCAATGGCATGAATAACGTGTATAATTATAGTTCGTCGCCCATTATGTGAACCTAAGTGTATGTATACATGTAATCGCCAGACCTACGGCTATTTTAATATATTTTTCATACCTTAACTTCAAATTTTAATTTGAACGAATTTACAGTGCTTATTTTCCCAGACTTGTTGGAAATCAAAACTCTAACTGAGGCACCGTATAATTATGAATATTATTCGATGAGATAAAGCATAAGAAACATTGTTGTAGAGCCATCATAAAAGCTAATTGATAAAAGTGATTTGTAGATTTCAAGATGATCTGATAGTATTTAACTATTTTATCGTCGATAAAATGTACATCTCATGAGGCCGATTCACCACATCGTTCTTTTCTACCAGATCTAACTTTTCTTGACGGCAGACTAATTTATCAATTATTGTTTATACAATATATGAATGTGAAATAATATTAAAATGTGTATCTTCATCAAAAAAATACATACATATAAAATATTTTATGAAATTTTTTCACCCTCTTGATACAAATTTAAATAGTGTTCTGATAAGATTAATTTTTCTAACGAAGGTTAAGAATTTTTATCAACAAAGAAATTATTCAACTTCAATACACTATAATCGATGATCCGTTATCATATTAAAGCTAATTCATAAAACATAAAAACAATTTTCTATTTTTATTTATATTTTAATACACGCTAATTATAATTTGACTGATAAAAATTAGTCCTGCTGTCAAATCTAAAATTCAATTATAAATTGAACTATTTCTTCTTTTTAATGAACTTATTATTAAAACTTAATTGATTAATTTCAATTAAATAGTTGTAGGTATAAAATTAGTTTAAGATTCATCGATAAAATCTTTATTTCAGTTTATATTTTGCTATCATTAATTTAGTTAATTAAGATATTAATTTATAATTAAAAATTTTTAAAAATAGATATATTATTTTTATAATACGTAAATAAATATAATAAATATAATAAATATAATCTATAAATGTATTAATTATTTATACAAGATAATTAATTCGGACTTAAATTAAACAAATTATTTCTAAAAATATATAATGTTATATTCATCAAAAATAGAAATATCACGCTTTAAAAATTAAACTTTAAAAATTATGATACACTACAAAATGAGAATGTTTTGCTAGAAAAAAGTAGGAAAAAATTTATTCACCATAAATATTTTAATTAAAAAATCCTTAATAAGAGTATCTGCTATATTTTGATGTTAATAATTCCATTTTTTAAATAATTATATTATATATACTTTTCAATTTACTCTCATCAATAGTATAGATTATTCTAATTTTGGACAATAAGATCAAAGAGAAACTGTAATTGTAAAGAATATACATGTAGATGTACTCATGAATACTCCAAGTCTGACTTTTTATAGAAAAAAATTCATATAATTCATTAATAATAAAAATATCAAAAATATTTATTAACATTTTTTTTATCTAATGTTTATATATTCATATAATAAAATGATAAATTAATATTTTATCAAAATTATTCAAACTAGATACATTAAAAATATGATCTATCATTAAGATTGATGTTATATAATGAAAATGAAAATAGATATTCGCAAAAAGAATTAATACAGTTAAAAAATTTATTTAAATATTAGTGGAATTGACATATCGATGAGCAACTTATAAATACAATAGAAGAATATTAAAGAAAGAGTTTACAAGACCATTCGACAAAAAATGAACATGACTGAAGATAATGTATCAATAAAAAATATTAACATATATGTAAAGAATAAAAGTTGAAACAAAGAATCGTTAAAATATAAAAGAATTCATGATTATTTTAAAAGTAAAATTATCAAATAATCCAAAATTATTTTATAAGCTAAATAGTATTATTAAAATTTTTACTGACCTTGATTTAAGAAAATGTGTTTAAAATTATTTTCTTTATAAATTAAATTTCTCATAAAATGAATATCGGATAAACAAAAATTTCCTTATAAACATTAAACTCCATATTTATTTCTAAAATTGATTTATTTCGTAAATGTTTGATATTATGTTCGGTAGGTTTTACAAAAATTTTCTTTTGCTTTATGATTGAACACTTTAAAATTAATTAGTTTTCAATTAAAATTAAAAAGTAATAATTAACATGTTAAATAAACATGATAAACATTAACGTTATCATTAAAAAATGTATATACTTAAATACAAAGATAATGAATTGAATTATACATTTATTACTTTTATGTTATAGAAATTAATATATATTTTTATCAATACATTTTAAATATAAAACAAATATTTTTTGTATAAATAAAAATTACAGATTTATCGTAAATTATATCTGTTGTTATCTCTAACATTCTTTCTAGTTCTTTAATAAACTTAAATAGCAACGTTAATTTTTAATAATTAGAAAATTTATCACTAGCTTTAAAACCACATTAAATAATATTTGTTAAAACTATGTTATTTTATAAACTCAGTGAACTTCAAACTTTATACAATTGTGTATATTGATTCTGTATTATTGATTTTTGTTGCATATTCAAAATATTGCTGTATAAATTAGTATAATATTAATGTGTATATAGGTAATAAATTTTCAATATTTGTTATTAGATTAATGAAAAATTAAATTAATTCAAGAAAGTATAACTAAATTATGTTTTCTGTAATGCACACAAGCTATTTTCCTTTACAATATATAATTTATAAATAGTTTATTAGTCTTATACAAAAATCATGTAATTAAATATTTTAAATATACTAAATATTAAATAATCAAATTTTAATCTATGTTTACAATGTATAATTTATATATTACGTGATCATTATTTTATTATTAATTATGTACTTTGATTTTTACCTAATAATCTTCTTTATTCAGATAATAGTATTAACATAATTAGTATAAATATTTAGCGGTTAAATAATTTCTTGGATAATGATATAGCTGTTTGTGTTCTCAAACTATTTTATAATATTTTGAAATCAGTATAAAGGGTTGATCTCGGTCAAATAAGTTACTCGTTTTGTATATGATTTAATAATAGTAATTTAAATATTAATATAAATTATATATTAAAGATACAGTACCTTGGTATTTAAATAGAAACGTTCATGATGGAGACATAGTATGGTCTGTTATCGATGTCTGTTTTTATTCTGCTTTTATTCTCTGTTCTCAAAACAAGATATGATGCCTATACAAATATTGAGGGGTGCAAGAAGGATATGAGTTGCATAAGATAAGGGAGAAACGATGTATACATTACATCTCTTAGCTAAGATTAAAGATATAACTAGAGATAAATAATATTTTAGCTACTGTTTATCTTTAAGTATACGATTCGATTTAGTTGTTCATTTTGTTTGTCTTATAAATACTTCTTTTGCTTCCAAATTCATGGTCGCTTGTACAATTGTTGGAATTAGATTTAAAAATGTATCTTACAGGAGGGTTATTTTCTAGTTGTTATTCTTTGTTACAAATATTGAGTGTCAAACAATTGATAATCTTATTATATCCAGATGTTTCGTCGTGTTGATGTTTGTTTGTTTAATTCTTTTATAAAACTTAAATAATATGTACAATATAATGAATAATAGAATAAAATATACAGTATAAGAATTTGTGTTTGTTTGTTTTATATAGTAGTATAATAGTTTGTGTTTGTTCTTTCTCATTGTTTAATATTTCATTAGCTAATTTGGATAAGTTTTCATGTTTGTGGCTATCAATTTCTAAATTTTCAAGATTAAGATTTGATATTTTAATTTGTTTTAATACTAGCAAGTGAGTAAAATTTATAGTGTTTTTTGTACAACAATCGTCTTCTAGTATATGAAATTGTGATGTATATGATGTACAATTAGTTCCAAAAGAATTTTCTGTTATCAGCGTTGTTATTTATGTGTATGCCTTTCAACTATATTGCAATTCAAAAATACCAGAGCTTTGTAATTTAATATCACTTTATTATACAGGGTTTCGACAACTAATAGTCATATAAATAATTTTGGGCAAAATATATAATCATTTATTTTTATTTGTTAACTTATTCTAAATACCTTCTTCTAATTTTGCAATTCAAATGTCAGACTCTTCAGGAATATGAGAATTTGAAAATAATAATTGGATTTCACAAGACTGTTTAGTACGTATATTATATATAGGTTTTGACAATTTTCAAATGTAAGATTTGGATGTTATTAATTTGCGAACATAGAGATTATCGAGTGTTGCATATTGAGTTTTTACTTGAGATATCGCTATATATTTTATTATTGGCTGAATAAAAACAAAAGTGTTATTATAAATTGTCTGTAACAAAATAACAATGAAATAATAAGTTTTAATTATTTCTTGGAATAGGCTGGTTTTATGTTATTAACATGTACTTCTGTGTTTCTCCGGTTTTGTTTTATGACAACGTTTGAAGGTGATATTATGTCAATTGTATCATACGGACCGTTACAATGTGAAGTTAATTTTTTAGATTTTTGAAATTGTTGAACTTTTAAATAAACTTTATCTTCGATATTGTATTTTATAGGTTTTGTTTTTTTTATTGTAATATGCTTTATTTTATCTTAGACTTTATATTTCCTCTGGCTAATTCTTTACTTTTTCTTACTTTCTGTACTAGATTTATTAAATGATCATTCTATGTATAATGTATTTCAGAAGGTTTTGTAATAGCAGATGGGAGAGTTAGTTTGATACCAAAAATTAATTCGTAAGAAGTATAATTTATACAGCTATACAGTATAGTGTTAAATGATAATGAGAAGTAGTCTATATATGTATCCCAATCGCTTTGCTCTTTATAGACATAATGTCAATTCAGATAATCGGCTAGAGATTGATGAGTTCTTTCTAAAGCTCCGTTAATTTGAAGATGATATGGAGTAGTTTGAATATGTTGAATTTTAAATAGTTTAGCTACATCTTTGAATAGATTAGAAGTAAATTCTTTACCTGAATTGGTAATATACTACAAGGTATGCCGAATAAAAAATGATTTTTGTTATAAAATTTTCAGCAACAGCTATTGCTTCGAGGTTTGATATAGAATAAGTAAAAATGAATTTAGAAAGATCGTCTTGCAACGTTAAAGAGTATTTATTTCCTGAATCGGATAGTATAGATAGACCAACTATATCTAAAGGTCTACTACGCTTCGCCATTTTTGTTAAGATTGTTATTTCTGAAACATTGCATTTTTTCTAAGCTACCCAAGAATGAGAATTTCAGGTAAATTTTGAAGGTTAAATAATGGTAAGCATATTTCCTATTTAATATTTTACTTCTTCCTTGACATTCATGGCATTCATGATGTCGATTGATTTTAGAAGTTATAGGTTTATCAGTGGTAGTATCGATTTTATGTGAAACTGTATTTGTGCAACTCAAAATGTCGCTTTCGAGGAATAATATATCACTATAATTTTTGCAAATGTTCATTACATGCTCACATTCTTCATTATTTAAGTGTTCTCATCATAATTTGCTTTCTAAAAGTTTTATTCTATTTGAAGAATAATTATTTGATTCGACTGAGTTTATATTCATAATTTTGCAATTTGAGGTGAATTCTTCGATTTCAACACACGGTATATTAATTTCTATATCCATTTCATTTGCATTTAAAATTGTAGTAATTGTAAGTCTTTCAGTAATATTTTTATTTATATATTTATTTTAACAAAAGTTTCGGATCTGGCAGGAATTTTAACGATTGCATTTTGTTTATAGTTTATAGAAAAAGAACTGCTATTGTGAAGAAAAGTTTTGTGAACGTTTAGTGGAATTTGATAATCGTTGAATTGAATTATCTCAATTATACTATCGATAATCATACCTAATTTGGTAATTGCGTCGTTGCCTAAAATCACTTGATAAAGTATCGGAAATTCGTCTTTCGATATATGAAAAATGGTTTCATAAGATTTATTGTTAATTTGTACATTGACAAAGTAATATCTAAGTGTCTCAATATTCTAGGTAGATTAACTACTAATTTTTATTTTAACATCGTCGTAAAAATCAACATTTGATAGGAAGTTAAAAAATTTAATAATTGAAATATCAGTTCCTATATCGACAAGAAACTCTATACTTCAATAAAGCCTTTTAATTTTTAGATTAATAGTTCATTTTGCAGGCACTGATTGACAAGATATATTTGAACTCTTTAAATCAATTAATTTTTTATTATTTTCTAATGTTCTGCCTTCAATAAACTTTCTTTCCTTTATCATAATTTGGATTTGAAATAAGATTTTGTTTTCTATTATTATTAAATATCATTTTCGACATTACTGAATAACGTGTCTAATATTTTTGCAATGGTTGTAACTTTTTATTTGATCATGCCAAATGTTATTGATATATTATCTATTTAATTTTTGACAACTTTTGGATTCTAAATGTTCTAATTTTTAAATGATTTATTTTGTCGATAGTTACTTAAAAATTTATTTGAATTTATATTTTAATTATTAGTATGCAATTTAAATCGACAATGAGACTCTAAATGTCCAGATTTTTTACAATGATTAAAAAATTTATACTCTCGTATGTTAATTTTTTTTAAATTTGTCGATTTCTCTTAAAGATTTCTATTTAATTATTTCAGCAATCACAAATTGGACGGCATCTTCAATACAATTGGATTTTTATGATTTTATAATAATTACTATATTCTTTTTTAAATCCATAAATTTACACATGCAATTCGATCATCGGCTGTGAGTGTATCATCTAAACTATTTGTAATTTTAATGAGACAGTTTTCTATCTTTTGTGAATAGCATAAAAAATCTTCGTTATGGCCTTGTCTACACGACGATAATTCTAATTGCCATTGAAAATGTGATGGTTTGTCCGAATCCGTATCTGCAAAATTTGTTTTTTGAAGAAAGAGTTATATTGCGTTGACGGTGTCGAAGTAGAATAGCAGCGTTATCGAAAGAGTCGTCCGTTGATCTTTGTCTTGATTTAGTAGAAGAAATGATGATGTAGTAGAGTCAGCGACGATATAGTAGAGACACAGTGATGAACTCTTGTCCGTTTTTCCCTTTTCGAATAAGATTTCTAGTCCTTACTCTTTAGAGATATAACAAAACTTGAATACACGTTTATTTTCTTGAATTGATTCTTTCAAATGAAAATTAATTTTCATACACAAAATCTTGCATTTCTGACACTAGTTGTAATGAGCTTAAGTCGAACAAATGAGTTACTCGTTTTGTATATGATTTAATAATAGTAATTTATTTATTAATATAAGCTATACATTAAAGATACAGTGACTTGGTATTGAAATAATAACATTCGTGATGGAAACTTAGCATGGTTTGCTGCGATGTCTGCTTCTACTTTGCTTTTTATTTTTTATACTCAAAACAAGATGTTTATTCGAATATCGAGGGATATAAGAGAGTTACATAAGGTAAGAGGTAAATAATGTGTATATTATATTCTCGCTAACAATCTATAGTTTATCATTTTCAAGAGGCGATACTTATTCAAATATTAAGCGGTGCAAGAGGGTCACATAGAGTAAGGGAAATTTTACGTACAATACAACATTTTATAAAATACAGTTATTGTTACGAACATGGTTCGTAATTTGTTTACAACTATATGAACTTTTTTACCGTTAAAATGAAATCTTTACCAATAAAGACTGGAATGACGCTTTATATAAGAGCGGAATTCTTGAAATATAAAGAACAACTACGATATGTTACGCGGATATTTGCACATTTTTCATTTGCCTTAATAATAAATTCTTTCAAAATTTTAATATGAAATAATTAACATTAGATAACTTTACTAAAGTACAGAATTTTTAATATTTCCTTAAAGAATGTAATTTAAAATAAAACTATATGATTTAATTTTAATACATATCTATATTGGATATGATAAAAATTTTCACCAAGAAGTAGCTTTTGTGTTGAGATCAATCGAATGAAAAAATATATTAAAATGTAATAAAAAAAACGTTGTTTATGTTATTTATTAATCATATTTTATTCACAGGTAGTATATTTTAGTAATATACACTAAACAATTTTACTGCAGAAGGCAAACATAAACAATAATTCGCGAATTTTATATAAAAATCGATGCATTATTTTTATTTGTTATTTCTTTTAAGATATACATTTATAAATTTAAAGTTAAATTTTATATTGTTTACCATGTATATATAATATTGATGTTCACATGAATACTATATTAAGTTTATGCATTCATTAAACTACTAGATACTCAGAATATATATGTACAGCTACCATAGTCTATTACAAGTATTTAAATTCAAAATTCCGTATAAATTAAATAGTATTTCGAAATTTTAATTAAAATGATAAATACTCTTTATAAATTCCGATAAGGATTTGGATTAATATATAAGTATATCTATAATGTAACTAAATACGAATTTAAAAATAAATTTTATACAAATTGAAACTTTTTTTAGTAGACACACAATACATATCATAATTAAAAGAGTAATATTAAAAAATATATGCATATGTAAACTATAAATTAAAACCTCACATGAAATAACTGATCGTGAACTTTATGTAGAGGGTTTATTTTTATTTTGCTATTAGGATGTCCAATTAAAGCCTAAAATAAAATTCACCAAGTATACCCCATTAAATAAATACAATAAAAAGTATAAAAATATAATAAGAATAAAATTAACAGCTTATAATCCAGATGAAAATAATACATATATACTTATATATGTTTATTGTGCTAACTAATGCTAAGATACTTGAAAAATATTAAATAAAGGATAAAATTTATCAATTTTACCAAATAAATATTAAATATTTCAAAATTCATGATGCTTATGCATTCATATTATATATTTAATAATATAAGTTTAAAATTTTAAAAATGAATAATTATTTGATAGAATTTTTAATATTTTAATGCCTTAGTATTTGATAAATTGAAAAGACTTAATAAGTTTCTAATCGCATTTTCTGACGAGTTGAAAGTTGTATGAAAAAATAAAAATTTATATTAATTATTTTTTAACAAAACTAAAGTAAAATAATAAACAACTTTTAGAATAATATATTAAGTTCTAGATCGATTAAAAATAAACCTTAGATAAAATGATTTAAGTTTCTTTAAAATGTTTTATTTTCGTACATATAATGATTATTTAGTTGTATAAAATTTCCAAGGCTTCATTGTTTAATGTTTATGTCTTCTGTCAAAATTAAATGTTCATCAATAAATATTTATATTTAATTATAAAATAAACTGAAAATATTTGTTTGATTATAAACGAAAATAATTTTTTAGTTAGAAACAGATAATTAATATTTAATCTTTAATGTAATTAATAAATATATGGATTAAAAAATTTATTGAAATCACAAGCAATTCATTTTTCATATAAGTTACATATTTAATTTAATAAACTGAAAATATGGAAAATAAAATAAAAAACATAAAGGAAAAATTTAGTGTAGAAATTAATGCATGAGGGGCACGAGATACATGAAGAAGGGGAAATACAGACGGTGTATACCTTTTGGGATAGAATCGATTACGTAGTTCACATCTTCGACTCTCACCCAAGCCATACTATCATTCTATCTCTGTCGGTTTGTAACTACCTCTTTTCTTCTTTATTCTCTTTTTTCTTTTTCTTCCATACTATTACTTTTCTTTCTCATTTGTTAATCGATACCATAAGTTATTCTGCCTTGGCATGAATTTTCATTGCATGTATTTGTAATTCATGAAAGCATGTGCGTGGGCATTACGGTGATTTTTTTTCTTGATTATGCTAGTGACGCAATTTCTTTTTTGGTTCGATATAATTATATCATAGGCTAGAGAAGTTTGATCGTTCATGAATACATGGACTTTTCACACAGAATATTTATAACTGTTATTTCACATGTAGTATTATTTCTCAAACAGTATGAGTTGGTAAACGATGAATATTATTTACTCTTCTTTAAAATATTTGAATGAAATTATAAGTTTGATACTGAAAAGGATAAATTAAATTTTATTGCAGAAACCTTTTGGTTTATTTATAAATTTTTTTTATTGTTTCTTCTTTTAAATTATATTAAATAAATTAATTAAATTAATATACTTATAAAGCATTGTTGCCAAAAATAAAAATAACATTTTAAAACGTTAACTAATCACTTTTATTCTAAACGTATAATATATAGTCATTTTCACAAATCAAAAATAAGCTTGTTTTTTATACTTAATATATAATTTTATATGTCTAAAATTTCACTACAATGGAATTAAATATCACTTTGAATAACAGAATAATAAATAAAAAGGTAATCAAGAAGTTAATATTATTATTATAACTTATCAATGCGACCATAGATAAAAGAATACATTTCATTTAAAAAGTAACGAAGCTTTCTAAATCTTTTAGAAATATAATTCAAACAATATATTTTACAAGTCTTGCATTTTTAGTAGAAAATATAAGCTTACGTAAGTTTAAGCTTGAAATTTTAATTTCAGAGTATGTCCATACAAGCCAACTTTACTTAAATCTTTAAATACTAAAATATTTTTATTAACATTCAAATTTAAATTTATTACTGCTTACACTTTCAAATTAAATTGAGATTCATATTATTTTATCGAACAACTAATTATCTCTCCGTATTTCTTTTTTAATACGAGTAAGAAATAAAACAATAAAATAATGTGTAAGAATAAGTAATGAATTAAATAATTAATGAAATGTAAAAGATTCGTTAAATTAATTGATACAATAAAGATAAAATCTGTTTACTTATAAAAATCAATAAATATGTTATCATCACTAATGAATGAAAATGAAAAAATATAAAAGTAATTTTGATATTTAATATTGCAATATGTTTCCTAAATAGAATCTTTTATTTTAAAAAATGTTACGTTTTCTCCAAACAAAATTACAAACAACTAAGTATGTTTATAACGTAAAAAAACTAAAGACTAACGGGTGCTCAATATGAGTAGTGTAACAATTAAAAGTGACAGTCTTTTATACAAGACGGTTCCTAACACAATGTATATATATATGTTTATTTATGTAGACATTACCCACCATATCCAGCCTTGACAAATTTACCTCTTTGTTTGACCCTTTGCACTCAGTGTGGAGATAACGGAGAAGGAAAAGGGAAGAAAAGAAATCCCCTTTTATTTGCACATGTAAGGTGTATAAATGGGCTCATCGCACTTTTATTCTAAGTGTAAAATGTTCAAATAATTTTCCGAACGACGTGTTTTGTTATCCAGGGACATGGCTTCCCATGGACATAAAGATAATGACACCAAGTTAACTTTCAAATTAGTTCAGAATTTTTTCATTTTTTTAAATAAAAGGTAGTGAAAAAACCTCCATTCATATTACGGATTGCACTTTAAAACGATCGATTTTTTTTATCAATTGCTCGTTCTAAATTTTAATGAAAACTTAATCAATTTCTTTTGGGTTCAAGAGGCGAAATACAATTGGTTCTCTAATTATTAACGGTAGAGTTCAATATTTCGGCAAGCTATTACTTAATTAAATATATATAATAAGGCAATTCATAGTTGCTGATAATTAATATATTTTAATAATAAATAAAATACTATATAATATTTCAATTTAAATAAAATAATGTTTTATTACAAAAAAGTGACTTTATACACATTTAAATGAAATAGATATTATATCAGAAAGGAAAACAAATTAATATTTGTAATACAAAATAATTTTTTTTAAATTGATTTAACACATTATGTATTGTAATTGTTACTGTATAGCTTATTTTGATATAAATAAATAAAAAACTATCGTTTCTAAAACTGAATCATTAAATCTATAATTGTATATTTTATTGTACTCATTATTTTATTAAAAATAAATAAGTTCTATTAATTTATATAAAATGTATTATAATATATTGAATAGTAAAATATTTATATTTATTATTTAAATTAAATTAATCTCAACTTATTTATTATTTTTTAAAGATATTTATAATAGTATTCTAGAAATTAATACATATTTTATTAAATATTGCGAAAAATAGATATAAATATATAATTGATAGACAAGCTTAAATTCAAAAGTGTATAATGATTATTACATCTTCATTAATCAAATTTTTATAATAAATTATATTACATATTATTTAACTAAAATGCTTTTTCAATATTTTATATTAGTAGTAATATATTTTTATAAATAAAAATAAAATTTAACAAAGTAGCGCTTCAAATGTTTAATCATAGAAAACTTAATTTTCACCATCATAGAGACATAAATATAGTAAATAAATCGATTTTTCGTTGAAAGCAGCTTGTATCGATACAATTTAGTAAAATATGTATATGTCAACGTTTATTGAAAAAATACTGAGAACAAAAAGTTATCTCAAAAGTTGTTTCTGAAAATTTAATTATATATCAGAAAAAATATTATTTATTCACAAATATATTTATTTTTCTTTGCAAAATGAAAAGGTAATATGAAAAATTAATTGTAATTTTATGATATATTATTTTTGGACAGAATACATCATCTTTAAATAATATCATTATAAGGTATTCATTAAAAAAAATATGTATAATGAAAACATTAAATATGTATATTTAATCTATATATTTAGTGTAAATTTGTATACTAATCATTCATTTTATAAACTTAATTTATAATGAAAGCTTAGAAATTAACTTTTGTTAATAAACTTTTTTTTAAATCAGAAAAGAGTATTCTTTGAATTGTTTTGTTAGTAAATAATCTAATTAAAATCTATTGATGTAACTGTTAATACATTCTTTAATATTTTCCATCATCAAATAAATTTAATTTCAAGATATACAACATAGAAATTTATTATTTTTATTAAAAAATTATTTGTATTATAAAAATACCATAATAAAATAATTGAAATAAAATTACTTATGTTAATCATTTTAAATATTCATTATAATAAAATTCAATCGGTAATTTTAACAAGATTTTTGCATGTTTAACGAGATTTTCAAATGCTCAAACAATACGACTGAACTTGATGATGAGCTTACCTTTAATTCGGAACGGGAAAATATTAAAATTCTAAATTAAAAGTAAGTTTGTGTCATTTATTTAAAATTTCTGTATAAGAAATTTTTAAAGTGAATACGAAATAAAGGTAGCCTTGAAAAGATGCAACTAAGATTTTACAAATCTTGGGTTTCGTATATACCGAAACAAAAAACAGACAGTCGCGCGAAAAAAGCGAAACCCTTGTAGTTCTAAATATTATGAAAATTGTTCACTATGCAGTAATAGGATATACCATGTGTGCAAACGGAAAAAGAAACCAATGATAGGAAAAAAGGATTGAAAATTAATGAAAAATTTATTTTTGAAACAAGTACCGAATACACGTACTTATTGATAAATGCTGAAATTAGAGTGAATCTAATGAAATTTAATGTGTTTCAATTACAGCATGAAATATGTGTTTTGTTTGTAAAAGAAAAAAATTCAAACAAGAAATGTCAAGGCTACTATTAATAATACAATGGGTTTTAATCAATTTGTAATATTCGATCGTTGAGAAATTATACTAGTTGCAAGTAAATTTTTCTTAATACTATTCACAGATGAACTACGTTTTTCATAACTAAAAAGAAGAATTAATTACTTTTAGCTGAAAAATCTTAAATAAAAAATATTAATACATTTAACTAATAATAGTATTACATTTTAATATTTATTTATAAGATACTTTTTACTAACCAGAGCACTAATTTTCTGTATAATAGTATTATAAAATTTTAGTTATCACAGTACTAATAAGTTTATATATAATATTAAAAAAAATTATATTTAATGAGTACTCATCTCTTTCTACATCTTCTTATACATCATAGTCTTATTAAACAATCTTAATGTTTTTTTCATACTTATGAGAAAAATTAGGCATTTAACATGTAATGCCATTCCATAGAAGAGAAAAAATATTGAAAATACATAAAAAAATAATAAGATGAAAGGATAGAGAAAAAACAGAGAAAGTAAGAGGAAGAATAAAAATTTTTTGCTTAGGAAAAATTAACACATATTCTCAAATAAAATATTAGATGCATAACATCCAATATAAAATAGCAACGGATAGGAGATGAAATCTGACGAAAATTACTTTTTAGATAGTTACATAAGCGCTTCTCAACACAAGCGCGAAATTTCCGCTTTCGGGAAAATAGGAAAATCGGAAAGGAAGGAATGAATAGTATTGAGAGCGATGAAATTGTAAATAGCTCTAGACTAAGTGACCATAGATTACAAGTTGTTGTAATTACAAGGTTTCAGAATATTAAACCCGGTACTAGCTAATCTTCTTCAAATTTAATGGTACAAGTTTCATATATTTCATTCCATCCAACGTAAGGTGCAATGATGAGATTTATAGCATAGTAGAGCTTTAAACGATAAAAGTATTTAAATAGTATAGTGGTGAAATGAACCAAGGTCATTTATTTGGAAAAGGGTCGATATTTCAGATTTATGATGGGACACTCTTCTTATGAATTCGCAAACATTATATAAAATACATGTTTACACATGTATATAAATATAATTGATAAATTTAAATTTATCAATATTTTTTTATTTCTGAGTAAAAATAAAATTAAAAAATAACTTACAGTATTCTAAGTAAATAAGCATACACATGCATCGATCCACCTACCCACTCTCACTCTCTCTCACACACAAGCGCGCGCACGCTAAGAACGCTTCTAAGATCAGCTTTTGTTTCAATTGTTTCATTAGATATGTATATGAAACTATTTTATTTTAATTAAAAATCTTTTTAGTAAAAACAATACTATCAATTTCATTAAATTTTCTTTAAAAAATTAAGAACTATCTGCATTTAAGAATGATATTTTTCTTTTATATATTTATTAATTATTATTTCAATTTTTTAATTTAGATTTTTTATTCAGAGTTGAATTTTGTTTAGTATTCGTATTTGTTTGTATTAGTATAATATAATATTAATAAAAATATATACATATATTTGCTTTATTTATATTTAAATTGACACTTCATGGATAGATTATTAAAGATACAAATATAAGAAATAAAATTATTGCTTAAACTTAGTATTTTACCTGTAATAATTAAATGAAATAATGAAATATGATTTAATAGTTTATTTCATCTTTCAAATATTTAAAATATACAATTAATAAAATTAAAAAGGTATTAAAATTATAAATTATTCTGATTATATGACTATAATAAACTTAAAATTCATTATAAGTTTCTTAAATTAAAAAATTTAATGTTTAAAGGTAAATTATTGGTATTTAATTATATGACCTAACGTATTTGATAAAATGAAAAATTTATTCTTGGTTGAAATATATTTACATATATGAAAAAATATTTTATTTTTCTTTCGAGTATTATAATTATAACAATAAAGTAATATAACTAACCAACTAATTTTCAAAATAATATATTATGTATGAAATATGAAAGTTTAATCGTTATTTATACATATCTAAATATAAAGGAAATAATTATTATATTCTATTAACTTTAAATATTAATAATACTTATTAAATTGTAATAAAACGTGAAGCAATTGATTAAATTTTATAAATAAAGTATTAATTATTAAATTAATAGATTAGTTCCTTAATAATAAGATGATATAAATTTTTTTAACTCGAACTGGTAAATATATATAATATGAAATATTATATTTAAAATACTTACATAATTATATATTTTTATTTTTTTCAAAAATATAAAATTAGAAAAAGCTTCTTTTAATATATTTAATAATTCTATACTAGAAATAGTTTTTAAATACCACAAATATATATATCCAATAAAAAGATACTCTCCGCTATATGTAAACTACACAATACAACTCTGTAAGTAAAGAATTGTAGATAAACTTCAGATTAAGTACATATAAATCATGATGAAACTTCATTGATGAAGAAAATTTGGTAAAGTAATCATTTTTATGACATACCTATATTATAAAGACAATTTATAGTTGATTATTAAAGATAAAACATAAAAAATCATTTAAACCTAAATTTTATAAAAGAAATTTTAATTTTAATTTATAATAAAAGAAGTAGGCAAAGCTGCATTATAGTCAAACATCGAGTGTTTCATACATAAAAAATACTGCGAAATATTATTTTCACGGTGAAAATGAAACAACCTATTGTTCGATATTTACTTGATTCTGTATAATTTAACCTTAAATAAATCTTACTGGTAACGAGCAATTTTCACTATAGAATACAGAATAATATATAGAAATAATATAATTATGAAGTAATTCGTGTAGGCGTGGATTAAAAGTACTGTAAAATACTAGAAGATAGACCTGTGTTATGATTTGACCGTAATATATGGTAAAGAAAATACATGAAAGAAAAAAAAAAAGAGTAGAGGCCGTCCAAGGGCTTAAGGTACATCTGATTTAAAAAATCAATTACACCGATCTAATTGTGGTGCAAAAAGTTGTCAATTTTTGGATGAGTATTATCTAGAAAAAGTGATGATGGGCACCGAGCTGCATCTTTCCAAACTCAACTTTTTGTTATTTTATAGACCACTAAAGTTTAAATTCAAATCGATAAATACATCACTGTTTCTCGT
This sequence comes from Dolichoris vasculosae, assembly GCA_018907195.1. NCBI lineage: Eukaryota > Metazoa > Arthropoda > Insecta > Hymenoptera > Agaonidae > Dolichoris > Dolichoris vasculosae. The sequence continues at coordinate 1,678,018 of JACCHY010000002.1, read as the reverse complement.
TATAACGTTGGAAAGCCGTGTGTGTATATACAGCACAAGAGTAATCTTCGCAAAATCTCAATGATTTATCTAAAATGCTACCGGATAATTTTAGGATTACTTTTATTTAGTTGGAATGTCATTCTGTATTGCCGATGAAGAGTAATGATAAATATTAATTTTGCTGATATTGATTTAATTCTGTTTTTCAGAGGAAAAGTCTCTAATTACTTATTTTAAGTTAATATTTATTTATTTTCAATGAAATGATAATTTTTAAATAGACACATAATGGTTATGAAATACATTAATTTTTACGCTAATTACATCAATTATATATTATACTAATTATATCATTTATACTATATTTGTTTTGTGCAAAACTTGATTTCATGTGTATTAAAAACACATATTTGAAAAATAATTTAAGACTCTTTTAGCTTTTATTTAGGAATTTAAAAATGAATACAAAATTATTAAAAAATATTTATATCAAATTAAAGCTTTCCAAAGTATGATTCCTTTAAAAAATGATTTTTCATCATCTTTAGCTTTTAAAATATAAAAAAAAGATTGGAAGGAAGACGATTGAATAAAATTTCTTTCATAAAAAAATTTATAAAAGCTAATTTTTTAATCCAAGTAATTGTACATGTTAGAAGACAATATTTTGATGTTTTTAAATGGTAAGTTACTTAAATAAAAATTTACGTTGTTGTTTTATTAACTCTATATATTCAATATTATTGACTTTCATTAGCATATTAACAACATTTTATTAAATTAAAATCAATATCATTTAATCAAATCTAAAAAAACGAAAATATCTAATTTGAAGTAAATCAAATATTAAACATTTATAAGCATTTCTTTCTCAAAGTCACTGTATTCACATTTCCTTAGTTACTATAATCATTATATTACAGCATAGTAATAAATATAAATTCGATAAAATAGATTTAGTAAAAAATTATCTTATTAATTAAATAAAAATTAATAAAAATTAATAAAAATAATTGAAAAATTAATTTATTATCAGCTAGAATTGAAATAGTATTGAATAATGGAAACCAATTCAATAATTACATGATATTATTAAATTAAAAATTAAGACATCATATAATTCACAATAAATTTTTTGATAAAAAAAGATTTAATATTTTTTATAAATGAATAATTAATATTTTTAATTATCAAATTTTATAAATATTTAATTATGTATTATATTATATCGTAAATATCATTAGGTAATCTAAAATATCCATATTTAGAAAATAGTAGATTCTACTAAGATTGAATAATTTTTTGCTATATATTCATTAAATTATTTATTTAAATTATACAGTGAAACAAAAATAATAAATAAGTAATTCTAAATTTCTTATACTTTACCTATAAAGTCTATAAAATATAAAAATAATGTACTAAATTAATAAATAATAATATAATAATCTGAATATTGCCAATGAATTATATAAATATTATAAAACATTTATTGATAATTGATTTTTTCTTAAACACAATATGAAATTGTCACACTTATATAAAATTAAAAGACGAAAAAAACAAAAAGAAAGAAATTTATATAAAAAAGTATATGTGTATGTAAGAGAGAGTGTGAGAGAGAAAATTGCAATAATAAATAAAATGTTTTAATTTAGTATTCGAGATCGATTGGCACGCATTTCATAGAATGTCACTATGCTGAGGTTGTTCACCAGGACGCGCAAATATGTATTCCCTTTTTATCGAATGTAATACGATCCTAGTTATATTATTATTCATAATTTTTATTTTTTAATTTTCTTTTCTAGATTTTAAAAAGCAATTGTTTTATATAAGGCTATATTTATATGATTATAACATATTATACAAAAATAAAAATAGATCATATTTATTGTACAGTATATTATTAAAAAATAGATTAAAACAAAATAAAAGTATTTAATTTATTGCAAAACTATATACTAAATTTTAATACGTTTATTAACTGCTTCATAACTTAAGCAGTTACTTATATAAAATATTTTTGTTTATGAATTCATTTTAAATATATATTTATATTTATATAACAACAGCAAAAATATTTTAAAAATTCAATGAATATTATAACATACTTATATTGTAATAATGCTTTTACAATCAATATAGTAAAATATTATCTAATACGTAAATAGCATAATAATGGTTACTATCCAATAATAATTAACAAAATAGAATACTTAAAAATTTTTTACTATATTATGTAGATACATTTATTAAATTATATATTAAAATAATTCTTTAAATTTTATTTAGGCATGCATAGTTTACTTTGAATAATACATATAATAATTCTGTTAATTAATTACAGTATTTAAGGTAAACCATATCTTATTATTTCTTAACTACTGTTTTATAACCTTTTTAGAAATGAATATACATTTAATAATATATGTATCAATAAATAATTCAAGATTAATAATTCTACAGTATATAAAAAACAGTGTATATTATTAAATTTTAATAATTTAAAAATATTATTTGAATTTTTTAAAACTATATTGTTTTAACTTTTGACATATAAACATTAATTTTATATATTGCAAAATGATTTTCATATTTTATAAATTTTTATACCATTTTTTTTATACTATTTTGTATTTCTGTATTCAAAATCTGTGACAATATCTTTATTTATGTTATATTTTTTGATTTTTGATTTTCCTTACTGTAAATAACTAATAATTATAATAACTGATTTATGAGAAATAAGGATTTCCGTGCCTACAAAAATTTTATTAAGTACAATAAAATAATAAAATAGTCTTAACTATGAATCAGGATTTTCAATAAAATACATATAACTGATTTCACTAATTCAGGTTATCTAGTCAACATTCTCCAAGAAATCGAATGTACAGTTTTTTATATTATCCATTTTCTGTATATAAATAAAATTACAAAATTATTATAAAAAAATTTGTTTTCCCATAATAAATTCTCACAAAATCTTAATTAAAAAAAAATATATAAAACAAATAATCTGAAAAACTATGATCGCTATATATATCAGCATATTAGTCATAAGTAGTTATTATATGTTAAATCATTGTTTATTATGATTAAAAAAAAATCAATATATTGTATAGATTTTATAATTATTAGATTTTAATAAATAAACATATATATAATAATAAAAAAGTAAACATTCTCCAGAGATTTATTAAAACTGTGTATAATATTTAATTGCACAATTAAGTAAAATATTTTGATTAAATCAGAATTATCAAATAAGATCAAATTATTTAATTCGAGTTTTGAAAAATAAAATATAATCATCGTATATTTAACGTGCTCGTAAGAAATAAGCCACAAAAAGTGCCAATTGATCCAAAAAAGATGGAAGAAGATAAACAAAACAATTTGAATATCAATATCGAAATAAAAAAAGAGCAACAAATAAGAAATAAAAAAGTAAAGAAAGCAGGAAAGTCTAGTATACTATATACATACTATTTACATGTTATCGATAAGAATAGATAAGATAGAGCATGTACAAAAAAAGCATATTGTAACGAACTGCATCATATTGCAATGGAAAAGCGTGGGAAAGATAATCCTATATCAAAAATAGGTTTTTTTCTGGAAGGAAATATATTAAAGTTTATTTAAATTGTTACAATATATATATATATAACTTAAATATAGTATTTTTCATTATATAAATTATATTAATATCATATACAAAGATGTTACATATATATAAATTTATAATTATTAAAATTATTTTCTTTTCATCATCGTCAAATTTTCAAATCATTTAATTTTTTACTTATTACTAAATTATGAAATATATAAAACGTCAATAAATAATATTTATATCTATTATAAATAATTGAAACTGTGTAAAAGTTATTAAATACTGGATAAAAATTTTCGTCTTAACTTTTCTATATCCTCCTTACATACAAAAACAGAAACAGATAAAATTTTTCGTCCAACAAAAATTCAACTACACTGAACTCACATGTCATCAGGGCTGCTTTCCAAATTTTAAATCACACTAATTTCTAATTAAGTAGGCAATTTATAAGATTCTTTATCACTCAATTAAAAACTTTTAAATAAAGAACAGAAGGCATACGAGAAGAAAAATAAATAAATTCAAAAATAAATTTATCACTCAATTAAAAAAAGCCATAAGTGAAAAATATTCAATAAAAAAATTAATTATAAAAAATATATATTCGTTAATATAAACCCATAAAACAACTATGATACTAATCATCCTATGAAAGTTTCTACTATATGCATCTAAAAACGAATATCTCCATCGATCAAAAACAATTTTTATAATAAAAAAAATGAAACGGAATAAAATTCTATCTAAAGTTAAAAATAAATAGTTGTATTAAGTCTGTTAGCTTAGAAAAATATAAAATGAAAGAAAGAAAAAATACAGGAATAAAATATTAGATTCATAAATTAATCGCAAGCCCAGAAATCGTTTGAAATGAAGTCTTTAACCTATTTTGATTATGTGATAGGCTTTTCAATAATTATACGAAAATTTCGCAATTACTAGAATGTATATAGGTATAAATAGAGCTATCTATCGTATTCGTTGAATATTAAAAAAATGTTGTAATTAATTAAGTCTTGGATACAGTATATACATATATACATATATACATATATATATATACATATATACATATATATATATATATATATATATATATATATATATAAAAGAAAATTTTAGATATTCCACAAAATATTTATCATTCTATTTATTAATCAATCAATGAATATTTATTTTTAATTATTTGTTTCGTATAATTTTTACTGTGAACAGTTTGAAATAAACATATTATCGCTATACATTTCATAGATTATAAAATCCAACAAAGTTAAAAAAATTAATATATTTAATTTTTAATAAATTTAGATTTGTACATATATTTATAATCTAAAGATGAAAATTCAACACTATTAATACTTTTTGTTTTCACAATTATTTAAAACTATTTTACAAAATTATTTTTGAATAAAAAATTGTAAAATATATTTAGAAAAAATTTATGAATTTACATTTTCACTGCAAAATTTTAATAACAAATAACATTATATTATTTTCTTATATATAATAATGTTTAAAGACATATAATATTTTAATACAATCAAACATTTAATTTTAAATATGAAGTGATATTATTTTTTAATTTTGAACATATTTTTACAAAATATAAATTAAAAAATTTTAATTTTTATATTTTTGTCTATTGAAACATATTTTAATCAAAAGGCAAGCAATAAAAATATTGATGAAATCAATATAGATTGTATTAATTACATTTACTTCTTAAAACCATTAAAGAATACTAAATTATTATTTTTCGCATGCCTATATACATTGATATTAGTTTAAATTTCCCGTGTAAACTAGATTGTATATATTCTTATAACAATAATTTATAAGATATCACACAAAATTCATAATACTATTTTCCTACGCTAGATCAGAAAAAAAGAAAAAAGAAAAAAAGCTATTCTCACAAATATACATCATCGGTGTGGTAAATACAAATGATCATATAAATGCATTAACAACAGTAATTTTTTTAAGAAGAGCTTTGCGTAATAATGTCGAAATTCACGCAATTAACGATTCAGATGCTCCGAATCAAACAATATACCGTACTGGACATATTGCGCATAATGCAAACAAAGCATCCCTTGCCATCGCTCATTCTTCTACGATAATCAAAGGGGCGGTGAAAATAGAATAGCGAGATTTTTTCGTACCTGCGTTTCTATTTTCTCAAATCAAGGGATTTTCTTCGTCTTAAGCTGTAGTAATCAAATGCGCGATAAGGAGTTCTGAGTCTTGCTTTTCAATACGGAGCTTTATAATCATTCTGCCGGCACTAGGGATATCTTTTAGATATGATTTGAATTATAACTAATCAAAAGTTTATACCAATCATTATGTGATTACAAGCAAATAATTAATTTAAGATATTAAATTAATACATTTTTCAAATAATGTTATCAATTCTTAATTTATAAATGTATAATGCGCAGTCGCATTAAGAAATAATTATAATATCAATAGAATTCATATAATAATAGAATTGATTTTAATTTTATCGTAACACTCAACTATTTGGTATTTCTGCTATGTGAATGTATTATAATTTATCGTAATTAAAATATATATATAATATAAAAAATAATAATGAATGCAACAGTTTCATAAATCAATATAATATATAATATCATTGCATATTTTAACTAAAAATTTCGATGAAATCAGAGATGTGATTTGTTCAATATTCGAGTACAGTGCTACTCGGGACATATAAAATATAAAAATGCATCTTCAACTTAAAATCAAATAGAGAACGAAAGCAGCCATTGAATAAATCATTTTCATTTGTTTATAACTCGTTTTATTATTCTTGAAATCTAATTATTTACACGCAATTCTCTCTCTCTCTAATAAAAGAAAAGATTTTTAAAAAAATGTAGAAAATCTTATATACAATCAATTGAAATAGCAAATTTTAAAATATTATAAAGCTCTGTTATTACAGATAAGATTTAAGATAAGGTTTTCTAAGTAAAATCGAAATCTACAATTAAAAATAATCCGAAATAAAAGAAATAAGGAGCTATATCTGATTGATTATAAATATTAATTCCAAAACTCAGTGAACACGTTAATAGAATATTATTATGCAAGATATCAAGAATATAGTTATTGAGAACTACTGAAATCAAGTTAAGATATTAGTTTAAAGTGGTTTCAATAATGGTTTTTGAATGCGGAATAAAACAGGAAAAATCATTTAGCAATGACACATTATCCGAACAATACAATATTACATAATTTATTATATTTTATATATAATATAAAATAAATAATGATTATTTTTCATTTTTGTTGAAATAAACGAGTTCCTATTGCTTTCATTAGATTTTTGATATTGTTTTTAATTTTGATATTAGCACAAAAAAAATTTTACAAAAAAATGTTTACATAAAATCAAATGTATACATTATTTTATTAAAATATGAATATAATTTTACATATAAATTTTTATTTAAAATTTTTAATTTTTTTTTATAAATAAATTACACGCAATTTTTTAATTAAACATAAAGGGACTTTTTTATGTGTTTAGCTTTTAAATATCAATATGAATTTTTTAAATTTATTTTAGAGTTTTCAGCTTCAGAATTTCAATAAACATGAATCAAAATATTATCTAAACTGATAATATAATATCCAACCTTTCAGTATGTTGATATACCAAATAGTTTTTAATAATTCTTAGATATATATCAATAATGAAATATAAAAAAAATTTAAAAAATCATTTTAAACAATTATAATAATTAAGCATTAATAGTGTTGAAATTTTTTTTATTATATTATATAGGTTTTAATAGTTTCTAAAAACTTTTAGTTTCTAAATTTGACACGGAATTCAGACAAACAAGAAAATCAGTATAATAAATTTACGATCGACTAATATTAAAATTGATCTATGATTTAGAACTAATAATAAAATTATTTAAATATTTTAGTTTTAAATTTTTTTCGTGCAATTATTTTCAATTATAAAATTACATATGTTATTACACGTAAATTAATTATAAAAAATACTAAAACGCTGTTACATTACTGTTTCTAAAATCTATAATTATATTACTTTGCATGAAAATATTTTTTATTGGTTGTTATTAAAGGCAAACAAGAGAATATAAATTACTATATATTTTAAATAAGAGTTCAAAAGAAAAGTAACGATTTTAAAATAAATTAATGATACAAAAACGTAATATAAGTGTATAAAAATGAGTTTTGTTTATTCTTCCAAATTACTATTATAGGAAATATTGAACTTTTTAAAAATTTTTTTATAGTTAGTAAATACCGGTAATAATATATTATTTGATATGAGTAATAAATTGCAAATAAAAATAAGTAATATTAACAAAATAAAATATTAAAGAATTATATATTTATGTTTAACATAAGTTATTTTAAATATAGGTTGTATAGTTTTATAAAATAATCACAAATAAAAAAACCATAAGGGTAGTTTCTGTACGGATTTACATAAGTTTGTATATCGTTTATAGGTAACCAATTTACCGTAAATTTAATACAATTATGCATTACAGATTTTCAATCTCTTGATATTACAAGGTATAATTCAATACCTGCTTATTAATTATTACGGTTTGCAGGTTTGACTGGAGCAACAATAAAAACTCCTTACGTTTCTAATAATCATGAACTTAGCGGATTGATTAAAAGATTTTAATCATCATGTGGTCTTCACCAGCAGGGAAGCGAGTTTTCTGAACACAAGACATTCGCAGGTGGAAGGCATCGTTTTTCTCGTGGTAAAATAGAAATAGATAAGATAAAAGCGTATCAGGATAGAAAGGATGTAGTAATGACAAGACAAGAAAGACAATAATTTTCAAAAAACCAAGGATTATAATGGTACAGTCGCAAACGCAATATAATGTTTTAACGGCGCTCACTCAGTTATTGAATGCTTGCAGACTGCTTTTATGAACTATCTTAAAAGGCTACTGCAGTCAGTTCTAATTGAAGATAAAAGTATTTTGCAGAAGTCATAATTGCAGAAAAATTATTTTAGATGTATTTTAGAATTTTTAAATTATGGATGATACCTAATATTCTTTTGATTTATGCGTGATGACTAAAAATTTTCTCAATTCTATTAATCAGTATATATATATGATGGTAAGGAAAATTCAATTATATCTTTACATTTTTATCATACAATTGATTGCAGAGAGATAAAAGAAAATTCTGCATAGAAAATACGATAGTGTCCTGTAAAAGTGGGGTCAAGTTAAAAAAGTGAGAAAGATAAAATCATAGCTGATTCTTTTATAGCACATTTACACATGCGCGCACATCTACAATTCAAAATGTCAACGATTCTCAAAGAAATATCTCACCACGCGCCTATATACACATCGTATCGTACAAACGTACACTTGAGTACTAATTTGATGTAATCACCATTAAAACGAATATTTACTATAGGCTTTGCCTTAAATCAAATACAGTATCAATTGCTCTTTTATTTTAGTAACAGTTTATTTTTTAATATAGAAAATAATAATGTAAAAATTATGTTAATCCAATATTAGAAAATTATAACTCCTCTTCGGTAAAATAAAAAAAATCAAAGACCTCATTGTTGAGAGAATTCCGTTTCAAAATAAATAACTTACCATAAAATTAAACAAAATAATACAAATTTTAAATAAAATTTCAAATAAAATTTGATTATAAAGAGATACGTTAATTTATATGCGTAAACTGCTTTAACTCGATAATAAAAGCCATGATGGCTCATTATACTTTCTTTTACATTTAGATTTTCGATTTAAACTTTTATTAGCATGTTTGCATTTACTCGAACATTTTCTACAACAATGCTATTTTGTAAAAATAAGAAAGTATTTTTTATTACATAAATTGTTTTCTTAAATGTTAATACAGTAAAACAAGAGCCATTGGCGAAGAAGAAAAATCATCTAAAAACTACTACCTTTATTAGAAATTATATCACAAATAATGCTTGCTACTATCGGAATTTTGGTACTCACTCAGCTTTATAATTTGTATGATATGTAATATTGGTTCGAACTTTCATACCCACGGTGAAGAGACATAAATAATTTAACGATTTTCTGCCGATTTCCGACCAATCAAATTTAGAGATTTTCTACAATACATATATTCTAAATATTCAAAGAGAAATTCTACGCTGTATTATTTATTATGACGTGTAAATTAAAATGCATAGAATCTTCATATGCATAATATTTGTTAATATCAACTGATGCAAAACTATATGTATACATGTATATGTGTTTTATAATCATCAAAATCTAAGAACACATCATAAATAATCTGGATGTCATTCTTCATTATAAAAGATTTCAATAATGATATTCTGATATAAAAAAACTAAATATTATTTTTTGTTTTTAATATAAAAGTTTTTTAAATATTACGTACGTAATTTTATCTCATACTTTAGAGAAAAAAGTATAAATTTAATATAATTAATCTAAATATTTTATTTTTATTATCTCTATTTATAATGTGGAAAAGATTTAAAAATTAAACTGTTTTATTTTTAAGCATAGACTATACCAACTTTTACAACTAATTTTTCAGCGTTTCATACAAAATTCAATAAAAGTTACGTAACTATGTTTGTAATAGATCTTCTCTTTTTGATTCTTTGATGATTCTTTATAATTGAAACTTGAAAGATGTTTTTATATAGAAATAAATTCATTTATCTCTTAATTTATTTAATAATAATACTGAAAATTAAAATTCTGAATTTTAATAATATAATCATTATTCTTCTGTTATTGATTTGTTTTTTTGCAATTTCAAAAACAGGCAACCAAAAAAAAATTTTCTATTTGGTCGTCGTATTTTGATGAGCACAATTTGTTACCATATAAAAATACTCTAACTATAAATATACAAGACAAGTGAAATTAGAATACTCTCGAAATGAAAACAATTTGCTACACTACAATATTCGTTTCTGTCGTGGAATTTCGCTATTTTGAGAATGCAGATTCTACATAAAGTGCAATTGATAATAACAGCATTCATATCATTCTCAGGGCAGTTATAAAGTTGAAAAGAGAGAAATTGTGTAAGAAACACATTTAAAGTTTTTCATACCTTAATAATCATGTTTAGCACGTACTTCCGATTGAAAATATATTGAAATCTCAATACAGTCGTCAAGAAAAAGAAATAAGAGATACTGCAATAAAAAAATAGAAAATCGAACACAAAAATGCAATAGTAAACGTGTACATAATTGGCTAGAACCAGCTATGTCCAACATAGATCAATTTTACTCGTGTTAACCAGAAATTAAAATTGATCTTTTTCGAATGGTTATTATATTGTTTCCTCTTTTTTGTCATTGAACCTTGTTAATTAAAAATGGAGTGTTTACATACAACACAATATTTTTTGCCTTGTGATATTCTTTTGTTTTATTTTTATTATTGTGATATACTTTTAATTCTTATTTCATATAAATTCATTCTTGCATTCTTTCAAAAAACTGTATAAATATCTGTAAATTGTAAATAAAAACTCAATATTGTCAAGAATCCACTTACATAAATACTTGGTCACTTGAAAATACTTTATAGAAAATATAAATAAATAAAATTACCATATTTAAAAATTTAATTAAAAAAATCTATAACTTTTTTTTAATTCTAAAGTATGAAATATTTGCATTTTTCGTGATTTATACAAACAGAAAAGGTGAGAAAATTAAATCAATTATTTATTCTTTTAAAGCTGTTGAATTACTCATTCAATATAATCTATATTTTCACTTATTAATTTTCGAAAAAATAAAAACTAAAAAAATATTGTAAGACTGAAAACTATTAGAAGCAAAAAAATACAAATTGTAAAATATAGACTACTTAGTTTAATTATTTATATATCTTTATTTTTTTTAAATAGAAATACATTTGCAATAAATTTAGTTAAAATTAATAATAAAATTAATGATTTACTTTTGTATAAATTATATCGTATTCACATTTTATTTTTTCACTCGACGAAGTTCATACATATTGAACGAAAGATTCATATGCTTTATAAGTACATGCTTATAAACAAATTTAAGTTATAACAGTATAAATTAATAATGTAATTTTTTTACTTCATAATAAAATTATTTTGAGACTACATTTAATAAATGATGATATAATGAATCAATATTTAAATTTACTTTATTACATTTTTAGACATCAAAATTATCTTAGAACTAATTTATGTGATTCAAAAATAAAAAATACATTAAAAACCATTTCATTTAATACAAATGCAAAATGAAAGATATTTATACTAATGAAATATTAATCAGACAATTTACTTATAAATTCAAGAAATTATTAAATTTTTTATTTACAATTATTAACTAAAACTATTTCCCTCATTTAAATTATATTAAAAGTATTTTATCGAATTTCGAAAGAAATTAATCGTATTAGGTCATAATAATTGTTAATCATTAATAGGTTGCTTTGAACGATTGAATCATTATTCATCTTTTAAGTATGTAATAGGGCACGTTTAATATTATTTTTCTTCGAAAGTATACTTAACCTTTAAGATGATTTAATTGTCATATTAATTTATCTTATAATAAATTTCTTATTATTGTAATATTTATCAATTTCGTAATAATTTTAATATTTATAAATTATATCAATAAATATATGTGTGTATATATATATATTAAATTTTTGTACTATTTAGAATTTGTAGAATCAATTTATAACTTTTTAATAATTTATATTCCACGATGTTTTGACTTCTTAATAAATTATAAAAAAGTATTTATTATGTTGTAGATATCAAATCCATATTTTATATTAATACTATAATCTGATATTTTTACTATCCATTACAATTCTATTTTCAATATCAATTATTTTAGAATAACTAGTCATTTAATGTATCTTTTAAAATCATATATATATATATACTGCCTAATCGACATAGAAAAGGTATTCGACACCACTTCGACCGAAGGCATAATTTATAAATTAATAAAAAAATTTTTCCTAAATTCCTAATAAAATTTATATGGAATATGATCACGGACAAGTCGTTTATTACAATAGAAGGAAATAACAAATCAAGTATAGAATTCACAGTAGAAGACGGTTTAAAACAAGGCAAAGTAAATTCTCTGATCCTCTTTATTATATACAATAGTGATATTCATCAGTTGATCTTAACAAATCATTACAAAAACAATCGATATCATTTGCAGAAGAATTAATAGTTTATGTTTCAAGAAAAAACACCAACAAATTGGAATCACAATTACAAGAATTGTTCAACAAAATAAATGTTTATTATAACTCATGGAAATTAAAAATTAATATAAATAAATGCGAAACTATATTATTTCAAAATAACTTATCCCAAAAAAGTGTATCAGAAAGAAAAATTTGTAAAAATTTTCAAATATTGGTCACTTTCATCAAAAACAGACAATTTCTTACAAAAATTAGTCAAATATTTAGGATTACATCTAGATAAAAAATTAAAATATAATTATAATATTAAAACTAAATTGGGAAAAGCAAAAGCAGCATTTTGGTGATACAAAAAATTATTTAATTCAAAGCATTTAAATAGTAGAATAAAAGTATTATGCTATGCAGGACTTATCAGACCAATTCTAACATACGCTAACCCATCTGGTACAATATAACGGTACATCAAATAGAAAAAATAAGAATTTTTGAAAGAAAATGTGTAAGAGTCTGTCTTAAATTATTCAGAACCGAGGTAATCTCTTATAAAAAATATGTAAAAACAAAATATTATACAATAAATTTACAAAGAATCAATTGTAACATATTAAAATTAAATAGAAACCATTTTTCTAAATTATATCGCATCACAGAAAATAGTCTAATTTCAAAAACAATATATCAAAACCCAATGTACTTCTCAAAATGTTTAAAAACAGGATTTATCTCCCAAAAAACATTTACATTTCTAGATAACAATCAATATCTACAAGATGAAAACAACATACCAATTATTCACGGCATAAATAGAAAAAAACTTCATACAAAAATAATTTATGAAGCAAACTTAACTAGCAATGATAAAAACTTATTATGGAAATACAATATGGATATATCACAAAGAGATAAAAAAGTGAAACACCGAAAAAATACGAAAAAATATGAAAAAATATGAAAAAATATTGGTAGCTTACAAAACTATATAATAATAAGAATATCAAAGAAATACTAAATCAGTAAACAAAATAAAACTCATAAATTAAACGACTTCGTAATTAATCCTTAAATATATTTAAAAATTTTAATAATGGAATATATTCATATGTAAATAAATGTAAATAAATATAAACTCCAAATTTCCCATTTTCCTGTTTTCTCCCCCATACCCACACACACATAAAAAATGCAAAAGCAAATCGAATGTACAGTTTTTTTTAGATTACTTATTTTCTGTATATAAATAAAACTGTAAAAACATGTTACCAAACAATTTGTTCTCCCATAACAAATTTTTACAAATAAAAAAAAATAAAAAAAAATATTAAGTAAAAATATATAAACTGTAAGATTGCGTTCGCTGTATATGGCAGTATTAGTCGTAAGCAATGTATTATATAAATCATTGACTTATTATGATTCTAAAAAAACAATATAATGTATTTATTGGGTTTAAATAAATAAACATTATTTAAAATAAAAAAAATAAAAAAATATTTATACATATATTTATTATTATATAATTTGATATGTATATATATTTTTAATCATTTCTATCTGTTTTGGCTGTTTATCTCTTAAGTTTCTGAGCGTAAAGTAACATACACACGCACTCACATACAACCAACAGTGGAACAAAATAAAAACCAGAATAATTAAAATTTAAATTATGAATAATTTAAAAAACTTTTATATATAATTTGTTTACTAAAAATATGCATTAATTGGAATAACCTATATAGCATCTTATAATAAAAATAAATTAAAAATAAATTTTAAACAGATTTTTATTCTATTTTTCTAATCTGATTGAAAGCTTTTCTTAATATTAATAAATACTAGATACAAAACGTTATTAATCAAGAAATTTGACTGTACGTATTAAATAATTATAATCATTGTTTGGATAATCATAAAATCACAAATTTTACAGGGTAGCTAATCTTTACCTAGTAATTATATAAATTTTAAATTTGTGTCGAATATCCTTTATATCGGTGTAAATGGAGTTATTAACGATTAAGGTTCAAACTGATATAACTAGATGCATTTACGTGTTTCGGTAATATATAATTGTACTTGACATACATGTATATTTGAAGTGAACTACTCTGCTATATTACCATATTAATGTCAAATACAATTTGATGATATCCTAAACTCGTAAAACTATAGAAGCTCTACTTTAACATTATGATTAATAACTTCATATATATAAGGATTAGAAAAAACTATACTCTGTATTGAATTTTATCTCGTAACATATTTAGAAACTTTTAATCGATTACCTGACTTAGATTTGAAAAATCTAATCTTTGTTTTAAAGATATAATATTTTATATTTTTAAGCACTTTCAAATTATTTCAGTTTATAAACAGTTTTACATAATCTAAATTTAATCATTTTAGAATTAATTTAACATTAAATAGAGTATTATATTTTAAATCAAATATATAACGAAACTAAGACTCTTAATAAAATATATTCATTTTAAATTAAGATATATTTTTATGTTTAAAATAAAATTTTTTTATATCAATCTTACAAAAGAATTGCTTTTTATTTTTGGAACTACTACAATATTTTAAAAAACTAACTACGCTAATATTAACAACT
The DNA here is from genome assembly GCA_018907195.1 of Dolichoris vasculosae. Lineage (NCBI taxonomy): Eukaryota > Metazoa > Arthropoda > Insecta > Hymenoptera > Agaonidae > Dolichoris > Dolichoris vasculosae. The sequence goes on along the minus strand of JACCHY010000002.1, from coordinate 1,662,549 downwards.
TGTACGGTTTGTGGAGTTATGGTAAGCTAGTCACTTTTAGAAGCTATTTTTTATTTTTTATTGTACTTCTGTAACAAATTACACCTATTTTATATCTGTTTTGATTGCACTTTACTATTGTTTTATTCTCTATCTGTCATTCTTGCCATATTAGATTTGTTCTTTATTTTTTTATTCAATAAAATATTCGTGAATAAATTAGCCAATACATCTTTTATCAATATACTTGGCTTGAAAGATATTAATTGAATTGTATCAAAATTTTGTAATAAAACTTCTATTTTTTGATTAATATAAAAATATATATTATTGCTTATTTTTTTAAAACTTTGCTTAAAAATAATTTTATAAGTATAAGATCATTATTATGGTATTAAAATATGAAATTTTAAACATTTTATTTTTCACTGCTAATTAATTTAATCACAAATGTGATAACAACTTATATCGTAATAAAAGAATCAATTTCTACAAAAAAAATGAGGTGCTTAAATAATAAACCTTGAAATATAAAATAGATTACAGTTTAGTGTCTGTTCTGGATGAAGTATCTTAAGTAGCGGTAAATACATGTTCGTAAAATAAACACTGCAATTTACAAACCAGTAATACAATTTGATACAAAAAAAAATAAAAAAAATAAAAAGAAGTTAAAAATAAATAGCGAGAGAATGCACATAGGAGAGAAAAAATCTATTTCACACATACTATATTCCTCTCTCTCACAGTACTGAAGTGTGAAAAAAATAGAGAAAAAAATAAAAAGAAGTAGTACGATAAGGCGAGTTAGTAAAAAAACGTCCAAAGTTATCTACAGAAGAAAAAGAATAAGAAGAAGAAAAAGTAGATGATGATGATGATGCAGAAAAATCAACAATAGAAAAATAATAAGCAAAAGAAGCCAAACAAGAATATTACAAATATTAGAATGATAGGTAGAGGGTACATATATATATCTAGAAAATCAGTCAAATGAGCCAACGGCTGGTACTTAAAACAGGGGCAAACAAGATAATATTAGGTAGAATGTGAAAATAAAAACAAGAAAGAGAAATAATCGATAGCAAAAGGATGGAGATAAGCTACTTGAGGACAACTGCTACATATAAGATAAATGGCTACAACTGCTGGCGTAACTTCCCTTCATCTATTGGCAATGGAAAATGCCAGACTGCGCAAGGTTTTTATACAATAAATTAAGTGATTTTAACATACTGTAGATGGATTAAAGTTAAGTGTAATCTTGTCTACTCAAGATTTAATGGGAATAAGTTTAAGAAATTTTGAAATTTATTAAAAATATGAGTTATTAATAAGATTTTCATTTTTCAAGCTTTAAAAATTTTTTGCCAAATTGTAATAAAAAATAAAAAATTGTATAAAAGATTGACAAACTTGATATAGTAAATATTTTATAGATATAAATTATAAATGTTTAATTTTAATTAGTATCTAGTTGTATTTTTTTGAAAAATGTATTCGAAATATTGTCTTTTTTAATAACTCTTAACATATTTACTGTCAATAAAAATAACAACTTTTTATTAAAAATTTTATTTAAATTAATTATTTTTTATTCCAAACTAATATTTAGTTTCATATTTATTTAATCATTATTGGTGAAGTTTAATTAATTATGGGCAATCGATTACTAAATTTTCAAACATTATCATTAAATTATTATTAAACATTATGAAATACTAAAAAATAGAATATTAAAGTAATATTATCTTATCATCTCTATTACATGTATATAATAGTTTCTAACTAATATTGTATAAATTTTTTGGTTTATTTGTTTAAACTTTTAGTTTCGTACAAGATTTAAGATAAATTCGTTCAAAGGCATACTTTTAGATGATACATATTTGCTACTTAACATCCTTTCCATATTCTCGAAAGAAAAGTAAAAATTATACAAAATCCTTTGTTGAATAAATTTCTTTAGAAAAAAATTATACTCTTTAAACTTCGTCAATTTAATGTTTCTCCTATCTATTACTCATATGTATGAATGATATAATGATTCTTACTGTAATAACTTAAAATTCAGCGAAGTATAACCAAATTTCCTGCAACATTGGAAACGTTATAACTAATACGAATAATTGACAAGTTGTTTAAAAAAGAATGCTTCCCACTTTAAGATTATCTAATATTCATATAAAAACGTTCATACTTCAAGAGAGAAATTTGCAATTTAAAGGATAATTCGATGAGTGATGTTACAATTCCGGAAATCGAGACTAATAGTTATCAGTTATTATGCAAAACTTGTCTAATCAGGTACAATTAAATATGTTTGAAAAATAATATAATAATGCTAAAATATTAAAATTTACATATAAACATTTGAAATACAAACATGATTGTACACTAACTGCAATTCCCTACATACGACTGTATTATATGATTAAAAGATCTTTTATATGAATAAATGTGCAAAACTTTTTCAGTGAAAAAAATTAATTTTTTTTAATGGGTGACCCTTTTATGATTTTATAAATTCTTCGAAATATATAGAATTATAATAGAAAAGAATAAAAAAAGCTTTCACAATACATCGAAGAAGGAGTATATTTAGAAAATAAGTTCTGCAAAATTACCAATGAAATTTTTTCTTCATTTAAAAAAATAAAATATACATTCACGACTAAAATATTTTTCTCCGAAATATAAAATATTTTACAATAACTTTCTTTTCTAGTTATTAAACATACAATAAAAAAATAATAATAATAATCTAAATCCAGATAATTTTAAGTCATCTTATTCAGAAACTAATGGGAGTATAAAAAATACTATGATTATGATTTGTCGTTAGTTTATTATAGTTCGTCAAATTCACAATTAAATATTGTTATTCAATGAAAAAATTAACTGTATTATATCTCGTATTATTATATCTTACAAATTTAGATAATAATATATATGAATAATATATATTATATAAATATAATATTATATTGTAATAGATACAAATACATATTTACAATTCAAATTAAAAAATATCCAAAACTATCGTACAACAATTTTCATATAGTGATAAAATATTTTATCTATTGTAAGATTATCTGGATAAAAAATGGTAATAGTAAATTTGAGTTACCGATTATAATGAAATCATAATAATGCATTTTTATTAAAAAACCACATTTTAAGAGACTTGTTAGAAATAGTATCCCAGAAGCAGGCAAGGACAAGAAAGAAATTATAATAGATGATAAATGAGAAGTAATGATATATAATAATAACAATTAATACATCAAGTTGTTTAGTATGAATAAGTAATATTAATTGAAGTTACGGCTTCTTATTAATACAATTTTTGGGTTGTGTACATTTTACATTATTTCCTGCATTAATATATGAAGCCTTTTATTTTTAAAAATAAGATACAAAAAAAACTTTTATTACACAAATTTACGTATGGAAAATCTATTTGCAATTGGCATCGAAACTCAGTACAATAATATTAATATTTTATCGATCATATAAAGTACCCTAGGAATATAGTAATCACAGTAAAAGCATTAGCATTGGAATTATATGAATAATATTGTAAGTTATAAATACTTACGAAAAAAAATTTTATTGAATAGACATTAATAATTATCAATTTTTTCGAGTTTAGAAGATTGAAATGTTACAATTTCTAAAAATTACTTTCAAATATTAATTAACTATACAATATGATGTACTTATAAATTTACAAGGCCAAAACGTAAAGAAAACATAGTTATGTCAGGATTGACAATATTAAAACTAAATATTGTGCTTTATTGAATAGTAAAACTACAAATCACGTTAAATTTGATCTATTAATATATTAATTAAAATTATATGACAAACAGGATATTTGTTGGCTTGAATTAAAAAAAATTCAATAATAAAACTTAACAATATTTTATTTTAGTGCCGTCACCAATAAATTATATTTACATTAAAAGAAATTTATAACGTTTAACAATAATGTTAATTTTAATTAATAATTAGTAATGAAAAAAATTGTAAACATAACTTGAATAAGTGTTTGCATTATTGAATAAATTAATAATACGAAAAGTACAAATTATTGTATTTAAATACTTATAACAGTGTATGAATATAATAAGTTAAAATTTATCCAGAGATACTACACGTAATCTAAATCTTGTAAAAATATATGTAAGTAAACATCTTAAAAGCAAAAATTGATACAATTATAAAAAAATTTTTATTAAACTTTCGAAACTTTCATTATTAGTTTTTAATTTATAATGAATTTAATCATATTTGGAAGAAGAATACAATAAGTTACAACTTGTATTCCTCATTCGAGTGCCTTCGAAACAAACGTTCTTGTATTTACAAATAAAAACATAGTTGAAAGTATATAAAATTTTATTGCATAAATCGAATATACAAGTAATCATGATGAAATACACATATCAACGTGTCAATAAACGATGAAAATCAATAATGCAAAGGTTTATAAGCCAACAAATTCCACAATTGTCCAATAAATGTAAAAGGCATCGACCGCACCATCCTTATGGTCTTCCACTTTCTCGCTTTTCCCTCTCTACTCTGTCAGTCTGTCAAAGTCTCATTCTCAGTCTACTCATAATCTTATTATTCAGTATTATCAGCATAAACCCAAACAAACTGCGTCTTTCTCGAGAATGACGTGTACACGAACATTCGCAACTAGTGTCTTACTCTCGCTATTTAGAATCCTCTAGATGTGAGGGACGCGAAAGACCGCCGCTAAAACATGTAAATTTCGAAATGTTGAAGAACGCGTACGTACATCATACTTAACACGCAGGTAAGCGGTTTTCGAAGAGAGCGACGGACGAGTGCAGAGGTGGCCCAGAAAATAACTCACCAGTAATGATAGCAGCGACGAGGATCGCGGCGCAGAGCACCCGCGTCCAAGAGTCGGGTCGGGGACAAGCCATGGCCTCCCGACTTCTCTTCGCTTACTCGCCCCCGCGCTTGCTCCCTCTCACGACGAACCCACGACTTCTTCGCGCTCGCTCTCAACGGCGGAGCTGCTCAGGCGGATTTTCCGGAATCACTGGGTCGGCGGCGCTCCCGCCGCCACTAGCCGGCTGCTCGACTTGCTCCTCGCCATCTTTATCCTCCGGTTGGCCGTTTTTAACCTCTACGCGCCAGGGCTTTTACTTATGAAAGGGATTCTACGCTACGAGCGCGCATCCCGCCTCGGGCCCGGGCCATCGGGCGTCCGCGCGCTCGAACGCATCCAGTAACCTCGTCCTCCCTTCCTTGCTCGAGAGATTGTCGAGGTTAAAACTAGTAGAAAGAGGTCAAGGGGGATGTGGTGCAGAAACGCGCACTGACCTGCTTTTTCTTGATTCACTCGCACTCGACCCACGACGCGCATGCATGTACTACCGAAAGACGTCGCTCCAGCGACAGCGGCGCTCCGACACCCCTCTTTCTCTATCTCACGTTAGCTCTTGCGACGCAGTCGTAAAGAGAGGCGCTGCGTTCTGCTTGGTAAACGCTGCAACACGAGTCTGGCGCGATTTGAGGGGGCCCAGCGTCGCCACCGAGTTCGGAGTATTGACCGGCTCGGCTCGAGTGGCGTGCCGCCTGATCTTCTTGTCTTGTCGCTATCACCATTGGTTCGGACCCCAGTACCTTTGCGATAGCTCTCTCGCTGACTCCCGGCTGGAGTGGAGCAAAAGAGCCAAAATAAGATAAGGAAAGGAAAGCAGAACGACGAATTGTAGAGATGAGGAGTCCGAAAACGAACAACCGCTGAAAGGTGATTCTATGTTCACGGCGGAAAAGATTTTTAAATTCTATCATGTTATTCTCCCTTCAATTTTTGTAGAAAAAGTCTTTTACTTTCTTGTACATGCATATTACGGATTTCTCAAAAAACATTCAAGTCTTTTTAATACAGATAATCCAAGACATTCAAATAGATAATTAAAAGCGGGTTCTTTTCTTAGAAATAAAACTTTACGAATTTTAGGATTTTTCAAGACTATTGATAAAAAAAACTTATTTCTAAGTTATATTTTGAACGTTAAGACCTTTTGAAACTCGCAAATTATCAAAAAACCAAACTATCGACAAAATCATCCATAGAGATAAAATATCATAAAAATCTTAAATTTCAAATTATTTTTACTCAAACGATCAACTACTTATATAAGATAAAGAAGAAAGTATTCAAGATATCGATCGATTATTTTAAGATTATTTTTATCTAATGAAACAAAATAAATATCGAGTATTTAAAATTCGTAAATAGGTATAAACTTAAGCTACAAGGAAAAAGAGGAAGAGAGAGAGAGAGAGAGAGAGAGAAATCTTCAGAAGGTAGAAAAATTTCCAATAGAGAATTGAAAACCCTAAAATCTCGGGTTAAAGAAACTTACGTGTATATTTTTGTATTCCTGCGATCAAGTAACTTAACCTTAACAAAATACCAATACGGTAATCCACTTCTCGTGTTCAAACGGATTTTGTACATTTCATTTTATTATAACGGTGCGGCTCGCGTTCATTTTTCTTTGCATTGTAACGGTCGATACGGGTCGTCACTGCTTGGACACATAACAGAGCTCTTCATAATAAGAATCATTGAGATTGAATTTTAAAACTACTGTTTGCACTGCTAAACATCATCGCGTTCGGGACTACAAGGAGAATGTTTGGATAAATTATTTCCTCCTACCAAGGACGATCCCAGCGCTTTTTTCCGAAACTCATCTCTAGTTTCTTTTTCACGATTTTTAGAATTTTTTTCATTTTTATACATCCTTTGTTTCGATTTTTATTTTTCATTTTAATAATTTTGTATTATATATATATTGTAATTATAAAAATAACTGAATAAATTTTATTACTTTATTTTTTAACTATTATATATATATCAACAAATTGTAGGTAAAAACTGTTATTCCATATCTAATTTTATTGTTATGTCAATATATATCGTTTATAATTTTATAATTATATTTTTATGAAAATATTTATTATTATTCATATTTCTATATTATAATACGAATTATAATTATTCAACTATATAATTTCAAAATATAAGTAATAATACAGCTACCAATGAATATGTAAGCAGATAACTACTGTTATCATTGCATATATTGAGAAACACACAAAACACTTCTCGAATAAGTTTAAAATTCTATATCATATTTGAAAATAATCCAATCATAGTTAAAGTTATAATTAAAAAAATAAATAATTTTTAATTATTTTTCTAAAATTTTTAGAAGTGTTCTTAATGCTGAGCTATTGAATTTATAAAGTACTATCTAGAGTCTATTAGTACGGTTTTTGGTTATTTATCCAAATCATTGAAAAATATTTATAGTCTATTACGATTTTTTTCTTATTTCTTGAAAACTACGTATATTTTTATTTATTCGGGATCATTTATACTTCTTCCGTTTAATTTATAGTTTAATCAATTCAATAATAAGTAAGTGATCGTGTACCCATAATAGAGATAGTACATCCCTTGCAATACATCTGACACATCTGTTGAACTTCCACTGCGTTTCTTCTTGTATTTCTTAGTGTATTTCAACTATGCGCTTAAGCAACAAGTAATGTACAACATGAAAAAGAAAAGATAAATTCAGTTATACTTAAATAATTATTCATCAGACACAGACTTATATGACAAGTTGAACAATAATTAATTCTGATAGAATCAAAATAACGGAAAGTTTTATCGCTTGTCTATTCCGAATTGAAAACGGAATAATAAGCGAATGCATACTAATCATAACATAAAAAAATTGTTTTAACCTGTCTAGTTTTTCTTAAGGCTACCATTTTTAAACACTGTACCATAGATTTCTATATACTGGAAAATCCAAAGGGTAAAGAATACATATTTTTCTATCTGAGTGCACTTTTCGTTAAACTTTCGAAACTCCGAATACGATAAGATATATTGCAAAGAGTTCCCATGTAGGTATTAATCAATTGAAAAATTACATATATTACATAGCAAGATCTTATTTTAATTGTACCTAGGATAAAAAAAGTGTTAATATTCATAGTACAATACTTGTATGACAAATACGAATGATTCGTGGAGTTTTAGAAAAGGGGGGATACACTCTGTACACATGACCTCTGAATTAGCATTTCAATTCCATCATCTTTTCCTTGAGGGTTTCAACATAATATAAGTAGTTTTGTTAGAATTTATGTTTTTAATTAAAAGAAGAGAAAACACTACAAATTATTAATCAATTTGTACCGTAAATTTTCATGATTTTCAGGAGAATAATCTTATGTAAACTTAAACAAATTAAGATTAAACTTTGAATTCAAATGAATCACCTACATCATTTAAGATTCGTTTAAAATCAAAAAGTATAATATTAAATATTTTTTAATATTTAAACTTTACAAACTTTTAATTGATTATTGTATATTAAAATATTACAGTTGATTATTCTAATAAAATATGAAATTCGTTTAATTGAATTTATATAAAAAACATGTAAAAATATATTTTCATTCTAAATTACGAATTTCTTTTATAGATTTTATTATAAATAATGATCAATTCTTATTCTTTTTCAATTCATAATAGAACTAACAATCAAATAGAAAAAGTAACTCTACTTCTAAATCTGTATTCGTTTGATAAAATTAAATATTACAATTTAAATCTATTTTAAGAAAAATTTTTTTTGATTAAATTATACTTTCTTATTTTATTGTGAAAGGGAAATATAATTGTATTAATACTACTGATGATTTAAAATTTATATAATTATTTTTTTATAATAAAATTTATTTTATGAAAGATAAAACAATTACTACCTCAATACATATAAAAACAGAAATTTTCTATTTACAGTGCATATTGAAAACACAAATTTAAAATTACTTATTTTAAAATTGTAAAATTTGATTTAAAACAAATCAAATAAATCGTTTTTTAAAATATAGTAATAGAATGTTTTAATATTTTTATAATATTTCACTGTTTATCCTTCCCATTTAGTAAATATGCATTTACTTTTTCTTACCTTATCCTATGTTATATAGTTTTTAAACTATAATAATTTTTTAATTATTTTCAATAATAAAATTCTCAAACATATAATTTGCTTAAATTTCATATCTTTTGCTTATATTATTTAAAATATCATTAATATAAATTTAAAACGATTATAAAAGCAAAAAAGTATGTAATTTTCTTTCAGGTTATGGAATGCAGAAATTAAATTATTAATTCTCAATTATTTAAACTTTTGTATCTGATTTTTAAATTATAAATTATTAAATACACTATTAAAAAAATGACAATTAAAATAAGTAAATTATAAATAAAATTATTTGATTAATAAGCGAAGATATGATGGAAATTCTCTTAAAATTATTATCTAATAAGCCTGATAAATTAATTTTAAAAGTCCATTATCGAAGTTATAATTTATTTATTGACCACTGTTATTATTATAAATTAAATATGCATATAATTTTTTAAATAAATTATTACATAAAAAGTAATTGAATTACTAATTGTCATTCTTAGCAACATTACCAATTCAATCTCTGTGCTAATTTTATGACTAGCATATTTTATTTATACAATATGTGTTTCAAAATCTTTGATTGTTCATCATAAAAAAGCATTTTAACCTTATAAATAATTATTTCTTTAACTCTTTGTCTGTAAATTTCTATCTTTTAAGAAAAAAAATTGCATGAAAAATTTTTATAAATGTTTTTTCATTTTCTGAAAAATATGTAAGCTAAATTTTTCATTTTTATTGTTTTATTTTATTCTTTTTAAATTTAATAATATTACTATTTCAAATCAGTGTTGAGAATTCAGAATTTTAGATTATTCAATTTTTTCTATTTTGATAATTTGATAGTGTATGAAAAAGAATGAGCATGATAAAACAAGTTTTGATAATAAGAGAATACAATGACTTTATATTTTCTTAAAATTATACCTGATCAATAAATAATTTTAAGAATAATTTTGAAATATTTATTTACTAATATATAATAAATATGTATAAATCAATAATAGCAATTTAAAAATATAAAATGTTAATTTTTAAAAGCATATCGATAATATTTAACGCATATTTTTTAACATTTATACTATTTTAATAATAATCTTTCAAATTTTTTATTTTTTTATACATAACATCGATAAAATTTATTAAAATATCTTAGTATCATAAATAATTTATCATTTACAATAAATTAAAAACATTTTTGAAGCAAAAGAATTAAAGATTTTCAACTCGTTTATACATTATACAACAATCTTGTATAAGATATTTACTGATAAATCTTCAGTATCTTTTATAATTTAGAATAAATAATTCAGATAATACTTTTCTCTCAAATTTTTACAAGAATGTTCATATATTTAATTAGTAACTGAAAACTGAATACACTCAGAGAGGTCGAAAAACAGATTTAGATACAATGTATAAAAAACATCTTTATAGATATATAATGTCAACAATGTTAAATTTAATTATTTATATTATGAGAGTAAAATATAAATACTTAATCAATTTGTTATAATATTGAATTAAAAATTATTAAATGTAGTAAATAATTGTATTTAATAGTTAAAAGTATATGTCCTTAGCGATTCTAGAAAAAGTGACTTATTATTTTATATAGAGACGATAAATTTATAGTCACTTTCATAAAATATTAAAATAATTTTGAAAACGTACGCATAAAAAATAAATCCAATACATAATATTTAATAAAATTCAATTATGCAATAATTCCATTCATTTAACATTATATTAAATAATGTTAGGCAGCCCGCAAAAGAATAATCATTGTTCAATAACTAAGTAATAAAATTATTAGCAATTATGATAAAACCACCAATGGCTATATCATTTATTAAAATTTTATAATCGCAACATTGTTTTTGTTATTATTTTATTAGTCTAAGAAAATACGAACTATTATTATTAAATTTATTATGTTTATACATAAAATAAATATTATATAACATCAATAGCTTCTGCAAATTCTGTTATTTGGTTTTATTGGTTAATGATTGATTTATAAAATATTTATTTTTTTCAGATATGAACTTCGCTACGTTGCAAGCTGTCAGTAAAATAGTATATCTAATATTGTCGAGATTATCCCTGGTTTTCTATATTTGAATAGTAGTAGCTATTAATTTCTGGTAAGAATATACAGAAAATAGTGTACATTTCCAACATTAGTTTTACATTATTAAGTGCAATTTATTGTTAAGTGTATATTTATCAGACAGGGATGTATTCTACACTGTTAATTGTATTTTTCTATCGTATAGTGTACGTTTTATATGATACCGAATCATGTTTCTAATACTAATTTTAATGTTATGATTATTAGAATACTTTTTCAATAATTAGTCATATTAAAAAAAAATTAATTCTAATCAATAAAAATGTACGTTTAAACTAATGCATCTAATTACAATATAAATATAAAATAAAATCATGACGCTATTGATTTAGGATTAAAGTCATTCATAACTTATATTATTCAATGTACTTTAAAACTACTTTGTGATTAATAACAGTTTAAGCCAAAACACGGTTAAATAAACCATATAAAGCATCCAATATCATTATATCTATTCTAATACTCTAATAAAAAACTAAAAAACTTCTTTCTATTATATATAATAATATATACTAATAAAATTCACTTTAGTACGTTTAAGGTAAAATATATTTATATTTTTGAGAATATAAACATGCTATAAAATACATCTATTATGCGCAGTAACAGTCATATTGTCCTGACTACCTTTCTCTCTCACAGCAACGCATTCTAAGATTTCGTCGATTGGCTTGCGACACTTTCAACGAAACTCATGTTCTCATTGTAATCATCGGATTACCTTACAGGTGGTGCAGCTAAAATTGCGCAAAGTAATGCTTTTCAAGCTAATAAGTATAGAATTGTATTTGTAATGTTTTTCCAAATATTATATTGATATTTATATAATATTGTTATATTATATTATTTTCTTATTGTTTGAATTGCTCATTATTTAAATCATCGAATACTCATAATTGGAGCAGTCATTTTAATAATATGAGTATTACTAGCTTTAATTGTTGAATCTTTCATTTATTGACTTATCAGTTTTCACAAAATATTAGCTCTGTTTTAAAATTTATATTATTTTGTTTTTATTTTTAATAATTTAATAAAATCTAATAAAACTGTATATAAAACTGAAAATTTATGATAACTACAATAAAAAGGAAACCCACTAAATGTTATCATACTGTAGAATAGCATATATAGAAGAAATTAAATTCAGTGTATGATTTGAAATTAGAAGAAAAATGTATCAATCGTCCTGAAATAGATTTTTTGATATATAAAATTATTGATAAAAATGAAAGTTTTGGGAAACGGTATTCCAAAATTAATGTTGCTGATATACATCTTATCTTTATTGTTGAAAAACTACAATTATTTTCATAATACCTAGAATTTCCTATATAATATAAAATAGTAAAGAGACATCGGAAAATCTATCTGCAAGATTTCTGACAAAATAGCTAAGAATAAATGAAAATGATAAAAACAGAGGAATTTATTGTTTTAAATATAAAAACCAATTTAAATATATAAAAAATGAAAAATAGAAGTATAAACAGTAGCAATCAAATTGAAATAATTATATTATATATTATACTCACGAGGAATAATCCATAAAAAGATATATTATTTTGAATATTTTAAATATATAGTAGATCAAGCAGTATACAAAGAAATGAAAATGAAATATCATTTCCAGGGATGAGTAACAAGAAAAAAGTATTTTCACTCATAAATTATGCAGAATAAAATTAATTCTTTAAATGAAAATTAAATATAAAGACCAATGAAAAAACTAAAAAATTAAAAAATTACTAATAATTAATAGCTTTATACAAAAATAAATCAATTCCGATTGTACTAAAAAATACTAAAATACATTTAGTAATAAAAGGGTATTTAAAAAATCAGTATTTATTAATCAGTATTTACAACTTATGAAAACTTTTTGCTTGAGAATTTAATACAAAAGCCACATGTTTATACAGAAGTTTAAAGACAAATATTTTTATGAAATAATTTGAAGGCTTCACGATGGAACTTCATGATATGCAAATCATTAAAGACTTTGTACCGTTTAAAAAAAGGTTTAAAATAAGTTTAAATATTTTTGGATTTAATTAGAGTTTAGCCCAATCTTGTTTATATGTCTGTAAAGAAGTGAATGATAGCATAAATTAACAATTTATATTGGGAACGGTATTGAAGATGCTTTGCACGATGTTTTAATTAAGTAATTGTTTAACAAATTTAATAAATATTTTTAAATGACTTTACAAAAAATCCTGTATAAAAATGTAAAAAATTTTATTAGTATAGATGTTAACAAATTAAAAAATGGATTAATATTTATAAATCGAAATAAATATATCGAAAATGTTTTACATAAATTTAATTTAATTACATTTTTTTACTTCAATAGAAATTAATTAAAATATTACTTTCGAACAAAAATATTACAAAGGTCCATATCATAAACTGTTTTTAATTTCATATTACTATAAATAATAAATAGGCTCAATATAATTTTTACAGTTGCATGTAGACTTATTTTACTACATTAGTTCATTTTACTAATATATAAGATGACGATTTTGAGAAATACAGTTATGCAGACTGATATGCAATAAAAATAGTTCGCAAATTGACATCTGGTGTAAATATACAAAAGTAGCTGTTATATCTCTATATAAATAATAAGAAAATGTATTATCAACTACAAAAACCAAATATGTAATTATATTTTATGAATTAATAAGATAAGAGTATTAACCGTGTTGATATCAAATATCATTTTATACGTGAGATTTATGGTACAGAAGCAAAAATAATAATCTTTTAAAAAGGTAGAATATAGATATATCACAAAGATAAAAAAGAGAAACACTAAAGAAATAGAAAAAAAATTGGTGGCTAACATAATTATATAATAATGATAAAAAAAATAAATAAATAAAAAACTCTTGATTAAATAGACATGTAACACACAAAAATTAATAGATATGCAAATAAAAATAAAATATAAATTAAACGACTTTGTAATTAATGTTTATTAATTATCCTACCCATTTCCTCTCCAACACACATATACATCAAAAATCATAAAAAAAATCGAATGTATAGTTTTTAATTCTACCCGTTTTTTGTATACACATAAAACTGCAAATTTTTATGAACAAATTTGTTCTCCAGTAAAAAATTCGCACAAAAAATAAAGTCTTAATTAAAAAAATAATAAAACAAATCAGCTTTAAAAGTGCAATCGCTGTATATAACAGCATATTATTAATTTATTATATGTAAAATCAATGTTTATTATGATTGAAAAAAACATATTGTATAAAAATTGTATTTATTGGGAATAAATAAATAAATAACATTAAATACAAAAAAATGTATGGTACAGAAAAAATTATAAATATATAAAAAGGTAATATTTTAAATTAATTATGGAATTTTTACCAAGACGTAAAGTTTAAAGGAGGATGTTCCGGTAATTTAGAACTTGATTTTTTTATCATATTTTTTAGTATTATTTGAACTTTGAGTTATATGTTGATAAAGATATCCATTTTCTTTGTCAATGACGTAATCAGCTGTTAAAATGAAAAAAATTTTCTTCAAAGAGTGTAATATATTAAAAAGTGAAAGCAGAAATATTATATAAAATAGTAGAGTACGTAAAAAAGAGAGATTACTTTTATTTACAATCAACTCTTATTAAAGAGACATTTTCAGATAAAGAGAAAAAAGGCAGTCTTCGATTTACTCTTCAATGTTATTTATTTCTATTTAGTATCTTACAAATATTCACTTTAAAACGACCACATATGTGCATATACAAATAATAAACATTCTCACAATATAAATTTGTCGAAATGATGTTATAATTGGATTACTATGTGATTAAGGAAATAGTTCAATATATAGCAAGGTAATTAAAAAAATCAATTTAAAATTTTTAGATTTTTTCAATTTTTTTATAAACGATTTTAAATGACATTAATATATATTAATTCAATTTTTTTTAATAATTTTTTTAAACTATATTGAAACATTTTGCCAAATTATAGAGGTGATTATTTTCCTTTTATTGAAAAATTTTAATAATTATGAAAAATATAATTTAAAAATTATCAAATTATTTTGATAGTTAATGGAAATGATTGAAAATATTTGCATGAAAAATATTTTTAATTTAGGAACTCAAATAAAATTTATAATTTTAAAAAATTTAATGTTTTTAGGAAGAAAGTTTCTTTTTAAGAAGAAAACAAAAAGTACATTCTTTTAATGCTTTAATTTTTTCTTAAAATTTTATTTTATACATTAAAATTGTTTTTACTCTGTTTTTCTTACCTTGTGTTAGAATTTAATA
This sequence comes from Dolichoris vasculosae, assembly GCA_018907195.1. NCBI lineage: Eukaryota > Metazoa > Arthropoda > Insecta > Hymenoptera > Agaonidae > Dolichoris > Dolichoris vasculosae. The sequence continues at coordinate 1,647,059 of JACCHY010000002.1, read as the reverse complement.
ATACACTTATTGCTCAAGACTTTTTTAGTATTATTTGAATCTGATACTTGTTTAAAAAATACATATTAAATGAATAAAAAAATGATTACAAATTAAAACAACTCCTCAATCTAATCTACTTTGAAATTTATAATTTAACCTTTTATTTTTATTTTAAAAAAGCGATTAATTAAAGAATTAAAACTTCTAATAATAAATTATTGTATATAATTATTATTTGGAAGTATAAATACAATAATTTATAATTTATATGAAAATATTTAATGCATTCTATTAAATATTTATCATTATAATATATCTATAAATATTTATTTTACATATTTTATGGATTAATAAAAATACTAAGTTATATACACATGTTTTTAAGTAATTACTATATCCTGAAAAACTTTTAGAATTAATTAAGATTTTTTTTTACAAATATAAAATAGTTTATTGAATCGTATAGGAAACAAAAGAAATTAAGTTCACCGTAAAAGATATCTATTATCCAAACCAATGATTGCCCATACAATCTCTTGTCCATGGAGCTTGACAGATCCAACACCATTGAAAACCACAACCAGCTCTCGAACAAATCATATGCATGCAACCACCTAAAAATAGAAAAAAACCACGTCTCACTGAATTGTTTTAAAGAGATGAAGAATAAAAACGTTTTTATTGAGGTGTTTACTTACCATCCCTCTCGGTGGGAGTTCGACATTTTGGACATGGTTTCGTAGATACTTTTATTGTCTTACTACTAGCCTCATCCCTCTTAGTCTAAAAATTATATTTAATAATATAATTAACCAATTACAAGGAATACCCAAATATTTAAAACTTTTAATTTACTAACATCTTTTATTCTTAAGGGATCTACAACATAACATCCTTGACCAAAGTTTAAATTGGATATTGAAAATTGATTTTCACATTCACCAATATGAAAACCTTGTAAACATCTTCTACAAAAAACATACTGAAAAAAAACTATAAATCAAAAACAATGAAATGATGCTACAATGTTATCCAAAGTTAAATTTAAATTATTTATATTAATAATGGTATTCAATTCATTACAATTGTTATAAAATAATATATAAATTTAATATTTTCATGTATTACATAACAATTAAAATGTATATATTATGAATTATCATGAATAAATCTTGGAAAAGTTTGATTTATTATTTATATTTTTCATATGTCATTTTTTTATTTAAAGTTATAAAAAAAATAAAAATTTATATTGAATTAATTTTTTATAAATATTAGTTGTTATAGTTATTTACAATTTATGCCTTACATTAATAATTTATTTCATTTTATATTCATAAAAAATAGATATTTATACTACTTTTACATTTGTATAAAATAATAGTTCATATATAAAATAATAGTAATTATATTGAAATATTAATATGTTTAAAATAAAGGACTAAATTAATAAAACAAACCCCACAACCACCTAGACATTGAATTTTTCGACATTCTTCTTCGTTAAGTTTATCAATAGGAGGAATAATTCCCATTCCACAATCGGGTTGAGGACATAACAATCCTCCTGATTTTAAAACATATTCTTCTGCTCCAAAACGTTGATAACGTTCATACTGTGCAAAATTATTTTTATAATAAATGATTAAAATTTGATACCATCAATTTTATTTACACACAACAAACAATTTAAACCTGTATCATAGATAAAAGTCTAAAATGATGAATTTCACGAATCGAAGAATTTTCGCAACCTACTGGACAGGCAATTGTATAATATCCTGTTTCATTGTCGAAAATAAATTGGCGTTCTTGTAATCGCACTGTACAATAATCACGAAAACAATCTAAACAAGTAACATGTGCAGCTTCACATGGAAAAACTAAAACTGTATCCCTGTAAATTTGAATTATAAAATAATATTATTTTTCAAATAACTTCGTTAAAAAATTTTTATTTTAACATCAAGATGAATATTAAATGTACATATAACAATTGTAATATTTTAATATTCTACTGTACAGAAAAATAAAAGGTTTTATATCTTATATTAGATACATGAAGTTATTATTAATAATTTACTAATTCTATTATATCACATAATATAAATATATACATTTATATACCTAATATCTGTACAAGCTAAACAAGGAATTTTAGCAAGGTTAGGTTTAATCAAATATAATGGGATGGCTTCATCCTTTTCTCCTAAACTTGTATGACTTGCACACTTAAAAAAAAACTGAGCAAAGTGTATCTGTGAGTCCAAATCTCCATCAAAACTAATTAAAGTAGGACAAAATTGGTTCTCACAATGGACAGTAATCCTTTTTGGTAATAAAACATCTAACCAAGACTGAGGATCTCTGTCAACAGTAACAGCTCCACTTCCACAATTATCGCAGCGTACCCGCAATTTACCAACTTCAACCGACTTGCACGGTAACGAACAGTATACATAAAAATGTGCTTTTTTAATTTTTCTGTCCTATTATATCAAATATAAAACTTAATTTACTTAAACAATATTTATTAAAGAAAAGAAACTTGTTTTATATTTACTATTTTTTGTTCTTCTATAGATTCATCTAATGATAGATCTGTAAAACTTTCATTTAAAGGTTTGCTACCTTCAGTATCATCTAAATCAGATTCCAAAATGGATTCTTTAATAGTAGTATCTAAAATATTATTTGTAGTCTTTCTTTGTGGTGTACGAATTGCATGCAATGTACTTTGTTGGCCTAAATCACACTCCTGAAATTATATATTTTATTCATAAAATGTATCATAATTAAAGATATCATAAAATTAAAATATATTTAAGCACCTCAATTATAGTAGAATTATGCAATTCTTTTCCAGCAAAAATGATTTTTATATCGTCTGGCGAAATTCCCATTTTTGGAGCAACGATTTCTTTGACATTTCGAATATCCCATTTTGGATTTAGATCAATTGTAAGTGTGTTTCCAGTGTTGGTTTTTACATAAATACTTAATGTATTTGAAATTTTTCTTTTTCCGAACCAAATTAATTCTACCATTCTAAAAACAATGCTCTTTAGAAAATTGAAAATGAAACTCATTTTTAACCTCAAACATTAATACTCGACGATTCTTGGAATGACACACAACTAAACTGAACTCAAATAGATTTCATTTCAAATCTTTAAATTTTAAATGATAAGATTTTTTAAATGATTTAGATTATTTTCATTTTTATTTCATTAATTTTTTTAAAGTGGTTATAATGTGAATAGTTATATTCACCTATAATGTATTCATCATAAAAGAGATCAAATAAATACTTTATTTATTAAAAAAAACAATATAAACATGTAGAAAATATTTGATTTTTCTTCACTTCTGTTTTTGCTATGTTTAGTAAAATGAAAACTGAATTTATTTAAATTTCGATTCAATAGATTTTAAAAAAATAGAATAAATCTGTTGAATGAATTAAAATTTCAGTTATTACTTAATAAATTAAACAATTGTTTAATCTATTTATAATAAATTTTAATAAATTTTTATTATTATACTTTAAAAATAATTTGTCTATTGTTCATTGATTTTTGGTAAGTCAAATTTTTATTTAATTTCTCTTATTAATTTTATTAAGAATAAAAAAATCTTATTACTTACCCTAAATTTATACAACTCTAGGATACCTTCTACATATGTCACAAAGTAAATTTAAAACACTAATGAAGTTTAAATATATCAATAAAGGTAGTGACCTAAAAATTTAATATTAAGTTATATATGTTTAATGAATTTTTATATTTTTATTAGATAAATTATCAAGCTTAAAATTAAATTCATTAAATTACTAAAATAATATTTATTATACAAAAACCTATAATATGCAAGTAGTTCAAACATTAGAATTTATAATACCTATTAAAAATAGACTAAACTATTAATGAAGTAATAATATTGATTATTTAAAAATTATAAATTATTGTTTTTAACTAAAATTTTTTTGTTCATAATTTTCAAATATACAATTTTGAAAATTTGTCAGATAAACCACCTTCATGTTTCTTAAATTGTGCTAAGACAATATAGAAAAATATGAAGATCTTGTGAGCTCTTTATAATCACTCACAATTAATAAATCTTTGTTTTTCTTATTAAATCCAGTAAAAATATATTTTCATTTTCTAAGAATTTGAAAAATTTAAATGGATTAAAAATATTATGATAATCAATTTAATACCTTTATAATAACAAACATATTCATGAAGAATTATCAAGTAGTAAAATGTACCATATTTGTTAAGTACATATGTTTATTATTATTGTTGTTTTATTAATTATAAGATATGTTACAGTTATAAATGTACGTTACTAAATATACAAATTCGTAGAAAAAAATATTGATTTAAATTTGTATCAATTGGATAGTATTTATATTCATTTATTAATAAATATTTTATTTTGTACCATAATTAATTAAAATTATAATATATTTCATATTTCATATTTTATGTAAATACAAGTGTTAAAAGTAGAGAATAATGTAACTTACAGGCAAATTCTAATATTCATGAGAGAACTCAGTTTGATGGAGCGTTCACATAAGAAGTTGCGTGTGATCGCCATTACATTCTAGTATACTTATAAATAATAAATAAAAATATCTAATTATTACAAATTCTTTCTTTCAACACTATAATCCAATAACATTTTTTATATGAAATTGTAATATTTATTAAAAACATTTCAATCTTTTTTTTTATTGATCTAGAATATAAACTGATATTTGATTATAAATTTTATGACAAAATACACTTATTGATTAATAAATTTTACTTCATACTTCTGTGCTTTAAATTTTAATCATATTTCTATTTAGTTAAACCTTGTTCTAAAAATACATGAAATTAAAGTAAAAATTTGGGACTATAATTTTTAAAATGTAATGAATTATTTGTATTTGATGGTCAAAAAATTACTACGTAACAAAATATTTATTTAATAAAAAAAATGTCACGATTACTATTTGAACAAGTAAATGTACTAATTTGTAAGATTTTTGATAGACATACGATCAGGAATATAAAGAAGGTAAAAATTAATAAAAGCCTTAAATTCTTTGAACAAAGTTTATCTTAGTCTCCAAATAAAAATACAGTTTTGCTTAAATAAATTTAAGTAATGTGTACTTATTATATACGAGAGACGCTGGCGCATTTTCTGTTATATACGATTGGAGGGATGTCGATCGCTTATATCCATATCCATATCTTGACAATACAAAAGAATTCTTTTCGATTCGATGAATGTATACACATAATAAATACAGGAAAAACGTGACTTTTCAATTTATTATTTGAGATAGTACTGATATTTTTTTTACGTTTAGCGCATATTCTTAAAGATCCTTATTTGGTAAGAATTCAGCTAGAAATTGTGTGGTTTACGAAAAATAAGGTTACACAGTGCGCTAGCCATTCATTCTCCCAGCATCAACCCGAAATGAAATGTCGGATGATGCGAGTAATCTGCTTTTCATTGTACTGCTATAAAGTTTGCTGTTTATACCATTTATGCTAGAAAAATCGTTAATGATTTTTTATAAATTGATTATAAAATTCAAGGTATAAGTATTTATAAAATTTTATGTATTTTTGATTCGTTACCTACAAAACCTTGAGGTGGTTGACCAGGCACTGAATATTGTGGCCTGAAATTTCCAAAATTCGCAGCACCAGCAAATGTTGCCGGTATTTGACCACCAGTAAAACCAGGGGGGAATTGTTGCGCTAATAATGCAGCTTGTCCAGTCTGCGTACTACTACCACCAGGAGCAGTTGCAGCTAATCGACTAAGAATTGATCGTTCGGACATTTGTAGTCGTTGAGCCACAGGTGGTATACGAGCTAAAGTTGCTGGTAATCGACTTACATCAGATTTCATATCAGAAAGAAGTTCCTCTAATTGATTAAGGACCTAAAAATAAATCAGTAAATGCACGCAATTAGGTCTTTCATTTTTTCAATATTTAAAAAAACTAATCAAGTAATTGAACTTTACTTATTTTGGATTTTCTTGATTTAATAATTCAATTTCAGTTAAGTGATAGAAATTATCTGTGTAAGGCTACAATTTTTTTGGAATAAAATAATATTTTATATCTTCTAAATAATAGTTAAAAATTAAGGATAAAACGATAATAATTTTCAGGCATATTCTCGTTTGTAAAAAAGGTCATTATTAATTAGTTAACAAAATTACGAATAATTATATAAAGAGAAGTAAAAGTTTTTATTCATCTAAAGTTTCATTGAAATTTTATTTCTATTTTTGAAAAAAGTTTTAGTTGTCTATTTAATAGATTTTGATCATTGATAAAAAAACAGATAAGATTTTTAATTGCGTAATTGAAGAATGTCCAGTATTCACCTTGTGCAATACTGCATTGGCAGGTTTGTTTCCAGCTAGGCTTTCTTTGCTTAGATGCTGATGCGATTCGGCGAGGCACTCGACTTCAGCAAATCTTGCATTGAGGCTCATTGCCGGATGATTGGGATCCTGGGTGAGATTGAGATATGCGGCCCTGCGAAGCTGCTCCTCGATCACGAGTGCCTGCTCTAGTAGCTTAAACCGCCTTGCCAGGAACTTGTTTTTGATCTCGAGGAAATTACCCTTACCCACGTCCATCTTGAATGGTTCATTTATTATGGCAAACCTAATGTCATTCTGAATATCTTGCCAGCGACCATAGCCATGAGTAACAATACCAGCGAGGAGCCAGTAATCATGTCGCCTGTGCCAGATCTCATACTCGCGACCAGGTACCGCAGCTTTTTCTTCGTTTAGCCAAAGTGTGTGAAGTTCGGTGAAGCCTCCATCAGCAATATTAAACATGAATTTGCGCTTGGGTTTCGCTGTCTCTACCTCTACAGTGTCTTTAATCTCCTTGTCCTTTTCCTTTGTATCCTTATCCTTGGTTTCATCTTTCTTGTCCGTAATCGCACTAGCAGTTGTGACTACTGATGCTGTTGTTTCCTCATCATCATCTTTTACAATTACAACATCGTCTTCTATTGTAGCATCGAGTTTAGATTTTGTTTCAGTCTTCTCGACCGTTAACGCAGCCTTCTAAAACGATTTATCAAAATTTTATAAAGTTATGTATTTATATATTTAAAAAAAAATTTTTTTAATATAATTGATGAAATAAATTGTTTTAAATATTTAAATTTTTTTATTCTAATTTAATTATTATGACATTAAACTTTATTCAATGACTCGACAAGGATATTGGATATGCGGTACATATGTACATAGTTAAGCACTGATGGCATTTGATTAACCTCGTCTTTAACAGTTTTATCTTCTTTAATATCGTATTTTTCGGTCTCCTTCACGTCCAGTTTTTCAGATTCCTTGGCATCTAGAGACACCTTTTCCACTTTGGCAACTGATTCATTTTCTTCTTTCTTTGCTTCCACTTCTTTGTTATCGCTTTCCGTTTGTACAATAGATTTTTCCTCATTCTTTGCTTCCTCTTTGATGGTAGAATCCGATACGTTTTTATCTTTTGCTTCGTCCATCGACGCATCCTTATCCTTGGATTCTTCTTTAGATGCGGGTGTCATTTCTGTTACCGGGATTATAGGACTTGGACTTGGAGCATTTGAAGTAGCCGGGGTCGTGGCACCAGTGCTGCTAGTGGAACCTGTGGCTACGCCATCAGTAGTCGTTATGCCCGAGGCCATTGGTATTCCTGTCGCCAGTCCCTCGCCTGCCTTAACTGGTTCCACAGGCTTGCGTATCATCTCTGGCATTGAATAGTAGCCGTTTATATGCTCGAACTCTTGGACCTTCTTTCGTATGAGCGACATAACACCAATACGCGTGAGGACATGTTGGCGACTCAAGCCCTCGCGAGGTACACCATCAGCAAAAGTTTCTGCATTATCGGCTCCAGGTTCGCACAAGTGACGCATAAATAATGATACATATGCCTTAAAATTTTTCTCTGATTTACCTGAAATTTTAATCGATTTTAGTTTGTTTTTTCACTGACTTAAAAAATGTATAAAATATAAACAGTTTATCTTTATTAAAAATATTTTATTTTACTAAATTTTTTTTCGTAACGATGATAACGAATAATCGATAACCTTTAACTAACGTTCCGTATAAATGTTATTAGAAAGATACTAATTTGTTGCATTTGTTGAACTGCGTAAAATCTGACATACCTCGTAAATCGCGTACGAGCCATTGAGAGTTGAAGGCATCTTGGGGTGGCATACCGTATCGCATAATCGCATTGAGAAAAGCCTTGCGTTGTCTGGCGTTGAAGCCCAACACCTCAATGTTACCATTGACGCGCGCAAGGAGTGGTGGCAATGGTCGATCTTTCTCATCGCGTCGTTCGAGTCTGCGACGACTACGTCGGGACAAAAGATCGCCTTCACCCTTTTCGTCAAAGTCATCGTCTTCCTTGTCATCATCACTTGGCGCACTAAAATCACTGTTGTAATCCGACATATTGTCCTGCCATGGCTGATCGTCACGGGTGCCCTGGTCACCTGTCACTCCACCGTCGTTATAATTTACCTAAAAATCATTCCGGGGAAACGCGGATTAGTACATCTGAATTGAAAGCCTTGAGTACTTTATATTTTCCTTTTAAAATTTTTAAGGGACGAAGATATTTGTTTATATTATTAATTTAAATAATGCAATATAAACATAAAAGAAATACGTGTGAAGAAATAAGAGCATTCAACATATAATCTCATAACAGATGATTGTCATTTTCAATTTGTTTGATGAATTTCTAGGAACCTATTGTTGATAGAAGAATGCTAATATTCCTGTGATGAAGAATTTTCCACATTGAGATCACATTTCTGGGGATATACATTTTATTCTGCAATCAAAAATTTATATTAAAATAATGCCAATTTCTTGAGATATATAATAAATTTTTCAAAAACGTAAAGATCTTATAAAATTCAATGTAAATTTAAAAGACATATTTAGATTTTTTAATAGTATGAACCAGTTTTTATAATTTGATTCCATATACAAGAACTTTGTGCACAGACATTTTTAAGTACAATTGATATAAATTGATTTATCCTCAAATTTAAAACAATTTATTATGCTTTTTTGTTTTTAATTCCACACATATCTTCTTCCCTTAAGTCTTAAAAGATTAGAAAAATACAATTATAAATTAATGACAGCACATAATTTATTTAATTATTTATAAAAATATTTTATAAAAATTAACCATAAATATTTGCAGATAATTGAAAGATAAACTATTTAAATAACTAGTTAGAGTAATGAACTTTTTATAAACTACAGAAAATTTATGTTTTAAACAGTTATTAATAAGAATTTTTTAAATATTTCATTTACATTTCAAAATATTAAATAAATAATACGTCAACATTTAATATCGTTTATATATATCTACAAAAAATTTAATTTGAATCCTTTTGCAGCTATGTACAAAATATTTTTAAATATATAATACGAATTTTTAGTAAGTAAATCGTATTGTAAATTTATTATACTTCCAAATATCTTTGTCAAAATTTAAATTATAAAATGTAACTACAATTATTTCTTAAATCAAATTACTGGATAAACTACTGCTAACAAAACTTTTATAAATTATGATTTTTAAAATTACTCATTAAAAGTAACACTTAATTATAATTATAATTATTATAATTAGTAATAAAAATTGTTTAATATCAAAACAAAAATATTAATTTCTCTATAGCACTAAACATATTAATTCTTTACTATAACGAAATTATTATTAAGTCATTATGATTAGTATTGAATAGAATATTCTATTTATTTTATAAATATATAGAAGTATTACAGTATTTTATCTATCAAATCTAATATTGATAATATTAAATATTGTCCCCTTTTTTTTAATTAAATTTTTTATTAATATCATATAATGAATTAATTATACTTGGCTTTGTTAACATTGTTATACAAAGATCAAAATTATTTTAATATCAACGTAATCAAAGAATGATTGTCATTGACATTGTTGTCTTTTTAAGAAAAATTGCATTAAAATTTTTTTTTTATAAATGTCATACTTTACAAAAAATATAATCTTCCAATTAATTAATTTCATATTCAACTTCTATCAAGATCAATACATTATAATATATATTCATTTCATTTAACAAAAAACGCTGATATAAATTTTTTTTAAATAAATAATAAATAATATTTTTATTTTTTAACTTGTATATAAAGTTATAGATTCACGTAATAATAAAAAAATGATTATTGTAAAAAAAAACTAGCTATTCAATTTTTATTATTGTAATACCTTTTGAGATAGACCCAAACAGTATTACTTCAATTAAAAGACCAATTACACTAATCATGTACATAGTTATATAATGTATATAATTTTTAAAGCAAACTCAAACGTGATATATTTGTTATTTTAAAAACTTTGTAATATTACAATATAGGAAGTGCTATATCTTGCATTTGAATTAAATTCTGTAAATTTAAATCAAGTCACTAACAAACATTTTAACTTCTTATAAATATCATAAGTCACTCGCAAAATTTCTTTTTATATAATACTAATATAAATATAATCAACAAAATGATATTGTACAATAATTTAACTTTTCTAATTACTGGTTCGAATTTAATCAACAGAAAGAGTACTTGTTGGATTTTTACATTAATTTGAAAAACATTTGAAAATATTGATAAACATGTATTTAATAAGAAGTCAAAAATGGTTATTAATGCAATTTGATGCTAAAGATGTATATTATACATCAATGTTAGCTACAATAAATCTACTTTTAAAATAGAAACATGTGTAACGCACATATCTGCTTACCTGCTTCCTGACGCGTTTGCCCTTGCCCAAGGTCCTTGCAATGTCCTCCTGCTGTTGTTCATAGTGGTGTCTAAGAAGCTTGATCCAATATGCCGGGTCGGTGTTTTCGGCCTCCTGTTTGATTATTTCTGTATCGGCTTCTTCTTCGGTTTCACCCTCTTTTGTAACGTACGATGCAACTTTAAAAGAGCTCAGATACTCATTGGCCCAGTTTTCTTTCTGCTCGATACCTTCTTTGCTTCTGTCAAGTAACTCGGCCACGGCTTTGTCGTCATAGTGAATAGCTTCGTCCTCTTTACCTTCTTCCTCTTTGAATAATTCTTCGGTACCAAACCGCAGTATGTCATCGAGTTCCTGTTTACTGAAATTTGCACCCTTACCACCCATTCCTGGCCGTACAACCAAATGCGTAAGCATCATTTTACGTTTGGCCACCTGGGTCACACGCTCCTCTACCGAATTACGTGTCACAAAGCGATAAATCATCACTTTATTCGCCTGGCCAATGCGATGAGCACGGCTGAAAGCCTGGATATCGTTATGTGGATTCCAATCGGAGTCGTAGATTATCACAGTGTCAGCGGTAGCCAAATTGATACCTATAAAAAACAATTCATTTTTACTATAATTTATTAATATTAATTTAAATCACTCATAAATATAAATAATTTCGAACTAAATATTTTAAGAATAATAATTTTTTTCCATAATCAATTATTATACGTTAAATGTAATATAGTTTTTCTGTTTTTATAAATTCTTTGCATTGATCGATACTAATTTAAAATCTTTCTGACATGATAAAGTTAGAAAATTAACTTTTAAAACACTGTACTGTATTTTTAATGAATTACTTATTGTTAATAAATTATTAAAAATATTTAAATATCAATTCTTATATATTTACATAGATTATTCTACTTTATAAGTTTGACAACTAGTCAAACTAAACAATAGCACATATGCAAATAATAGAATCAAAGTTACACACTATAGTTTAATACTACTGGTAGAAAAGTATTTACAAAACTAAATACGAATAGTGGTCAATTTATTATTTTTAAGTCATAAAATTTTTTAAGCGATATTGTATTTAGATATCATACGAATATTATTAAGCATATTTATATATTCATACCTAGGCCACCGGCTCTAGTCGAAAGTAAAAAGACGAATTGCTGAGCACCTGGAGCATTGAATCTGTCGATAGCCTCTTGTCTCTGAGTACCCGTGATATTTCCATCAATTCTCTCGTATTTATATCCCTCTCCTTCGAGATAATCTTCTAGCAAATCTAACATCTTCGTCATTTGCGAAAATATTAAAACTCGATGACCGTCGTCACGTAGTTTTTTTAGCATTTTGCTGAGTAGAACGAGTTTGCCTGCAGCCTTAATAAGAGCCGAGGTTTCATAATTGCCATTGGGTCCAGTCGGTGCCTCTTGAGATGCCGCTGGGAATAGGTACGGATGATTACAGCACTTCTTCAAGTCCATCATGATATTGAGAAGAGATACCTGCTGGCCACCACCCTTTGGATTCAGTGCTTCGAAGTTTCGTGTCAAGATGTATTTGTAGTATTTTTTCTGCATAGGTGACAATTCCACTCGTACAATGAACTCGGATTTGCTAGGCATGTTCTATAAGGAACAATTTTATCTTTTAAAAATAAATTATTATAAAAAGCCTTATCCTTTAAAATTAAATATATCTTAACATTTTGTTTTGATACATAATTTGAAAATATACAGTACGACTTTGAAGTTAAATTAATCGATTTAATCTATGTGAACAATGAAAGTTTTAAATAAAAAACACATGATTTTATTCTATAAGATTTCATATTCTTCGAAATATATTTAATAAATGAAATTAATTAAGCTATTCAAGTGTAAATAAAATAACAATATACCTTTAGTACATCAGCTTTTAAACGTCGTAGCATATGAGGTCCTAACATTTCGTGGAGCTTCTTTACTTGTTCTTCTTTTGAAATGTCAGCGAATTCATTTTGGAAAGCCGATAAATCGTTAAACTTATCGCGGCACAAGAAATTTAACAAATGGAAAAGTTCCTCGAGGTTATTCTGCAACGGTGTACCAGTAAGCAATAACTTATATGCGATATTGTAAGAAGCTAAAAGTCTAAAGAATTTTGATTGATTAGATTTTAGACGGTGAGCCTCGTCGACGACAAGAACAGCCCAATCAATTGAACCCAGACAAGCGGAATCGATCGATATCAATTCATAACTTGTTAGTAAAACATTAAATTTTATTTGTGATGAGCGAATCTTTGATGCTCGACCTGCTCGAACAGCGCCTTCTTCAAATGACAGCTCATTTTCACGAATTACCATACGACTATCCTTGTCACCTAATGGTAAAGAAAATTGCAACCATTACTGCAAAGTTTCACTAATTAAATAGTTATATACTTATAAAGTAAACTTCATTTAAAGCAATTCTTAGTAAGTTCTTATAAATTCGACTAAAGTCAAGAAATTCAGCAAAATTATTTAGATCTATTTTTATTTGAGAGTTTAATAAAGTTCTAATATTTATTAAATTAAAAATTATCAAAATAATAAGTAATTTTAAATTTGAACACCAAAGAAATGAATTGCACAGATAGTTAGAATATTAACTTAATAAATTTACAAACTAAAGCTTATATCATTTAATAAATATAGTTTTAAACTAACAATAAAATTATTTTTATTATTATTGAATTAAAAATATGTTCCTCTTACATACCAACATACGTAACACAGTAGAAATCTGGTGCCCACGTTTCAAATTCTCTTTCCCAATTAATGATTGTTGAAAGTGGCACAGAAACTAAAAATGGACCTTTGCAATGACCTTCTTTGTAAAGTGAATATAAAAATGTTATGGTCTGAATAGTTTTGCCAAGACCCATTTCATCAGCTAGAATCGTATCAATACCTTGACCCCATGAGTAGCGCAACCAGTTCAAACCCTATTATATATTAAAATATAAATTTATAAATTAAAAATATAATTCGTAATTAATTATTACTAACACTGTCCGAGAAATTATATAAAAGTGAAAAATTAAATACATATAATCAAGTCACTATCAATTTTATGAAGATAATAACAACGAGTACAAACGGATTTTTAAAATAAATATCTTATTGAATAAAATAAACATGCATTTAGACATTATATAATAATATAAATACAAATAAATAGCAAGCATAACATTTTTACCTCCAATTGGTAATGATGCAACTGCATCCCAGTTATGTCAAGATATTCGGGCTGCCTTTCATACTTTTTCTTAAGATCTGTGGTAGGCTTGTCAGGTGGTGGGGTGTACCTTCTGGGCGCCCTCTCTTCGTCGTCGATAATCTCCTTCGTCTTTGATTTTTTACCCTTGCCTTTCTTGCCTTTTCTCGAACTCGTGGGCCCATCAGCACAATTGGCTGCTCTCAAATCGAGATAATACTCGATTGCCTGTTTGAGTCCGGGGATGTCGGCATTTTCATCTTCCCAGGTAGCCATATCATAGCCAAGCTCACGCCACTTAACAAGGTAAAGAGCGCGGCCATCCCGCTGTAGCCGATGATTAATGACACGATGCACTACGAGCCACTCGGGCCTAACGCCAAATCGATAAAAGCGCTCTTCGAGATTATACTCATCGCGTGTGAGAATGTTATCTTTGTCAACATCTTTGAGCCGCTTGACGCGCGAATCACTCTCGTCGAGAGGCTCCTCCAGTTTCGGCGGCTCGTCCATATCATACTTACGCGAATAGTTTCTATACATTAACGGATGAAAAACATCGAGTTGAAGCTCGGTCACCCAATCGCAATACCAGTAGGATCTGTCCACCCATTTCACAAAAAATTCGCGTATTTTGCGCGGTTTAGTCAAGGCTTTGCTCGTCGAGGGCTCGTCTGTAGGTAATTCAACGACCTCCTTCCAGCGCCAGGTAAGTATCTTGGCAACCTTACCAAAAAGTGGTGGGCACGAGCAACGCGGGCACTTCCAGTCGCCATCGGGGATTTCCGAAAGCGGGGGGTTCAGACAATGAGTATGGTAAGCGCTCGTGCAACTGTCACAGCAGAGCAACTCACCACCGTCTTTGCATACTCTACAAAACTCCATGTGTTCATCATCATCCTCTGCAGCGCCTAAATTTTAGTTTTAATATTAGTTTTAAATTTAAATTAAATTTTTATTGGTCACAGATTCGTTAATTTAACAAACATTATAATAGTAAAAGTAACGTGGTTATAAAAAATAACGCAGTTATTAACCTTATTTTTATTCGTTTTATTTAGTTTTACTTCATTGTATAAAGGAACAATCGTTGAAAAGTTTACCTTCATTTTCACAGTGTGGACAACTCCATTTTCCTTCTGGTGTTTCCTCTAGTTCAGGTTCCAAACAAACCAGATGATAAGCTCGAGGACAGGTATCGCATAAAATAATCTCTCCACCTTGTTGACATACTTCACAGTAATCTTGATGATCAGTCTTAAACATAAATATAATTAAACATAAATAATGAAAAAATACATCTTTTTATTTAAACTTTATTTTATATAAATTGATCTATTTTTCAATACATTTCTATCTTAAAATTAAATCAATATAATCTACTAAAAACCATGTACTTTAACATTATATCGATATATCAAATTAATTTCTAAATCAACTAAATAATTTTTGTCTTGCATTTTCATGTAAAAAGATTTCAAATTAACTGAAAAGATTCTCAGTATTCTTTCAAACCAATATATTTTTACTTTTAATATCACTATAACTTAATAAAATAAATATACAAACTATTATATTATTTAAAAATTTTACTTTAATTGCCAAATATTTCATATGATTTAAAAGATAATTTAATATGCTTAGTATTTGATTAATCCATAATGATTTAAAGATAATAATTGAATTTATTCTACAATTCACAATAACTTAAGATGTATCATGGTTGATTTGTAAATGTGATTTGCAAAATCTTTCTAAACCTTAGCAGTTACCTCTCCATCTGGAAATTTGGATGTAGTCTTCGTCTTTTTTTTCTTTTTGGTTTTGTTACCGATTTTGGTCTTTGCCTTCCGACGTACAGGTGGTTCAGCTGGTATCTCGGCATTCGTTTCTTCCACCTTTGTATTGTTCTCTGTAGGTGGCAAATCTTCAGCATCAGCCAACATTTGCTCGAACTCCATGTCTGAGTCTCTATCTGAACCTGGACCACTTCCTTCTACTTCCTCATCCTAAAAATTCATATAATTTATTAATTATTGATATACAAAGATAAACTATTTCGATAAACTTATTAACATTATAAAATTTAATAATAACTTTGTTACAAAAATAATTGAAGATTCAGAAAGATAATCTATATTCTACTTACCGTTGTCATATATTAAATTATAAATTTTATACTTTTACAATATTAAAATAAGTAACAAAAAGAAAATTTAATGTTCTTATTAATCGCGCGTATTTCAAACTGCATACTTGATATTTAAAATGCATATTATAGTAATCTTCTACATATAATGCTTTTAATTTAATGTTATTAAAATTGTGAAAAAGTATATAAATACATTTAATACTCAAACTTACCGAACTACCTCGCTTACGCTTTCCCAACTTAATTTTTAAAGTCGGTACTTTCGAAGTTTTTTTGCCTTTCTTTGTCCTTGAACTTCGCGATTTTTTTTTCCGATCACTATCTTCATCATCTTCTTCTTCTTCTTCATCTTGCACTGCAGTACTACGATTCGATCTGGCATTTCTGTTCTCATCATCAATAGACTGTGTAGATATATCAATTTCAGGCTGTGTGTGTGGATTCAATTCAGAGAAATCTCTCCATTTAGCTGCGACTAACATCATCAATTTCGACATAGGTACCTAACATTATAAGAGAGAAGAATTTCAAATATACTATTTATTAAATAAGTTTTTATTATCAAATAAATATAAGATTTTATTGCTAAAAACAAATAAGTGAATAAGTAGATGATTTTCAATACACTGTTAAGACAAAGATTAGTAATACATTTAAAATATTGTAAATTAAAAACAATTTTATCGTTGATAACAAATTAATGTAACTCGTATTATAAAATATTTAATGACTTTTACTTATTAATTTTAAAAAGCATACATATTATTAGGAAAATAGTTTGGATAGTATACTTTTTAATCAATATAATATCGCGGAAAAATCTAAAAATGATAAAATTTTTTAAATTACTTATTCACAGCATGCTTACAGAAGATAAAAAGCTTAGGGTGAATTTTTTTATCAATCTAAAAAATTTTTACTTTTGGATTTTCCTTGGCCAATAATGGCCGAACATGCTGTTGAAACAGTTTGTATGTAGTGAGATTCTGGAAATCGGCATCCGTATACTCAATAGAAACATCTGTTAGACCAAAAGTACTGCAAACCTCTTCTATCGTCGGCATACCAGTGGCGGGCTCTTGCTGGCCCTGCGTCGTCGGAGCTGGTGTTGAATGACTTGAAGACTTCCTCGACGAAGATTTACGGCTCTTGCGATTTCCTGCATAATCGCTGTCCTCCCCGGCAATATCGGCATTCTCACCACCCACCCCACCACCACCCCCGAAGTCACTTTCCTATTATTCGACAAAAATATTTTACTTTTCAAATGAACGATATTAAAAAGATTTATTTACGAAATTTAATGGTGAATATTATGAAGTGAAAGTACGCCGTAAACGATGTTAATTAATATTTAATTGAATCATACAATTGAATTATGAACAAGATATTTATAGTAATTTATACGCAAAAAATTTAATTAAAACAGATTCTATTGACGTGACTTTACCTTATTAACAAATAAATTTTTAATATGATGGTAATATGAAAACAAGATTTAAAAATTATTTTATAAATATTTGTACATCATTTATTAGCAATATTACAGTAAGTTTTAATTACTTTATTATTTAAATCTTTTTAATAACATTTATATTACACCTAATTAAAAAATATTTTTTAAAGAAAATATTGGCTAACATAATCGAATTAAATTTATTACTAATATTTTTACTTACATCACCCGAATCAGACTTTTTCTTTTTCTTTTTTTTCTTGCCTTTTTTGTCTTCACTTCGTGCTTTTCGTTTCTTTCCTTTTTTTTTCTTACGCTCTTCAGGCTCATAATCATCATCTTCCTCCTTCATCAACAATATTTTTTTTTATTAATTACCAATTTTCTAAATAAAGTTAAATACTAATCTTAAAATATATTATGCTTACTAGTCTCTGAGACTCTTCGGCATCCGACGAACCTTCAACTTGTTGTCCAGCACTGGATACTTGATTGCCAGTTTCTTCTACTTCATCTTCACCTGTAGTAAAGAAAAATATTGTATGTATTTCAAATTTCATTTTATAATAATTTAAAATAAGGTCAATAATATAGTTTTCGGGAAAAATATGAAAAAAAAATTAAAAAATTTCAAAACTGTTTTAATCGTACATCATAAATAAAATTATTTTTAAAATTTTTAGCGTTAACATATTACTAACAAGATACTTTCATATATAAATAATAAAATACAAAATAGATTACTATTATAATATTTGAGATATTAGTAATAATATAGATTTCTAATATTTAATGCATGATTAAGTTAACGAAAACCGAATAAAAGAAGCTGATATAATTTAACAATCAATATATCCAAAAAATAATATTCACAAATAACTATTATTACATATATAATATATATATATACTTTTAAATTATATAAGAAATTAATTGAATGTAAGAAATAAATTCATTTATTAAAAATTATATTATTTTTAAAAACCACTATTTTATGGAATAATTTTCAAGTAATTATAAATAAAAATGATTCGAATAATTTTTAATGCAATTTTAAATAATTAAATTTTTAATTTAGGAATATTCAATACAAGGAATTTGTATAATAATAATAATAAAAAAATAAGTTATGTTCAAAATATTCTAAAGTTAAAATTTTTTTTCGTATTCTCTGGACGGTCGACCGCTAAGCAAATGAGAGAATATCGATTTCTTGAAGCTAGAAGAAAAGGAATACAATGGAATAAAAAGAAAATTTCAACCCTTTAAATAATACAAGAATTATTTTAAAAACATGCAAATCAGACCCCGAATTGTTATTTGCCATTGTAAAGAAATAAAAATCGTTATCAGAGATTCTGAGGCTTGATACTACATTTTACGAAATTTGTATTGTAGCATAACTATGAAGAAAAGAAAGAATAGGGAAGCTATTACGATATACAATACATCCATACTATAGCATTTTAGTTTCTGGCGTCTGTCCCTATCTCGATAGGAACGAGAGGGGGATTAAGAGAAGGAGAGATTTGGTGGGGATACATAATCGAATATAGATAATATATAAACAGATGAGGTATTGCCGAAAAATAGTATTATATGAAACCTGTATAATTTATTATCATTTTAAGTTTTATTATTCAAAAAATAAATAGATTGGTATTATAATTTAATTCGTTTGTATAACTGTATTACAGAAACAATTTT
This sequence comes from Dolichoris vasculosae, assembly GCA_018907195.1. Classification (NCBI taxonomy): domain Eukaryota; kingdom Metazoa; phylum Arthropoda; class Insecta; order Hymenoptera; family Agaonidae; genus Dolichoris; species Dolichoris vasculosae. The sequence goes on along the minus strand of JACCHY010000002.1, from coordinate 1,627,632 downwards.
TATTTAATGAATAAAAGTGAGCGGTCGCATGATCAAGTAACTCTCATCCCGTGCAAAGGGACGTATTTTCTAGGTATCAGAACGAGGGTGTTGTACGGAAGGTGAATAACTTCCTTAGTATTGAAAAATTAATTAATCCACTGATATTTCAAATACATTATAATCTATGTCAATATTTTGACACAAATAGTCATATTTTAACTATATCCAATCAAAATAATAACTGGACTCTTAATTTTATTTAGACTCATAACAAACTTCTAAAGAGTTAATCGTATCGATTAATCATTGCCACAGAAACCATTAAATATTTTCTTTGGCTATATTAAATGCGAATTAAAAAATACTTAAATCACTGTAATTTTCTTCTTTATATATGTATTATATATGTATTATATATGTATTATATATGTATTATATATGTATTTTTTACACACAATTGTAATATCTCTGTTGATTTATAAATTATTGATACTTGAAATGAAATGATTTTTAAATATTACTATTCATTCTTTACTTAATTTATGAAAACTTGAAAAATTTATTCTTATATTTTATGTAAAATATTATTTTATGTTTTATTTTTTAATTTTCATTCATTTCATTTGATTATATAAATATTGTTATGTAATTATTAATTAAAAATGTCTTTTTATTCAGTATCCGATACGCTGTTAAAAATTATTTTTCCTTAAAAAAGAATATGTTATCGTACCATTTATTTATAATATCAAACAAATTAAATAATTGAATATTTATAAATTAAAATAATAATTTGTGAGTAAAAATTAATAAATTATTTTTTGATACTTTTGCAATAAATCGTGAAGCTTTTCAGTTTCCATTATAATAAAAATATAATATATATTAAAAATGAATTTATTTGACTAAAAATTTAATATTTATTTATTTATGTTTTTAAATTTTACTTTAAAGTTTTTTATATTTAAATTAATTATATTTCTAGTCAAAATAAAATACAAATATCAGATAAATATATGCATCGAACTATTACTTAAAAAATTTTAATTACATTAATGTATTTAATAATATGTAAAAAAAGATAATATTTAATATGATGAGTAATATTAAATTTTGAAAAAATATGTATATATATGAATTTCATGTTAATTATTTGCTATAAAAAATAATTTATATTAATATATCGTGTAGATATGTACGTATCCACAAATACGAGAATGCGATATAGTTTGGTGTAATAAGTTTTTAAAATTTTAAAGAATAAAAATAAATTTAAAAATAATTTTAAAGAATGAATAAATTATCATATAATCAATAGAAAATCAACAGCTTTTAATTGTAAAAAAATTTTAACGCGTTGCTTATTTTCAGAATAAGGAATTATTACAATAGAGCTAGAACATAGAATAAGTAGCTTAATATATCAGAAAACATCCTACAATTTAATAAGCTTAGACCCAGAAATGTTACGATTCGTTCTTTACAAATTGTATACTTGCTACAACTTGATTAGTTTCAATAAATCGATGTAACAAGATATATATATTTAAATTTTTATAAAAAGAAATATTGCTTTTATATAATAGAAACAATAAATCTAAGTACGTATGTAAGAAGAAGTGAATATTTAATATACAATTTGATTCGATTACGGAACTAATATAGCTTTTGCAAAATCCGTGCATAATAACTCTAGAACATGAATTAGTTAATAGGTGCCACTGTATATATATTTAAACTGAACAAAGCTAAAATAATTCAAAATATGGATGATTTTATATAAGTATATAAAAGTAAGTATGAATAAAAAAACTGAAAAAGTATTCGGATTAAATAAAAGTTTGATCGCTGATACTATTTTACCGTTTGCTTAACCAATACATGTTACATTAATCGGTAGTAATAAAAAAAAATCGAAAGAAAATAACCAAAGTACGCGTGTTTTCCCGCAAATGTGCAAAATAATTTCTTTGTATTTTAATAGTACACGCATGGTAGAAGCAAGCAAAAAATGAGTTAACGCCATGCTTCTGAAAAGTAATTTGAAAAAGACGTTGCGATAACTCGAGTAAACTAAGCCTTAAGGCTAATAAAAAAAAGACCAGAAAATGGATAACCTTCTTTTTGCATGTTAAATGAGCAATAGTATTTACCAAATAAAGCACAAAGTACCTATGTTACAAAATATCCGCGTAAGCATTATTATCAGGTTATTGGTGATGCTTCAGGAGAGACCGTAAAATCGAATGTAGCTGCATCACACGAGGGCATCTCGTGCGCAACCTTTGAGCCGGTAGCGCGCATGGTTGTACGTGTGTACGCGGTTATGGCAGCCATTTTCTTTGAAAGGGCCACAGCGGTTGTTTCTAATTACGGGCTTTTGGTTTGGCGCAGCCGTTTGTGAGCACAGGAGCAAAAGGTAGATGGCGAAGAATAAAATCCGGTGACCTCGAGCGTACTTAGCTTATTGGAGAACGGTCCGGCGAATGGCGCGCGATGCCGAGACGCCCCGCTTGCCCACCGCTACCAATGTTTACAATGGAAACGCGCATCTAATGACGATTTGTAAGAGTGCATAGCGCACAATTGTAAAGAAAGCACTTTGTGCACTCGGTCAAGCGGACTCTAGGAAATTAGAATTTATTTACTTGTTGAGCTGTTACATATTAAAAATAGCACTTTTTATCCGAATCAAACTCGCCTATTCCATTACACAATATTGACAATCATCGTTTTATGATTATAATAATAATGTCGAATCAGCCAGGCTGGTGAAAGACAAACACAAACTCAACGAACTTTCACCGGCGTACAAATACCAAGGTAAAGTAAAAAAAAACAAGAAAAACGTCGCGGCTCAATGAGAGCAATGTGGAGGGAGAGAGAAAACGAGGCTTGGTATAAAAAGAGAATTTACATGGAATTATCTCGCGCAGAACTTTAAAGCATTTTAATTTAGTTTGCAACAGCAAGTGCCTCGATTCTTCATTCATTGTTTAAAAACGTGAAGGTAACTTACGTGCGTCCCTCGAAATGGAAAAGCGCGGTTATATTTCGCTGACATAGGGAGCTTGAAAAATTTAAGGTTAGGGAATCGCCGGAGCGCGCGCGCACTAGTTGGCTTTTTGAGGTTAAAATTCTCGGCGTGCCCTTCATTTTCAGCTTACACAGCGAGAACACGTACTCGATGAACATGAAACAAGCGCGTCATATACCTCCGCTACGATAAGAAAAAATAATAAAGAAGCAAAAGACGAACGTAGAAGTAAAGATAGAACGAGTTAAAGGATCGCACGACGAATAACTTTCTGGACGCTTACGATTACTCACCCGCAAAGCTCTCGTCCACCTCCTCGTCGGACGCCATACTCGAGGCGACGATGAGTGGTCACAGCGGGAACGTCGTCGTCGTCGTCGTCGTGGTCACGATCGCAGCTTCTTTTTCCCTCCACACACACGCACACGCACACACACACACACGAAGCACTCGGCAATGATGACAAATTGCCGTTGCTACTAATTCTCGTCGTATTCGTCACTCGTTGCTGGCGGAAAACTACGGCTGGAAAGCAGCAGCGACAGTGGCGGTAGCGGCATCAACGCTCACGCGCGTTTGTCTATCTTTTTTGCGCGAATGCGACGCACTCTCGTAACACATACAACGTCGCGAATCAGTCCTTTCCCTTTTTCTCGATCTCTCTTTCTCTCTTTCTCGCTCGCTCTTTAGCAATGTATATGTATAAATCGCTGTTTCTTTCTATGTATATATGCTTGTGTATTTATGCGTGTACCTATGTATATACTCTCCTGCGAGAGTAGTGTTCTAATACATGCGTGTGCGTTTAAGGCGTATGAATCCTGAGCGTATCGTCACAAGTTGCAACCACCCAACAAGAAAGAACTCTCCTCGCAGTTTGTTAGATGCATACGCTAGGCTACCTTCTCTCTTCCCTCTCCCCTATCTTTCTACTCTTCTCTCTTTTACGCGTAGTCACATTCTCTTTCCGTTTCTTTCGCTCTGCTCCTCCCACTCCGCCGTTGTAGTACGCGCACGATGCCCATACCGTCTCTTTTTTCTTCTCTTTCTTTCTTGTACTTTTTATAGGACCATCCTTATTCAACTTTTTCTCTCCCACTGTTTGAAACGGCTCAAAGCGCATATATTTTTCTGTATATAGCACCGACTTTTCTATCTTTCTTTATAATATGACAATGTGTAGCAACATCCTTTCTCATTCTTTCTGTGGGTCCCTTGGATACCAGGGCCGCGTTTTCCTTTCGTTCTGTCCTATTTTCTTCTCTTTTTTCCCCCTTTTCTTTCACTTTTATTCTGCTTTCTTATTAATATAGTTCGCAAGGATTGTCCTTATGGATTTCAACGAATATCTTTCGAAATTATCCAAGATCTAAGCAACAGTCCTACTACAGGTATTACAAATTCTTTCATGAATACACGTAGTTACGCACGTACAGAAATTATACGTGATAATCGGAGCGTTTTGTACGAACAAGCGAAAAAGATGTATATATATTTATTGAAGAGAAGGTATTCACTGGTAAACTAAAGAAAGATAGGGAGACAGAGAGAGAGAGAGAGCGAGAGAGAGTAGGAGTGGGTCCATGCAGACCGCTGTAATAACCACTCTTCGTACAGTTTGAGGTGGTTAATCCTTTCGAAATTTATTTACTCTTAGTTGGGAATGTGAAGGATACCTGCTATGCTCTTACGAAACAATATGTCATAGGCCTTTTTGTTATACTTCATATAAGTTTTGATCAAAATAGATCTTAGCTAGAGATTGTTCCTTCTTTTTAAAACTCAGTTGATAAAGTATTATTATATTGGTGCAAAATCAATTACTAAGATTAAATACCATTCCACAAAAAATACAAATCATAACGAATGAACATTAGACTTTATACATGATCTGTTGATTTATCGTGTTATTAAATCACACATATACATATAATTTTATTTAACTTTAAGTATTATATATTTAACAGAACATCAACGATTTAAATGCATTTTAATATATAAATAAAAGAGAAATCAACAGGCGTTATGTATTTTTTCAATAATTCCAGACGATTAATAAAATAATACTTAACATAATATCAATAAATAGTTGTTTTTCAGATATCATACTCAATATCCATTTGCAAATAGAATAGGCAAGAATGTTCGATTTATTAACAAAGTATAAATCTTTTAAAAACTGCATGAGTGTATGCATTATTGTTTTGCTGTTATGTACATAATATTTCAAAAATTGTAGCTCAAACATAAAATTAAAATTTTTTAAAATTACAGAATAATATTTTTGATAATATTTAAAATGGTATATTTTTTAACAATTTCAAAACCATTGTTTACTGTTTTAATATTTTCAATATTTTAGAAAATAAAATCGTAAATATTTATAACATTTAAGAAACGCTATGAGTTCATTGAGCATGGAAATTCATCTGCTATAAATCAGTTGAAATTATCTGCAATATCCTAATTGCTTAGTTTAAATTTAAATATAATAATTTTCATCAAAAGTAAAGAGAATATTTTTATTAAGGTAATAAATGATTCTGCAAGAAAAAATTATACATAATTTAATGCTAAATATTTAAAAAACCTGATTTCGATATATTCTATACTTTTTCTATATCTTTCAGATTGATTTATAATAGCACTTAACATAAAATAAATTTTGTTTAATATAATAAATATATCTGTATGTTTATACATTTAATATATCGATAATAGATAAATGAATGAAATCTTTAATAAATTATAATAAATAATAAAAATTTCTCTAATTATTTAAAAATTGTTTCTATAAATATATTATAATAACCTTGTATATTTAAAAATTCTAAAAGAAAAAAGTTGTAATTATTTTATTAAGTTAAGTAATTAATTTTCAATTTCGTAGTAGGAAAAGATTGTATTGATCTTTCTACAATTAGACATGTGAAAACTATGGTTCGAGCAAAAATAAATATTTACTAAAATGTGAAACTTTCAATATTTGATATAATTACAACTTTGGTTAAAACAATGAATAAAATCTATTTATAGTAGAAATCTTATTTAAATATACAAAATTTTTGTTTTACTTAACTGGTGATTGCAATAATTTCTATGTTACTATATTTGTTAATTATTAAATATATTTTTTTGATACATTAATTGAATTATTTTGTATGATCATAACTACGTTTGCTATTAATTTTTTATAGTAATTTTTCATCTGAAGCATTTATAAACAGTGAATAGCTTAATTTATGTTTAATATACAATTATGCTATTCTAATATTATAACATTTTTTAACAAATATTGATAAAACATATCTTAATACGAGTTAAATATACTTAAAATATTCATGATTTATATATTTTTTCATCTGTAAATTGTATCTATAATCAATATTATTTAGCTATACCCATTTAAATACATATATTTTTAATTATTTACAAGTTTTCAGATAAGAATAACCAATTATTTATTTTACCAATTGAATATTTAAAAATATGTAAAAATACCCATAAGTAAATATTTACACAAAAGATTAGATAAAAAAGAAAAATTTTTGCTTAAAATTTAAAAATTATTCATACATTTAAATACTAATGCAATATATAATATTAGGAATATATGGCTTGAAACAAAGAATACATATAAAAATTTCAATTTTTTTTAGACAAATATTTCTTTTTTGTGGAGTATTTAATGCGATACTAAAATTGTTATATATAATTATTATAACTCAAATTACATGAAATAAAGCTCCTACAAGATTATCGTTAAAAATCAATACAGATTTACAAAATAAACTGAAATTAATTATGATTAATCAAAATTTAAAAATATCATATTAGCCAAAATATTTCAATTTTAATATAATTTACTGTTTATTAATTAGAAATCTTTACTGATTTTATTATATATTATGAAAGTTTGTATCTATAGTCAATGAACAGAACAAGTATATTTCATTATGAAAAACAAAAATTTATATAATTTTATACTTTTGAATGCGTTTATCTTTATATATATACCAAAAATAATTACTATAAAAAAGTGCTTTAAAGTTTTTAATTTTAATGATAGTTGAAGCATCAAATTCAATTTTGTAAAAATATTTAAATTCAGGATAATATTCGTATACATTATCTAAATATCTATTCAAAATATTAAAATAATTTTTGAACAAAGTTAAAAAATTATAAAAAATTTAAGTTCATATATTATAAATTTATATAATGTTTATTATTTTTCTTGATATTTATTAAAATGAATAATATAGATTTTTTAATATTAACTTATAATAATATTAATTTAATATTTACTGTATCATTTTAAAGTATTAATTTAAAGTACTTATATATACGTAACTAATTGTTAATACTATTTAAAATGTTTAATAAATATAAAATGTATATGAATTTTCAATTTTTGATAATAATTAAAGGAAGTTAAGTTCGAGTTTTAACTATATTCTTTCTTTATTTTTAAGTTCTTACAAATTGCGTTTAAAAAGGAACGATTTTTGAAGAAATATCAACACATAAATTATCAATAATTTTAATGCGATTTGTAATTTTTATAATAGCTACAATTTTTATAACTTGAATTGTGATTTTATTTATATATCCTAAGATAGAATTTTAAAAAATTATCTGTTTTAATTATGCTTTTATGTTATAAAAGTTCTTGATTTTCTTATAATAAAGTAAAATATTTTTCCAAAACTAATAATTAATCTGTAAGGTTCTTTTATTAATAAAATAATTATTTATTAGAAATACTAAGAAGATAAATTTTGACAAAATATACATATTTATGTGATTGCCTTTGGCCCTGGGCCTTATTTTTCATCTTTCATCGTCTCTATCTCTTTCTTACTCTTTCACTTTTTAACCTTTCTCTACCTATCTCTTTTTGTTTCTTTCTTTTCGCCCTCTTTTTCTTCCCTCGTACAACCTCTCAAACATATCCTGATGCTTTTGATACAGAGAAAACAAGAATTAAAATGAAGGTGTCCATAGAGAGAGAGAAAATTTAAAATAAGAAGAAAAGGATTGAAATGTGTTAGGGATTGAAAAAATGAAGGATAATATATTGTTCGGAAAAATTACGAAAACAAATTAGATTGATATAAATAATTACGGAGTAGAAGCTGGGTAAAAATAAAATATTTAGAAAAACGGAAAAAGATAATATCAAAAATATACAAATCAAAAGGAAATAAAGACAATCGAAGAGAAGAAATAAAAATATTGTATATTTAAGAAAATGATATATTCCAGTGATATTATTCATGTATTATATATTATTTTATATAGTAATAATTCATAAATTAGTAAATGTAATTCTTAATAAAAAGCTCTTTAAAAAAATCTTTAGACTTTATAAACATCAACAATTTCTACGTATTTATACTATAGTTTTTCTTTGAATAAATAACGAAGATTATAAGTTTTCTGATATACTTTCTTGTATTAATTATGATTTATTAAAAGAATTATATCAATGAAATTGTTGCATGAATGTATTTAATAATTAAATATTGATTAAAGGCATATCTAGTTTTAATTTGTATTTTAATTTTTTTGTTTACTTTATAAGAAAAGTACTTTTATAATAAAAATAAACTACTATTAACAAATCTTATTTTCAAAAATAAACTAAATGTAATAATTACTTTATTGCCTTCAGCATATCAATACTATGTTATGAAAATTTTTTTTAGTAGTTTTCTTGAAACAACCATTTATTTTTACGAACTTAATTTTAGAATTTAATCATTTTGTTTATTATTTTTGTTTACTTTACTTTCATGTTAATTTTGTAAGTTAAATATTATTAAATACGAAAGCAACATAAATCGATTAAATTTAAATATTCCGTTATAAAATGATATTTTCATACTTTATTTAACAGTAGTTTCAAAACATTTTTTCATGAATAATGTATCACTTGTATTAAATATGTTCTGTATAATATATTCGATAAATTTCAATTATAAAATTTTTTTTCTAGATAAAGTAAACATAAGATATACCAATCAATGTATAACAATAGATAAAGACAGAAGTAATTGTTTTATTAAAAATGAGTTTGATATTTAATGTATTTTCAGAATAAATAAGTATTACTTTTCAGACACTTTTATACAAGCCTGTACCATAATCAACCAACACAAACGAAAGATGCACAATAAAAAAGTAAACCCATTCCACTCTATTACTGTGCACATTTTTCTTAAAACCCCCTCCCTTCGTTTTTATTCCCACTACGAGCAGCTTTTCATTTTTTTGCCCTTCACTCGGAGTACATTTTCTATCTTTTTTTACTTGAGTTCTCGAATGGTGTAACGCGATTGACCGAAAACTTCACCGATTACACGAAGATGCGTTGTAACATAATATTTTGAAGACAGCGCGAAAACATGACCTCTTATCAAAAATTTAGTTATCACTATTTACGTGAAAATTTGTTTAATTTATAATATTTATTATCGTATATATTTTTTAAAAAAATATTTAAAAAATTACCAAAATTATAAAAAGGGATTATAAAAAAATTATAAACGTTTTAAAATTCATTTAGATATAAAAGCCATAGAAAAATGTTGTACGAAAACGTTTGGTATTGATAAAAGAAAAATAATTTTAATTAAATTTATTTTATTGTTCTTTATGTATTCATACTGTGACTAAAAATTTATTATTAAATTTAATTTATATAATACAATTTATATAATCAAATATTAATTTTTTTTCTTCAAAAAGGGTATATATATGTATATATATATATAACATAATCATTCATTATAATGAAAATATTACAATTTACTATTAAAAGTGAAATTATTATTCAATTAAATTTTATAATGATGAGTGTAATAAAAAAAATTAAAAGATTTTAAATTATCAAATATTATAATATTATAATATTATAGTTTATTAGGTAATATTTACAAAAATCTTAGTTATTTAATGCAATTGTTTAAGTAAATTTTTATTTAATAGCTTTTAAAAGTACAATTTTTATTCACTGAATTTTATCTCCATATATTAATGTTTGTACGATTTTTAATATAAAGAGAAGAAAATTGATTATATATTTTTTGTTTATTATCTAGACAATTTATATAAGTAATTTTCCATTTTATGAAAAAAAAGTTTTGTGCAATATAACAAAACATTTTAATTATACAAATATAATAATTATTTCTTACTTTAGATTACTGTAAGTTATAATATTTATAATGACAATAAGGACAATTGTGAAATACATTATGTATTCAAATGTATAAAAAACATAATTTTAATATATATATTTCATACAATAAATAAATTTAATATTAAAGTATACAATAGGAATGTTTTCTTTGCATAAACTAAGTTTACTACAAAGTGAGTTATTGGAATAAATTAAAAAACTTAATCGATTACAGATTGTTCATCAATATAATACTTTTAGTCAAATAACAAGTATAAGTTTTGCTTTTTCTCACAATTTCAGTCAATAGAACAACCTAAAAATAATTCACTGTTCTATGTTCCATATATATGGGTCTATGTATATATGACTTTAGATAATTTACAATTAGGATATTATTTGTTATCGGTCAATGTATAAAGGAGTTTGCAATTATCCAACTTCGCATTATTTTATTATGCATTACATAGATAAAACCATTGACATTTATCTATTCTTATTACAATATAATCTGAATGACTATCAAATAAATGGCTGCATGTATATTCTAATTTTTTTGCTGTAAATTTTTAGAAAACCATGTATAATTAAAATATTTATTTCTTGATTAATTTTATCTTTATTTAATTTTTAAATAATCTTCAATTGCATTGTTTAACATATTATTCTATAACATAGTATTATATACACATTACAGTGTAAATATGTGATACTCATTTTATAAATAGTATGTACTTATACTTCTATTAAAGCATTAATGATAATAAGGTACAAATTAATATATTTCAATACATTTATTATTTTAAAAATTTTATATTTTGTTCTTAATTCCCACAAAATAAAGAACAGTTATTAAACAAATTAAATCTTAAAATGTAAATATGAATTCTTATAAATTATTAAATATTTTTAAAGATTTATAACAAGTAAAAACTATATATCATTGAATGTACACAAAATGTAAATATAATAATTTTAAAATTTTTTTAAGATACTAAATAAATAAAAATATTATTTCTGAAAGTAAAAATAAGATACAGTTACAAATCATTCATATACAAATATCAATTAAATACGTGATTTTTCAAAAATTTATAGCAGAATATGTTTGTATTGGAGTAATATAAGACACTAGATATAATCCTGTCAATGGTATCAATAATTAAAAATAACAGACTTCTAAAAATAGAAATTTACCTTGAATACAGACATACAATAATAAAGAAAAATCAATGTATCGATAACTAGGTATTTAGAAAATTTCTTATGTTGATATATATATACAAAGTCTATATATATACATACATACACATATGTATACACATCATGTATTGACATATTATAAACATACATGTATGTATGTATGCTCAACATTTCTCAATGACAAGAATCGATCATCGGACGGAAATTACACAATGTTCAGTTTAACCATAGTCAACACTTAGTGTACTCAATCCTTTCTTCTTTATGGCTTCGGCAACAGCCCGATCTAGGAAGTCCTGCTGATGATCACTGTCATATGTGTTATTAAGATGATCACCTTTGGATATAAAAGAATCATATAATAATAAATTTTTTTATAATATTTTAAGTGTCCTTAGATGGTTAATAAATACTAGTATTGATAAATTAATTAATTTATAATTTACCTTGAATACTAGTACTAGCTAGCTCAGAATCAGTTAATAGCAGTGTTTCAGAGGATCTAGTTGCTATAGATGCTTCAGTATTTATAGAATTTTCAGAAATAGTAGATAATCTCTGTCTAATTAAAGATGGGGATTGATTAAAGTTTTGCGAACGAATTAAACCATGATTACAAATGGCCATTGTAACAGCTGTATCTTCCATTTCATCATCCTCAAGAGGATCAGAATCATAAGGAGACATAATACATGTTTCAACAACACGATTTATAGTGTTATCAATAAAACCTTTTGCTACCTGACAGGCTTGCCAACGACGTAATTTTTCTCCCGCACGTCTGTCTTCTTCTTCATCGATAACTTCCTCAGAATTTTCAGGTTCTTGCTAAAACAGTATTTATAAATTTGATATAAATGCATAAAATTAAAAATATTCTGACATACTACTTTTTACAATAAATTACGAATAAAATATGCATTAATACAAATTTATATAAATTCTTAACTATTAAAAACTAATTTATTCATATTTAATAATTTACTTTAAAAATTCATAAAATTGTTTAGATTCAAGATTTAAATTCAGAGACTATTGTTTAAGACACAATTTCATTATTTAATATTTTTAAAAATCAATTATTTACTATTTACATTTTGTTAGCAAGAGAGGTTAATTTAACATTACAATAGAAAATATATTTATTTTAGTACAGCTTCTTTCTTTTATATAAATACAAAATATTCGAGATATAAAATTTAACATCAGTTCTTATAAAATAATCTTTTTTTTTGTAATATATCAATTTTTTCTGTCAGATTACTTACAAAAAATTATGTTTGTTTATGAAAACACAGTAATTAGTTCTTCTAATTTAAAAAGTTTAAACACTGTTGAAATTCAAATATTTCACCATCAATAATACATAAATAAGCACAATAACTGTTTAATAGACTAAAAATCATTAAAATTATAATACTAAGATCAAATTGTCCAAACAAAGAAGTGTGAAATGAACAAATTACTGACAGTTATTTGATTGTTTTCATTAGGATTGACGATTGGCTGAGGAACAACTCGTTGTCTCTTGGCAGGACCGGGCTTCTCGTGATCGTCTGTGTCAGATTCTTCGACGTCTGTCGCCATCCCTTCGATTATCTTCGCCCACTTGACTTCACCAAGTACAAAACTAACTGTTTAAAATTCACTCATTGATGAAGGAATGTAGAGCAAAAGATAAAGTAAAGGATGTATTTGAGGACGTTATATGATCTTAAGTCTGCAAAGTTACTTGGGAGAATTTCCCAATTCTCGTTGGTACTAGAGATTTCTCTTTAACTCGGAGACAAGTTATGAATGAAAGACTAAACAACATAAATTTATACAAATCATCTCTTGCACTCTTGACGGATCTAAGATGGCGGCTTACTACTGTTATTATTCTGCTTCGTCACAGAGAATGTACAGGCTCAAAAATCTCATGAGGATTTTGGTTGTGATTTTAATCTCTGACAAATGTTTTTAAAAATTATTTAAAAGAAAAAAAGTTTTGTGATTAATAAAAAAGTCAATTAGGCATTTATAGAGTACTCGCGCATCCTTAGAGTTTGCCGTTTATTTTTTTTTGGCGGAACATTTGAAAAAGCAGCTAGTGAAAATAGTGAAAATTCCCGCGTACATGTTTCGTGCTTGAATTAAAGAGCGAGAAAAAAAGTAGAAAAATAAAAAGATAGAGCTAGAGATAAAGAGAGAGAGAGAAATAAATAAATAAAATAAGTAAAGGAATATAACAATAGAAAGTAAAAAAACGGTGAAAGAATTATGTCGATTTCATGTATTCTTAGCTTATCTAAAGCAAATTTTGTAATGTATAAATTTGTCAAAAATTATATTTTTATAAAATTATAATATATTAATTATTTTAAATATAATAAATTTTAATTTTTAAATTAATAATACTATTAAAAATAGGTATCAAATGTATTTAATTATAAATATTCCGTAATTATAAATCCGTGTACAAAAACAAGTTTTTTAAATATTTAAAATTAAAGCAAAAAAATTGATTAAAACTGTTATTTTTAATAGTAAATTTATTTTCCAATTTTTGTACCTTTTTTCAATTTATTATATTTTTTATTATTTCTTTGTTCGTAATATTTATTATGAAAGAAAAATTTCTATAATATAAACAAAGGTATAGTATTATAAAAACATATTTATAGATGCGTGTAGTTAAAAGTTGGATAAAATATAATTATTTATGGTATTATAATCTTTCTTCTACTATTTTTTTCGAAATTTAAAAGCAATTTAATATTGTAAAGATATAGATACAACAATTTTTGAAAATTTAATTACTTATTACTAGTCTTGAAAATAATTTTAAAGCAATAATGTAAATAATTATTACAAAATGTTTGTTACGGGTACTTTGTGTTTTTTGATGTAAGACGTGTATAATTTGAGTATCGAGCAAGAGAGGGAGAAAAAACTTTAGTACTCAGAAGGCGTGCCGTCGAAGTTTTTTGACATTTGTACTCCGTCGTCGCGGAGGTATACCGCGAGGAGACTTTCTAAAGAGATAGTTTTATAATTTCGTGCTTATCGCGAAATACTTTTGATTTTCTTTTTGGTAATGGCAGTGTGTAGCAGCTACATCAAAAGCTTATTTCCAACGATCGACGATGAACTGTACCAGTATGTTGAAGGTACCTGTAACCTCAAAATTATGCACTCAATCAATTTGTTCTAATGTTCATGTTTGATAACTTTAATATGTTTATAAAACTTGTAATTCGCTTTTTTATATTTAGCCTTAGTGCTTTCTTAATTTGAAAAATAAATCCACATTACTAATTTTATAACAATAAGGAATTTTGTAGTTGCATTATATCTACAAATTTATTTAAATTTATAATCAATCTGTTACATTTGTACTTAAAATTAGTTGTGTAAATTTTAGTCATTGTCAGAATCATTATCAAAGTTTTAAATTATAAAAATAATATTTTTAGATATTAAATATGATATTGAATTATAAAGTTTTGAATTGAAAGTTTTTTTCAATGATTTACTTAAAGTAAATATTATATACATATTTGCACACACATATACTCGATTGTATCATACATGCATATGCACCTATTACGCATCCACGTGTGTATTTATATGAGTTTGTTTAATATTACTTCAGGTATACTTGATAGTTCCAAGGATGATTTTGAAGACGCAGACGAAGTTTATGAAGCGATAGGTGAGGTTTTGCACGAGGTAGAGGAAAAGTCGGAAAACGAGGTTAGGTGAGTAAATTTGCATCTAGCTTATTAATTATACGTTGTTAATAAATCTAAGAACTTATGAATTAATTATTAGACTTATTTCATAGGTATAAAATTTTTATGATTTTTTGTAGGCAAATATGCAGAAGATTATTAGAAATGTTAAAAGATGGCACTAATGGAGCAATAGAGAGGAGAAAAAATGGTGTAAACAAAGTATTAAATGTACCTATTCACATGGGATCAATGGTTTCAACTTTAGAAGAACAAGTTGATCAAATAAAGAGTATATGGGTTACGACAAGAGATGATGTAACGGTAAGTTTTTCAAATATTTTATTACCAGATATATTAATAGCTATAAAAAATATATACAATTATATAAAATTTGTTTTATAAAAGAAACAAATTGTCACTATATTATAATAATTATAATAAAATATCTAAATAAATTATATAGTTGACTTTTTTACTTTTTTACTAAAGTTTTATAATATTTACACATGTAAATAAATATTTTATTTTATAAAGTTGAATTTCAAAATTTATTTCATATATTTTAAGTTTTAATAATTTTCTAGAAAGTAGATGCAAAAAAATTGGAGAAGGCGGAAGCCAAATTAAAACAAAAACAGGAGATTCGCAGTAATGAATTGAGTTCTGGAAAAAATAATAATACACTTCCATTGTTGGAAACGGCTACAGTTAGTCAAGTAATCAGTAAAAAAGACAATAGAATGGAAGCAAAAGGTGGTACAAATAGAACAAATGATATTAGAATAGAAAATTTTGATGTAGCATATGGAGATAGAGTTCTTTTAAAAGGTGCTGATTTAACTTTAGCTTTTGGTAGGCGATATGGATTAGTTGGACGTAATGGTCTTGGAAAAACAACGTTACTTCGTATGATATCTAGGTAAATTTAATTAAAACTTTTTAAACATTTTATTTTGTACTTAAAAAGCTTATGTATAATTTATATAGATAAAAATTATTTTTCTAATATAGTGAAATTATGATTAATATTATAATATAATATAACAATTTCAATTTTTATTTTCGAGAACAAATATAAATTTTTACTTTAACAATAATATTATAATATTTATAAATTTTTTTTTTAAAATGTTAAACCATTTAATAGAATTTATGGTTGATTTATAAATTAAGCTGTTCAAATTTCTTATATGTTTTTATTCAAAATTATTCTAAATGAAATTGCGTTTATAACTCTTTAATTTCATTTTAATAAATTAATTTACATAAAAACATTAATTTTTATTCATAGTTTTTTTTATATTATGTATAACTGATGAGGTTTAAATAAGAAAAAGATATTTGTCAATCATGATTTTCTTTTGTTTTTTAGTAAACAGTTACAAATACCCTCCCATGTACGAGTTTTACATGTAGAGCAGGAAGTAGCAGGAGATGATACTTCTGCTCTTGAATCAGTTTTGCAATCTGATCAAGAGCGGAGTGAATTATTAAGCCGGGAAGCAGAACTTCAAGCAGCAATTGAGAGGGAAGGAGGAAGGGTTAATGATACTTTATGCGAAGAATTAGGTAAGGAAAATTAAAAGAACTATAGTACTTATTTTTATACACTTCATTACATTTATCTAATATTTCATTTTTATCGATGCTTTCTTCAAAAGATAAACATAAACAAGAAATAAATTATATTTATTTATTTTATATAATTTAATAAGAATTGATTCTTTATTTAAAAGTTAAAATTATCAAACTTTTAAAACTTCTTTATAAATTATTATTATTAACATTTAATATTGTATGAAATATACTATAATACTATATTTAATACTATATTTAATTTAATACTATATTTTTTAATGCTATAGTTTTTCAAAATGATAAAGTTTATTGCATCATCATACATTTTACAATGAATCTTTATTGATATAATTAATTAACTATATACAATAATAAATGATTTTCTGATCACTAATACTTTATTTTATTAATTTAGAAGCATATGTTTAAATATATATCAATCAAATATAATAATTTTATTATTATTATTACTGTCTTTTGTTTAGTTTATTATAAATATTAAAAATTAAAATAGAAACATACAAATAATATTCAATCAATCTAAAAAAAAATTTTAAATTATTTTATTTTTTATCAACTTATAATATTAAAGGTTCTTATGTGACAATATAATGAAATTAGAACTAAGGTACGAATATAGTATCATTTACATAAATTAATAAAGAAGCCACTTAAAACTAACAAATTTTCAGTATTATGCTTATGAAATATACATATATACATTTGCTCAAAAAATCAATACAGTTTTCAGTTTCGTAAAATTTTTTACAATAAAAGGCTGGTTCTTTTAGAATTCATTTGATTATATTTTAATAATTATATACTAAATTATACATATAAAATACATAATAATTAATTCTAACATTAATATAAAATAAAAATTAAGTTTATAATAAAAATATAATATCTATTTATAATATAAATAAATGTTCACTTTTTATATTATATTATATATAAGTGTATACTAGAGAATTGTATAAAAGATTTTTAAAAAATTTCATTTAAAAATTTATTGAACTATTTGAATAATATTTGAGTAAATACAAAACAGAAGTTTTTATAAACATAGATTAGATATTATCAGAATATGTTTTTAGATATTTTAATATGTTAAATACTTTATAAAAGTGAATTTCTTTGTTATAATCAACATATAAAGTAATTGAAACATTTTTTCATGGATACATTTTCATTAATTGCTATTAAATTATTAATAAATTTTTCTTAAATTCTAAAATAAAGTTTTTTTTTTAAATTTTAAAATATTTAATATTTATTAAAATATCAAAATGTTTTGTAGAAGTAATATTTTTTCATATATTAAATTATTTTCTTATTATGTATTCTTAATATTGTGAATAATTTAATTCTCTTTTTCTCAACTATTTGTTATTACAAAATATTTTTTAAACCTCTCAAGTGATAACTTAAATAAATAAGAGAAATTTTTATTAATAACAATAATAATGATGATAAACCAAAAGTAATTTGTTTCACTTTATATTTTCGAAAATGAAATGTTAAAATATTTCTAATATTTTACAGCTTGTAAATTTGTAACTGTGTATCTTATGTTTTAAAAATATATTGACCATATCGAATGATGACCAAAATAATAAGTTGTAATGTCATCTTTTTTTTTTAAATATATATTCAACATAAGAAAAAAATAAAGCATCTGAATAACAAATATTTATTTTGAAGTATTTTCGAAACTAATGTTTATTAATATTTACTATTTGTTAAAACATAATAAAAAATTATACTTTGAATAATGTTTTTCAAATTTATTTATAAAAAATACGTTAAAATAATTAAAATCTAACATTACAATTATAAATTTTAAAACCAATAATCAGCTTAATATATATTTTCTCGATATTTTGATGAATTATATGCAATATGAGATTATAAATCACGAATGTAAATTTCAGGTTAATGGTTATATGAGACATAATATAGTATATATATTTCAATGAGTAAAATAATGCAGTCATAAAAACAAAATTTATTGTTAACTGATTTACGATTTAATTAAAATTTTACTATGTTATATTTAATTTTTTTATTCACTTATATAAAAGAGGCACTCGTAAAAAATCATCACAGTATATTTAATATTCAATATAAACTATCAAAATGATATTATAATCTTAGTTTCAATTGCAATTTAATATTATATTTGTATATAACATGGAACGACAGAAATGATCTCTTAAAATACCAAATGATTAACAATAAAAAAATACTATATCGGTATTTCTGGTTAATGCATTCTGATTTCAGCATAATTTTTTAGTTAAAAAATCTTAGATAAAATTCGATGAGAGTTTTAAAAGTAAGTAAAAAAAGTAGAATAAAAATTTAATTGGATTCTATTTTACGTAAAAAATGCATAAAATAAAATTATTTCGTAGTAATAAGAATTTCTTAGATGTAGATCGTACTAATAATTTTTATTTACTTTATCGAAGCAATTTTTAAATTATATGAATTATAGAGTATTTTAAGAAAGACCATATACATTATTATAAATATATATAATAACTTATACCATTTTCTTATAATTATTATGAATAATCCTTAATACGTAGAGAAAAGTGTATAATTGACATTTTATTTCTACCATAAAAAAGTAAATAAAGAAAATAATAATTTAAAAATCATGAAAATTTTGCTCTTTTTATAAAATAAATTCTACAAAAAAAATGAGTTTAATTTAAATAATAAGCTCATGATTTTTTACGTGACAAGCATAAAATATTAAAATTAATATGATCAAATTACTCGTTGTTCAGCATAAACTTATATTATGATATATTACACGATTAAATCTTTATTAATAAAAAATAATTTACCATAGAAATTTATAAAATAAAATAGAATATTTTATATGTTAAGTAGTTAATTATACAAAAATTTTTGTTTACTTGAATGAGCATTACCAATTAATCCATGCACTTAATTTGCTCGAAAGGCATAAATATATATTTCATTGTAGCTTTAATGTCAACTCCATTCGAATTTATTATAATCATTGTTTGAAGTTGTCATAATGAATTTTGATATGTTTTTCAATTTTATATATTTTTACAGAGAACATTGGTCACTAAGACAATCTGTAAAATTTTGATATCTACTTTCTCCCCTTACTCGTAAAATTATCATCGCCATGTTTAATTTTGGACTTTGCTGGTGCATACAGCAAAGGTATTTGAGGCAATGCAGATGGCGGAGGTAGAGAAAGCACCAGCCAAGGCTAGTACGATCCTCTCGGGACTTGGATTCTCGGTAGAGCGGCAGAATTGGCCAACCAAGGCCTTCTCTGGTGGTTGGCGTATGAGGCTTGCCCTCGCTCGGGCGCTTTTCTCCAGGCCTGATCTTCTCCTTCTCGACGAACCCACAAATATGCTAGATATCAAGGCTATTCTTTGGCTCGAGAGGTATCTGCAATCCTGGCCGACGACGCTTCTTGTCGTGTCACACGACCGTAATTTCCTCGATACCGTAAGTTCATTTTATCTTTCATTCTTGACTTTTTTCGATAGACTGTGCAATACTGATATGAACTTTGATTTGAATTAAATTTTTTTTATTGTGCCTTAAGCTCAAATTTGCTATTAACAAATCTACTAATATTATTAATCTCTTTTGTATTTTAAATTTGATTGTTTTTTCGGTATTTGATAAAAAATGTATTCGATTTCTATAAAGAGTTGAAAATTAATGTAATCTATTAAATATTTATTAATATATACTTATCATTGTAAGGTTATTATTAAAAAAGGGGTGAAATAGTGTATGTGCACAGATTTTTAAGTTTGACATTGTAATTATGGCTTAAAAAGTTTTCTTTTAAATCTATTTTTTAACTTTAAGAAAATTTAATTATAAATTTCAATATAATCTTGGAAATTTCCTATTTAAACTAAAAAAAGATCTAATTTATTTTTTATCGATATTCACACGTATTGAGCTTATTACTCTTACCACAGGTAGTTTTTTGAAAAATTCACACAGGTACCTACTGATATACTGTATTTAAAAGCACAAAAGATTGAATCTTATCATGGCAATTATGAACAGTTCGCCAAGACAAAAGGCGAGCGTGAAAGAAATCAGCAACGAGAATACGAAGCCCAGCAGGCAAAACGTGCGCATGTTCAGGAATTCATCGATCGGTTTCGTTATAATGCTAATCGGGCCTCGAGCGTGCAAAGCAAGATAAAGATGCTCGAGAAGTTGTAAGTATTTTTATGTTTGTATCATTTATAATATTTCATATTATTTTACGAATAATATTCAAAAGTTCAAAAAGAATCTGTCCACGTATAAAGTTATTTTTTCGTACAACAAATTGCAAATAATTTTATTTTAGACCGATCAAAGGATGATTTATTCATTTATATTTTTATAAAAGGGTATTTTTAAGTATAATATATATATTAACTTTATTAATTGTGTATTAAAAAATGTACTTTCAATCATAAATTTTTATTATTCCTTGAAAATATAACCATTTTTTAAATTATTTAGCAGCACTTTTGAAGATTTTTGATTAATGTAACGGTTTATTGTCTCTACGATATAATTTTTTTTATTCGTAACGTTCCATATGTAATGTACAAATATACTCTTTTTGACAGACCCGAGCTTAAGCCTATGGAAAAGGAAAGCGAGGTAACGTTGCGTTTCCCCGATGTTGAACCCTTGAATCCACCTATACTCCAGATCAACGAAGTATCGTTTCGTTACTCGAATACCAACGATTTCTTGTTTACCAACGTCTGCTTAAGCGCTACCCTACAATCGCGCATCTGTATCGTTGGTGAGAACGGCGCCGGTAAAACAACTCTTCTCAAGATAATGACGGGCTCGCTTACTCCAACTCACGGAACAGTTCACACGCACCGCAACCTCAAATTTGGATATTTCAGTCAACATCACGTCGATCAACTCGATCTTCGAGTTTGTCCTGTCGAGTTACTTCAAAACCATTTCCCAGGTGAACTTGCAATTTGTCATTTGTTATTTTTCAATAAACTAATCTTTATGGTTCATTGTTTAATCCATAAAAATTTAGTTTTTTTAAATTAAAAAAATATTTGAATTAATATAAAAATTATTATAAAATTAATATAAAAATTATTATAAAATTAATATAAAAAGTATTTTTTTAAAAAACAAAAATTTAAGCTGTATTTTGTATGTAATATCAATAAAATATTAACTAAAATTGTTTTCAATTCATAACGAAAGTTCAATTTTATTTCGATATTGCAAGATCATTTTTCAATCTTTTAAAATTTTATTGTTTTCCTTATTCATGTAATATAAATTAAATTTTTTGTTTCTTATTTTTCATTAATGGAAGTATATAATATTTTATTATTATTAAATTGAATTATTAAAAAAATATATTATATGTTACATAAATTTAATTTATAATTTTTATGTATTTACGTAAAAAATACATAATTTAATGGTGAAAATATCAAAACAAAATAATTAAAATATATATTTTTGAGAACTTACAAATTCATAAAAAATTTAAAAAAATTATTTATTAAATAAATATTTTAGGTAAACCTACTGAAGAATATCGCAGAATGTTAGGTAGTTTTGGAATCAGTGGAGATTTAGCACTTCAAATAATACATTCGCTATCGGGAGGTCAAAAATCAAGAGTTGCCTTTGCATTAATGTGTGCTGCTATGCCTAATTTTCTAGTATTGGATGAGCCTACAAATCATCTTGATATTGAATCAATTGAAGCTCTTGGCAAAGCTATTAACAGCTGTCAAGTAATTACCAATGCGATGTTTATTATATACTAAGATCATTATAAATAGTTAATAAATAGTTAATTCAATGAAATCATTATTAATTTGTTTATAAATACTGAATTCTATAAATAAGACAATGAATGATTCCATTTAAAAGTTCTATATACTAATTTAATTATTTATTTTCAGGCTGGCATCATTTTAGTTTCCCATGATGAAAGGCTGATTCGAATGGTTTGTGAAGAGCTGTGGGTATGTGGTGAAGGCTCTGTAAAATGTATTGAAGGCGGTTTTGATGAATATCGTCAAATTATAGAGAAGGAACTTGAGACGTAAAGTTCTTTTACTTTTCAGTCTTGATACATTCGTTTCTGTACGTTTAATTTAATAAAAATCGATAATTACTTAAGTTAATGTTCAATTTCTTTAATTTTTAATTTTATTATTTTTTTAAAATATGTAATTACTATATTTTCAACAATATTACAATGTAATTATTTATACACATATATTCAATGTGTCTCGTTATATATCAGTATTTTTTTTTTTCATTTGTACAAGCGCTTACAAGATATATGAAGAAATAATACATCTATCAAATAAGCAATTGTTTAAAAATTGCTCTTCACAGTATTAAAAAAAAAGATTTTGACCATACAAATATTATATATGATACAAGAGCAAATAACAATAAAATACTTATTGATTATTTTTACAAAAATTAAAAATTATCTTTCTTTGAATTAGAAAAATTATAATAATTTATTATAAGCCTATATGATTTAA
Organism: Dolichoris vasculosae; assembly: GCA_018907195.1. NCBI lineage: Eukaryota > Metazoa > Arthropoda > Insecta > Hymenoptera > Agaonidae > Dolichoris > Dolichoris vasculosae. The sequence continues at coordinate 1,604,355 of JACCHY010000002.1, read as the reverse complement.
TAAATATTTAAATAAGAGTAGTTTGTTCTTTAAGTTTAACAAAGTTTAAATTTTTGTAGTTTAAGAAAAATAATTGCAGCTATTTTTATTTTTTTAAGAAAATAATCGTTAATTACCAAAATATGTAATTATATTTAAAAAAATCTTTGGTTAACATATTTTTTAATAATTTATATTAATTTTTAGATAAGTTTCTTGTAGGGAAAATCTGTTTTTAGTACTGCTAATATATTTTCGTATAAATACTATCAACAATGTCATATAAGTAGTTTAAAAGAAAAATCATTCAAATGATATACATTTATAAAAAATTCTTTCCTTTGGCATCATCGATACTTTATGATATACAGGAACAAGAGAACAAAAATCGATTTTAAACAATATTTTTTATGGCGCTATTATAGATACTGCAAATCTCTTTTATCACAATTCATTGATATCGCAACTGTTTAACAAGATTTTTGACAGAATTTTAAACATTCTATTAAAACAAATGCACACTTTATAATTTTTCTGTCGTTGACAGTTCCAATACAGGAAAAATTACTTTTTACACATATTTATATATTTCTTAAATAATTTTTAGGTACAGAAGCGTCATAATATTAATAAAATTGAGATGATTTTTTAAAATGTTCCCTGATTTTCTTAGATTATTAAAAATTTCTTTTATGATATGTAGTATTTACAATATTCACTATACATTCATAATAAAGACACAAAGAAAAAATAAAACGAACATTATCACAATTTATTTCTTTGAAAGATTAATATTATTAATCATATTAAAATCATTTTCTTATTTAAAAAATGAATATCTAAGAATAGGTTATTAAAATATTTTACCTTCTTTCCTTTCATTATTTATTTTAAACTAACATTATTTGAAATACATTACCTACATTTTTTACAAAAAAAATATTTTAGCTGTTGCAATTGCTTTTCAAAACTTCTTCCATTATATATATTATACGATTGCCTTTTAATAAAGTTTATCTATTTTTTGAAAAATTTGATTGCTCTGCAATCTTATATTTTAGATTTTAACTTATTAGTATCCACAAGAAGAAATATTATATATCTATATACACAAAGTTCTTAAATATTTAGTCTTTCATGAATTAAAATTGATTACAAATTTATTACTAATGTTAAATTTTTTAAAAATATATAAAATTACTTCAAAACATTTATTAGTATAGAGAAAAAAAATGAAAAACCAGGCGACTAAAAATTCTTTTATATTGAATTTAATAATTTCAATTTTTATATTTAATAAACATTATTGACTAATTACGATTCCGGTTAATAAAGATTTAAAAAATTTGATTTTCTCGCGTCAATACACAAAATATTTTTTATTATATTCTAGATTCATTTTATATTAGCAAAAGTTACAATCTTTGTATTAGTCTAGCCTAGTATTACCTATGAAGAGTGAAATTATATATAAACAGTTATAATTGATTTTAATATAATATTAATTTTACAACAAAATACAAAGAAATATTATATAGATTAATAAAAACGTTTGTAATTTTAATGTATAATAAATATAAAAAAGAACTATTAGGATTGGCATTTTTCCACTAACAAGAACTCAAGAATTTAATTGTATTATCTGTTTAAATACAGCTTAACTTATTTGTTTGTAAACGAATAAATTATCCCTTTTAAGCAAAAATTGAATTATTTGACCTTTCAACATACTATACTTTAAGTTACACTAGAAAAATACCACTTTTGTTTGTTTTACATGTAATTAATATATATCATGCGTAATATACGATTTTAGTTTGATACATTTTAAAATTACAAAGATAGTGTAAAACATCAAGGTTAAATTAAATTGATTAATTATTAATACACCCAAGTAAAATTACCATCATACTTTTTCTATACTTTAATAATATATTTATTTAGAAAAGTTATCATTTCAATAAATACTATATTATTATAACATTAATGATTATGTTTCAATTAAACAAAATTAATTATACACTATTAATTAATTATTTTCAAATTAGAGTATATTTAAATTAAAAATACAATTTATTGATACTTGACCTTAGTGTATTAAAATTATTATAAGCATTTTTATATCGATTTTAGAAGCACGATATTTAAAGTTATGTCAAAAATTTCATTTAATGCAAGAACTTTTATACAAATATAATTAGTACTTGACCCTGATCTTATCAGATAAATTAATGTGATTTTAAATTTATATAATAAAAATAAACACTTGTTTAACCTTTTACAAGGCATTATTTTATATATCTCAATATAATTTATTAGAAATTGCTTATAAATTATTTTAAATATAATTAACGAATAATTTTTTTGTTAAGAATGCAATTTTCTTATCTTTCTTGTAATAATAGAATTTAATTTATTAGTTGTTCTATACATACAAATTTAATTAATTATTTTAGACAGTTTACATTAGATTTTAAATATTGTTATCATTAAAGCTAAAAATGAAATATATTCAATATTAAACTTTTTAAATCTTATAGTAAATTTTTACATTTTAATGTTGAGCACCAATAGCATTTAAAAAAAATATTTTTAAATCCACATAATTAAATTATATAATGGAATTTAACCCATTAACACATAAAAACCAAACAGTATATGTTAGAAATATTACAAAATTATTAATATTTTAAAACTGAAATATATTACATTCACCATTAATAAATTACTTTAAATTTAATAAATGAATTTGTTTATGAATAAACAATAATTATGATTATTTATCAATAATAAAGTACTCACTAGTGATAGAGATACTGTTAATTTATTTTATATACAAATGAAATTGTCACGAATAGGCAAATGATAAAGAAGTTTTTTTCGTTATATTTATTAAATTTAAAAAAGTTTTTTTAACTTTTGAAAACAGTTGTAGATGCCTAAACTTTTTAAAGAATTGTTATTGATTTATAGTATAAATTTAAAATTTTTTTTCCTGGACTATTTTATCAATTGAAAATAAATAACTTATTCTAATTTTAAATAAATAAATTTAGTTATACAATTTTCAAATAATAATTTATCTATAATTAAAACAGCTGTATAACGTACTTTCAAATTCAATCTTCACAATGAAAATAAAAAAACCTTTGGCCATCAATTACATAAATTGAAACTCTCGCTACATTCAAAATATTGAAATAATTTCTTTTTTGTTTTCGATTATTTCTCAACTTCGGTTGTGTAAAGGTTTACTTTGAAGCTCATATACATGCCTATTTCTTCTCTTCTTCCCATCCTATACAAAGATGAAATACACGCGCGTATTTAAGTCCATTGCTTTGTGTGCATATATATATACACATACACATATTTATGCCATCAAACTATATAGGTACATATATGTGCAGCTCTTATCCATAACTTTCGATGTGCTTTGTTTGTCTTGGTTTTTCTTTTAGAAATTGTTTAAATATACTCGTTTATAAATAAGGCGAAGGAAGTTCATCAGGATGACGCGGTTCTCCCCAGCAATTAAGAAAAAAGCACAGACAAGAGTTCAACCTTTATTAACAGGCTGATGATGCAGCATTCTGTTGGTGTTGCCATTGTTGTTGTTGTTGTTGTTGATGCTGTTGCTTCACCACAGGTGAGTGCAGCATGTTGGCAGCATTTGACACCGAACGAGCTGGAGGTGCGGGTGCCTGTTGTTTAGCAACTGCAATTTTTCAACAAACAATTTTTTCATATTTATTCACTCATGTGCAGAGACGCTTCTTAATACTCTGAATTGTTAAATCATGTTCTAAATTTTCCATACTTTTGTTTGCATTGTTAATATTAGGTACTAACGTTACCTTTTCTTCTTTCTACTGCAATTAAATTTTTTACACTATTATCGATATTTAATTAAGTTAAATGAAGAAATAGAGAAATAATGTTTTTCTTTTCTTATGACTGTGTACTTTACATCTTCTAATATGAAATTTATACAGTGCTTATAAATAAATTCAATTCAATAATGATAAAAAATTTTTAAAATAAATGTAAATTTGAAACAAAATTTTGTCTTTTTCTGGAAGAAATAATATTGTAAAATGTATGCAATTTTCATAAATTTAATTTAATTGTTTTTCTAAAATTTTATGATATAGAATATTATAATTAGATACACTAATAAGTTAGAATAGTTTTTAAAATTTTTATTATATCAATCAATACACAGTGAATTTCTTGTAAAAAATACAAATCATTAATTCATTTATATTTTTATCCATATTATAGATATTGATATAAGTTAGCATTTTATATTGAAAGTACTTTTTAACGCAATTTCAATAATTTAGATAGTTTTTTTATATGTGTAATAAAAATTTTTTGCACTATAAATGAAGAATATCTTTTAAAATTTTTTGTAAATTCAACTTATATCAATGGAAAATTTTATTTCATTAATAATTAAAACTAAAACTTAATAAAATATTTATTCATTACTGTTTTACTTTTTTTATTAGTCTATTGTTTAAAAATATTATGTTTATAATTGACCATATGAATATTTATTTAAAAGTATTGTATATAGGTAAATTAATAAAGCAAATAAAATAAAAAGTGAATATATTAACAAAATACAATTTTTTTGTATTCGTTATATTTAATTATATTTTTTGCAAAAGTATTTCTTAATTAAATTAAATTTTATTAATAATTGTATATTTAATGTAGTTTGTTAAAAAAGTTAAATATCATATATTTTATTTTTATCTTCTATTTTTAAAAATTTAATAAAACATCAAATACTTTTACAATATTTAATAACAGTAATTTTGCTTTACTAAAAAATTTTGCATTATAAAATTGAGATTGTAAATGAAAATATATCAAATTTTTTATTTTAATATATATATATATATGTACATACACGCATTGTATATATTTTACAAATACCTTTAAAAAATGAAAGAAATTATTTAGTATATGGGTAATCATACAACAAGTATTTCTTACATATTTATCATATATTTACACATGCAACTATGTGCTTCATCCCCAGAGCAAAAAAGATAGTCTTCAATAAGAAATAAGTCAAAATTATGGTATTTTAATATATATATATATATGAATGAAAAACAGGGCTACATTGTAAAATAAAAAAGCATTGAGAAATAAATCAGTAGTATTTATTATATGAACCTCTAAAGACAAGAATTTTTATGATCAAGTTCTAATGAAATGTTAACTAGTTTCAACTAAATATATATACAAATGTTTTAATCAAAAAATTTTAATCAATTATAATATAAGATTATGATAGTAATGTTGTTGTTAGTTATGTTTAGGTATTCATTACAATTACATTTTATGTCAATATTAAGTCAGAATAATTAATGATTCACAAAATTTATATTTAATATTAACCATCAGATATAAAGTATATTTTAATTTGATATTAGAAAATTTTTCTTTTGTAAATTTTTAATCTTCTCGAAATCAGCAATAAGAATATAAATTTATTATAATACCCTTACTAAAAGTATTGTATCTAATTTCATGCATATATTCATCTACAATACAGTGAATGAAAATAAATAATTAGATCGATAAATATTTTTAATATATATCAATAACATTCAATTAAATTTTAATGTACTTAATGAATACAAGCCTTAATCTTTACAATCAAGATTTAATAGAAAAAATGTAAATATGATTAAATAACAAGTTATGAAAAAATATTACAGTTTATTTATATTAAGATAAAATCTTCAGTTGTATTTTTTAAAATATTAAATATTGAATAAACTCTTATATAGACTACAAAAAAATCAGATAATAAATCCACTTCAAGTTTATTTTTAAATATACTATTAATTCTAAGTTATTCTAAAATATTTCATTTGTACATAAATTGTTTTTTTATTATTTCAAAAGTATGAAATATATCACAGAAATTTAAATATCGATAAAAATAATTAAATATAATTTAATTTAAATCAATAAAAGAATAAAACCCAATAGATGAGTATTCAAGAATAATACACATGATTTTTTCCTTACTTTGAATTCAATAACAAAAAAAGATGTCAGTTATACATTTTATAAATAAAACAATTTATTTATACATTAATTACTTCCATAATTATGTGCTATTAATCTATTTTTAATCGGAAAATATTAGTTTAATTTTTTTACACATAAAAAAAATATTCCAGGTTGCGTAAAATTAAGAAATTGAGCTCAACTAAATAATGTCTATTAGAAAAATTTTCTTAAAATTTATATAAAATTTAATATATTAATAATTATTCTTTTAATTTGATTATATGAATATTATATGCTTATATATTTTCTTTGCATGTAAAGAAATTTATTAAATATCACTGAATCTGTCATTACAATTTCCCATAAAATTAATGTGCTGAAAAATTAATATTAAATTTAATTAATGTTACTTTTGATAAATATTAAAATTATTTAATTAATAGCGAAAGTTGGAATAAATAAAAGTAAATTGAATAATAATGATTACTTTTCATAATTATGTATAAATAAATGAAATATTTTTGTGTAGTTAAATAAATATATATATATATATATATACACAAAAGCTATATACATTTAAATATAGAATATAACTTTAAATTTAGATAATGTAACAAAAAATAAAAGTATTGAAAAGAAATTGAAAGCTGTTGCAGAAGCATGCCTATAAAAAAAATTCAAAAAGAAAAGATATATAATGTAATGTATGCTTGTGTATATCAAGATAATGACAATGGAATAGCATTTGGATTTGATTCATAAACCATATTTAGTGGTACTTAAGCAAATTTGTATTACAATAGGTGCTTCTTTTGGTTGAATTCATGCATTTCCATCACAATCAAGAAACATTACACTGTATGTTATTAAAATCTCTAAAATGACTCAATAATTTCTTAAAAAATTCACGATAGAAAAAAAAAGTTTAATGTGAAATTCATAAAAAAATTATAATAAATCAACATTTAGTTTTTATACATACTGATTTTTAGTACAATTAACATAAAATAGAATTAATAATAATGAAAAAACAAAAGATTTCAATATTATTATTTATATAATCGTAACAAATTATTTATTTTTTTTTTGGTTTGTCATTTTTTGTTCAAAAATGCAATATCAGTATTCATATCTGACTTCTATTGAGATGAATATAAATTGCACATTTACAATTTTTAATATTATATTTAAAAATATAACTACTATGTAAATTATTTATAATGAATAACGTAAACACCACTGTTATTTTTATCAGTGAGAATCTACAGGTACATTGGTACTCGGTACGTTCGAGTGCATTCTATTAATATGGGAATCTCACATTAAATTTTTTTATAAACATAATAGTCGATACAGAAACAGAGGAAGTACGAGAAGATAAAGATGTAGGATTGCGATCAATAGTTGAATTACGAAAACTGTTTCCTCATAGCGAATCAAAAATGTTCCCCTAAGGACCCCCACACTATGAGGCAGCTCACCAGCTTTACTGTTGTAGACCTTGGTGATGCCACGATAAGGCTCTGGTGCTGGAAAAGATGCTATCGAGTGGAACATATCGGCGAAGCGGGCCTCAAATTCGGCGGGTCCAAGCAATATCTGACCGTTACGTTGTTGTTGTTGGAGCAACGACTGACCCCGAGTTGGGGGTGTTGGAGGTGGTGGTACAGGGGGCGCCAATCTCAGGACCGTGGTGCACGTACTAGCTGATGTTGTATTGGTAGAAGAGCGGTACGGTAGCGGAGGTGGAGGGGGCGGCATCGTCGGGGCCCGACACGGGGGCGGCGGTGCAACCCTTGTGATTGGAGCACTTCCGTTGCTACGTGAGATTGGCGGTGAAGGTGGCCGCACTACCGGTGGCCTTAGGATCCGACTCACGGGCCTTTGTTGGACCTCATTAAGACAATCTTGGGACTGGTGAAGGGAGGGTGGCGTTGGAGTTAATACCGCCGGCGATCGTGCTAACCGCATACTTTGAGCCCTGGAAAACAACGAAATCTACATCGTTGCGGTCAAATTCTAAACTTGTCGCTTATATGTATTCCTTTTTATAGTTTGCAATCGATTAAATTTTATTATTAATAAAAGAGATTGCATTTTAGATATTCAGCATTCGTAACTGAAAATAAAGGTTCTTGGTATGCTATACGTTAAGAATAAATTATGCATATATATATTACAAACTACATGCTTAATGAGTTTTATTAGATTAATTTATTGCCTCTTTTAAAAAACCTTTTATTTTGAAAAACTTTATTCTACAATTTAGTCTTTATTGTCTAGGAAACTAAAAACAATTTAAAATTTGAAAATAAATACAATAATTAACTTATAAGGAATCAAATAACCTTTTTTTAAAATTATATTTTTATTTTATAAAAATTACTTGGAGACAATATAGATTTTGATTTTAAATCTGTATAAAATAATATATATTATTCATTTTTTAAGCACATTAAAAATTTATTATAGTTATTGAATAATAAAACTTAGTCTGTATTACCGAATAAATACTAGATAAAATTAATCTTTACATATAAAAAAGCTTTTTAGTTTCTATCAATAATACTATTATAATATAATTTTAAATAAATTTAGTTTTTACATTAAATTATATTAAATGAATAAACTTGCTTTACATTTATAAAAAAAAGTTAATTTGCAAAGTAATAAATCTTATTTAAATTTTTAAAAAAAATTGTATAATTCAAATCAATTTAATTTTACACACCTACAGTTTAAAACTTTAAGAATAATTATTTAAATTTTTATTTTTGTTCACTTTGAAATTAAACCTTCTACCACTAAACTCTAATATTATTTTTGGTACCTTTTAAAATTATATCAAACACTATTTTTATAGAACTTACCTGGATACAGAATTTCCTGTATTAAGATTGAGCTTCTTAGGTGGTGGTGAAGGTTTTTGTTGTACCGAACTAGAAGACATAGGTGGCTTTGGTGCCAATGTTGGCTTTCCAAAAGAGCTTCTAGGTGTTTCTAGATTATGATTTATAATAGGCTCTGCGATTGAAGCAATTGGTGAAAACATTTGTGGTTTTTGTGCAGCAGGTGGTGGAATAGGTGGTGGACCACGTTTAATACTTGGCAAAATTATTGCATTCAGAGGAATATTACCATTATCACGCTCAGTAAGATTACTCCTCATACCTGTAGGTTTCAACTTTGGAATGCCACCAGAAAATAAACCACCTAAACTGATTAGATTACCATTGTTAATATTATTTCCTACATTAGAATTAGATCCAGAACCCTTTACATTAATATGGGATGCTGTTGTACTCGAAGATTCACCACGAACTTTTCCTTAATAAAAGAAAAATAAATTAAAAAATGACAAAGAATAGTTTATTAAAAAATAATAAGGTTTTTTGAAGTAAATTATAAAATGCAAAGTCACTGCAACCTCACCACTAATGGCAGGAGCACTTTTATCTACTGTCATTGTTTTCTTCAAAACTTTTCCAGCTCTAATAGATTGCAATAATGCTCCTCTGCCTTGGTCAGTTGAACCTCCTCCAAGGTTGAATATTGGTGCAGGAGGTGGTGGAGGTGGAGCTGGCATTTCGACTTGTTACTAAAATTAAATAGATGAAAAGGTGACAACTTTTGTAAAATAAAACAGTATTACACATTACACTGGATTTCCAAGGTAACATTGCAATATATATCAGACTCTATTGACTCTCTCTAGCTAATGAGGTAGATAGCGTAAAGCTATGAATAATGACTAATGTACTCATAAACATTTATGTACATAAGTTTCAACGTGAGCGATGAAACAACGAATTGCAAGAAAAAAATGAGAAGTCGCTGTACTATATATCATGTCTACTTGCTACACTCTTTTCTCTCTCACTCCCTTTCTTTGTCTACTTGGCTTTCGCTATTTCTCACTCTCTCTCTCTTTCTCTCTTAATTAAACGGTATAAAAACCAACAACGAAACAGGATGACAAAAATTGACGGGAGGCAGTATTAAAATTAGGTTAAGATACTCAAAACCTCGAAGATTCTAAAAAATGAGTAGAAACTTGTAACAAGACACTAATTTACCTTAGGAATGAGAAGGACAGTTTTTTTTCTGCGTTCTCGTCGTTTTTCTGCCCTAGCCTCGGCTGCCTCGGCTTTTACATAGAAGCTTTGCAGCCATACGACCCCGCAAACTTAAAATCTCTCCCAGAGCTGACGTCGATGAATCTTCAGTTTGTCGTTCAGAAGGCCGCCGTCAACCCACTGAATCACGTAGGGCGGCGCGTAGTTACGGGCTGTTCGGTTCTACATGTAATAATCACCATTTCTTATATTTTTTGGAAACATGCGCTTCTTGATCATTCACTTTCCTCCCACTTATTAAACTCTCGACTGGTAGCGGGATAAGAGAAATAAAAAGAAATAAAAAGTATTAAATCAAGAGCGTTTCATACATGTTCACAAGCGGAAAAAGGAACACGCAAGCAATATAATCTCTTGTGAGCAAACAACATTGTAGTGGCATGCGCGGTCATGCATCTTCGTATGTGTTTATATACAGTTAATACGTTCATAAATATGAAAGAAAAACAGGCGAAAGTTAATTCTTTCTCTACCAACTATACGTTTCGTCTACTTCCGTGAAAGTATATCTATAAACATAAATGGATTGTATAAATGGATTGTATCAATGTGTCGTTTAACTCGAATCTAGTAGATTCTACTTTTGGATTGGTTGATTATCTACTTGTAGCCAATCCCAAATCTCGTTAACATAGAATCGAGTTATAGGTTGACTGCATTAAATTCATTTTAAGGAAGTGGCATGTATATGCGTGATGTTAGTTGATCATTAAATGCTAATAACGCGTAACACGCATTTACTTTAATACGAGTTTAGTATTATTATTAGATAGATATTATCATAGTAATGTAATAAATACAACCTATTAAAATAAAAGAGGCATTATAAAAAGTTTCATTGCATAATTAATAGTGTACAAAACAAAGATTACAATAAATAAGACTCAATTTAACATTTCATCATTTTGATTTGAAAAATATTTAATCATACTCTTATATGCGATGTAGGTTTATTATGCCAAACTTTGTTATAACATTGTTAAATAATTTACCATACAGGTAAATTAAGGAAAATAAACAAAATAAATATAAATAAAGAAATGAGTTATAAGTAAAAAATATGACTCCATTTTTTTAAGAATTTATATATTTTCTGGTACTCTAATATTTAAAACACTTTAGATAAATTAATAGAAAATGATACATCACAATATGATAAGCTATTATTGATTTATAAATTAATATTTATATAAGCTGTAATAATTTATAATAAATTTAAAAAAAAACGAATTTTGAATTCTTATGATATTTCCTTTTTGAGTTTCTATAATTATAATCGACATATACATAATTGTCATTTTTTTTAATTTTCAATGTTTATTATGTTTACATTCATTTGAACTTATTCTAGAATTTAAATTATTTTCAAAAACTCTGAATAGGATGAATTATTAAAAGCTCCAAAAACTGAAATAAATTGAATTGATATAAAATATATGTATTTAGTATTCTGATTCATTTTGATACATAATATTAAAATTATTATATATTTAAAAAAAAGGAAAAATTATTTTTTTACATAAACATAATTCATATATTTTTTTTCTTATAAAATTATTTAATAATTTATCAATAAATTCATAATTGTCTTCAATATTTGGCAATAATATGAATTATACTTGTAAATTAGAAGATTTGTTTGTATTCATAATAATTTGATTAATTAGCCATTTTTATTGACTTATATTTATTACAATATTAAATTTAATATTTTTTTTTAAATTGAAGTATATTAAAAGTGCATATATTTTATATTTAAGATTAAAATTAAATATTAAGGTAAACTTATTTCATTTGTAAACTATTTGATAATATAAAAAAATAAAACCATACAAAGTGAAAATGTTACACCATTTATCTTTACTGTCTATATATTCAAATGCGCATCATTTTGAAAATAACTCCGATTTTTTTGACCTTATCTCGATATATCTCGAAAGATATTTGAAAACTTGCGAAAAAATTCAAAATTAAACAACTTTTTATTATTAATTGTTTGTCAACATGAAATTTTTAATAAACATATATCATACTTAATGAATATAAAATTAAAGTATATTTCAATTTAAATGTAGTTAAATGAGTCCAATCATAAAATGAATATAATTTCGACAGAAAACTATTGGTAAGCCTGAATTACAGTGACTCGTTATAAATTTCAAGAATGCTATCATAGTCTGAACTCTGAATTGTCACGATTTTTGTTGTATCAGAAGGATAAAGTTGAATTCTTACTTCTATTTTTAATTTTCCTATTTATATATTATATACGATTATACTGGTGTTCAAAACTGTGATAGCCATTCGTCCACTGATATAAGCTTATGACATGAATTTTATTTTATCGTGAAAATTTAGAAAACAGCGGAAAAAAAACGTATTCGATTTCGACAGGTATATGGGTTTTTTTTATAGATACTATATTACTTTGTTACCATAAAGATTCTTGAGAAACAATTGATTCTAACTTCAACTTTCTTTCAGTTATTTCACTTATTCATATTTTTTAAATAACATTTGTAAATTCAAGAATTAAAATTTTTACAAATCTCTATTCCAAGCAGCAGATACATAAAGAAGAGCAAGAGAGAAAGATAGTAAATAAGGAATTCAAGGTATGTACCGCTCTTTTTGTTGATTGTAATTTACGGGTGTAACAAGGATAGGTACAAGTATGTCGACCAAGTTCTTCGTAACATGTTAAAAATTTTACAATAATCATAACTTTACAAAAAATGATAATTTTAAATAGTACATATAAATATAAACATATAAATATAAAAATTAAAGACGATTGTATATAAAAATTAAATTTCATCTCTGACGTTTGTTCGAGAATCATTTTTTAAGGTTATATTATATTTAGTCTTTTTAAATTAAAAATTGTAAAATATTCTTATTTTAAATAATTATACTAGTTTCTAGAGAAATTATAACGTTGATTTAATGGATCTAAAAATCATATTTCATATTTTTAGTACGTATATAGTTATTTATTGTGACGTTCAGCATAGTGACTAGGCAAATTTTTGGGTGAAATGGCCGGCGCAATGCTATTCGAACGAGCACAGGCGGTATCTATGACGAATCGTAGCGAAGGAATAAATCTACTCAATGAAATTGTATCAGATCCAAACATCGGTATTGCAGAGGATGATGAAGATAGCATCCGTGTAAAGGAGCAAGGTATACTCCAACTTGGTGAACTTTATAAGAAGGAAGGCAAGGCTAAAGAGCTGGCAGAACTTATAAAGGCTACAAGACCATTCCTGAGTCTCATAAGTAAAGCCAAAGCAGCGAAACTTGTTAGATCGCTTGTTGACTTCTTTCTTGATCTTGAAGCTGGTATTGGTATAGAGGTCAGTTTTTAGATATTTTAAATATCTTTATAAAAAATTTTTATAGAGACTTTATATTCAAATTTGTTTTTGACTTAAATTGGATACACATAATACAATACTAAAAATTTTTTGTTTAAAAATATTTTTGAATAATTTTTATAAAATTAGTTAAATATTGTGGAATAAATTTCTTTTTAAATATTCATAACTTTAATAGCTCATTAGAATTAAACTTCATCTGTATTTTTTTGTATTTAATTTTTATTTTTTAAATTAATTAATCTTTTTATCAGGTACAATTATGTAAAGAATGTATAGAATGGGCAAAAGAAGAACGCAGAACTTTTTTACGACAGAGTTTAGAGGCCAGACTGATTGCATTATACTTTGATACTGGTATGTTCGCAGAAGCACTTCAACTTGGATCTGCATTATTAAGAGAACTAAAAAAATTAGATGATAAACAATTGTTGGTTGAAGTACAATTGCTTGAAAGTAAGACTTATCATGCTCTGAGTAACCTTGCTAAGGCTAGAGCTGCGCTAACAAGTGCCAGAACAACTGCAAATGCTATTTATTGTCCACCTAAAATGCAAGCAGCACTAGATCTAATGTCTGGTATCCTACATGCTGCTGATGAACGAGACTTTAAGACTGCTTATTCTTATTTTTATGAAGCTTTTGAAGGGTACGAATAAGAATTATTTTTAATTTGTGTTCAAAATAGTATTAATTATTTAAAAATTATTTTAATAAGTAACTTGTCTAAAAGTTATTATTTAAATCTGGTTTATAAATATTATTTTATTGTAGATATGATAGTGTAGAAAGTCCTAAGGCTCTTACAGCACTAAAATATATGTTGTTGTCAAAAATTATGCTTCGCTCACCTGAAGATGTTCAAACTATTATGTCAGGAAAATTAGCAGTTAAATATGCTGGACGTGATTTAGATGCAATGAAAGCTGTAGCTGAAGCGAGCCATCGTCGTTCTCTTGCTGATTTTGAAGCTGCTGTCAAACAATATCGTCAAGAACTGAAAGAAGATGTTATTGTTCGAGCTCATCTTGACTCACTATATGATACAATGTTGGAGCAAAATCTTTGTAGAATTGTAGAACCCTATTCACGGGTACAGGTAAAATATAAACTTAATTTAAAAATAGTATACACAATGAATAAATTTGTTTATTTATAATAATTTATAAGATGGTATTTATGGAAATTAGAAATTTTTTTACATAGGTAGGTCACATAGCATCCTGCATTTCTCTCTCTATTTTACAAGTAGAAAAGAAACTATCACAAATGATTTTGGATAAAAAACTTCGAGGTGTTCTCGATCAAGGTGAAGGAGTTTTAATAGTTTTTGAAGATACTCCAAGAGATAAGACATATGAAATAGCTTTGGAAACAGTACACAGTATGGGAAAAGTTGTAGATACGCTGTATCAGAAAGCTAAGAAGCTTACCTAGCCTTATTTAACTGAAATTTGTATAATTAACAAACTATTATAATCATTATTAATATTACTGTTAATGACTAGCTCTTTATTAAATACCATTGATAAATTGCATTCTTGTTTTGTATTTGCTAAGTTTGCAATTTATTTATACCATTTTCAACGTTTTACCAGATTTTGTACTTAATTATTGAATAAGCCAAATCTTTTCATCGAAATTATTTGAAAAAAATCTTTATAGAAAATTGTAATAAAATAATTTTTTTAAATATTTTTTGCTTCCTAGTATTTGATAAATAATTTAAATAAATAATCGTGTAAAAGACAACGGTTTACTTTTGTCCAATTCATGTGCGTGTCCGCACGCACATACACAGACAAGAAAAATGAGTTAAGTTAATTTAAATTTAAGATTATTTTAACATATTTAAATGAATTTTTATTTAAAAAATTTTTATGAAAAATATCACTGTTTCTTTAAAATTGCATATAAATTAATGATGGATATGCTCCAGTTCTCAAAAATGAGGGCTAATTTTATTTCAATAATGTTATTGTATGTTGTAATCGATTTCAATTTTCATTAACTTGTTGAAGTTTATGTATTAATTATTTTAAAATCACATTTTATAAACTAATCAATTCAGATTTCATATTTTATTATAAATCAAGAAAAAATTACCTTATATATTTTAATTTTTTAAATTATTTTTATATTTTTATTTAATCATAATAAAAACCGTTTTTAACAGAATATTCAACTTATTTAAAAAAATATTAGAAGGATAATAATAATATTCATCCATATTTAAAAGAAATTAAAAAAAATTTTAACTACCTTTGTATGTTTTTAAAAGTCACTCTTGGACTATAATTGTTATAAGAAATTATAACATTTTTTATAATGAAATTTTTTTTTATGATTAGTATAGGAGAACAATAAAATAGTTCAGTTTTAATAAAACCTTGCCAGATCTTTATTATTCGGTAAACAAAGTTTTAAGTTTTTTTTCGAAATTAAAATTTTCGAATTATTATTTAAAATTCTAACAAATATATATAATATAAATATTAATTATAACAAAATACCTATGTCAAAGAAAGAATGGTTTTATTATAGAATTTTTTATTTTATTAGCTTGGAAAATAAATTTTGATTGGTTAATAAGTGATATATACAAAATTGAATCATATCATTTCTTTATATATTCATTTGAATTATAATAATCAATTTTGATTGGCTATATATAATGCTAAATGATATCTACCACAACCTGCAATATATATAGTTGGAAATTTTAATTAATTTATTATTGATATTTCAATATATGCAACGTTTCTATTTACAAGGTATAAATCATTTACAATTATTATTTTAAATTAAATTTTATTAAAAATTTAAGATATTTAATATATTTTTTCATTGTATAATCTTGTTTATTCATCAATAAATCAAGTTTTGAATTAAATATAGTTTTTTTATTTCAGTTCTGTCAAATGAAAAGACTTATTTTACACCAATTTTAATATGAAGCTTTTTTAATATTGTGTTTTTGTTTTTGTTGTACATATAAATTAAAAAATTGAGTTATTCACTCTTCAGTATGTAAAAATTAAACAAATTTTTTACAACAAAAAGTACTTGTTTTACAATAAAATGACCTAAGTATTTTTTATATATTATTACAAAATGATAATTTAACGACATAAGTAAATAGAACTATAATAAATAATAGATACACGATATTTATTTATATAAATACTAACTAGGTTAAAAAATGGACTAATGGTTATATAGCATTTTCTGAAACTTTATTACAATAATAGATATACTTTTCAACAAATTGAAGATAGTAAATTATTGCTAATTATTATTAATTAAATTTATTATTAATTTATCTACGAATCTAAGAAATTCGTTAATGTCTACATATAATGCACATATAATGCTTACTTATACAATTTGTTTATATACATTCTCTTTTTATAAAGCCTCCCAAAATCTTTTTTATTTCTTTTATATTAATAATAAAATTTGAATACAAACAAATTTATACATTTAAAACTGCTACATTTAGGTGCTTAAAGGCGTTCGATGAATAGTTTTCATTTGCATAAGATGCTAAATGGTTTATTATTCTTCTTTTCCTTTTGTAATAATCTTTTTTGAAATATATAAAATAAATTATACACGAATAGTATACCAATAAAAAATACACACCCAACATACACATATATATTTGCGCGCGCACGCGTAAGCACAGAATATTATATGAAAACTATGTGATTGAATAAATGATTATGTCTCGCATTCGTTGATTCGTGCATAATGAATGTATACTGTTCATGTATAATTTTTTTCTGATTAAATGAAACTAAGATTACAGTGAGATCGAGAGACTAAAAAAACATGTACCAGGAAAAGGCTTCGGTAAAATGATAACATCGTGGCGTAATTCTGATTCATTTAATAATATTATTGCACAGTGTAATGAATTTATTAAATAATAATACTAAAGGGGAAAAAATATAATAGTTGCAACAATGAAACTGTTTATATATATATGGATTTGCATATAATACTAGGTTGCAGTTCTTTTTTTCTTTCCGCTCGATCATTATCAATTGAGCTCTAAAGTTATCGTATCATAAGTCCTCGAATTTCTCTATTATGCATTCAATTTTGCCAATTTGTTAATTAACATAAATGCTTTTTTAATAAGAACAACTCAAATAGTGAATCCATCTATGTATAAAAATTACTCCTCTTAGGCTTGGTAGTTCTCAATGCGAATAACCGCGGAACCCCTTATTAGCCAAGCTCACGGTAGGTCACGGACAGGATAAAATATAATGTGTGTTCTATCGGCTTCAGTTTTTGCCAAAAATAGCGGCCCTCTGACGAAACTGCTCGCGTCTTGCCGCGCGTTCCTCCTCCTCACGCTTTCTCTCTTCCTGTTCCATGCGTATCTCGTCTTCGAATTTACTCGATTTTCTCAGCTGCTCGATCTATAAACAAAAAAAATCTTTCGGAGATTTTTTTCTCCTTTTCTTCTTTTCATAATGTAAAAGTTATCCAAGATTAGCAATTATCACTCGTAAAAATCTGTGCGTTTTATCTTACTTTTTTTTTGCAATATGAAACTTAACCATTTTATTATCATATAATGTGTTAAAATAAAAAGTTAATATAAAACATTGATTGAAATTCACAGAAATCAAAGATATAGTTCATAAATATACTACCTTAGCTTCGAAAAAGTTTTTTGCACCAGTGACACCAACTTCGTCTACATCTACTTCGGTGAGTCTAGCGAGTTGGCCTAATCCGGAGTCTTGTTCTAGTTCACCAGCTCGGGCTTTACGATAAATCAACAGGAACTGAAAATAAACAAGATACAAAAAGTCAACAGTTATTATATTTTAAGTATAATTTTGTTTTCAGAATTCAGAGTATAAATTAATTTCAAACGCGAAACTTTATAAATTGACAATCACTTTCACTTTCTGCTACTGAAGAAGCAATGGAATCTTCAATAATAATTCTCAATTTATGCTTACCTAAAGTTTATGAAAACAATTATAAAGTTTCTAACATATTTATGAATTTTTACTTCCGGTACAAAAAATCTATTACTCTTACTACTAAAAAATTTATGAATCAAATCAATTTTATTAAAAAATTTACATTTAATTTATTTAAAGTATATACAAATATATGGTTTGATTTATGATGCTATGTATGATATTTTAGAGTTTCAATTTTAAATAATACTTTCAAATGTTCTTTAATAATAAATTTTGTTTTCAAATTTCTTTTTCGGAATTTTGACTTAAATTAATTTTTTTTACAAAAAATTATAATTATCAATACTAATTATAATTTATATATTTTTGTCTAATTAATTCAATCAAAATTACAATTCATTATTTTAATACACATTATAAATTATAATGAAATAAAAATCACTTTGTATCCGAAGTAACATAACTAATAAATTACATAGTGGCAGAGAAAATTACATGATTCTATCGTAAAATAAATATCTAAACTATAAATATAGCAGAATATAATTATTAACTAAGTGCTACATTGTCTTTCTTAAAATATCAATATGATATCGATAAAATATTTCTTATTCCTATTATTGTGCAAATATTGCACCAAAAATAAGTTTATGCAAATTGTATTTAGTAATATAAAACATATTCACATTATATTTTATTATTTATATTTTTATATTTAATAATATTACAGCATTGAATGTAATAAAACTATCAAACGTTTAAGAAGATAAATATAATATTTAATTTTTAATTTTTTTCGTAAAGTATCAATTAAAAATATTTGATTTTATGAGATTAAATATACTATTAAGTTAATTATTGTTAACAATATATTCGCTTGAATACACGTAAAAATTAAAGTTTTGATTAAATTAGATAAAAATTATGTCATATCACTCAGTAAGTTAATATTTGATCGATCGTCAAGGTGAGACAGTGTTCTTTCAGATAGATTGGCTGTATCTTGACCACATAGAATGTAAACGGTTAACTAAGTTAAGAAGAGTCAGTGTGTCAATTACCGAATAGAAACAGAGGACCATACAATAAATATAGCCATTCTATTTATCATCAAGATTCAAACGATTGCATTAATAAATCTGAATGCAAAAAGAGAAAAGAAATTAGTATCAATTATTGTGCTACCATAGAATTTACATAAAAGACTGTGAGAAAAATATACTTTATTCAAGTATTTATTGTTACATTTAATGAATAATACTATTTACTACATGGACATCATTACTTACCTATAAAAAATTGCAAAAAATCGCATTCGTGTTTAACATCAAATTCGAAATCATGAATAAAATAATAAAATCACTGTATCGCTCGCAAGGTGAATCATTTCTTTGGAATTGTGTTGATATGAAACGCTGGTTAAAACAATATTTTATAAGTGTTAATGTTAAAATTAAAATAATGCGTTACAATTGCATGTGAGAGTATCTCTCGTTTTTTCAAGTTTGTTAAATCAGCAATGAGTCAACACCGATAAAGTACAAGAATGAAGAAAAAAATGAGAACAGATAAAAGAAAAAATATGAAAAACAAAATGCTAGTGTGATAAGAAAATCATATTCTCTAAAATTTCCTAAAATAGGTAAAGTTAAATGCAATATCTAACCTTGGTATGCATATATGAACAGGAAATGAGCAAAAATGCGCCAAATGTTTTTAAAAGAGAATAAAAGCTATTAGACTTAGCTTTGAAATGGATAGCTAATCAGGAAGAGCTATGATATGAATAACTTTACGAATAATTTTATTGTTGTCTAGCATGTATGCAATGAGAAACAAACAAAACTTATCTTAAACACGTAACTTACAATAATTATTTCAATGGTATTTTGTAAATATTAGTTTTTATAAGAAAGACAACTCTTTCTATTTATTTAAAGGGATACTCTATCTTATTTGAAAAAATCAGTATCTTTTCGTTGTTTATGACGGTAAAGCAAAATTTTTTATATCAAAGTTTGAAGAATACGACGAGGGAAACAATAAATAATGAAATAAAAACTTCTTCATTTTAATATATACATATATATGAGATAAAATTACAATTATTAAATGAAATATACAATTTTATAAATATATTTTTAACTAGAATATCTTTAATATTTTATAAGATCCTATTTCTGAAATAAAAATTTTATCCATTATTTATGTTAATTGATATTAATTTATCTGATATTTTCATGTAGGTTAAATACTTGGCTGAATCAATAAGTAGTATAACATCAAAAATAATTGCAATTATTATCATTGAATTAATTATAATCCTATTATCAACAACCTAAGAATAAAATTTATTTAATTTGATGAAGTAAGTTTTTATTCTAATATTCTTTTTTAAACACTCGGATAAATTTGATACAATATTTTTTTTATATCATTATTGTAATTTTATACATTATATATATGATAAAATCTATAGTACAGTAAAAAAATTTCTGTTATAAATAGCTAGTTCTACATGTTATATTGTGCAAATATTCTTAACAATTATTTTAAAGCCAAAGAAAAAGATATTATTTAATTTTCAGATTTAATATTATAAATCATTTTAAGGATATATAAATTATAAATTAAAAAAGTTTATAATTTCTGTGATATCATTTAATGTAGTATAAAATTTATAAAAGGTCCTAATATAATGATTTGTATTTAAATACTGTAAATGTTAAAATAATTACAAAATTGATTAATCGAAATTACATTATTATAATCATCATAATTTATTACTGATTAATACTAAATCTTGTTATAGCATATTGTTAATAAATATTTTGATTTTGTATCAATGTTTTACCGCTTAGCTTGATAATGTCTTGACAAAAGATATCAACGAAGTTGAATTTTATTACTTACAAAGTATAATGCATAACGATAAATAATAAAGCCGAATGTTTACAAATACTTTTTTTAATGTTTTTAATATTCCTAATAATAATATTTTAACTATTTATTCATAGTTAATTACCATAATAAATAAACATATAATTAAAAAGTAACTAATTCTTAGGATTTCGTTTTATATGTAATTATACTAAAAAGAAATGGTAAAGTTAAGAGTGCAATTAATAAAAGTAGCAACTTAAGAAGTATTGAGAAATTGATAGATAAAGAGACCGCAGAAACACAATATTTTTTCTTCCTGTTCGTAAATGAGTCATAAACACTGGCTTGTGAATGATGTCGAACCTTCCAGGATATTGTATATACGTGCGTTAACCTATGAGCCACAAAATGCAATTTAACATTACGTACATCTACAATCCTCCTTGGTTTGAATTCCCAATTGTTACTGTTTTTAGTTCGAAATTAGGAATATGTACTTATTAGTATAGATTGCGATATTTTAAATATTAGTAAAGTTTTAGATATTTTTTAAACTCTCGATATTATTAATTATTGTTTGATGATTAATCAAGAAATAAAGCTGATAGATTGAAATTATTCTTTTTCATCATAAAAAAATAATTTAATTTTTTATGAGTATAATAAATACCAAAATGTATCTCAATATACTAACATTTTTCTATCATTTCATAAATTGTTTTACTCGTTTCTTTGTTTATTTTAATTAGTTTTATTTCTGTTAACTGTTCATGTTCAAAACATAAATTAAAAACATTCCGATTATTATTTAATAATTGTAAACTTAATTATCAATTTAAGAGTAAATCATGAAAGTACTATTTTTATTTGTGTTTTATGCTTATATTGTCATAACATATAATAACGATAAAAATTGAAAAAGTACGATAATTACTTCGTTTTTCAGTATCCTGCTTCGACTGCACGTACCTGTAACGTATTTCATTTGTTGTATAAACCGTTTATAGTTTGCGGAATTTGACTTGATTCTTGTAAACTTATTTATTATTCATCTATGAAAGAAATAACGGGACAATTAAAATTTTTGTACACTGAATCATAAACACATATTTTCTTGTTTAAGTAATTTATCTTCAATTTTGAACATTGATGCATTAGAATTTCTAATTCATACAGAAATGGAGTTAAAGTTAAGAGTATCAGAATAATAAGACCAAATGCCAATACCTTTTTTGTTATTTCATCATATAAGGTATAATAATTATAAATATTCTTTTTTCTTGTAAATAATAATCATAAATATGTTATGCTTTAATTATAGCATATATATAATATAAAAATTTCAAAGTCCGAAACGAGTATTAATAAAATATTATTTCAGTGTTAGTTATATTTTTAATGAATTATAACCAGTATTAATTATTATAATATACAGAAGTTTAATAATATTTTTATTAATAAAAATTATATAATAAATCTAAGTATTATAAATTTAAAGCATATTTTTTTTATAAAAATTAATTCACCTATAAAAATCTCATAAATAATAGTAGTAATTAGACCGTTTGCATTTTCAGGTTTAGATATAATTAGATTATCAAAGTTTATGCTATGATGATTAAAACTTATATACTATATTTAGAATAATTAACATTAAATTAATTTAATATTTAGTAAACTAAAATGGAGTAAAATTTAGTGGTTTATTTAACCCTAAATTTCGTACATATGAACAAAATTAAATAAGTAGACATATGTTATGGATTTTAAGTAATGTAACTCAGACGAATTTTTTGCAAATGTATATATATATATATAATTCAGTGAAATTTAAGTTAGTTACTACTATTTATAATTAATACTAATTATACTATAATAAAATATTTGTTTAATGTTTGTGAAATTCATGAACTGATTTTAAAGTTTTTTCGTACTGTTTCTAGACGTAATTAGAATAAAAAATTTCTTTAACTATTACAAGTAATTTATGCACAGCAAAAAATGAAAAAAAATCAATCAAATGCTCGAAAATTATGCCTTTTTTATGTTGTCGAAAACGAAAAAAAGGAAATTATTCTATACAAAATAATAAAAGAATCGTTGAAGTAATTTCCTTCGCAATCGTATATGTTTAATATTGTAAAAAAGCCTTATGAGTTGTACGAACCACCGGTATGATAACTTTTTCAATATCATTTTCTAATAATTTTATATATTGGAGTGATTTTATAACTTTATTAGGAAATTTACATAATTAAATGTAAGATTATCGTTATGTAACTTTTTCGTCATTTTAAACGTGGAAATTATAAATTGACTGACCTCGCGGAAAGAAATACGTCCGTCCTGATCTTCATCGACTTCTTGGATCATAGCTTTGAGGCCCAGATGAGTTTGAGGTGCTCCCAAGACCTCCATCATTCGCTTAAGTTCGGCGAGATCTAGATATCCATCATGGCCATCATCGAACCTACAAGTATATATGGATATATCTATTTTAGATCGAGGAAGAACTAATTTTCTTTTACGTAAAATTTTTATATTTATTGAATTCTAATAATAATATTTATATAATTTATTTAGTTTGTTTTTTCATGACTAAAAATGTATTTTTGAAAAATATTATGAACGTTACAGCTTACAGCACTTTAAATCACTATTCTGTATATTCAAGATTTTAAATAATTCACGGTAAATTAATATTTATAATTAATAAATAATGTAGTCTATAATATATTGATAATATTAAATCGAAGTCCCTATGACATTCATTTGTTTTACGATTATTTTTTAATTGAAAAACATAATTTTCTGATTTTATTAAACGTAATAAATAAGTATTTTTTGTTTAAAACTATGATTCGCAAGAAAAGGCGACGACAACGACGACGACGATGCTAACCTCGAGGTTGTTGTGCCGCGTAATCAAGTGTGATGTGTTTCACTTAGCGCTTTTTCTTTCAAACAATGAATCCGGCTTTCAATCGGATTTGACGTCGTCCAACTGACGAATTCAATTCCGTGACAATTTAGTCGTCGACATTTTCCCACAAAAGTTTATTCTTTTCTCGGTGCTTCAACATTTATACAAAACTACTTTCAATGTTTTCTATTTAAACCATCTAACATTTGCAAGATTTAAAAAAATTGTAAAACTAGGGTTAATTGTGCTGATATATCATTAATTTTATATTGTAAAATATTGTAAAGATATCTTATTGCTTGCTATACTTTTTAAATTAAATAATAAAAAGAAAGAAAATAAATTTTAATTTCAACTGATTTTTTGCCGCTTTATTCATTCGATTTAAGTTTATAAATAATTGACATGTTGGTTTGCAATTGCATAAGACTTCAATTATCCGTTGATTGTATTTATAAACAGATAAGTAGTGTGATTTCAAATTTTTTGTTATACTTGAGTTTTAAATTACTTTATAAGCCTTATATTATCATTTGATATATAGTAAATCATTACTTCCGATGTGTGTTTATACGTATAAATTAAATTAATAATCAATATCTCACGAATTTATATAACTAACTAATAAAAATAATAATAAATATCAATAAATTTCTCTAACTCTTAAAATTTATAATTTTCAAGTTACTAATTGAATGGAAAAAGAAATGAATTTTAATGAAAACCTTATGGTGTGATTTTATGATTTTCTTAAAAAATGAAAAAAAAAAGTTTATAAGCTTAAGTTTTTGTATAAACGTTTTAAGAATTTTAAAGATTTTTTGATAGGTTTAAAAAATTCATATATCTTGATTAAGTCCATCATAATGAGATTATTAAAGGATTTTATAATTCATAATTTTTTACAGTCTCAACATGTTTCTAAAATTAATATAAAGACAGTTATTGGCTCTATATCCACGTAATTCACTATTCGCATTATAACATAAATTACGCGAAACAAACTTTTCATAAGTGTTTTAAATGAAGATTTTCTGTAACGTCAAATGACTTATTTTATCTCAGCCATTGTAATGCGAAGTACGTTTATTTATTAAAACATGATACATTAAATTCCATAAAAATGCACTTATAAGAAATTGAGTTGATTAATACATTGGAAAAATATTTGAAAATGACTAAAAATGTACACAAAAATTTCTTTATTATAAATTCATCAAGCAATTTATCTAATTTTTAAACGGTTGTTGAGAACTACTTTTTCTTTCCTGAAGGTCGATAAATTTAATGTCAACTACTAATCATGTCATGTTTACAGAAATACATTGATTCTCCCTTGTTATTTATTCAATGGATATAGTATTTCTACACGCAAATAACACAAGCTTTTCTATTTTTATTTATATTTGCTAAGAAACTATCTTCCGGTATTTTGTTAGAATGATTTTCACATATATAATATTTTAATCTATTGTGAATATTGTTAATACTTAATTTTCTTTACAATAAAAAATGATTGGACTTATATCATCAAAATACGGAGTTATTCATTTGATAGTATCAAACTTATAGTACCAATGAAAAATATTAACCATATATTATTATAATATGAAATATAATGTAATATGTATCATTTTAATATAAATATATTACTATCAGCCAATTCAGTTTCAAATCTATGTATATTTAAAAACAATTTTATAACAAAATAATTCTTTAAAATATATGCTTACATATCTGTATACAAAGTTTTAAAGTATTCCATAAAATAAAAGATTGGATATAATTTATGAATTTATTCTGTAATTTTTTTATTTAAAAAAAAATTGAAAGGTATTAACCCACCCTAGCAGATAAGTATTATTTTAAATATATATATATTTTTTCACATTATTGATGATTATAATATAGATATTTATAATTTTTACCCTTCCATTCCAGTATATCATATTATAATTTGCATAAAGTATGTCAAAAACAAAACATAATACATTTTTTTAAATTCACACACAAGTAGAAAACTGTTTTTACTTGTTATTTACATATTACAATTATATTTTAGAAGTTAAAAATTAAGTTAACAATATTTGTTGTTCTTATAAATAAATTATTGATTTATATTAATATTTGAAAAAATAATACAAATACTCGAAAGCATTATAGATAAAAAATATCAAAAAAAATAATGAGAATCAAAAGGATAAATATATTATTCACAGTATCAAAAAATTAAAATTAAAATTAAAGAATACATGTGTCCGTGTTTTTCTTACAATTCTTCTAAAAAGTGTATTAGCATACGTTATTTATAAAAATAAAAAATATCGAAGCTTTTCAAAAGCCTGTAAGAGCAAACCTCCGTATATATATTATTTGTAAAAATTCGTATATTAAATTAAAAATATTTCTTGATTATTTTTTAGGAGAAAGCAGCATTTACTTTAAATATATCAAGAAAAAATTACGCATAATTAAAAATACCGAAAAAAATATTAGGATAGTCGTGTATTTAGACGGAGTGCGATGTAAGTAAATACTTTCAAAAAGTACAGAAATTCAAAAATACGAATTGTTATTTTTGACCGACTTACCATATAGCAAATAGTCAAAAACAAATGATTCGCTCTCAATGGCCATTTTATAATTAATTATTTTGAGCTAATGGTACTCATTATTATTCAGTTGTAGGTGTTATTGTATTATTAAATAACTATAGGAAAACGATTCTTAGTTTTCTTATTATTTATGTACTGCTGTTTAATATTTTGATATTTAATATTTATATTCAAAACTTACTATTTTGCATAGTGATTTGTTATATATAAGTGACTAATATTTTGAGAATGATATTTGTAACATTTTGTAACAATGATCGTAACTATGTCAATTACTTTGAATTTTCATTACATATGTGCATATAATTTAATATTTATTATTCATGTAAGTATTATTATGAATTTAAATGTCGTTGATAATATATTTTAATAATAAGATTGCAGAAATATAGATTATGATTTTTTAAGATATTTTAAACAATTATTTAAAAGTACAATTTTATTTGATTAATGCCAGTATCAGAAAACGTTTTACTTTTATAAAATAGATTTTTATGTGAATGTAAAATATATAAATTGAATACCAATTAACGATAAAATATTTTTCATTTATCAAGATAGATAACTGTTTATAATTAAGTCTAAATGAGTTATATAATTTTCAAATACAAAATAAATATACTTGTATAAATCTTTTTATTCATTCAAATAAATTTATTTTTAAGGTTAAAATATAAAAAGAAATAAATATAAATTGTAATTAAAAAATTCAATCAATAAAAATCCTGTCTCCTGTATATTTGATAATGAATATTAGAATTTAAATTACATGTGCATTTTTAATGAATCACTTAAACCATAAAAATTTAATACGGTTTAAAAAGATAAACTGTAGGATTATATTGCATTTTTTTTTCGAAGTATTGGTAACAAAAATATTTCAAAATATAATTATTTTTTATTACAACAATATAATTACTCATAACTAATATAATTATTTAAGAGTTTTAATAAAAATAAAAAAATTTAGAATAATATAATAATAATTGTAAAAGAGATTAACACAAAATTATAATTATCATTTGGCTTAATGCGGTGCCATTATTTTGATAGGTTTTCAAAAACCATTTTTGTAATATAAAAAAATAAACTTTCTACTTTTTTGCGATCATTTAAGTTACTGAATATGTAAATAGTTTCTGAAAAACTATTTGGAAGTAAAGGTATAGTAAATATACAAGTAGTATGTTCTAGTTCAAGAACACATTTATAAATTTTAATTAAGTTTAATTTTATTTTTTGATACGAGCATTTATAAATCTAATTCTTAATTATTTCATTTTTTAATGAAAATACAAGTTTATCATTAAATAAATGGTTTATTATATTGTAGCAATCGATTAGGTCAATAAATTTTCATACATTTTAGTTCGTTATTTAGTTCATACGCATAACTGATACGCCACACAAACTGATATATGAGATGACGGAAACATGGAGGAGTAAAGCATTCACTCGCTTTCAAATTTTGAATAATTGCAAATAAATATTAATTTGTAAAAACATTCTTTTTATAAAGTCATAAAAGTTAAGTACAGTTCTTCGTTTGAGCATTAAACTGATAATATAATTTTTTTTCATTATGATTGCTCATCAGTAAATTTTATTTGACAATGTATATAAATCATTCCAAAAAAAAACAAGATAAACAACAATTTTTTTACGATAACTATACAGAAATAACTGAGCTCCATAATTTAGTAAATTACTATTCTTAGAAAATCGATGCTTAATACCCAAAGGGTTTGTAAACTCTTCAATCAACTTGTCTTCTAACTGCTTTTGAGTAA
Source organism: Dolichoris vasculosae (assembly GCA_018907195.1). Lineage (NCBI taxonomy): Eukaryota > Metazoa > Arthropoda > Insecta > Hymenoptera > Agaonidae > Dolichoris > Dolichoris vasculosae. The sequence goes on along the minus strand of JACCHY010000002.1, from coordinate 1,575,655 downwards.
AAGTCAAGAATGCAAGATATCTAAAAACTTTAGTTTACAAAATGTTTAGTTATTATCATGTAAAAATATTAGATGTTAGATAATTTTAATTATATAAATTAAAAGAAAATCAGAATCTATACTATTAAAAAAATTTTTTCAACAAAAAAACCTTAAATAGTCTTTCACAAAATAAAACAAGTTCTTATATTTCTTTTATTTTTTAAATCAACTTAAATTAATAAGAGAATAAATAATTTTATTATTTCTCAAATATTTATATAATATTCAGTTTATATATAAGGTATTTATTTTTCAATTAAAGACTTCATATTTAATATACATCAATGGAGTTTTTACTGATTTTATTAATTTTATTACATAAGATTCACTTTGTTGTGTTAGTTAATTTTATGAATGAGTTTGAGTTATCGATTAACAAAAACCTATTTTTTTATTTTTATACAGTATATAAATACTGTATTAAATATTCAATAAAATATAAAGGAAACATTAAAGGATATTTTTATTATTTTTAGTATTAATATTTTTTGGAAAAAATGACTTATAGTAATTATAATTCAAGGTATCGTTGTCATTAAAAAATAAAAAATACAGTTTTTCTTAAAAAATTGAAGATATCGAATAATACATTACAAATATTATTTATTTTACAATTGATTGGTTAAAACAATTTCTTTTTTATTATTTTTCAAATCATTTTAAAGTTAATTTATTATCTAAAATGAAACTATATATATTTTTAAAAAATCATGCAACGATTAAAGATGTTTGAATAAACAAAAACGAATGGTTTTAAATAAAATTATAAAAAAGAGATAATTTGCTTCTGCGAAATATTTTCTATTGCTCTATGAAAGGACGTTCACTTTAGGATTTTGTAATTCTTAGATAAATTTGTACTGTAAAGAACAAAAAACACCGTACATATATGTAAACATATAGTTTAATACTGACCACATTTCAGAAACGGAGAAAAAAGTTACGTTATCAAAAGATGATTATTAACATATTCATATCAAACATTAAGTAAATAAAAAGTTTTAAGTTTCAAAATATTAAATATTTATTAGATTATGAACAACAATAAAATAGTTGTTATGTTGTTTGAAATTTTATCATGAGAAACATTGTTGTGCTATGTAGTATTTTTAATATGAATAGAAAAAAGTATTGATCGAAGGCGATATTTTCAGTTTTAACATAAATTTTTAAATAATACATAAAATAAATAGTAAATTAAAAGTTAATGTTTTGTTAAAATCAAATAAAAAAAGGAAAATGTTAAGAACTATTATATTAAATTATTAAATAATCATCTCAACATTTTTTTGTTTTATACTTATACATGAGAATCCTTGAAAGATTATAACATTTATAAAACTAAATAAGTGGTTAAATTAAATAACTAATTAGTGGCTCAACGTGAATACCTCCAATAATAAATAAAAAATTTACATAGTATATTATTTCCAAAATAAGGTTATAGTAACAATCCTATATATGTATAAAAACAAATCTGAGGTGATTCGGTTCATAATTTTGAACCCTGTGTAATATATATATATATATATATATATATAATAGTAGCAGTATGCTAAGAGCACGTAAACTCAGAAGGGGCATTCCGTTGGTTAGAATTAGTTTCGTAGTAACGGCAAACGTATAGTTTGAGTTTGACTTTTTCCTTTTGTCAGCTAGATCGTAAACAGGCATCGAGTCGGAGGATAATCGCGGCGGTGTCCCTTAAAATAGTAAAGGCGACGATTGGAGCTCGTACAGTAATCTAAATTCGGTTTCATGAGGGGTCTGCTCTGTTGGAGCCGGATGCTCGTAAATAGATTGCTTTTAGATATATGACGTCTACAAAAATTGTCGCTCAGAGATAATCTGGGAAGTACCTTGCTGCCCACACACGTATATACGTATTTATAAATACATATATTCGTACTCTTAGAAAGAGGATAATTTCATGTCCGTTAGTAATTTGTTTCTCGGAGGGAGAGCTCGATGTATCTATTTCAAAAATTTTAATAACACTATTCGAAGGCTTATAATACTACGAACCCGTTATAAAAGAATCGGAGCGATTTACGGTGAATTTTTGAATTTACGAATTAAGCGCGTGATAAGTTTAGAATGGCTTTGTATTTTCAGAGACATTCCACAAATTATTTGAGCTTAATTATTCGAGAATTCAGAAATAAGACAACTTATTCATAAGAAGAAATCTCAGAAGCTGTTGAAGTTTGATATCCTCTATCCTTCGACTACTCCCTTTTTTTATCGTGACATATCCGTTACAAAGAGGGAATGCTGAATAAGTTTTTTATTAGCAGAGGAATTTTAAGCTCTTATAAAATTAATAAAACATTTACAAATATACATAATCATGATAAAAAAATTATTAATCCATCAACTGTAAATGTAAATTCGCCTTCATTGTTTATCTATTGAATGGGAAAAAGATATCATACTTATTTTAAAATTAATCATGCAATATAATTTTGGAAAGTCTACTTTTTGTAGCATATAGAAAAATTGAGTATAAGCTACATAAGTATCGTTCGTTAAAAACAACACAGAAAGGTTATATCAAATATCTATTCTTTTGACTTGGTTTTAAAGCTATGGATACATTTCGCTTTATCAATTAGATTTGCATAATATTCACATCAGCTTTAATGGAACTTTTAAAGTGTTAAAATTTTTCTTTTTTTAAACAATTGAAAAGAATTTTATAAAAATAAAAAGCAATTTAATATTTATATCATATTTTGTTTATATAAAAAGTATTTATTTTTCAATTAAAGACTTCATATTTAATATACATCAATGGAGTTTTTACTGATTTTATTAATTTTATTACATAAGATTCACTTTATTGTGTTAGTTAATTTAATGAATGAGTTTGAGTTATCGATTAATAAAAACCTATTGTTTTAATTTTTATACATTATAAATACTGTATTAAATATTCAGTAAAATATAAAGAAAACATTGATTGATATTTTTATTATTTTTAGTATTAATATTTTTTGGAAAAAAATGACATATCGTTGTCATTAAAAAAGAAAAAATACAGTTTTTCTTAAAAAATTGAAGATATCGATTAATACATTACAAATATTATTTATTTTACGATTGATTGGTTAAAACAATTTCTTTTTTTCGTTTCTTCAAGGGCATAACGTAAATAAAAGATGTAATCTCGCGTACAGGTTAACGTTACTAATTAAAATTCCAAAATATCGGGAATAGAATAATTTTAATAAAAGGTTGCCGTTTAACGAAAGGTGAATATCAAATGAGCAACAATGTTTGCATGCATGCGCATTGAATCGATTAGTATTGGTGTACAACGGATCCTCTGACACAGTAAGTTGAGCTCCATTTAAATGTTTTCGAAGAAATTCCTTTTCCTTTTCTTACCGTAATACGTACATGCACATACGGGTAGTTTGCGATTGATAATTTTAACAAAAGAAAAAGAACACGAAATTTTGCGCTACTGTACACATTTTCTCACCTGTATTATTTATTTACGCGTAGAGTGGCGTAAGTACAAGCACATATATTCAATCAAATAAAACCTTTTATATTTGTTGGTTCTTATTATATATGCCAGCGACATATATCGCCTCTTTGATATATGAATTTTTTTGATATATGTTTTAGACGAATAAAAATATATTGAAATTTTTTTAAAGCACCTTAATATAAAATTATTTAATAATTTAAATAAACTTATATTAAGGTTCACAATAATTTAATAAAGTTGGCTAAATTAAAACTTATATTTCAAATTTTTTTTTCTAACATCTGATAAATAAATTAAATTATACTATCTATTATACATTAAATAAAGAATATTATTAAGAATACTATATAAAATTGTTTGTATTTACTTTTTATTTAATATACAAATTATTGTATTTTTATTAATAATTTTTTTGAAATTATACCCTAAATATAATTAAGAGTATGGATTTAAAATCACTAATAGTTTTTACATGGTTAGTATAAATTATAAAAAGACAGTTTTTTATTTTTGTTTTCACAATTAATAAGTTTTATAAAGTTTGGTTTTTATTAATTTATATACTAATTTTTTTATACAATAATTATTTATTTTACCCATTTTTAAATTTGTTTAAATTTGATAAACATCGAGAAAAGGAACTTTTTTATTGTTTTTAAAATATTACTTTTTTTTAATTTTAAGATACATACAAGAACTGAAATTGTTGTTCAGATTAAAAAAATTATAAAAACAAAATAATAAATTTTTCACTAGGAAACAGAAAATACTACTGTATATTAAAATTTTTATATTTATTGAAACAAGCGTTCTTAAGATTGCAAGCAAATAGTGAAACTAATTTTGCTACAGCTCTTATCTGTATTATTTATTTAAGAAATAGAAAGAAAATTACTTTCTAATTTTTAATGATACATGGGATCACTTTGGAAAAAATTATTGAATTAAAAATAAAAGTTTTTCTTATACATAATTTCATTATTGTAATTATAACCTTACTTTCATGACGAGCTTGAACTGTTATTTTTATGCTGTCCTATTTTTCCGTTAGTGCACTGACCTGAAGTTATTATAATCACTCACTCTTTCCTCCGTCGACAACGAGAATTTGACTCAACGTCGCGCAGGTGAACAAGTATTCCGTAGTAGCGCATGCGCCTGTATGCTTGCGATATTAAATTTCATCCCTTTCTTCCACGAATGCAGTTCATTGATTGGATTCTTTGTGTTTCAGTCTCATGATCTCCTTTGATTCTTATTGCAGCGCGCATTGCTTTTCAAGTAATTTAATACGTAGCTAAGATAATAAGCTCAACAACGTATGATACTGCAGGTGATAAAAGAATGGCCTCAGCGTACATGAATGATGAGTATATCACTGTTAAATCCGAATAGACAAGTGCTTGTATATTTTGTATTTGGTAAAAATAATAAATAAAATTCAAGTAACAAATTCACGACATTATTTTTTCTTAACTAAAAAGGCGTAGTCCTGTTTTATCATGCTCGGGCCGGAATACATTCTACTTATATTATTTATCGATGCAATAGATACAGGGACGAAAATAACATAATTAAAAAATGTACGATAACAACACTTTTATCGTCTTGAACTTATATTTATTGAATTGAAATTCTGGCAAGTTGTAATTTGAATTTGAAACCAGCAGTTATGTTCTTGAAGAAGGCAATAACCATGCTAATGTATTAAGTATAATAATAAAAATTATTATATATTTTTCTTGTGATTATCTGTGCACAGTTAGTTTTATAATTTTTATAAATAATCATTTGATTAATTAATTGCTAATTAACTATTTTATTAGATATAGCACAATTTTTTTATCATTTTTATAATAACCAGAATCAATAAATGATTCTTTTAATAACTAAACTATATTTCTTTTGTTTCCGATTAATATTTTATTTTTAATGTAAAGAATAAATATTTTAATACAAATAAACTTAATGGTATTAACAAAAATAATTATAAAAATTTTTTAATCTTAATGTCTTTAAAAATTGATATAAATAAAGTAATAAATCATTTAGGCTAAATAATTTAACTTATGCATTAAAGTGTGCAATTTTATATTTCTTTTATATTTCCACAAATAATATTTCTTTTAGTAAAATATTGTAATTATTTGTTCATGATTAGTAAAATTATAGAAAATTTTATAAATAAAAATCAATATCGGTATAATATATTATTATTAATTTCAAATTCATCAAATTAACTTTATTAGCATTACTATCCTTGAAAATCATAGTATACCACAAAGATTATTCTTAATATCCTACAATTATACTATAAAATTATTTATTAATTATTAATTTTTTTAACAATAGTATATTTAAATATTTAGATGTCATGTTTTGTAAAATGTTTTTATATATTTTTTATATTAAAATTTTTTTTATTTTATAATTATAAATAGAAAGTAAAAATAGTAGACCTACGTGTATTTAATTATCAAGAATTAGCCTGTATAATCATCCATAACTATAATTATAAAATTTAATAATATGAAGGTAGAAATATATGATTATTAATGTTTGAAAATAAAAAATAATTTGAAAAGAATACAGAAAATTATTTCTATTATTCTAAATCATTTGTAAATTTTTATTTTACTTTACAAAAGAAGTACAGCAAAAATATGAAGTATTTTTAAACTTTGAAGCAAAAGTTAAATGTCTTCTCTCAAAAAAATAATTTGTACTCTTTAAATTATAAATTTACGATACTTTAGTATTCCAATGAAATATAATGAAATTTAAATGGAAAGTAGAATTAAAAATTAATATTTTAGTAAGAATTTTTTAAAAAATGGATATATTTTTTTTACAAAATTCAATATATAATACATAAACTTTTACAATGAGTAAAGTACTTTTTATGCATTCAATAAATTCACAATTTATATTTTTGAGAAAATGATTTATTATGAATAATATCGTTTCTTTTTCTCTCTCAATTATATGTCTATTTAAATCAAAGAATTTATAATTTGTATATAAAATAATATTTTTACGAATATAAATGTTCGTTTATTCTATTTGTTTATTTTCAATTATTATATTTACGTTTCATATTATACAATCTATACTACATACTACCTTGTATTACTTCAAACTTTATTTCCAAAATAAGTCAAAAAATAACTTTTTAATTTGAAATATTAAAATATAAGAAATTTATTTTAATAGTTTTTTGTAGTTTGTTGTAGAAAAAATTTATGCATATATAAATTTTAAAATAATTCGTTTTTTTTCCTACTCGATTTAAATGTTTAGATTATATAAAATATATATTTAAAATTTCTATTACTCGTATTATACGATGTAAGATATGTACTACGCAGTAGTTTAATAAACAGTGATTCATAGCAAATATGAACACGCATGTGAGTTCGTGTATAAAAGAAAAAATATAAAAATAATTAAATAAATTAATATAAAAATAAATAAATATATTAATATAAAAATAAATAAAAATAAATTAATATAAAAATATAAAAATAATTAAAAATATTTATTACATTTTATTAAGACGTACAGACATATGTACATATATACACATCCAAATCGGTGATTAATTTTATAGACGCAATCATTTAATATCATAAAAATATTTCACATGACATTTTAAGATATTGTATGCTATATCTTTACGAGCATAACTCTATATGAAATTTACTATTAATTTTTTCATACATTACAGTTAAATGCAATTTGAGCATAAATGTTTTTAATATCTAAGCCTTACATTAGTTAAATTCGTTTAGAAACTAATGAATATCTAACTACTCACAAAAGTAATATATTATTAGAATGCAAGGGGTTTGTATTTTAATTTTATATTCTAACTGTATAACATACTCAAATATATACGTGTAAATGCACGCTCGTATATAAAAATAAAGCAAATATTTATGTATGTGTACCCGCAAAAATTTTTAACAGTTAAAAAAGCTTTTAAAAAATCTTAATCTTTTCTAGTTATAAAATTTTTAATGTCATAAACGTAAACTTTTAGATATGATAATCATAATATATATATAATTGTACTAATTTATACTCAAAGAGTATAAAGAGGAGTTATAAAGGGAGATCCAATGTAGAGAAAGATTTGAAAGTTCAAAATAATATAAAAATATTCTTAAAGAACTTATGAAAATTCAACCTTGTTTTTGTTTTCGAATATACTAACAAATAATTTCTATAATTTATAATAGTATCTGTATGTTTCATCAAATTGATATGATAATATGAAATATTTAATTTAATTTTAATAAAAAATACTAACGGTGAAAACGGTAATTCAAATCCATTGTTCAAAAACCTTTTTTATTTTTATGGTTAATGGGGTATCTACATATTAGATTCTATGAGAATAAAAAGTAATAATGATTGCTTTAAATTTGTATATAATTTGCAAAAAAATGGAATCATATTTTCTTTTATAAATAAACAATACATTTGAAGTTATTAATTATTGAATTCATTATATATTTTCATAGCGTATTTATTTTGATTAAAATAGGAATTAATTATAACTAAAATGCAAAATTTTTAAAAAATATTACAATAAAATTTTAATGTATTGTATCTATTAATTTACATAATTTTAAGTCAAATGTATGAAAAATTTATGAAATTAGAAAAGCAAGAAAGTGAAGGGAATTAATTTGGTCCGGTGAAAGAAAAATCAAGACTAATGTAGCGTTACATTTTCAAAGGTATATATAAACTTACATAAAATAATTAAGTTATATGAATTGTGTAAAAAAAAAAATTTTTTTTGATAGATACAGAAACCGTTAAGATAAAGCACGATACATTAATAAAATTTGAAGCTAATACGTTGATCGAAAAGCTTATACGTTTCCAAGGTGAGAACACGAGCGATCGATTAAAATTTGCAAAGTGCGGTCTTCCATCGGGATTCTTGAAATTGTCATTGATTCTCGCATTTTAAAATCACCTCTACCGGTCACATACTAATCCGCGCATTCGCGTACCATCATTAGCTCCAAAGATTCCAGTGGTTAGAATAGAAAAGAGAAGAGTAGGAGAATCGAGAAGGACAAAGATGGGACACCTTGACGGATGGTGATGGATATATTGGAGAGGGATATAGAGAGAGAGAGTGAAAAACGGAGGGGGTTTCTCACCTGTTGAAGGTCTGGTCATATTGCTTAATTTCACGTCTGCTTAGCTCGTGGAACTCGGTGTAGACGTTGACGAACTTGTACTGTTTTTTCACCTCGCGACCCTCTTCAAGATCCTCGTTGATCTTTTGTCGCCTACTCAGGAGTGTGCTGAGCTCCGCGTCCGCCGGCATCCTCGTTACCTATTGATCCTTCCTTTCTTTCTTTCTCGTAGGCGCGCGCGCACACGGATGTGAGCGGAGCGCCCGCCGATTTTGTATACAGATACTGTAGGGGTGGCTATTCGAGCTCGGTTCCGATTTGAGTCTACTTCTACAATCAATTCGTGTACGTTCTTCTGCGGTTCACGCGCATCTACTACACCCGTTCCAAGGCTCAACTGAGCTCTGACTGCGTCGCACCGTCGCGGCGCTGCTGCCGTTGTGCAACACGTGCCCGCACCCTCCCCCATTCTCATAGGTAACCTGCGTATGAAAGATGCTCGTCTGGAAGAAGAAAACTGTCCGACTAGCTTGTGCCCGAATCTTCCGGGAAAATTCACATCTTCCATTTCTCCTTGCTTTATTTTTCAAATGAGTTCAGAACGAGCCACGACGATATCCACGACGAGCATTTCTCAATGCTCCTATGCCAAGATAAGAGAGTACATGTGCCGTGTTCATTGATTTTGAGAGACTTTCAACCTCCTACATTAAGATTTTCTTAGTATGTAAAACATTTGTTTTTTCATTTATTTCATCTTTTAAAATATTTTTTATAAAGTTCATCGGATATGCGTTAATTTAAAAAAAAATTACCGTTATATAATAGTAATTAGACAAAAGAAAATTTATTATATCCTGCATCAAATTAACTAAAATTGATAGCTTACGTCTGAATATTATTTTACTTTTACCTTTTTTTTATTTATAACAATTAAAAAAATTTAATTAGTGAAGAAAATAATTAGATATAAATAATGGATTTAGAATTTGTAAAAATTTATAATTATATCGAACCGTAACACTTATAATAATTGAATTATTATTTCTAATGCTTATCTAAAATATTTTGATAAATATATGATGTTATAACTATTTTGAAACATTTTAAATAATTTTAATCGTTAGAAAGATATTTTAAATTTAACGATATTAAAAATTAATACATTTTTAATACAAAAAATATATTTTATATTAAAATAAATGTTAATTAAATACATTGTATTATAAATACTTGTGCTTTAATTTTTCACTATTACTTTAAATTTATTATACCGATGAATAATATTATTTTATTTGAACCAATAAAATGTTACAATATTGTTAATTAAAGAATTAGTAATTTGTACCGTATACCTTTTACAACTCTATTAATCATAATTTTTATAATTTTCATAAAAAGTTAATTAGGAAAAAATTAATTAAAAAAATTTATAAACCTCATTTTTAATTTTTTATTTTACATAACAACGAATTTTTTTCAAATAATTGTTAATTTTTATAAACTCTCTTAATCTCGATTTTTTATTTTTTCGATATCATAATTATAAAAAATAGTTTAAAAAGTACTTACTTATAACTTTATGTATCATATTTAATTTTTAAAAATTTAATGATAATTATATGATGAAAGCTAAGAGTTTTAAAATTTTATATATGTATCATTTATATATCACTATTATATAATACTAAATCAGATTTAGTATAAAACTTATTCATACTTTTGTTTCGATACCTGAATATAAGTATTATTTATATTCGGTCCATAAATAAACATTTACAATCTTTCATTTATTTTTATTTTTTACCGTATCACTATTTACATTAATACAGGTTCGATTTTTTATGACGCTTATTATATGCTTTAATATTTTCAAATTATTTTGAAAATTGTTAGATATCAATACATTTGTTCAACTACGTAGTTGCGAAACAATAAATAATGCCTAAATATTGTGCTGATAAATGAAACGCGAATTTATTTTCAATCATTCAATAATTATGAGTATATCATCAATTACAATATAATGTAACAGTATCGTGTTTTTTTTAAATTTTAAATTTTTTATGTACGGAATTATATAAATATACATTGACAGAATTACATTCGATTTATGCATTCTTTCAGCAAAATGGACTATAACTAATCATATTATTTTTACTTTAATTTCAAAAAGAAAAGTAATAATAAAAAAATATTCAAAATATTTACAGAAAATATTTGTAATTATAGTTATACATTTCATATCTTTTTTCAATAAATAAATAAACAATATAAATAATTTAATAACTAATTGACTAATTTTTACTATATAATCTTTTATAACTTTTAAATTATTTAATACATTTTTATTTATGTAATATATTTGATGGTATAAATTTTATACATAGAATACCAAATTATATTTTTTTAATAATAGTAAATGCAATTTTTATTAATAGATTGAATGATAAATGTGAATTATCTTGAATTTTTAAGTGATTTAAAATAATGATAATAATCTGAGTATAAAAATTGTTTTTATTAATATAGACATATTTTAAGAACGATAATGGCAAAAATAAATGTAATATGAATATATTTATAAATAAAGCTATGACGTTAATAATAATATTTTATTCTTATCATTAGAGTATCACAGTTAATTATTTTTAATTAAAGTATTAAGGACCAATATTAAAAACATAAAGAATGAATAATAATAATATATAATAAAGAATATGTAATCGTTCATCAAATTATGAAATTCCTATAAGTATTTTTAATTGTAAACTTATATTAAATTTAACCTTGAGTATTTGATTTTTCTTGTTATGTTTCTTATTATGTTTCTTATTATGTTTTATTATATAATATTTGGTCAATAATATTGTATTATATACTAATATGAAATATGAATTATTTATAATTATAATATAAAAATAAAACCAAAAATATAAAATAATAACGTGTTAATGTATTTTTAATACTCCTTAAAGTATGAATTAAATATTTTAAGCAAATATACATATAGAAAAATGTAATAAAATCTTATTTAATAGAATTTAACAGTTAAATATTACAAAAAAAAATTATTAATATTTCTTCAAGTGTAGTTGACTTCATTTTTATCCTTTCGAACAAAGGTAACTTGAACAAAAATTCACTAGCTATTCTCATAGCCATTCTAGTATTATTGTTTTTGATATTATAAAATTGTTAATTTTAATATTTTTGTAACTTTTTATTAAATTCTTTTTTTTAACCTGCAAAAGTTTACACCTATCTAAATTGTTTTCCATTGAATATTTTATAGGAACGAAATTTTGTAAAAATATTATTTCCATGCATTTACTTTTGTTTTCCATAACACTCATTCTAATTTATCTATTCTACATTTCACTATTGTGAATTAAAGTAGCTTATAAAGACAAATGAATTTTATTTAATGAAAATTATGGCAATTTCACACAATTGTTAAGAACTCACAAAAACTAAAATTATTTCCTGTATAGAAATTCTTTTAAGTTGCAAAAGTCATAAAAATATACATTCAAAAAATAAATAAATTATCTACACTTTCAAATATAATTTTGAATAATAAAAACGATTTACCAATATTACTCAGAATGAATTTTTTAAAATAAAAACACGATAAAATATAAATTTTTTTCTCAAATACAATTTAGTTTGGATATGATCCATTGATATAAAATCAATTTTATTTTAAATAGTCATAATGAAGATATCAAATATAACTTTCGAATTTCGCGATTGCTTTATAATGATTATTATAAGCAACTTAACTAGAAGTATTAGGTACAATATTAAAAAAATAAAATTTATATTTCCATTTTCTAATTTGATTAAATGTTTTAAAAGTTTTTCAATGAATGTCATCTTGATCATTTTCGCATTAATCACTGTATTGTAATAATATAAGCACAGTTGCGTAAATATAAACATATGAACCAAAGAAATCATCAAAACCTGTTCCAAACCAACAGTGTAAATTCTTAAAAATTTTAATCTTTCGTATCAAGAAATTCATTAACTATATTTCTACCTATATATGTTTTCATTCGTTATAGAAAACAAATGTATGTGACATTGTAAGGACAGTTGAAAGTTTGTTGACAAGCTTGATAAAAAGCTTGAAGATCAGTACTAATAACTCACTTGATACGTTTGATTTAGGGTTACAAGAACAGTCCTGAAGTGAACAATAAATTAATGTCAAACATTAATTAATGTCACCTCTATCAAAAATTTGGTTAGTCTATATATAGTATAGATCAGAGATGAAATATCTTCACCTCTACTTTATTCATTGAATAGTATAATTAATTTTTCTTCTTACATTTATCACTATTTTGCTAAAACTTAATTATTGTTTTCTGTAATAATATAATTAGATATTTTTTTTAGATTTTACAAGACTGGTCCTTAATAAACAAGGTGTTCAAAAAGCAGTCAAGTTTGAGTTCTAATGTTTTAGCTTAATGAAAAAAAATTTTTATAAACCTTCTTTTACATTCGTGGAAATATGAATATGTGAATTTATATAAAATATATATAACTTCTTTCTGATATAAATAAGAATATATTTTCTCTTATTATATATCAAATTCCAACTAACAATTACAATATAAGAAAGGCTAAATTACTAAAATTTCTACCAAAATGATCTTACAGTATTAAAATATTTTTTGACATGTTGAAACTGTATGTCGGTTAATCACAGGCTTTTATCTTCTCAACTTAAAAAGCTCAAAAATGTTGAAAAAGTTTTCTCCTTGTTTTCACGTTTTTAAATTTTCAGTACTGAATAATTCTTGTGCCAACTCTGAAATACATGAGTATTCTGTTAATTGTTTATACACATTTATTTCTGAAAATTACTGAATTCAACATTTATACACATTGATGCCTTGTAGTATCAGAAAATTTTTATTGTGTATTATTATTATTAAAATCATATTATCTAATTATAGTAGTACTTTATATTTATTGTGATGGATTATCATTACATTATCATTATAATTTCAAAGCCTACTTTTTAATGTTAGATCATTAAGAAAACTATTAACGATAATAATTTTTATCAATATTTTTATATTAAGTGGACTTTAGTTAAGAAATATATTAAAAATAATTAGTAAATAAGAACATATTTTTTTTAATTTTTTACTCTACTCTTAACGTCTTAACTTATAGATTTTTTTTCATTTTATATCTTTTTTTTATTTCTACCTAATTTTTACATAACATAATATTGTACGCCTAATTTAAAAAAAATTGCAGTGAATAATTTATGAATGAAAATAGCATTTTGAATAAATAAAGTTAAAAATCTATCTGAAACCATAACTTGTTTAACAAATTCAATCACTATTTTAGTCATTTTTTAGAAACGAATTTAGATATAACATACTTTTAAATTACATTTTATTATAGATAATTCCAATATATCTAATTATAAATTATACCTTGAAAATATACATTTTGAGAAGTGAAAAGGAAGCTAAGATGATTCATATTTATATACAAAAATTATAATTTATAAAAACTCGCGACTATTATTTAAATAAATATATCAATACTGTTTAAAATATTCTTGTGTAAATAAAACTTTTTTTCTAATACATTATAGTTTTTAATACGGGTTAAGCAAAAAAACTAACAATACTATTTTTAATAATATTACAAACTATACAAAATGTACAAATTATATTATTATTCATCCTTAATGTAAACATTTTAAGTTATTTAACATCACAATAAATGTATTTTGTTTTAAAATTTTGTTTTATTTTAAATCTTTCAAACAATTTTATCATCAATAATTATAATAAAAATTTTAATAAAATAATATTTTACATGCTTTTATAATGAAATTTTAATAGTAATTTAACATAAAGCTTATTAAATTTATTATATTAACCGTACCCAATTAAAAATGCATCATTCATCAGCTAAAAAAAAATTTGTTTACCATTTCTTTAAAATATTCCACATAATATTTATTAAAAAATATTTTATAAATTGTTTGAAAATATCTGGATAAAATCCGTGGGTATGAACAATAATATTTTGGTTTGACTATAAGGTATAATGAATTGTTAATGATTTCCTGGATTTCCATTCTTTTCTCACCAGATTTCTTCATAAACTAAGTGCAACCTTATTTTCAGTTTTAGCTTCTTATAAATCAAATTTATATCCAATCTGAAAAAAAACAGAAATAATTGTAAATGAAAAAACCGATGTAGTTAGCAATACTTGGGTTTTCAGGAAAACTTTTGCAGCATCCAAAATACCTTCTAAACTTATGTTACTTTATTTGTAAAAGATTTGAAATATCGACTTTATAACTTTGATTAATTTGGTTGTATTGTTTTTACAATTTACCATAGATGGATCGATCTAAGTATGCATAAATATTTTATTATGATCGGAGTATTAAGAATTCTTTATTTACAACTAGTTTTGTAACTATCAATATGTCTAAAACCTGTACTTCGTTTTTAAGAATTGTATATCACAAACGCATTTGAATAAATAAAAAAACTTTGTATTTAATCATACGTAAAATTCTAAAAATTTATATGTTCCATACACTGAGAAAAAACAATATAGTTTAATTCGTCTGTTTAATTAATTACATTGAAATTGCTTTCAAACTTTGTATTAAATAACAAGTTACGTAAAAATTATCACATAAATTGTAATGAAGAAGCATTAATTTATGAAAATAATATTTTTAATTATTATTTGAAAATTTTTTCAATGTGATTTCGAGAAAGATGATTAATCAAAATTAAAAAGTTCAATTTACTCATATTTTTTTGCGTTAAAATTGTGATTCTTAGATGACATTTGAAACATATAATTTTGCAATCTTAAATAAATTAATTATTCAATTAGAAATGTAAACTTTTATAAAATTAGCATCTATACTTTTTATAATTACTGATTACAAATACAAGAAAAACTATTTTTAGATTAATGATAATATATTTGATTTTCGAATCAGTTCAATCTGCTTAATTCGATTGTTTTTATACGATTTCTTAGAAATGTACATAAAAAGTTAAAATACACTAATATAAACTACAAATTTTTCAATAATATTTCTTAAACATATTACATTTTGATGGTGTACACATTTTACCTAAAAAAATTTACTCAGCGTAATTTTATTGAACAAAGAAACAAGACATTCAATTTTACCAAGAATATTATTTATTTATATATTTGAATCTTTTTTACAACTATTGATAAAAATTTTTTAATATATATAAGATTAAATTAGTTTGTCTTATTAAAATTAAATTACACTATTTTGTACATATTGTTATAAATTTATGTATTAACTTGTTTAAATTAATATATAGTCTATATTGATAGTGAGAAAGAAAGTAAGTGGTTTTTAAATAAGATTTTAGATAATTAATTGTAAAATAAAAAAAAAATAATAAGACACGAATGTTAATGAAGTGAATCAAATTTATTATTTGTTAGACTTTGATGGTTAATTTATTAAAAAATTCAAAATTTTTATTTTTGTGAATAAAAAATTGAATTTTGAATTTCCAAGAAAATACTTGTTAAAAAATTTATTTTTATTCGGTTTTATTAATTATATTAAAAAATCAGGTTTAATAGAGTAAATATTAACTTTATTATTAATAATATTTTATTGTTGTTTTTTAATTATTGTTTTAACTTTAAAGCTATAATTGTTACATTTTTTTAATATTGTAAACAATTTATTCTTTTTCAATTTTTTTATATTATATAAAATATAAAATTTTCGAAAAAAAATTAAATATTGATTTTTTTTTTATAATAACTAAAGAAATTTTCAGTATAAATACGTTTATATATAATAAAAACATTAAATTGAAATCAAGAGTTAATATAATAATGAGATTACGAAATAAATCTTCAATTCTACACAGGTCAGACAATGCATAAAAATACATTTAAATGTTTAATTAAAATTTCGATATTCTTATAGCATTATATAAATTTTTATTATTGCTTTAATAGGTTGGAATAAACTTTAAAATCGTCGTTCATATATAAGAAATATATTATGAAGAATGCACGAATTTTTTAATTAACGTAAATAATAAATAATAATTAAACATTTTTTTCAATATATTATATCTTCTATGTATTGATAAAAAACCTAAAGTTAAACTTTTCATTTAAGTTAACATTTTTGCCATATATAAACACTAAAACTATCAAACAAGCAAATTATTCACCTTGTATTATGAAGTTATTATATTTAAAAATAATTGCGTTATAAATGAATTTTTTTCAATTAAATAAATTTAAACTATTTTTTGTACATTATATTTAAAACAAATCATCAAAATTTTTTTGTAACTTGTAAAAAATTATAAATGTAAATAATGTTAAAAATTTTTCTTAGTATAATAATACACTTTCCATACATGATAAATTCAGTAAATTTGATAACATTAATTTTTATATTTTGAAACATATATAAACATATAAACATATAGTAAGCAAAATATCAAGGAATTTATACTTCTAACTGCTTTAAAATTTACAAAAAATTTAATATTTTAATTGTTAATATAATATTATTATTTATCATTAGAAAAAAGTATTTATAAATATTAAAATGCATTAAATTAATATAAAAAATATTTATTACTATCTAATCATAAAATAAAAAATTTAAATAATCTGTAAATAGCAAATAAATTGTAAAATTATACGTATTAAATTCAAAAGAAATTAAAACTTTTTTCACATTTAAAAAAACATAAAATAGTGAAAATAATCAGATTAAATTTTAATTTTATATAAATAAAAATTCTTTCATCTAATAATTCTAATCTATATAACTAAATGATATATAATATATCGTGTTATAAGTATAAGAAAAAATGAGTGCAATGCACATTTATGAATGTACAAGTGATTTGTTATTGTATATAACATATCCAGTGTATTGTATATATGGTTTCGATTTGTGCAGCCTGAAGATTTGCTTGATATAGATTATTTGATGTACTTACTTATTATTTCGTATGTTTACACCTTTATTGAATTGTATATTAAGAAAAAAGAAGCACAGAAAATGTACATATGTGAGATATGTTCTTCAAAATTTAACTCTTTTTAATTACTTAAAATTACCTATAACCAATATTTTTCTTGAAATTAAAAATATTTAATATAATAAAATACGAATAATTTTTTTATCTAGATTATTATATTTTATTATTACACCATGAAGATTATATTTATATTTAAATGATATTATAAATAAAAATTAGATTTTCGTGTGAATATTTTTAAATAAGTAAAAATAAATACAAAAATTAAATTAAAAATAATTGGTTATAGATAATTTTATTTTAATTCGTCTAATATACAGATAATCTAGCATGAAATATTTCCAAATAAATTAAAGATACTCTTGTATCATTAATATTAAAATGTTTTTACCAGTTTTATTCCATAGCCAATGGAACCATTTTAGTATTTAAACAATAAGTATAAAAATGCGGCATTTTTATTATACTTAATTATACTTCATTCGTAAATAAAATTAATTAGAGGTGATTAATTGAGATTTTAACAAATGGTGTCTTATTATAGTAATATTATTTTTAATATTTTAAATAATTATGTAAATATTTTTTTAAATGCTTAGATCTTATTTATTTAAAATTTGTTCAATTTATATCGATCTTTAGGATATTCTGCAAAATAATAATTTTTTTAAAATTACTTTTTCATGGATACTAGTGCATCAAAAATACATTTATTTAATATGAAGTAGCTCTTTATTCATTAATTTTTTATCGACTTATATCGTTTGAGGATTTTACAATGTAAAATTAAATATCATTTTTTCAAAGAAAATCAAAACAAAACAGAATATAAAATTTTTATAAAAAAAGTACAATATTATAACGCAAATTGCATATTTACATATTTTATAACAAAACTAACATAAATTATCCTGATTATGTATATAATGTCTATATTTTTTTGTGTAAGTATTTATAGAAAGCTGATTTATACTTAAATAATTTACAACAAAATGAAAAATGGTATAATATTTCTTTATAGATAGTATTTTAATAAATTAATTGATTAAAATTAATAAAATATTATTTTTAGATATTATTCATTTGTAATTTTATTTGATACTATTTAATTCGCGTAAATATATTCGATATTACTACAATTTAGTAATATTTGCATCTTTTAAAATTTTTATATTTTTGATTTTCTGAAATTGCCGTTATCAAGCGTAGAAGGCTTTTAATAATTGGGTGACTTTACGATTACAAATAGGACAGCGATTACCGTTAGTCATCCAGACCTTCATAGCGCAAGGATAACAACAACATATGTGTGTTATTTTTCCATGCACGAAAGCACCATTTTTCGGCCTCACGGTACAGATCAGACACAAACTCTCAAGTCCTTGCGTCTGCTGATCAACCGTAGATACTATGTCGCTATTTTCCTCTTTGAGTGACTGCAATTTCTTCGTAAGTATGCTGAGAGGTGTCTGTGTAGTCTCTATTTTGTTGCTCATCTTTACGTCACTATCCTCGACATTATCTTTGGTCAAATTCCGTCCGTTACCGCCCTGCTTCAGTTAAAGTTTTATATTACATATTATTATTATATTTCATATTGCAATTAATGCATATAAAAAAGGCGTAAATATGTAAAAATAATAATGATTATATTATATAATTTACAGGAAACAACATTGACTTAATAAAAACTGATAAATGTGCATACATTTTTTTAAAATGACCAAAAAATTTTGTATTTTGTATTGATATGTATTTAATTGAACACAAAGTATCGAATTGCTTATATAAATAAATAGAAAGAAATGCAAACACGGATTACGCGCATTCGACATATTCGAGCTAGAATAGAAAAGGTAATTAATCATCGATTTATGAAAAGGGAAATTGAACTATCAGAGTAAGATAATGTTTTCGGTATTTCAAACCGTGAGTGTCATCTTATAAACCGAGCGCTACTAGGTGATAAAGTGCTTGATCAATAGCGTTTTCTTCTGTCTAAAATAGCGACAACTGAATAACCATTTAATACGAAGTAACGCAATTATATGTGATCAACGCGACTGTCCTGAAATTTCATCAAAAAAATTCATTAGAGACTCCGTTTGGGTATGAAGACATCTTCGATTGATAATGACGTAAATATATAAATACTTTTTAAGTTAAAAATTATAAAATAAAGTTCTTTCTTTCCATTTGATTATCTACACGCGTAAAAGCAATTCACGATCAGGTTTTTTCTTAACTAGACAGGTGCATTAAAAATCAGTTTAATAACTCTGTTAATCAATTGGGCATTAACTATTCAACTGCTATTATTCGTTTAAACGTAGATTGGTATTAATTATTATATTATTTTAAAAGATAAATGCTTTTAAAATTTATAATAATGAAAACACAACCTTATCAAATAATTGAGTATAAAAAATCTTTTATATTGTAAAAATTTGGAAAACACAGACTCATACATTTAAAAGAGAAATTAAAAAAAATCTAATATTTTTATAAGAATATTTTCTCACGTGTCATATACATATAGAATTTATGAAATTATTTCAATCGTTTAAATCTAAATTTTCAAATATTAAATATAAATTACATAAAATATTTATTAAAAAAGGTGATCAAATCTTTATTTTATTAAAAATTTTAATATAAAAAAAGAAAACTAAAATATGATTGAGATTACTTTTTTTAAATAATCGCTCACCTAAGCAAGCAATTCAAATTTTAAAGAGAAAAAAAGAGAAGAGTTGATTTTCGTTGATTTAATTCACTCACATTGATTGAGGTGTAAGGTTGATTGCCGAGATGGTATTGCTTAGGCGGTAGAATCGAATCGACCTCGTCTCTGTCCATCGCTTGAGACATGACAGCGGTAGATAAGGTCGTCGTCATTGTTTCTGTAGTTATCCGGTGGTTACTCGATTTGAATATCGCAGACATTTCGCAATTTTGCGACCCAAAGGACGTCGTTCCGCTACCTCGAATACCAGAGAGCGCTTTTTCCAAATCCTGACTAGACGCTATCCCTGAATCCATGTCACAGAGTTCTTGATCCAAAACGGCAGAGACCGTCGTTCGCAATGTTTTGTTTTGGTTATTTTGCGTTCGTCGTTTTCGCCTCGGATGCTTGCCCATAAAATTCGTTTTCCTCAACTGCCATCGGGAGAAGTTATTATTTCAATTATTTCTTATTAAAAATTAGTCGTCGAATCTATTTCTTCTATCTCTTTTTATTGTAATATTAGTATTTAGGGGAAAGATACAATATACCTACTAGTTTTTCATGTACGTTTTTCAAATGATTAATTAGTCTCTCTGAACGTGTTCAAACCTTAATTAACTAGAAACATCTATTGGACAAACCAACGGGTGAGTCCAGTATAATGAGACGCATAAGATAATAATTCTTATAATTAATACTCGTTTTAAATGTTTATGAAAAATTATAAATAATTTTTCAATACTATCTTCAGTATTAAAATATTTTCATCTGGATTTTTTTATTTATATTGAAATTTTTTAAAAATAAATGTGCAACATCAACTGAAGCATTAAAAATTAAATTTTCTTTTATAAATAAATAATAAAAAACATAATATTGATTTGTTTTATAATTTATCGATACTTGTAAATTTAACACTAATTAGATAAATTTATAATAAATTAAAAAAATTATTACTATTACATTGGTTTTTCACCGTCAATAATATATTCTTTATTAAACTCTTTCGTTTTTTAAAATTATTATCAAATAGCACTGATTACTAATAAATTTTTGGTTTTGAAATTTTATAGATAACTTCCTACATTTACTTTAAGTTTGTAATACAAATTTCATAGATACATGAAATTATTAACATAAAAAATTTAATTTATAAGCAGATTCATAATAATGGCAATATTCAATAAAAGTATGAAATAAGATTTAAAATTAATATTACATAAAAATTTTAATTTTAGTTATTCATGAAATTTCAATTAAGTACTTATCCTTAAATATTACATTTCATTTATAAGTTATATGTTTCAACGTATTAAAATAAAGCACTAATAGTTTTAAAAATTTTTATGTTTATTAAAAAAAAAGTACTTTTAATAAATAACATTTAAAGGTAGAAATTCTTAAGATTTATTATTATTATTATTATAAATAAATAACTAAAGATCAAATAAATTAATTCTACTATGTTATGCTTTTAGTCATTTTGAAAGATTGGTTGACTTAATTTCATTATTGAATTAACACAATCTGTAAAAATTATTACTTTAATACGATGCATATTAAAACTTAATATTATCTTTAATATATACTTTAAGAAAATAAATAATTATAAGTATTTAATATTTAATTAATAATACGGTACATTGAAAAAAATATATTATTTAATAATGGTCTGTTTTATGAATTTAATTGATTTAATTATAAGATGCATCATAATATAAGAATGAAAAAAATGTATAGAAACTATAAATATCAGTAATATGCATGATACTGTTTAATATATGCAATTACCTTATACTTAAAAACCTAAATTATTCAATAAATAAATTCGATATTGTTAATTATGACAATAATAAATGTTAAAAAATTTGTTTTAATAAATTGTTGAAATATACTCTATAATTTAGGTTTAATAGTATTGTTATAATTAATTTTATGGGAATTATTTAAAAACAAATGGCAAATAACATATATGATGTTATCCACATTAATTATAAGATATTTTACATGTATAAACTATTGTTTTCTGCAATTATTAAAAAAATATTTTGATTAAAATTACAGAAATTAATAAAATAAATAACAAATACAAAATAATCAAAGTTTAATTTTAGTAATGTAAAGTAATTTTAAAAATCATAAATACCTTAAATATTATTTTAAATTATGGATTATGAAAAAATTATACGTTTTTTTGGAAAATAAATAGGATTACTTTTATGTGTTGGCCTTTTATTTTTTAAGTTATTCATTACTTATAAATCTTTTAATCAGGACCAAAAAAACTAATTTTCGTTATAATTTTGTATGAACATAAGTGAAAATTTATATAGAACATATTTCAATAAATTATAAGATAATATAAAAATTTAACCAAATAGCTTAGTTACATTTTTTTCTACGTTAATTACATACATCTGATCTCATTGGTGATGCATAATCAAGAGTGCATGTTCAATTGTATGAAAAAATAAGTTATTAAATCTTACCAATATCAATTGTTTTTTTATTCAAAATTTTTAGGATTATAAAATGTAACTAAATAGTTCATGATCCACTTTTTATTATTACTTTTTAAGAGTGTTTATTGTTAATATAAATCATGACAAACTTGATATTTGATCATTTTTTAAACTTATTTCACCAAAACTTTTTTCTATGTTTCGTTTTACATTAATATTGAAATAGATTTTTTAAACATACTAATTTGATTTTATATTATTCAGGTATTTAAGAAGCTCTTAATCAATAAAATAGATATACAATTTTTTATTTATTCTACATTTGGATATGCAAACTTTATATTAATAAACAGCTGCAATTAAAAAGTTCCAAATATTTATTTAAAATTCAAATATTACGAATTTCTTACTGTTATGATTTATCAGAATATGAAATATGGAACATACTTATAATACTCCATGAAATGTTGATACAATATATCTTTATAAATTTTTTTCAATTTTTAAAATATTTAATTAAAATTTTATGTGATGATATATGTGTATAAAATATCTTGTACTTTATATTTGTTTTTTTGCAATGTGAAAATATTCATATAATCAATTTTCTTATGTAGAATTGAATAAATTATGTATAATAATAATTAAATAATTTAATTATTTAAAGATAATAGTTCATATTTTTTGTAATTATTATAAAATTATAATATAAATTTATTTATCAAACTTATACTCAAACAAGGATATTATCTAATAAATGTATTCTCATTTATTTGATCTCTATTTAATTAACTTTTTAAGATTAAATAATAAAATTACTTTTATAATTGTTAAGAAATTATGAATATTGATAAAAAATTAGATTAAAGTATGCCTATAGTAAAGATATAATTATTATAATAAATAATTTAGTTTAAATTTCAGTAATCACAAGCATTATAGATATTTAGAAATAAAAATTAATTTACCTGATAACATTTTTCACAGTAACGAAACAAAGGATTTTTATTTGGATTTTTACATTGTACACATGTCCAGAAGTCGATTTTCTTTATTTCACTATCAATAGAACTCGTCGAATCATTACTATCATCTGCTAACCCATCAGAGTCACAGAAAGTTATAAATTCAACAGCTAAATTATTCTAATAACAGATTTATAATTAAAAACTAGATGAATATTGATTAATAATTTATAAATAAAGTATATAATAAAGAATACCTCAGGTTCTGAGGAAGAAGATATGGTTATGAATGGATTTTCATTTTCCGATTGTGAATTCAATTCATACTCCACATGATCCATGTCATCGCTTTCACTACTGCTAATCCATGTATGTGTCGTTGATGTATCTGAAGTATCACGTGCAAATTCTAAAAGTAAACATATTATTTATAACATTTTCTAATTAAGTAATAAAGTAACAATTTAAATATACTTATTTAAAAATTAATTTTTTTACCTGTTTCATTTCCTTGTACAGTATAAACAGATTCTTCATCCTCATCAGTAGGTATTGGAGATTCACTTTCCAAAGTAACATACCAAGAATATCTTGGTTTTTTAACAGTATCACCTTGTCTTTCATCTTCTATAAGTATAATAAATACACCATATACAATAGAAGGATGTTATTTTTACACAATTAATGATGCAATGATACAATTAACTTTTTTATAAATATATAAGTAATGCTAGAAAAACTTGGTTTATGCACGTTTTTATACGTTCAAAATATACACATTCGATTTATAAGTCAGGATTTCTATTAAAAATTACGCATTATCTCTGGATCATTGAAAATGGATTATAATATGTTGAGTGATTTTTTTCACGGAAAAGTTTAACTTGATAAATAATTACAATACAAACCTAAAGGTGATGAGTTCAAAGTAACATTCATTGTTTTCGCTTTTCCTATCGATTTATAATACTTTTAACAAATTTTTATCATCGCGACGCAACAACTGAATAACCATATGAACTTTTGGACCTGGTGGCAGCGTCTTTTCTGATTTTGCGCAGAATAGTTTTTCGTGAGTTGGTATTATAAGCGCGCGATTTTGAACGTGGCAAGAAAAATCGAAATGAATACAAATGAAACTAAGAAATTCTTAATCCTTAAATTCTCAATATTTTCTTATCTAAATTATTATAAGAGTTCGAAATGTAATAAAATTATTCTTCACTGTTAAACCAATACTAAATATCCATGAAACTATATAATAACAAATAATAATATACGTACATATATTAATTTATAAAATTATAAACGTAAGAGGTGCTCGAATATTATTAGCAATCAGAAATATTGAAGATAAAAAACAAAATTATTATAAATATGTTTAAATCAATAAAAAATTTTTTTTAAGTTTATGTTTCTATTTATAGTTCAATCAATTATTGTAAATTCTAAAGAATTAAAAATGAATACACAAAATTTATTTTATTATATTATAATATATACAAAATAAATAATTAAATAATCCAAAATTTAAAAAAATAAAATATGAGTTATTAAACACTTTTCATAATTCGTAAATTATATGTAATTTAATTAATTCACAATATTCTAATTTAAAAAATTGACTATACACAAGTTTGAATATATTATTTGAAAAAGAATTTAATATAACAACTTGTAACTTAAATTCGAACATTGTATTATTTTATAATTTAAAATAAGAAAAACTTCAATTTTTTATAAATATATGAAGTTATAAAAACTTAAAAATTTTTAACATATTTATCAATGAATTTTTATTTACAAAATATTCAATCTGTCTTTCAATCTCGGCACAGAGAAAATAATTTTAGATTCACAGATTTATATATTTAATTAACTATTTTTAGAGTTTTAAATTTAAATTATACGAGTATCGATTAAAATAGTAATAATAGTAATGATCAAACACTGCATAGCATCTATTTTATAAATACATATAAAATGAGAATTAAATATACCTTGGATAAAATTTAAATTAAATATATTATTTTCAAAATAAATAAAATCTTGTCTGTACTATAGTACTAAATATTATTTAAATAAATTTAAAAGATAGTTTTAATTTTAACATATAATGATAAATTGAAAATAAATAAATTGCTGTAATATGAAATATAAATTTAACTTTTAATGATTAATAAAAATAGATAAGTTTAAGTTATACTATATTTTTACAAATTTTATTTAAAAAACATTTTTAATTTTCAATACTGTTTTAAAATATTTTATTATTTTATTATTTTAAAAAGTTAAATAATTTTATCGATAAGACTTAATATTGTATTCATAGAAAATTTTTTGAAATATATTTTTTATATGTTTGCATTAATTTGCATCTAATTAGTATAAATAATAAGCTAATTATATATAAAAGCTTATACTAAACTTAAATATTAAATATAATTTAATATTATCAGTTACGCATTGTAATAAGTAATCAAAAGTATAAACATTTATCAAGAATATACAAAAAAAATTATTTTAAGTTTATTGATATTTTTTTATAGATTCTATAACGCATTAGTATGATCGATAAATCTCTTATCTTTCATTTTGTTAAAATAGTATTATTATAAAAAAGAAAATTTTTAATATTAATTTAAAATTATATAAATTAATTTTATGAAATATTAAAATGTTTTCTGAGAGTATATTTTTATATTATTAAGGACATATTTATTTTTTAAATTAAATTACATTTAAATAATAAAAGTTTACAAAATGTGTAAGTATTAAACATAAATAAGTAAATAAATTAGTTAGAAAACCTTATTGATAAAAATATGTATGATATTTAATGCATACAAAATTACAAGTAATATTTTATTATTATAATAAAATAATATATTTGATATAATAATATTTTTTATTCGATGTGTCTTGTTGAATATTTGAAACAGGTTTACTTTATATTTCCAAATGATCAAAAAAATAAATATTTTTGTTAAAAATAAAAATCTATCTACAGTTTATTTATTACAACAAAGAACAATCAATGTCTCAAATAATTGAATTAATTTTTGATATATTTTTGTTTATTTAATATAATTATAAGATACGGATCTGAATGTAGTTTAAATATTTTAATATAGTATGTGTATTTATTATCTTTATTTTTTAAATATTACAGAATAATTTCAATCAGAAATAAACATTAAAATATTGTAATATAAAAATTTTCAAATATTTATACCAAAATAACTGAAATGTCTTGTAATATAGTTATGTATATAATTTGATAAAATAAAAAATATAATTTTATTGTTATTACTGATTTCACAATATATTTTCATATTCAACAATTTATTTGACTGCGATAACTTGAATAATTAGATTGTCAAGACGTGAAAATCATGATGTTCAACTAATTTTGTTTATACCAAGGTTTCAAACATACGCGCTCAAACATTCACCAATGTGTAACTTTATTGTATTCGGAATTTGATTTTATTTGTCGAGCAGATTATAATTGGTTGAATTTGAAAAGCAATTTAGTAGACTTGTATTAACGTTCGTTGGCGGCGTTCTGTCAACGGATGTTTTTCGTTTTTATGAAACGTAAGAGTGCGAATAGGTTATTGTCGATTTTTTAATATAAAAATTAAACGGAATTTCACGTGTTTCTTTGCGATTTATATAATTGCAACTGACATGACGACGGCAATGTCGACGTCTTTGTCAATTTTAGCGAGTCATGATGAGCTCGTAAGATGCACGAATGTTTTAGTAAACGGCTCATGTGAAGGAGGTTAGCGTTCTATTATTCATTTAACATTATTTTCGTAATATTTTTTCTTACAAAAAGATCTTTTTTGTTAATTTTTATTTGCTTCTAAAATTTATTTTATTTTATTCTGTACAATTTTTAATTCCAAAATTTACAATACAATTGTGCTCATGTTTTGGTTTTGTAGATATATTTTTTTAATTCTAAATATTATTATTATTATTCAATAAGTAATGTATATTGTTAGAATATATATTTTTGGTTGCTTTTATTTTATAGAATTTCTTCAGTTTGCAATTAATCAAGAAGAAATGAGACAGAAGTGGTTAGCTTCTGTACAAGAGTGTCAACGTTTACATTCAACCTTAGAAAAAGCTCATTATGAAGCAGCTGATTTAGATCGTAAATTGAGTCATGCTAGACGATTATTGGATGAAGAGAAAAGAAGACGTCGAGCTGCTGAGGAGCAACGTAATTCATGTGTAAGAATAGATATTTTAGTTATTATTTTTTTTAAACTATAACAGATATCTTAGCTTTTAGTATTATATAATACTATCATATTTTATAAGTAAAAATTAAGCAATTCTAATTATGTAAGAAAGTTCTTGTTTACTATTAATTTATGGTTCATTATTTGTATAAAATACTTTAGTAAAAGAAATTATTGTGTACTTGTGATAAATTTTAAACCTATAGGTAGAAACTAATTCATGTCTTATTTTATATTAACTCAAAAAATAATTAAATCAATGATGTTATCACTAATGAAATATAAGTACTTGAGTATTTATTGTTGTTCTTGTTTTAAAAAAAATTTTATTTAATAAAGTTTTTTCTAAATAATTATCTTTAGTAAGTCACTTTAAATAAAGTATAAAATAAATAGAAAAATTATATCATCTTTATTTATTTCAAATATCTGTATATTTTATTTTAAATTATTAAGCATCTTTTAACAAAGTTAATATTTACAGTCATTAGTTTTATTAGTATCTTATTAATTTGATTATTAATATTGATTCTTTATGAATTCAATAAATCAATTAATTAATATTTATACTCATTTATTTTCAATAATAAAACAAGTACTCAGTACATTTTTTTAAAGTAATTAAATTAAATATTTAATTATTCAGAAGTAAAAAATTTAAATTTACTACAATTGAATATAATTTGCAAATATTAAATAATAGCAAGCATTTGATATAAGTATTAAAACATAAAAACGTACATATTTTTACAATAAATATAAACAGTTTTTGAATATTTTTATATTTAAAATTTGTTTCATTTAATTTTTTCAGGAACGACAAATTGCGTTAGTTAGAGATCTTTTGCTAAATGATGGGGGTAGAAATCTGAATGATGAAACTAGAGAAAAACTTCAATTTTTAAATAATACAACTCTAAATGGACGCCAAAATTCTACCCATTTAAAAGATCCACTTCATGACAAGTAATAAGTTTTTAATTATTTCATACATATTCTAGTTATTTTTAAACAGTAATCAAAATTTTTTCTTAAATTTTTTATGTATTAATATTTTCTTTTATTAATATTAGTGCAAATTACTAATACTACAACTTTAAGTGTGCACGTTATTATTGATTCATTATTAAAATATTTGAAAAATTTATATTTTTAATATGCAATAAAAGATCGAATTGATTGATAAAATTAGTTTATGTATACACAATACGTAGTATTTTTTAAAACAGATAAAATGTATGGTTAAATTAGATTTAAAAATAAAAATGTTTTTGATATAATTTTGAAAAATATCTTATTTTATTTATAAATATGTTAAGTTATGTAAAATTTATAGTGAAATCATGTTTTGAGAAAACAAATATATGTATACCCATAAAAAATATTGTATCCATTTTTAATGTTTTTTTTTATTCATTATATTCATATTTTAATTTAATATTTACTATTGCAATGTAAAGTATAATATGCTACAAATGTTATATAAAAGTTATACAAATGAAATTTATATGTTTAAATTTATAATTTTAAAGTTCTTGAAAGTTTATTATTTTATTTTATTTTATAATTTAAATATGAAAAACTTATTGCAATAATCTAATCATTTCCAATGAAAATAGAGTAAATTTTCAATGTACAATCATAATAAAAGTAAATGATTAATTATTTAAATATACACGGTTTCTATGTATGTCAAATACTTCCATTGTTTTTAATATAATAAAAAATGGTATGATTAAAATGTGCAATATATATATATATATAATGGAATCACTTAACAGGATATTGTTTAATTTATAAAATTATTATTAAAATACTAATGAAATGTAGAAGTCATTAAAAAAAATATAAAAAGTTTTTTAATTTAATATACATTATGTATTTGCATACTTCTAATTATATATTATAAAACAATTATTTATAATTTCAGTTTATATCAATGTGTTATACTATCACTTTTACAAGTTCTTATAAGAAATATCTATTGTAAGATAAACCTTGTTTTTCCATATCAATAATAGTAAATCTTATATTTTAAAAGCTTTAATAGAACATTGTTTATATTAAAAAATTTATTATATATTTATATTTAATTTTTTTTATTTTTAAATTTACATCATGCAGATTAAATGGACTGAATACAATAACGGAGCTGGACTCCACTGGTTCTTTACTGAGTGACCTTAGTTGTTTCTCTAAGTCTGAGGATGATTTGGATACGAGCGTTATTCTTCAACAGAATCACAAAAAACGCGAATGGCAAGAACATCGACCCAGTGGAGAATATGTTATCAAGAAGAGGCGCCGTAGTGCACTCCATAAGGCTGTGGATCTTAATAGCTCGGACAGAATAGTGGCCACTACAACGGTAGTAATGCCAAAGGAGGGGACAATAACCGCGTCTTCAGTCATCGAAGCTATACCTGGAGATGAAAACAAGGATCCGCAACAAAATTCCTCATTGCAGAGTAGTTTTCGAAAGAGGCGAAAGAGTGGAGAATGCAGCAATAAATCTAAAAATCATTTGGATCAAGATGTGACGCCCACTGTAAGATGAATGTAAAATCTATCTTTAATTTCCTTTTTTAATAATGATTTTTTGACATTTTTATTTAATAATTTACTATAGATGCATTTTATTATATCATTTTAAATCAATTATAATAAAAATTAAAAGCAAGTTTAAATAAATGAATTAATTTTATATAATACAAATCTTTTTTATGCATTTAAAATACAGTACCTAATAAATAGTTAATTTTTTTATTCTAAATGTACATTATATATTTTTAAATGTAAAATAAATATTTGAACGAAATTTTTAATTTATTGAATATTTCAGCCCTCAGCACCAAAAGCAGAAACTATAACTTCTAATTCTGATTCAGAAAATATTTTTAAACCTAGTCCAAATATTGGTGGTTATATGATAAGTTCTAAATCCTCAAGAGGTCACAGTTTTATTGGAAAAACTGTTATAAAACCAGAAATATGCACTCCATGTGGTAAAAGGTAATTTTATATTTTTAATGATACTGTTAAAATTTTTGAAAATATTTTATTTTTATGATTTTAGAATACGATTTGGTAAAGCTGCTATCAAATGCAGAGATTGTAGAGCATTAAGTCATTTAGAATGCAAAAATCTTGTACCTCTTCCATGTGTTCCTACAGGAAACACACCTACACTTCGTGGCATATCGGTAAGAGTTATTTAAAATACAAAATATAAGAAATTGATTGATTTTTATGTTTCAATCATTAATTTTATTAATACATTTAATAAATATTATTGGAAATATAATTCAAAATTAATTATACAAAAAATTAATTTTTCTCGTACAAAACGAGTATATTTTTGAAAATTTTGTAGAATTTAACAATAGTATGATAATAAATATTATTCAATAACAACGGATTTCTTTCTAATAAATTTGAATTTGATGTTTGATTTCAACTTATCAAATCAACGATTAATTTCTTTTGTATAAACTGTCAAGGACTGATTTACATTTCTTCTAATAGATCAGGATTCTACTTTTCATTTTGATTTCTTATTCAGTTCTTAATATTTTAAGGTTTTTTATGATCCAGTACAATTTTATATAAAGGTTTTAGTGCACTGTTTTTTAATATAGAAGTATCAAACGATTTTGAGGTTATCAGTTTCGCGTTATATATGATTAGAAATGAAAAATTAAAAGATATTATTTATTTGTACATAAAAATTTGCAGAGGAAAAATAGAAACCATAGAAACAGATTTATTTAATTAAAATAAAATGAAAAATAGAAATATAAATTTTATTTTCAGTACAATTTATGTTTTTTAATTCTTTGTTTGTTATAAACATTTTTATATCTTTTTATATTGAAAATAGATTTTGATTTTTTAATTTAATAAAATAAGTCTTTTTATTTAATTTAAAGAATTAAATGAATATTTATAAAAATAATGTTATTTATACAGGGAACAATAGCTGATTACACACCAATAATCCCCCCAATGGTACCATCTCTTGTGGTGCATTGTATTAATGAAGTCGAATTGCGTGGTATGACGGAGCAGGGCTTGTATCGCGTAAATGGTGGGATGGCGGAGGTTAAATGCCTTAAGGAAAAGTTTTTACGGGGTCGTGGTGCACCGAATTTGTCAGATGTCGATATAACTACAATATGCTCGACTCTAAAGGATTTCTTAAGATCTCTGAAGGAACCTCTCATTACCGTCGGTCTTTGGGCTGATTTTGCTCGGACGACCGCTATTGCAGATAAACAAGACGCTGATGCAGCGCTGTATCAGGCGATCTCAGAATTACCACAACCTAATCGTGATACGCTCGCCTTTCTCATATTGCATTTACAGAGAGTGTCCAGCACTTTTGAATGCAAAATGCCCATTACAAATCTCGCAAAGGTTTTTGGGCCGACTTTGGTAGGGTACAGCTGCCAGCATCCATCACCTTCATCAATGCTCTCAGAAACAAAGAATCAAGTCACTGTAAGTAGTTACTATTCATCTGTTTAAAGAAAAAGTAATTTTTTTCTTGTTTTATATAGAAGATTACTATTTATTTATAATAAAAGTCATATTTATATTTTACAAATCAAAAATTATTTTAATTTCTATCGTTACAAAAATTAATTTATTCTATTACTTAAAACATATTTTTGTATACAACTTAAATTCATTATAATCATTATCTTAAAATAAAAAGTATATTTTAATTACAGATCGTTGAAAATTTACTGAGGATACCATCAGATTATTGGGCAAATTTTGTTAATCCAGAGCATGTTAATAATATTGGTACTCCTAAACATACACAGCTTAGACATACGACATCAACAGAATCATTGTTAAAGCGTAATGCTTCAAAAGGATTTTTTCATACTCCTCTTAGTACTTCGTAAGTTATGATATATTTAAATATTTATTTAAACTTAATTGTTCTAATTAATTTATTTTTTTTCAGAAAATCATTCATGAGAAAAAATAGAAAATATTTTGCAACACCACCTTCAAAACAAATATATTGAAAAAATAAAATATAATTTAATTCTTTTTTTTTAATCACCAAGTGTATAAAATGTACTTTGTAAGCAAATTCTAGCTAACAATTGGTTGATGTTAATAACGTCATTATAAACATTCTGTTTATAATAATTTATAGTATAATTTTCAAAGTGAGAAAATTTTTTAAATATCTGAGATAACTTTTTTATTTAATTATATTGTTTATTTGCAGTATCAAACAATTGTTGTTGCTATATCATTTTAAGTATATTTGAGATATGGTACATAAATTACTTATTAGCTAATACTACTAGTCTCAGTGTGTACAAAACAATGTGAACAGTGTTTTTAATAAATATAAAATAATTATTTGTATTAACATATTAAAATTAGACCAAGTGTACAATATCACTATAGGTTCAATGAATGCATTTGATAAAATATTTCAAAATTTTACTTTGGATAAGAAATTTGATTTGTCATATTACTGATAAATATATTAATCACAAGGTAATTAATCTCTAAATTAACCGACTATTTAATCATAGTATCATGTATAGACAAAATATGCACAATTTATGTATCACTTTGCATTTGTACAGAATTTTTCTTTGATTTCCCAGCATAATTCCCAAAACTTTTTTAAACGATTATCTCCATTTGAACAAAATTGTCGAAAATCCTGAATAATCTTCTTCTGGAAAAGTTCATCTCCTGTGCTTGTTGCAGGATATTTCCACTTACGACTAAGCATATGGTTCCATGACCATAGAAATCCCATCTGAAACGAGAATATTTAAATAAATGGAAAGAATTTATAAAAAAATATATTAAAATTCTAATGAAGAATTATATTGTACATGAAAAAAGTAAAATAAATAGAAATAAACAACTATAATTTTATATAATTAAATATATATTTTAATTTTAAATTATTAATTATAAATGTTAATAATAAAATGCAGGCAAGATAATTTAAATACTTGAATTTTTAATACATTTATAACATAAATTTACATCAATTTAAGATGTATGAATTTATTATTTACAAAAGCAATAATATTTTAACCATCTACTTGGGAAAAATATCGCGTGTTTACCATCGATTAGTTTAATTAAAAACTAATAATATGTACCTTTAATATTTGTATTTTTCTAATGACAAATAAAAAATAATTGTTGATAATAGTATTAGATTAGTCTATAAAAAGAAAACACGAAACAAAATAATATTGACGTAAATTTCTTATACTTACTCGTCGGTCCATATTGTAATCGTCTTTGTTTTTGCCACTGACATGCCGTGTAATGTAGGCTTCATGAGGACTCGGTTGTTCGGCATGCACCGGGTAACGCTTTTGACCACCACTACGCCGCGTTATATTTGTGCCAGTATATTGACGTGGTCGAGGATTTATCGTTGATGGTACCAGGATAAAGGCATTGCCAGTCACATGAACGTACTGATGGGCATTCTCATTGCCCTCAACAAGACAACGTAAAAAACCAAAGCGTTGTAAAATTGCCTCTTGAAAAAGGAATAGACGCTGAGCGTAAGTATCCTCACGAAATTCTGTTTAACGCATATCAAGAATTAACTTCAACTTTATATTGTTACTCAAATCTTACAGATTATTTAATTCTTAAATAATATTAATAATATAAGTTAAACGATAGATAAGATAAAAATTAGAGTTGTCTCATCTAAGTTCATAATAAAAAAATTATTTTCAATAACTATTAATTTGATTATTAAGTGCTAATATAATAACAAGTAATAAGTCAAACAAAATATATAACAAATTGAAACTATTAGTTAAGAATTGATTGAAAAAATCAAAACAGCATTAAAGTAAGAAAAAGAATACTTATAAAAATATATGAATGTTTGTCATACCTTCAAAAAGGTATCTTTTACCATCCATTAAACAAACGGTGTCTAAGGGAATAAAAATGGGTCCTCGTAAAGGATCACTTTTTGCAGTAAATGGCAGTGCAAGCAAGTCACTTGGAATTGGTATCATTTGAATACCACATAATTGTGCTTTCCGTTGCCAAATAAATATCTAAAAGATAAATATAACGACATTTAATAAATTTTTTATACCAATTTTTATACTTTTAATAAAATTTTAAAATATTTACTAAGTCAGCAACGATACTACCCGAAGCAGCTACCCATTGTATAACTAATTCATATGAATGATCAGGTTTAAAAATTGATTGATATCTTAGGTGTCCCCACTCTATTCGATCGCTTTTATTATTAATGTCAATATCAAGATGTGTATGTTTATACATTGGTACTGAAATAAATAATGAAGTAACAGACATTGAATAATTATATTTTGCAAATAAAAATGTTCAATATTTCTACATTAAATAAAAGTATGCAATCATTTAATATAAAAATAATAAATTTCCACTGCATAATATACTTTAATTTGTGTTCTACAAATTATTATAAATAGTTTATTTTTAATACTTTGAAATAACAAAAAGAAATTACATACTTGTCCAATCTATTTCATTTGTAACATCTGATAAATCTAAATCATTTCTAAGAAAAACAGGAACATCCGATTCATCAATAGTATCACAGCTAGGAATTGATATAGGATGGGATATATTTGATAAATAGTTAGCAGAGTTGAAATTAGGTTGAGGCTCGCACCAACCTTTTGGAGCTCTCATTTCTACTTCAACCCATTCGTTTTCAAAACTTTGTAGATCACCCAATGGAAGAGAATAATCACTACCTAATTAATAAATAATTATTAGATAAGACGAATAAAATAAAAAAAAAATAGCTGTGGTTTAAATGTAACTTATTTTCTATGATTTGTTTGTATTAAAATACGAAATTAATCACTTAAATAAAAAATTACTTATAAAATATTTACATTGAAAAAGAAATATTATATCCGCATAAAATTATGCTTCATTTTGTTATATTTTATAAAAAATTTATTATAAATATTAAACACTAAATACCTTTTTGATATTCATTTTCATGTACAATATGATACAAATAAAATCCTAGAATAAAAGACTTTGAAAAGTCGCCAGATGCATGACATATTAGTTTTTCTTGAATCATTTCCTAAAATATATTTAAAAATTATGATTTCGAATATATTTTTGATTGCAAGTTTATTCAAATAATTATTCAATTAGTTATTTGAAATATACATTTTACTATAAATAATTATTGATAATTAATACCAGGAATTAATAATCATCAGTAACAGATATATGTATATCAATATTTTGAAAACAAATTAAATTAAGATTAAATCTTTTCGATATAACAATTACAGTAAGAAATTATTATTATTTTATATATAATTTAACTTTTATAATTTTGAAATACTTTTGAATTGTTCTAAAATAAAAACACTCAACAACACACAACAATATATAGATAAGTATACATACATCTACATTGTTTTTTAAATATATTTTATGTGATATTTCAAATACATCTTTCAGATAATTTAGTCAATTAGTTAACACATAAAAAATAATGTAAATCAAATCATAAGCAAAGTTTAAGTTAATATGTACATAAATAAAGAAATTAGTTGCCTTTCTTATATACGAAGTTTTTGAATATTTATTGAATCATAACTATATTGTTTTATAAATAAGTGTATCATAATTTTGTTGAAGGCTAATTCTTAAGTTTTTATATCATGAAATAATTTTTCCTCAAAGAGTGATAAACAATAAGAAATATATAATAAAATATGGAAATAAAAACATTTAATTATAAAATTAAAGAAAATGTTAAGAATAGAATAAAGATTAGGTTTATAAATATATTAAGATATATTTGTTCGAAGAAAATGTAAAAATAAATCTTCAATTAATTATTAATTTTTCAACTTTCGTAAGAATTAAATGAATAATTAAACCTGCAATTATGTATTTATAAAAAAGATTCATACAAAGAAGAAATTCTTCTGCATTATAATAAACAGGAAAAGCTATAGACTTATGGCATGCACTTAATTACTTCGACTTTCAAAAATTCTTGCCCAATATTTGATATAAGCAAAAATTCAATAATATTATTTAATTAGTTATTTACATATTTGATTATTTTAGTAATAGCCATTACGATTATTAAAATTATCATTAAATTTATTCGTTAAATTATTATTCAAATTAGTTTAACTTTAAAAATAACAAAAATAAATTCAATATTGAATGTATATAAGTAAACCCATCGGGGATAAATGTAGTTTCAGAAAAACTTGCTTTCATTATATTAATGGCGCCTTCGATAGAAACACCACCCTCTATATGACTATTCAACCATTGTACAGCATCTGCACTAACAAAAGTTTGACTTGGCAGTGAAGGATGCTGAGTAAAGAAACCAATTCCTGTTTGTGGATGCTTCATGGCCTCAAGTATCTCGATGAGTGGAGCTGAATTTTTTATTTTAGTTACCTCAGTCGTCAAGCTACAAAAAAATATATAAATAAAAAATAATACTTTTATTTAAATTTAAATTGAATAAAAGAAAAATGAATATTTTGTAAATTTATTAAAATATTCATATATTTTAATTTCTTTACTTGTAAAAATAAAAAATTATTTTTGCAAGTATATTTCTAATAAAATTTCATTTAATACGTAATAACATCGTAAATAATTTTTTAAAAAATTGTTATGTACGTTTTTATGAAATTTACTTAAACAATGAAGAATTTCATTTATATATTTATATTTAATACTAAAATAATAAATAAATACATCTCATATACTTAATAATTTAAATCGCTA
Organism: Dolichoris vasculosae; assembly: GCA_018907195.1. Classification (NCBI taxonomy): domain Eukaryota; kingdom Metazoa; phylum Arthropoda; class Insecta; order Hymenoptera; family Agaonidae; genus Dolichoris; species Dolichoris vasculosae. The sequence continues at coordinate 1,537,645 of JACCHY010000002.1, read as the reverse complement.
AATTATAAATCGAATATTGAATTCACCCAAAATATTAAAAAATGTAAAGGACAATAAAATGTCTTTTTTTAAAGAGATTTATAAATAATTTAACGAAAACTTTACTTTTGTTTAATTTAGTACAGAATTATCATCATGTTTAAAAACGTTTAAAATATACAGAACTTATACATATTTTTCGTACTACAAATATTCATAGTATAAGTTGATTCAAAGTTTACTATCTCCTATAAACGAATTACTTTTCATCGTTGATCTCTAAGTGATCCTGTTGTTGCTGCTGTTGCTGTTGTTCGAACGATAATGGGAGCACAGCGTCACTGGCCGGTGATATTCTTCCACGATCCATTATCTTCGAACCTGATCTGCATATCGAAAAAATGAAAGTAGAATATTAAATAAGATTTATTTAAATGTCAAACGCATATGCAAGAAATTAGTAAGTATGGATGTGTGAGTGTACATTAAGATATTATAATAAAAGCCAGAATGTCATATCAAATATTTGATTTATATAAATAAATATAACATTGCCAAGATAAAAAAATAGTTAGAAAAAGTAGCTAGTTATTTCTTTTACATAGAATGATAGTAAAGTAAATAACACTATATAGACATTGTTAGTTAAAAAAAAATCATTAAAATGGTATTTTTAATGAATAATAAAATGCTTACATTTAATAATAAATATTTCTTGTTTATCTTCTAAAAGATATGATATAAAGAAAATGCAAATTATAAATGATCGAATTCGCTATGTTTTGAAAATCAAGTTTTTCATATTATCCCATTAAAATTAATATAAATCTCTTATATATATTTAATTTTAATATTCATGATAAACAAACTTTTTTAATTAAAAAATAATTTTTTTAAAGAAATTGTTAACCAACATAAGCAATTATTTATAATTTTTCAACGAAATAAAAATGCATGCACAATTCTACTATTAACCAACAACTATTAAAAAAATAATTAATTAATTATTAACAGGTATCTGTGAAGATAAAATTAACTTTATCATTATTTATTTATCATTAGAAATTTACATATTAAATTGATAATAAAGTATTGACCATATTTAATTAGATGGCACAATATTCAAATATATAAAATTTAGTATCAACATTTGCTATAACAAAAAAAGAAAAAATAAAAAACAAACCTGTTTGGTATGTGGCGAGGAGTGTCGAGGGACGTGCGAGTAGCCGCAGATGTATTCACTACGTGCTTTTCCTGTACAAAGAACCCCGTCACTCTCTCACGCACAACCTTCTTGAAAAATTATACAGAATAACACAGATATGGAGAAGAAAAAATGCAAAAATAACAACATCGTAATTATAGCTAATTGATAAGTTTAAAATTTTAATAGATTAGTAATTAGGTTATACGTACAGATATTAAGGAAAAAGAATTAACATCCATACTCTTGACATTTCTTACAAAGAAAATTTTTTTTTTTTATATTTACTTAGATAAAAAAAATTATTTTAAAGTTTCATTAAGTTTACTATGATATAAATAAATTTAATAAAATCTTTTATAATTGAAAATATGCGAATAAACTAATTTCTATATTAGACAATATTTATAATTGTACTTTAATTTTTTCCTGTCATAAAATATTATTAAGGGGATTAGGTATTTGAAAAACGAAATCGATATTTTTTTGCATTTTTCAAAATGAAATATATTTTCTTAAGTGTATATTCAAATTCTGAAAATTATTTACATATAAAAACATGGAATCATTACAAGTAGTAAAGTATCAAGACGCGTTGAGCGAACATTGTAAATCAATAACATTATTTATAATACAATAAAAATTCATGTATTTTTATTTTATATTATTGTAAATAATAAACTTGATGAAATACAAGACTCATAATCTAGAAATATACAAATACAAAATTTTACTTCTAAACGGAAATAAAAATTTAAACATGTTTTCAAAATTGGCACATTTTCATACATGATTACTATTTATCTTGATTTCCATATTCTAAAAGAAATATAAAAATAGTAATCAAAGAAACTATAGTTTTGTATATATATATATACAAAAAATTATTTAATTCAGAAAAATGTCGAGAAAAAACCACGAATGCAGATGAAATAATAGGAACATGTTATTATTTTATTGTAGCTTAATAAACACATTATATATTACATATTTAAATTTGAAATGTAAACAAAAATTAAAATGTGGTTTTCTCAAAAGTTGTTCTTTTAGTTTTATCTTAAAACGTATGAAAAAATTTTTAAATTGATTCGAAAAAATTGTTGTCAACCTCTAAAATTTTTATCAACATTTTAATTTTTTTATAAAAAAATTATTAATTAGTAAATTTTCATTATTATAAAATTAAGATTCCATTTTTAACGAAAAAATCATCGTTTTGTATCTATAAAATAAAAAATTATTAATTTTTCCTTATATTACCAATTTAAAAAACTTACATTTAAGGAAATAATTCATCAAAAAAAAATTTATTTGTCCAAAACTACTACTTAGTCCCCTTAAAAAATTCATTTTTCAATTTGTTTTTTAAAAAAATATACATAATGTATTTTGTTCCATAATTAATATAATTTTTGTTTAATCAATAAAAATGATATAAATTTCGCACGAGCGTGCGCACACACACGAAATACTTTTTTCATTGAAATAAAATTATTTATTAATTTTTCAAATATTCATGCATTAGTAGTATACAATATGATGCATAATAACGGCTGCCAACTAAAAAAGAAAACCCAAATCCAGGAAATTAAGAAAAATGAAAAAAATGTCAGTGGCAGTCAGCACCTAAGATTTATATATAAAAATGTATACTTACAAAAAATAAAATACAAATTAATAATTACTATTTTTAAATATTTTATAAAGTATTTATTTATTTAGATTATTTATGATATATTTTTATAAGTATTTATTATTTTATACATGAATTTGTTTTTTAAAAACAAATTAGTTCAATATTTCTAAATACATCAGGGAAAAATTAGTTATTTAATTTCTATAATTAGTAAAACATAAATTTTAGCATTTTATAATAAATTAATTTCTAAAATAACTTATATTGAAAATAGTAGGTAAAAAATTTTAAAGTTTCTAATACTTATTTTATATTGATAATTATTTCAAGTATAAAATATATCACACATAAATAGGAGCATATTTTTTATAAACGAATTTTACTTAAAAACCATTGTTTACAATATCGCTTCGTCATAATAAAAATACTGTTATTTTATTTAATGCAAATTGTTTACAACCTTCATGAAATATACCAAATATAAAAATAAAGATAATTAATATACATTCACTACATTCACTATAAATTTATTTATAAATAAATATATATTTTAATAAATGTGTATTTACTTATTTTTCAACATGTATTTAGTAAAAACCATATTCATATGAATTACAGTATAACACGAAATGAAATATCTATAATTATTCTTAAAAAAACATATGTACGTAAAATTGTTAATAAATATGCTAGTAAATATTTTCTATAATTACAAGTAACAGTATTTTAATTTTTTTCGTAGTAAATGTTTTAATAAATAACTCAGTGAGCAAGGCAATAGAACAAAGTAATGTAAAAGAGCATAAGCGAGCAGAATATATTAATGAGTTGTTTAGACAGGTCTAATATTTTTCTACTGTATTTGGTCTGTGTAATATCAAACCTTGGTCTTGGCTTTTCGGGTAGGCGGTTACTTCCGAGTCGTTCACGGAAGGGAGAGCTGCCCATGAGGCTGGTCTGCAAAAGTACGAGGAAACAAAAAAGAGCATAGTTCTTGATTTGATTACGCCGAGATGCAGGGTACTTGTATACTTTATTTTGATACCTAGGATATAATAGAACCTATAGGGAAAAATTTTCCGAAGCCTTCTCTAAACAAGACCTTTCTCAAATCTACCTTCGGTGTATCATATTAATATAATATAATAATTATATGTACTTATATATACGTTCAAGCATACGATATCAATATTATTATTGTTAATAAATATTATGTTATGGTCACAAATGACGACACACCACGTGTAGAGCAAATTTAGCTAAGAAGTGATGAACGTCGAAGGCTAACTATTGTAAATAATGTCTAATTCATTTGATTAGTCGGTGTTTTATATATTTCTTCTATTATTGTAGTTGATATTTTAAATAATTTTTTTAATAATGAAATATTTATATTTTCTACACAATATAATTTTATACTATTATTAATTTATTCGTTATAAAATTTGTAGTTTTTAAATTATTACACTTTTAAAAGAATTATATTTTATAAATAAAATGTTTTACTGTATTTTCTAAAATAAAAAATTGCAAATATTATACATTTATACAACTGATACTTAATTGGTAAGAAAAATATTCTTTTATTCTAATAATTTTAAAAAATAAAAAAAATTTCTAAGAGATCAAATTATTGTGTGGATATCTCGTATTTGAAAATCAAAATTATGTAAATTATTTTTTATCTGATTATTGATTTTAAGATCTTTTTTTAATTACCTACAAGGATTATTCATTGTTTATAATTTCGAAATATTGAAATATTTTTTATATTTTATCTGCAATAGTTAACCTTCGAAATTTCAAGTAAATCAAGCAAAAAGAATTAAAAAGTAATGATGGTAAACATAATTAACATGTCGAGCGTGTATGGTGTTTAGGCTATCTAATTTTCAAAATTAAATATAATGCAAATATACAAATATAAATACGTATAGACATCGTTGTCTTTGAATAAACATTAAACCAAAACAGAACAATTCCAAATGTAGTCTCTCGCTAGAGGTAAACTTTATTATTATTATTATTTGATGAAATTTGTGAGTGGGGTAGCAAGAGAAATACCTGGTTAGTGAGAGATACCAGACTCGTGCTGTGCCTGCGTCTAGTCAGATGAGAGGCAGGATCTCTCGGGGGTACCCCGCCAAGAGCTGTTGGGCTCTGAAACACATCATGCTAAAACTTGGGTTGCTCCTTCCCATTTTTAACCTCCCCATAAAGAGAATGTTTGTAATATTTATTACATTATTTTTCTACAAGCCAATGAGATGAGTGTCAACCATGTATATTCTAATACTACAAATTGAAGATATCATAGTGAAAAATTCATTAAAACTTATGCAAATATTTTTTAGAATTTTAAGATTTATAAAATATCTCTTAATCTTATTAAAACTATTAAATAAAATAACAAATAATTAAAAACTGCAGTGTCTATAAATTATACTAAAATTTTCAATTATTATAAGCATAATATTAAAACATATTTGATATGATGAATTATGAATAAAACATATAATTAATTAACCTTTCTAGAATTATAATAACCTCTAAATTAGAAAAATTATTTCTTTATTATGTGTGTAGTATTTATAACATATAAAAAAATTTTATTATTACTTTTAAATTATCAAAAATTTATCATATAAACTTTAAAATCTAATTAGCATTTATATAGCATAATTATCCTTTTAATTAGAAAGGGTTCTCGATTTTCTTCTTAGTTTTATCTCTTATTCATTATTTATTGTTATTATTATTAATTTATGATTTATCTACGATTTTAATTAATCTTTTTATTTAAATATGAGTAATAATAGAATGAATAAAAACAGAAAGTTTTACTAAAAATAATCAATGATTAAACGACTATCTACACATAATCTATTTTCAACTACTATGGTACATTATTAAATAAAATTGTGTTGATTAGTATGTAAAGAACTACTCTAATTATTATTGTAATTCTAAAAAAGCAGTAATAACTGTATTGGTCATTAGTGATTCGTAGACTTATTTCATGCTACTGTCTGAATTATGTTATAGAATATAACTTTAACAAACAAAAACTGTATCTTATGAAGACTGGAAGTAACATAATACTTACAAAAAAGCTATAAATTAAAAAAAATTGTAAGAAGTGCATCTTAATGAAAAAATATAATACGTATAAAAATACCCAATTTTTATTCGGATGAGGTCGACGAATTTTATTGAGCCAGCCTTCGATGAATCGTAAGAACCCATCCATTAATGAAGTCTGTTCCATTGAAGTAGGCTGTGTATATATATCACAATAGGAAGAACCTTCTAATATTTTACGTGTTGCTTGATTGTGTAGAGGTAATAAAAAAACTCTAAACCTCCAATACTTCAGTGCCTATGATAATTTATAAAATTTAAATTCATTAAAATAGAATAAAATATAATTTTATAATATACAATATCAATAATTAATATTAAATTTAAATATTAAAATTTAACAATTACTGTTCTAATTATATAGAATCTAAAACAAATTTTTAAATATGTTCATTTTTAATTAAATTATTTAAAATAACTTAAAATATTTTAATTATATATATAAATTATTGTATACCTCAACTAAAGCGAAATCTGTATCACCTCTTGTACAAATATAGTGATCCAAATAATTCCAGTTATAATTTTCTAGTTTTTCAGTACTAAAAGAAACCCACGAAATTTCGTAAGTATCATGATGTGGTGCATGGAATCGATAACGATAATGAATATTAAAAGGCGGATATGGATGTCTAAAAATAAAAAAGAATTATAATTTCTTTATATTTTACAAATTCATTATCATTTTATTTTAAATAAATATATGTGTTTGTTTTACGCATATTAAATTTAATTAATACTTAACGGTTATAAAAGTTAATAATTACCTTGGTCTATATCTTGTTACGCTAATTGAATTACCACACAATGAAATTTTATGAAATATTCTCCCTATACTTAATAAATATTCTTCTTTGTGCTCTGAATCATTCAGTCTTCCACGCATTAAAGAACTTATGGGAGGTGCCGAATTAGAATTAGATGTTAGATTTTGATTTTTATTTAGAGGTAAAATTATAAGCTGGAACCCCTATGAAATCATAAATAGTATGATACTAATATAAAAAATTATCTTTTAGAAATTTTTAAATGTTTTAATATGTTAATTTTAAATTATGTTTATTTACAGTTTATTGTATAACATCTGGAAATTGTAACAAATTGTATAGAGTCTAATTTTTAAGTAGAAAATTGAAATTATAATAATGTTGAATTTTATATTTTCATTAAAACAATATAAAACGCAATCCAGAATTCATATAGAATATTCTAATACAAAGTCTACTTCTAATATAACATTTTATCATTTAATGCAATTAGTTGAAATTTAGATTTATAAATTAAAAAGAAAATTAAATTAGCAATAATTTTTTCTGCTATTAATATTATATTCTCTATTAATGTATTTTCAAATATAAGAAAATATTAAAATGATTTTGATAATTTATGAAATTGATTTAATCTAGGCATTTTTCATATAGAAAAATACTCAATGTTATAATAAAATTTTGAATAAAATTCAATAAAGAAGATAATTTAGGATCATCATTTAAAATATTGGATTGTAAATGGATAACAAATTAATAATGGTCTAGGAATATAATTCAAGGGGTTATTACCTGATTATTTATCTAGTATGTTATATGCTTCAACAATTTTTAATTAACTATCTATAAAGTATAACTTTAGAAAATAAATTTATAATAAACAAATTTTTAAAACTTAAAAATATAAATTTAAAAAATTAGTATACAAGAAAGAGAAATTTCGTGCTTTTTAAATTTAAGGCTGTCAAAAAATAATGTAAAAAGTGTGAATTACCTGTGCTAGTCGTTGAGATACGAGTTCTTTAAATACTTCGCCTGTAGACAGTGGCTTTCTGTAAATTGCGCGTTGTTGAGCGAAATCGGCGTTCACATCATCCGGTAGTAGATTATAATCCGAGACAACATAATCGTTTTGCAGGCTCCTCTTGTCAGGAAAGTAGTCAGTCGTTATTGGTAGGCACGCTGAAATCGTTAGCGATTTCCAGTCGACTCCTACCATTGCGTTTTGAAAACATAATAATAATTTGTATAAATAACAGGATATATGTGATTTGTTAATACGAATATATATCGAGTACGCTTTTGTATACTTAAAATGTGAATTTTTTCTTTAGAATAAATTTATTTATAATTTAGATTTACTTTTTAAAACTATATATAAAATAAGTACACAACTACATATTTACGAAAAAAACTTAAACTTTAAATATGATTCTGTATTGAAGGATTTCTATAGTGTAACATATTTAGTCTTATATACAAATATATATATATATAAATTTTTATATTTTTTTCGTAAAGATTATTAAAAATTTTAACAGATAAAGTTTACGATTGAAAAGATAGATTGAAAAGAAAGAACATGAGAGAGAGGGAGAGAAAAAGAGAAGCACATGCAGATATTTATATAAATGCTCATATACGTATATACGTGTGCTAAAATAAAATAAAAAAATATTTAAATCCAAAAATTATTTTTGATACTTTTTCTACAATTATTATGTAATCTAAAGTTAGTTATTGATCTAAATTGATTTTTAAGGAGATGGAAAATAAAAAGAATAAATTTGACATTTTTTTGGATATTAATTGTTATTTTCATATTTACGTTATTATATTTTAAACCTTACATATATCATGCAAAATATATCAAATGATCATCATCAATAATTTTATAAGTATTGATTCATGGTATTCGTTATAATCATTAATCAAAATTTATATAAGTATAACTCATTTACAAGTACATTTTCAAGCATATATTATTTATTTTATTTTATTAATTCATTTAATTATTATAATAATTCAATTACGTTGGCTTATAATGTACTGTAAACTGAAATTAAATATAATAAAGAAAAGAAAATTTATTTTGATCATACAGGTTTTCTTACATTTTTATATCTTATATTACAATCTCTCTTTCATTTATATTGATTTGTCAAAATTTTTCTTTTTATCAAATCTTGTACGCTGGTTAATTTTATTTTCATTAAGAACTATGTATGTTTTGTAAAAAATGATAACTTTCGCATCTCCTTATAATACTGTGATTTTCATGCACTGTCGAATAGACATGTCGATGTGAATGGTTAGGCATCATAACGATAGTACAGATCCAAGTGAAATAGATTTTTCTAAATTAGGCCTGACAGCAATGAACAACATTTTATTTTGAGTGTAATATATACCAAAACCGAACGAGTAAACCCTTCGGTAATGTTTGTGTCGCTAACCTATGATTGCTGTTTAACGTGACATCATAGATGTACATCGAACACGCATTGATACATCCAGCGTTGCATCCCCAACAGAACGTACCACAACATGGAAATATAAATTGAACATGTATTATTTCCAAAGCGTAATTGTTTTCATCCTTAATAAAATCACTGTAAAATTTTCATTTACCACCAAAGAGTACAAATTAAAATAATAATAAAAAAAATTTAGTAAGATACATTAGCTATTTTATATTGATATTTGTTCATGTTATTTTTCACGTACGGTACATTAAACCTTAAACAAAATAAAAATAATAAATATTTTTAAAACAATACTCCAACGGCTTTTTTAAATTTAATTTTAAAGATATCACCGTATTTTTCGAATCAATCCGTATATATGCAGATAACAATAACAAGAATATCGTCGATGTGTTACACTCTTTTAAAATAATGTAACACTATTATTTTGAAAATTATAAAAGAAATCTATTTTAAGGGATTAAGACACTGCAATAAACATTAACTGTTGATCAAATAATGAATATTTTAGTAATTATCTGTTTAGTAATTTCCGATATTTAAACAATTTTTTTATTGTATACTTTTATTTTTTCGCAAACCGTATAAACATTAGAATTAAAATAAATGGGATTCATTATATATATCAGCATAAATTAAAATTAAATCGCTTATTTATTTTTCTTAAAGAAATTATAATTTAAAATTTTACATGTATTTTTATTAAATAGTAAATAGATACTATAGTTTTTACTTTGAAATAAGCGACTTTACTATTTTAAGCTGAGCATAATTTAAAAAGAATAATTGTGTTAATCCTTTAAAGATATGCTATTTAAAATTAAAATTAAATATTAGGCTGACTATATTTAATACTATTTCAATTAAAGTATTTATTAAATTTAAAAAATTGATATAAAAAAGAATCTTTGAGGTTTACAAAAAACAAAAACAGATAAAGATGTTTTTTAAGAGTCAAATTACTTACATAGTTTTTTTACTTATATACACATAACTTAATAAGATTTAAAAATTAATGTAGTGTAGTGACTTAACCCTCTCAGAATGAAACCGTGACGAAAATGAAGATTAGCATGAAAACACACAAGAAGCGAACATTATGAATTATGAATAAAAATTATTGAAGAAGTAAATGTCAAAATACTTTTCAATCTATAATATACTTATAATATAAACGCGTGAAATTCGATGTCAATTGGTTAGTAGAACATTTTAAATCTTTTTAATTTTAGGTAAACAAATTATTTTGTAACAAAATTTGGGCAAATTAGTTCATGTTATACCAAATAAAAATAATATATTTAAATTTTATTTCTTTTTTCCATTTTTATAACAGAAAAGTTCAAGAATCACCAATTTTAATAAGATATTTTATTTAAAAATATAATTTTTCCATTAGATATTTTGTATTATAAAATTTGTAAAATAATTTATTAGTTTTTTGATGGATCTTTTTCATAATATTTTTAAATGCATATACAAGGGCTAACAAAATAATTAATGGATATTTTATAATTTACAAATTTGATGATTGTTTTTTACATAAATTATATTTAAAATATGTCTTTGAATATCAAATTATAGAAAGAAGAGCAGAGATGTCCATATTCTAAAATATTTTTAATTAATGATATTATAAACAAATTATTGTTAAATACTTATAATTTGTAAATATAGTAATATTTGAAATAACAGTATTGTTGTTTAGATATATACCGAAATATAGTCATTTAATTGTTTTTTTTTAATTTTGTAACTTACGGTACACTGTTATATTCTTGTAATTAACTAATATTCAATAAAAAATTTTAAAATAATTTAGAGTTATATTTAATTAAATTTTAATGAATATTTATCAAATTTGAAAATAAAAGCTCATATACTAATTAGACATTTTTATTAAATTTTTATTATTTAGAAAAAAACTACGAAGTAATTATTTTTAAAAGAATTTATTAATAATTTAATAAAAATTAACTGCTGTGATATAATTTATACAGTACTGTACCTTAAAAATTTGGGAAATAATATTAAAAATAATATTTTCTTAGATTCAATAATTTAAAATTTTAGATTTGATATTTCGATATTATCATTAGCATATCTACAAACATCATATTAAATTCTACATAATTTTAATGAAAAAAATTCTTTTAAGTATTATTTCACTACTTCCTTTTAATTTTTTCATCTACCACTCTCATGAGACCTCGACAACATTTTTGAGTTCATTGCGATAATGTAATGATTGCAAATAGCAATATATTTAGTAATCGTTTTTATAAAAGTTGACAAATGAGTACAATTAGTACCAAGTTGTACCAATTGTACAATTATATTTATTATTTAAAAGTACAAACCCGTAGTGAGAGCTGGTGTCCATTCTTGCTCACCAGTTGCACCCCATAGCAATGTTAAACTTTTTGAGCCACTGGATTTCTTGTCAATATTGTTCGTTATGGGAAGATTCGTACGTTGTGATTTACCTTTTGTATCTAAAATAGTGCAACAAATAATTTAGAGTTGATAAATGAATTTCCTTAAGTTGAATTATAATACAAATTGTTTTCGTACTATAACTAATTTCTGCAAATTTTATCGATAAAAACAATAAATCAACTTTCAAATATTGTTAAAAAGTATAAGTGACTGTATTTCACTTTTATGAATCATTTTTTTTTAAATTGAATTTATTAAATACTACAGTATACATTTTTATAAATATATGTTTAATAAACAAGTAAAGCAGTCATAAAAATGAATATTTTTATGAAATATATAAAATAAATAAAATTAATAAAATGAGTAGCATTTTTGAATTTATATACAAAACAATAATAACTAAATAAAGTTGTATTTGAATAAATATAATTAAACACTTAAAAACTGAATATAAAAGAAATAATGAACATTTTATAACTTAATAATAAATTATTCAGGAAGATAGTTTTTATTTACATATATTACCTTATATATATGTGTGTGTATATATTGTAAAAAAAATTGTTGATTTAATTCATAAATTTGATATATATACATTTGCTTGTAAATATGCATTTTGCTAAAATAATTTAAAAACTGTATAATGGCTCAAGGTTGACATTTGTGAAATGTGAACAAACTTTTAAACAAAGTAATCTTTAGATATTATCATAAATTTTATGATTCCTACACAAATTGCAAAACAAAATTTATTTCAACTTCTATTTATTTAATGAAATTTATTTAATGAATATTATTGAGAATAAGTCATCTTTATATTAGTAGGTCATTTTATTTGAAAATAAGTCTTTTAATATCTTTTTACGTCATCTTAAAAATTACATAAGCAAAGTGATCAATGATTGTTCTTGAATCACTTTGTACAATATATAAATAAAAATATTATAAAAGTTTCGGTATTATTTATAAATATTACAGACATTATTTTCAAAATAACGATAATGAAAATTATATGTGAAACTAGCCGATCACAAATTTTAATTAATTTTTGAATCTCCATTTTTATATGTTTGAGTTTAATAAAGAAAAAAGGTATTGAGATTATATGTACTAACAATCGTTGAAGCAAGTCTGGGAGATGGAGCGCGATATGATAGAGCTCTGCTCTGTAGGTGAGGTGCTGAGAAGGGAGACGACGTCGACACCAGATTGAGCTTCGTCACCTTGTTGTTGTGTGGTTGCGGGTACTGCTTGATAGTGATGTTGCTGGATGAGGACACCTGTAGGACCTTTGGGGAATATGTGAGTCCAGCGTCGGCGGTTACTCGTTAGCTTGATGGTAACGTGGGACGGATCGAACGGGTTAATAAGAGCGCGGCTTGGCCGCAACACAGCCACCGGTTGCTGAACTATCGAGTTCGTGGGACTCCCTGCGCTACCTACCACTGGCCTGAACGGCGGCGAGATCTCGCTATCGGTTGCGTCGCTCTTCACTGATGTCCGTAATAGCACTAACAATTACAGACTTTATGTATATTATAATATCGTAAATTAGAGAAAGTAAATAAAATGACTGGAAGTAATATAATTTTGATTATTTTTTAAAAAAAAAGAAAAACCATTCTAGAAAATCAATTAAGATTATACATAAAATGCTATATATGAAATAATTAAGTTAACACGCAATTATTATATCTTTTATTCAATGATGTCGAAAATTTAATAAATATGGAAATAAAAATAAGGATAAAGATAATTTGATCGTTTATCTAGTAATAATATAAAAAATATATTTAAGCAATGATTGTTTCAGATTAATCATGACATATAAAAAAGAAATATTTTGAGGGCATAAAAAATAAATTAGAGTAGGCATTGTCCTATATTATAAAACAAACAAATATTTTTGAATGTTTTAATTCAAAATTTATATAATAAAATATAACTATTAATCTTTTATATAAATGGTTACAAATTGCAAATAAAATTAAATATACCATTAACTTCACCATTAGATCCAATGTTCGGGACATTTTCGTTTCGAGATGGGATAGATATAGCAGCGCTACGTGAAGTAGAATTAGAGATCACTAATGCTAATGCTGAAGAATGAATCTCTGGTGGTGGATGATGAATATCTGGATCTGACATCTTTCTCTTTAATAATTTTAATGCTTGAGCATTATTGTGAGTTTCCATGGAGGCAACACTTGTTTTCTTTGTTCTTGCTGATACACGTTGCAAACTAGAGGTGTGAATGGGTGGTAGTTGAAAAACTTGAGCATCATAGGCATCATAATCAAAGAAAGAATTATGTAGATACTCGCGAGTATCTTCTTGTAAAAGTCTTGATTTATTGTTGAGAACTTTTCCATTATTACTTTCACTTGAATATTTTGATACTCTTTGAGGTAGTTTAATACGTGGAATAAATGTTGAATTAGATATTTTTTTACTTGTAGAATAGAAGCTTAAGTTTATCCAGTGGGGCATACTATAATCATCTGGTACATTTATAGATGAATCTTTATTATGAAACTATAAGAATTATAAGCATAAATAAGAAAAAACATGCATTATATTGTGATATTAAAAAACAATTATTTTCAAATTATAATGAAAAATAAATAATAGGAAAATAAACCTTTAACAATGGAACTGCATGTAAAGGTTGTTCTCCAACACAAACTAAGTCACTACCAACACCATTATCTATAATTCTCTGTTTTGTAACATTTGTTAGTTCTCTATCCACTTCAAAAACACCAACTCCTGGTGTAATGACAACAGATAGTTGACCTGTTCTATCAAAACTACGATCTAAATAATGTTTCTCAAATACTATAAAATTAATATTATAATAATATCAATTTTGAGTTATATAAATTAGCTGAAAATTATTTACCTACCATTTAATGACATATTTAAAACTTCTAAAAAATTTCCCTGTGCTGCAGTTGAATTAGTTGCTTTCGGTATGATAACACCAGATTTTTGATGATATTCTAGAACAATTTTTTGATAATCTGTAAAAAGTTTTCGCAGTTGTACTAGAACATTACTCCAATCTTCATATCGTTCGTTCTGTACTGCAACTCTATAGAAATCCTCATAAAATCTCCCTTTATAATCTTGTTGTAAACATTCACGCATGTAATTAGGAAACTCTTCAAGACTAGTGGCATTATAAAACGTTCTTGAGAACAATACAATAGTCACCTCGTGATTACTGCCATTCTTTTTCCACTTTTGGAACAAATCTGCTAAAAAGCCATTAACAGCTTTTTCAAAGTAAAGATCACCATGTATATCAAAATCCCACATTTCAGAACTCATTTGAATGAAAAGGTAAACCATGCTTGTTGATGAACGAAATACGACTTTAGTGTCATCTGTTATTACTCCACACGCTACACGATCACCTAATGACCACATTTCGTATACTTGACATCTTATACTGCCTCCACAAAATTCTATTTTTTTATTCATATAAACACATGTGTTGACCTTTAAAAAATCATTTATTCTTATTATCATATATATCATTTCTTATTAAAATTTAAATTAATTTAATAATAAAAAATTTAGCTTATTAACTTTTTACAAATTTTAATAACATTTATTAGAATAATCAGCAATAACTTAATTATTCACTTTTTAAAAGATAAAAATATTATTATATGTACAGGCAAAGATAATTAATTGATGATTATGTTAATTAAAAAACATAAAATTAATATTTTTTACCAAACTATTTTTTAATCTCCACATTTCACTCCGACCCATATATTGATCTTTGAATGTTAATTCTACTGAATCTAAAGCAACATTGTCAGGATTTACAACATTCATATAAACATCACCAAATGTTCTTAATTGAAACATAGATGCTATATTATATTCAACACTAATGGTTTCTCTTCCTTGTAGATCTTCCTTAAATGAAGTAACCTGAAGAAGTAATCGACTAAACTCATCATCAGGATGATATATTTCAACAACATCTCCAGTTTTTATTCCTGGATAATCTTTAGGATTAATAATAAGATCTTCACCACTAAAATTTTTTTGATGTACTATAAGCTTAAAAAGTTTCATTTTTAATAACCATTCTAAATATTTGGTGAAATATTGCTTTTAATCTGTAAAACAGTAATTGAGATTTTTTTTAATATTCTTAATACAAGTATAATTTTTTAATATTACATAAGTATAATTTAATTGAAATAATGAACAGATGGTTGGTTTGATAATAAAAAGTAAGAATTATAAATAATTAAATAAAAAATTATTTGGATATGTTAGCTTATATAAAATAAATTATAAGTAAATTTTAGTAATTTTTATAATACATACTTTTTTATTTTATTAAATAATAGTAAGTACCTAGATTTATGGAATTCCAAATTATACCCCGTTATACAATATTCATACGTCTTAATTTAGAAATAAATATTTTTTCGACTTCCTATTTTATTCATACATAAATTCATACAAAATTACTACACAAATTATATGCATTTATAATGTAGTAAATGCTCTAACCTAACCCAACATATTAAGCATTAGTTTCAGGGTTATCATCATAGGAGACTAATGGGAAACTGAAATAAAATTCTAATTTTTATAAAAGAAAAATATAATTATAAATAAACTTCAGAATTGATTGTAATAAATGACATTATTAAATAATAGAAGAAATTAAAAAAGCATAATGAAAATCATTAAAAAAAACATTCAATAAAAACTATTATATTACAATTGTTTATTATTAAAAAAATAAGAGCCTTTAACTTCAATTTAAATTTAATTGAATCATTATTTATTTATTTAAATATTTAATTGTATTATAAAACTTTAGAAATATGTTTTAAAATGGAGAATATATTGCATTTTCATAATAAATAATTTAATTTTTTTTTTTAAATTGTAATGGGTTGTTGGACAAATGAGTTATTAGTTTTGTATATAAATTACCAATAGTAATTTGTTTATTAATATAAGTTATATATTACAGATACAGTGACTTGGTATTGAAATAGTACCCATCGTGACGAAGACTTAGTATGATTTAGGCTTAATGTCCAAAGTTGCACAAAAAAGATTACTCGGAAGAGTACAATACAAAATTGTTTTTTTAGAAAATTTTAAAAGTAAAAATTATAAATTGAAAATGTTCTTAGGATAACATATAAAAATATATTTCTTCTTAAAATTTGATCATTCATGACTTAAAGTTCATTGAAATATAATGTATATTGTTATAATTATTTTTAATATAATTAATATCACACTACTATGGAATGTATTATACATCAAACAGATAAATCAAAACGTTGAGGCTACTAATGATTATTTTTTATAAAAACTTTTTATTGATATTAAATAAATAAAATATAAGTCCCTTGTGCATATACTTGCTTTTTGTTGTCCACTTATTTAATTTAATTACTTAATAATTAGTTTTAGTATCTAATTATTAGCTTTATTTATATCATATGATAGATGTTCCCCACTGAAATAACTGAGACTATTAATTTCTAAATTGAATGGGAGAAAGAGAAACGATAAGTTTAAATAGTTATTATGTAATTCATGTAAGTACCAAAACTATGTCAGTACTAACATTTTCTAAAGCCATGGGGGGACAGATGATTGAAGCCAATACAGCTTCCATTACGTGAATAGTAGAGTTCTTGTCTAATAAGTGCAGTGCATAGTAAATCAGCTAGTTTTTCCATAAAAATTAAGGAGAAAAAATAAAGCAAAAGGACCTTTTTCTTTTTATCGAAAGGATGTAATAACTGTTGAGTGAATACTCTGCAATTATATTTGTATAGTCAGTTAATTTTACGGAAATAAATTTTTTTAAATATGCGATCTAATCATTTACTTGTTTTTTTATTGTTAGTATTATTTATTTCTATTTAAAATTCGTCGATAGATTTTTATTAATAGATTTCGAATTGTGATGTATTTTAATTTTATTTTTATAATATTTTTATAATCTATCTTTATGAATATTATAAAGATTTAATTAATCACAAATAAAATAAAAATTTCATATTAATCTAATACAAAATTTTTTAATAATCAAAAATAATTTATTTAAATTAAGATGTTAAAGAACATCGATAAAAGATATGGCGAATAGGAGACTTCTGTACAAGGTTAGGAGAGTGATAATATCAGTTATGGATTGCTCTGATCTCGGTATTTGAATATGAAAATTTAGTAAGAAGATGATTTACAAATCAAATCCATAGATTTAACATCGGCCAAAAAAAAGATCTTTTCATGTTTTTTAATAAACTTACTGAATATAGTTTCCATTGCTTTCATTATTTACATTTGCTTTCCTGTAATATTGGCGAAGTTATTTGCTACTTTAGTTTAAATTTCCAATGAATACAAAATTTATCATAAAGTTTTAGGAGGTTCAAACTACTGTTTATATGTTAGTAATACGTTAAACGTAAATGTTTGATAATCTTCTGTATTACAATAATATTTAAAGTCAAAGAAAGAAAGACATCTTTTTATATAGTTTACTATTTATTTTTAATTCTATTATAATTATAATAAATAATCATAGCATACCTATGATTAAAATGTATATTAAAATGTTAGATAATTAATAAAATAAACAAAAAAAATCAGTATGGATGGAAAATGGTGTTTTTAAATGATTTTAATTAATTAATAAAACAAAACAAAGTATTTGTAATTATTGATGCATCAGAAATTTATTAGTTTATATCACATTAAAAAATTTTTATGTTATTCATATTAACATGAATTTAAAAATTATATTTAATAACATTATCTTCAATAGTTTAATTATATCTATTATATAAAGATTATATAAAAATTATTAATTTTTAAATATTAAATTATAAAATTATAAAATTTTTTTATTTATAATAATTTTTGAAATAATTGAGTAGTATCAACAGTACTTAAAATAAATTAAAAAATTATAAATTTTTGCTTATTTATGAAAAAATTCGATATATGCGTCTTTTTTAATTTTTAATACATGTATTTAAAATAAGCAATAAATGATTGAGGGTATGAAATTTATTCTTAAAATCCTATAATAATATTTAAAATTAATTAAATTAATTAATTACTAAATTTTTATGCACATAATTTGTTGTACGTAAAAAGGGTAATTTAACTGTAATGATAAAAATTAAATAATGACAAAGATGGAGTGAATTTTCGATTAGTCATGTATTTTTGTACTGTTATTTTATTGCCACAAATATTTATTAATTTTAATAAGAATTTCATTTTTGAAGATTAATTAATTTTTACGTGAAATTAAAAATACATAAATTTGTAAAATTTGTATTTCATAATTTTTTTTAATAATAATATTGTAAACTACAATTTAACTTAAGCTTTATATTTTTAATATGCATCTTGTAGTTTTATAAAGGTGTAATTGTTTAACAGAAATAAAATATTCCGTAAAGAATATAAACATCTTCGTAGATATGATTTCAATATATAATTTAATTTACAAACATACTAAATTTTTTAATCTATTAAATAATTTTAGTTACAAAAAATGAATTTTTCAAATATGTTTATTCAGTTATACATAACCTATTAATTTTTTAATTTAATAATTTTACTTGCATAATAATACACAAATTTAATAGAAATTAACTTATATAACAATAAACAAGAGTATTTAATTAATTTTAACAAAATGAATAAAAAAAGTGACATATTTCATAATTATCTGAACATCACTTTTGTGGTGTCGATATATTGGTGTGTAAACATAATATTATTTTTCAAATGGATATGAAATATTTTTATTGTAGAAAATATTAAGTTAATTTTATTTTTAGGGTAGTTTCAATACTAATGGTATTTTTAAATAAAATCTTACTATCTAGTGAAAAAATACATCTCAATGCTCCTTTGTTTATTACTTGGTTTCAATGTATAACATGTGTTGGTATTTGTAGATTATTAAAAGGTTTTTCTTTTTTATTTCCAAAGTACTGTTATTTTCCAGAAGGCAATCCTTTTTCTTATAAAATTTTTAAAGCGGTATGAATAAAATATACTTTGATATTTTTTTAAATAATTTGGTATTAATGGATAAAATTATTATTTTTTACAGATTTTACCTTTATCAATTTTATTTACAGGAATGATAGCAAGTAACAATTTATGTTTAAAATATGTTGGTGTTGCATTTTATTATATAGGAAGATCTCTTACAACAGTGTTTAATGTTATTTTTACATACACAATTTTAGGTATATTATAAAAATTTTTAATTTTATAGATTGAATTAAAAATAAAATGTGTTTATACTAAGAAATTAAATATAAATAATTAGTATATAATAATATTTTTTAAAATATTTATAAAGCTTGAAAAAGTAGATAATAATTTAATTTTATTTAATTACATTTATTATAAATTTGAATAAGATGGAATGACATTTTGATTATAAACATATATAATATGATATTCAATTACAATTATACAATGTATTTAAAAGAAAATTTTTAGTATAATAAAAACTAATATTTTAATTGTAATTCATCAATAAAAATTTTTTGTATACTTTATATTATATTTAATAAGACTTACTGATTAAATATGTAATTAAATTAATTCTTTTTAGGAGAAAGTACTTCTATAAGAACTATGATATGCTGTGCTGCGATTATTTTTGGATTTTGGTTAGGCATTGATCAAGAGAATGTTGTTGGTTCATTATCCATAGTTGGAACTTTTTTTGGAGTTTTAGGATCATTAACTCTTTCATTGTATTCAATACATACAAAAAAAGTACTTCCGATAGTAAACGAAGAGATTTGGTTACTTTCTTATTATAATAATGTTTATAGTGTTATACTATTTATTCCATTAATGTTGATAAATGGTGAATTCGAAATTATGTATAATTATGACAAAATAAATGATTTGGATTTTTGGGCTGCTATGATTCTTAGTGGAATATGTGGTTTTGCAATTGGATATGTTACAATGCTTCAAATTAAAGTTACATCTCCTTTGACTCACAATGTTAGTGGTACAGCAAAAGCATGTATTCAAACTATTCTAGCTACTCATTGGTATGATGAGCATAAGTCTGTTTTATGGTGGTTAAGTAATTTTATTATTTTGTCTGCTAGTGCAGTATATACAAGAATAAAACAACTGAATATGTAAGGTATTACAATAAATAGTTTATTTAAATAATAATTTAAATAAAAAGTATTTTAAATTAATATTATATTTCTAAAAATTAAAACAAATATAAATTAAGCATTTTTATAAGATTTATTTACAAATTTTTATCACAAAAAAATTAAATTTATAAAAACATTGTATATTGTATATAAATATGAAATTTTTAAATAAATATTCATTTCTTTTATAAAAAATACAATAATAATAAATATTAAATCGCATTCTTATTAAAATCTAGATGCTAAACCATCTCCTCTACTATCAGAATGACCACTAATTAGATTTTTTTTTTTTATTATAACATTCACACTTTTCATTATAATATTGGGATCTGCTTTAGATATTGAATCTATAGCTTTTAAACGATCATGTAGAAGTCTATTTCCTGAATGTGTGTCATCCTTTTCCAAAGTTATTCCATCAGAGAATACATAATATCTACATAAAATATTATTTATATTAAGCAAAGTTTTTAGAATATAAATTAATACTTTTTAAAAAATATGTATTAAATTTATGATATTAAAACTATAATTTTGAAATTTATTATTTATTAATATAAAATAATATGAAATTCATTTATATAAATAAATTAATAATACCTTGGATATTCAACTGCTGTAGAAACATTCATTGAACGTAAAAGTAAATTATACAACATTTCTCCAGCAATTATTGCATCATCAGTACTAAAAACTCCTCGTAATCCACATACAGAAATTTCATCATAAAAAATAATTGGAGTTAATGATAAAAGGGAATTTTTATTATTAATATTATCAAAAACAAATCCTGCATCTGTATTATAAGCTAAATTTAATGGTGAGCTTAATCCACTGCAAGATATAAAATTATTTTGTAATAAAAATAATACATTTATTTATTAATAATTATTATTTATAAATTGCTAACGTTATTACTGAAACATACATATCTTGCCAGTCTATTGAAGAAATACCTGTATATTTTATACTTTCTGCTACAAAATTAAATTTACTATGAATATTTTATCAGTAAAAATATAAATTTTATTTATCATGCTATAAAATATAATTTCTCAAAAATAAAATAGTAAATATTCATATAATTAGTATTATACTTACTATAATTGAGATAAGGATATTTAAGTCTACGAAGAAATTTTATCATAGTTTCAGCCATAACAATTTCTGATTCTATTGAAGAAGCATTTTCTTTAGAAATATTTAAGTTATTCATTTGTTTAATTATTGATTGTACAAATTTCAAACTTGATGGATAATATATGACATATTGAGAAAGTTTAGATTTTTGGGCCATAATTGTTTTTGGTTCATAATCTGACATCTGATTTAATAATTTTTCATTTACTGTTTTATTCAGAAAAATGTTACCAGTAATCGTTCCATTATAAAATACTGAAATTAAATGATTTTTAAAATATATTATTTTAAATAGGAGTGTTGTAAATATACCATTTGTTCCAAATTTAGATACAAGTTCTAAAGTATTCGCAAGTTTTGGTAATATTAAAATTTCTCCAGCACTAATATGTTTAAAAATTCCTGAATTAACATTTTTTGCAGCTTCATACGCAAAATCTCTAGATACTTCAAATCCATTACGAGCTAATATAATAGATGGTTCAACTATATTTTGCCAATCTAATTTTCCATACATAGAATGTGCATATTCTAATCCTCGAAGTAAAGCAGGAATTCTTATATGAAATTTCTCAAATTCATCTGCATTATAATTCAATTTTTATTTGTAATATATATATATAATTTGCTTTTATTATAAACAAACCTGATATTGTATTATTTAAAAAGTCTATTACTCTTGGCTTGTCTTGATATCCATGATTATAAATTATAATGTAGCCTCCACTAAAAGTACAATAAATTTATATAATTATGTTCCATTGAATTATTAAAATTGCAAGATTTTTCTGTAACTAAAAATGTATTTTGAACTTAAAATATACATATTCATTTTTCATTATTTAATAATATTAAAGTTTTAAAAATATAAACAGTGGTAATAATATTATATCAACCTTCCAAGACCTGTTTTGTGAGGAGCAACAACAGCCATACAAAGTGTTGCTGCTATAGCAGCATCTACAGCATTTCCACCTTTTCTAAGAATTTTTGTTCCAATTTGAGAGCAATTTGTATAATCAGTTGCGACCGCACCATGAATATTTAATTTTTCCTATATAATGATTAGTATGTGTTATTTTTATTCTAATTATATAATTGGATCAAAAATTTTTTTTAATTCACTTGAAAAGCGTTATCATCGTAAACCAATTGAAGGATTAAAATAGCAGTGATAATACCAGTGAGACCAATAAAAGAGCATATTATGGATCGAAAACCACAGCAATCATTTATAGAACAATTTTTTCTCTTTTTGGTTAATGGGCACGCTTCTGTTGGTGTTTCTATAAATTTTTAATATTTTCCATAAAATCTTTATTTGAAAACACATATTAGACTAATTATTTTCAATGCTACATTTTTTATACATTAAAATATTCTTTAGTTGAATTTATTATAAAAAAAATTAAACATTCGAATTAAAATACTTACGTCGAATGTAATTCATGTTTTCTTAAACTTTTTCTTAATAAATTGTAAACATATTAATTAGCGAAAAAATACACATATGTATATTCATATTGCTACGTTATTAAAAAAAACATAACGTGTATAAAATATTGAAATCTTTATTGTACATGATAAAAGGTCACGATTTATACATTCGTTAAAATTCTAGATTTAATTTAATTGTTTTTATAGCTTATTACATTGTATGTTAAGGTAAAAATAATTAAAAAATTTGTTTGTCAGAGTTAATATTAAAAAAAGATAGTCAGTAAAAGGTAGAAAAGTATAGTATTAGTAAATAACTGTTTTTTACACATTTTTTCATTAAATTACATATCAGAGGCCGGAGTGAGATGTAATGTAAGCTAAAAAGGAATGGATAAATGAGAAAAAAAGAAAAGTAAGCTTTACTGTTTTTGCTCATAAATTAATTTGTTTTCGCTTAGAACACAAAGTTTAACATTCTGGTATTGAATTTATTTAAGAAAATCTTTTAAATTTAACTGTAGAAATTGTATAATAAATGATTTATTCGCTTGAAAAATAATTATATTAAAATTTAAAACGAGAATATCTACATTAAATTATTAAAATGCAACTTTTTTATAATTAATCTACGCATTGAAGTTAACAACAAATTTAAAACTGAGTAGTATATAATAATGGAAGACTGAAATTCATAAATTAGAAGAATCTTTTATTTTAATGCCAATTTTACTATACATTTTTGTTGAACCTTTAATGAATATATAGGTATATTCATTATATAAATATAAGTCAAAACATAACTAAATTTATTAATATATTATTTTATTAAAACTGGATAAATAATTTTTACTAAAAATATAAAATACAGAAAACTTTATTTTACAATAATTTTAAATTACTGATATAATATTCAACAAATTATAGTAAGACAACTAATGTTTTATGTTATAAAAAGAATTATAAACAGTGCATAAAAGAATTTTAGCACCAAATAAACATAATTATTTTTTATTAGCATTTTAAATAAGTTACTGTAATAAATTTAGAGAAGAATTAAAGATATAATTCTAGAGAGTTAAAAAACTAAAAATTGTTTATTTAAGTATTGTCTCTAGCTTATTCTTTAAACAACAAGAACATGAAGGTTATTTTCAAAGGTGCTATGATCATTTTATTTTCATAAGTTGTAATCATGCGTTATGTATTCCTCAATTTTTTAGAATTTAGATGCATTATTTCAGATCCCTTATTACTAGTTAAATTTTTACATATTGAAAGTTTCTATTACGCAAGACTAAAAATTCTATATGCACCAATATTAAAGTATAATCAATCAAACTTAATTAATTGTATTTTGAGAAGCAAGATATCAATAGAAATATCTTCATAAATATATAATTTTTTTATTTCAATTTAAAAATCTATATTAAAAGATCTTTATATTTCTTAAAAAGTTTATGTTTATTGATTTCAATACAATCAAATGAAAATTAAAAAATTTAGATGTTCGGAGAAAAATTATTTGAATAAGTTAAAATTAACTTTAAATATACAATTATTTTTTCTATAAAATATTAAAATACGATAATCATTAAACTGCGTATATTAACTTATAGATTCTAGATTCTGTTTATTAATAAAAGTTGTTTTGATATTAATATATATTAGAAAATATTTTTCAAAAAAAGGGTAAAATTTATATAAATTAAGTATAATAATTTTCTAAAACTTATATTATAATATGATGAGTACAATTTATTCTGAAATTGTATTGTTTCATAATGTTCAAAATAAAATAATATTTCTGTATCAGAATTCAGAAAAATATTAGAATTTTCTATTTATAATAAATTAAATATATATAAATATTTATTATAAAAAATTTACATACTACAGTATTTTTTTATCGAAAAAATATTTATAATAAATTTTGTTATTTTCAATAATAAAATTTCAATTATAAATAAAATTATTAATCAATTTATAATTATTTTAAATTTTTTAATGTAATTTCGTTAAATAAGATTCAATGTTTTCATTATTTTTATTTAACAAATATGCATAAAGTTATTAAATTAAATTTATTATTTTTTTTTATAAATTTATATTTATCAAATCAATCACGTATTTACTATAAAATTATCAAATAGTTACATTTACTTTTAAAGGTTAAAATCCAACTTACCATATAACATATTTAAATTATCGCGGGTTTAGTGCACATGCATATCACTTGATATTCCTTCTAAATTCATAAAAATACATTTTTAAATCATTTATATTAACGTTTAAATGTACATTAAATGATTTTATTCTTACGTAATACGCAAAGTCATTTAAAATTAATAAAGATACCAAAATTTCAAATTTTTAAGATAAATATTTTGCGAGTAAATGTAATATGTTACTTTTTTAATAACTAATATAGAATATAATAATGCATGCATTTTCTTTCATTTTGATTATGTTTACACAAATTTTTCGAAACTTTATAGTATAGATGGTTTTTGATTTAATTAATTTTTATATATATTTCGAGGAAGCTAACTATGTATAAGCTTGGTTGCTATTCTCAAGGTCAAACAATTCAATCGAATAATGAGGGTATTAGTTAATTAATTTATTAATATTTATTTAGACCCAATAAATTCAAGATTTATACAATATGCTTTTTTTCAATCATAATAAAAAATGATTTTACATATAATAATTATTTATGACTAATATGCTACTATATGCCGTCTTGTATATTATTTGTTTTATATTTTTTTAGTCAAGACTTTTTGTTGGTGAGAATTTGTTACGAGAAAATAAATATTTTTATAAATTTTTTTGCATTTTTATTTATATACAGGAAATGAGTAATATAAAAACTGTACATTTAAATTTAATTTTTTTATGATTTTTGTTTTATATGTTGGGTGTGGCAGAGGAAACGGTAATGTAATAAATATGGGAAATTAGGAATTCATATTTATTACATATGAATATATTCAATTATTAAAATTTTGATCACTTTAGGGATTACTTATATGATATTTTAATTTTATGTGTTTTATTTTTATTCCTGTAATTAAATATTAATTTTTGTGTGTTTTTACAAAATATATTCCGGAATTTTTTAAGATATCATTGTTATTATTTAATTATGTTAGTCACCAATATTTTTTCGTATTTTTTCGGTTCTATGGTTTATTTCTTTGTGATATATCTATACTGTATCTACATAAGAGATTATTACTTTTACCATGTAAATTTTCTTTGTATGTTATTTTTGTGTTAGATCTTTTTCTATTAATATGATATGTAAATGGAATGTTATTTTTATCTTGTAGGTATTGTTTATTGTCTAGAAATGTGAATGTTTCTGGATGGATAAAACAAGTTTTTAAATATTTTGAGAAATATTTTGGGTTTGGATATGTGGTATTGAAAATTAAACTATTTTCTTTTGTATGGTGTAATTTTGTATAATGATTCATATTTAATTTTTATAAGAGTTTGCTTCAGTTCTGTAAGCACTTAGGCAAGCTCTTATGCAAGTTCTTTGAAAAACTATTTTTCTCCATTTGGTAAAATGTAATATCAAATGGGGTAACCGTATGTTAGGATTGGTCCAATAAGTTCTTGGTAACAATACTTTTATTCTACCGTTTAAGTGCTTTGAATAAAATAATTTTTTGAATCACCAAAGTGTTGTTTTTACTTTTTTTTAGTTGAGTTTTTATGTGATAATTATATTTAGTTTTGTATCTAAATGTAATCCTAAATATTTAACTATTTGTTTGTGAAAAATTGCCTGTTTCTTGGTTTTTTATTTTTATAGATTTTTCTTTCTGAAATACTTATTTGAGATAAGTTATTTCGTAATAAAATAGTTTCGCCATTATTTATATTAATTTTTAATTTCCAGGTATTATAATAATCGTTTATTTTGTTAAATAATTCTTACACTTATGTTTTTTATTTTTCGATATTTTTACCGGATAAATAAATTATTAAATCATCTGCAAGTGATATTGATTGTTTTTGTTTTTTTTTTAAGATAAAATAAATGATAAATATCACTATTGTATATATTAAAGAGTATTGGATAATTTACTAGACTTTGTTGTAAAATATTTCCTACTGTGAATTCTAGGTTTGATTCGTTGTTTTCTTCGATTATAGTAATAAATGACTTAACCGTGATCATATACCACATTATTTTTATTAATTTATAAATTATGCCTTCGGTTTAGGTGGTGTTGAATGCTTTTTCTATGTCAATTAGATAAGCTGTTACTCTGGCTATGGTTTAGTGTCCAGCATATATCCAATATTCATTGCATGTATTTTTTAATGTTTATGTTTAAATCCGAATTGGTTTTTCGGTATTATGTTATTTTCATGGTTTTTTATTTGTATGTTTGGTAGAAGACTTATTGGTCTAAAATTGGATAGTGTTGTATTGTTTTTATTTTTCTTTTGTATTGATAATACTTTTGCTTTTTTTTATTTTTTCGGAAAGTACATATTATGTAATGCATTGTTAAATATTATTGTGTAATAATGTTTTATTTGTTTAGAAATACGTTTTAGTAGTATATTTGGTATATTTTCAAATACTGATGATTTCTTGTTGTTAAATTTATTGAAAATATTATTTATCTGATTGTCACTAATAAAACAATCAATTTTTTTAGGTGGTTGTTTTGGATCATCCACTGCGTTTTCTATCGAAAAAATTGTTATTGTAATATTTTGTGTTTATCATTTTTTATTTCTTCCTTTAGTTTCTATCATAATTATATTGTTGGGTCTCATATTACCAAGTGTAGAGTTTGTTTATATACTTCAGAAGAATGTAATCCTAGTAAATTCAGTTTGTCTTGAGTATTCGTTATTATATAGTTATTGTTGTCTTTATTTGTATTTTTTATATTTATTTTATCTTCTCTTAGTGTTGTGATATTTTTATATTATATTGTTAATGGAGGTATAGTCATATCTTCTTTTATTTTAAAAAATGAATTAATTTTGGAGAATTTTATTGTTGGATCTTTTAGATATTTTTAATTTGGTTATTCCAGAAGTTATTTACTGATTCAGAAAATTGTTGTAGATTTTTTTTTATGAATAAGTATTTATTGAATCCTAATTCTTGTTTGTCCTGTTGTAATTTTGTTGCGTTCTATTTATTAGTATAGTATATAGCTTTTATCCTTTTATATTTTTTTGATGTCTTTGTTTATATAACAATCACAGGAGTTTTCTTTCATTGTTTTAGGTATTAACGTATGTATGGTGATTTGTGTGATTTTATATTTTATCGATATAATTATCAATTTCATTATTTTTTAAGTTTTTGTTATTTTGTATGTTTAGTTGGCAGTTTTTTGTTAATACATTTTTGAATTTATTCCAGTTGATTTTTTAAAGTTAATTTTATAGTTTATATTGTTAAATTGATTAGTAGTTAGATTTTGTATTGATAATTTTACTTCTATAAGTAGTATATTATGATCACTATCATATTCTATTGTATTAATTTTATTTTTTGTACAATTGTTAACAACTTTAATTCTGGCATCTATTAGGCATAAACCTATATATGAACGTCCAGTTGGATAATATAGGTGTTCCGAACTGTATAGTTTTGTTTTGTATATTGTATCATGGCTATTTAACCAATTTTTTTATAAATGTGCCTCTTGTATTATTTATGTTATTTTTACAGTCTAAATGTTTTGCATTCAGATTACTTGCTATTATTTAATAGTTTTCTTCTTTTTGGAGTTTTAGATTTTAAAATAGTTTTTGGAATTTGCGTTAAATTTATTTCAATTTTTTACGTATACAGATATTATAAATAGACTATTTTTATTGTTCATTTGTACTTTTATTATTTTTGTTTCTAGAATATTAAAGTTAGTTGTTTCATTATTGGAGATTATGTTGTACTTGTATTGATTTTTTATTAATATGGCTGCTCCTTCTTCGTGGATCAAGTTTGGTCTTTCATTTCTAATAATATTATAGTTTTTAAATTGTATTTTATGTGTTTTGTTTAGTTTTGTTTCTGATGATAATATTATATCTGAACTTTGTTTGTCTATTTAGTTTAATAAGTTATATCTTTTGAGGTTTGAGATTAACGAGTTAACATTTATCAATATAATTTTAACTGTTTTTAATATTTTTTGATTGAAGTTATCAATATATTTTTTTTATGATTGTGTTTTGTTATGCTGTGCATTTCTTTTACATTGTGTTATCTATTATTGAAAATATTGTTAAAAAGTTTTCTTCGTTAGTTTTGAGAGCTTCTGATTTGTGTGTGTATAATTTACCTTATGTGTTAGTTTGTTTTACGTCAGCTGTCAGAATTGACTGTCTTTTTCGCGCATTTTCTTCATAAACGAAGAGTTAGTCGGACTTTCTCACAAAAAAATATAGCTAGTGTTTAATATTGAAACATTCTATCCGAGATTTGCAAATGAACAATATTATTCTCATGTTACTGGTTAGGTAAGTTTTAATCATACAAATTGACAGTTGTGTTATATTTGATTCATTAATTCTCTTTTATCATATGCGTCATAATAGAGGTGATATACGCATAATTGCAAACGCGCGCGCGCATATGCACACACGCATTTTGCGTATCAAATAAACGTTCTATTATTGCTTATAAAGTTGTCAATGAGACTTAGAAATTTTTCAGTTGAATTTTAAAAATTTATGGAATTCTTATTGTTGATTTCTTGGTGTGCTTTTCTAATGACATTAGATAACCTTCTGTAATGTAAGATAATAAAAAATTTGTTTAGTTTTATATTATTTGTTGCAACTGTACAGTTAATTTCCATTTCTATTAGTTTCAGTAGTTTTCCTAGAATTATGAACCTTATGGAGATAAAACAATAGTTCTGTTCGTGCTGTTACGAAAATAGTAAATAGTTGAGTGCGATTTTTAACTAAAATATTATATATCTTTTTGAAATTAGTAAAATTCTGGAATCGTAAATTTAAGTATTTTATTATTAAAGATATACTAAAAAGTAAATTAAAAGTTTATTTTGTAAAATTAATAAAAATTGTATTAAGGATTATTGCATTTTTTGTGAAAAATATCTTACATGAATTTATAAAGAAATGATATATATTTGTGTTTAAATTTAAAAAATTTATTTATAATTTCTAATTATAAATATTTATGTACTTGTACATCACAAAAATACGATATTAGATATATTTTATGATTGTCATTAGCGTTATATTTCGTGACTAAATTCTTTTATAAAAGGAAGAAATTCTTCAGCTTACCTTTTTTTTATTTAATAAGATAATATAGGATTTCCATGTCTGCTTTTACAGAACAAAATTTTAAGTAGGATTATTTTCATTACTTATTTAACTATAAAAAAGTAAGGAAAATTATTTTTCTAAAATATTAGTATTTAATTAATTATTATTTTATAAATTATTGTTTATGACTTCTTTAAAGATTTAATGTACATGATAATCAGTATACATAATTGTATATATGTAACAGTTTATAAATGTCAATATTTTAAAAATATAATTATTTAGAAGATTTAAATAATGCTATTAAACATCTTAAAAAATATTTAACATTAATATTTGTAATTAACTTTATTTTAAAACAATAATATATAAATATAAATATTCTTTTTCAATTGAATACATTTTATTTAAATATATATTATGTAATATAAAGATTTTGTTAATCTTTCTTACAAATAATGTACATTTTACATATAGGTATTAACAAATACTTAAAATTGTGGATACATCTTAGCTTGAATAATGTTGGAACACGAGAATGACATTATTGAAGAAAAAGTTTATCGTGCTAATATGGAAGAAAATAATCTTCGTCATCGTATACCATGGAGCGATAGAGTTTCATTAAACAGTGACATTCCAGGTTTACATGAAGTAAAGGAGTTATTAGAAGATGATGATACGAGTTGTTTAGCTGAAGAAGAGGATGGAGTTGGTTGCCCATTACCATCTACTCCAGAAGATGACCGTCTTTTGGATTGTGAAGTAAATTAAAATATATACTTTTTAGTAATTCACATTAAATGCTTAATACTGTTCAAAAGTATATGTACATGAATTATGAATTATAGATGACAGAAGTATTAAAAGCTGGAGTTTTAAGTGATGAAATTGATCTTGGAGCTTTAGCACATAATGCTGCTGAGCAAGCAGAAGAATTTGTTCGTAAGGTATATAACATTAAGTTTTAAATTTAATGAATAGTATAAGCTTTTTCATTGATTAAATTTCTTCATATATTTTTAATAAAATATTTTGATTTTAGAAGTATATTATCAAATAAAATCGCGAAAACAATAAAAATGTTAATTATTATAATTATAATTTATTATAATTATTATAACTAGTTCAATAACT
The DNA here is from genome assembly GCA_018907195.1 of Dolichoris vasculosae. Lineage (NCBI taxonomy): Eukaryota > Metazoa > Arthropoda > Insecta > Hymenoptera > Agaonidae > Dolichoris > Dolichoris vasculosae. Next base: position 1,505,750 of record JACCHY010000002.1, on the reverse strand, counting down.
TTTTTAAGGATTTATTTTATCTGGTATCTTTAATCAAGAATTTTTAATTTTGTTTACAGGAATAGTTTTAAAGTTAAAATTAATAAGAAACTACAATACAAAATTTTTACTATATAACTGATGTTAATGTATAATATTATGATAGTATAATGAAAGTATTGAAAAATCAAACGATATCATATTATAATATATTAAACTGTCTATTGACTCATTAATACAGATCAGTCCATTATTTGAATATAAAAAGAAATTTCAATATTTATTAATTTTGAGAAGTTAATCCTCTTAATTTTTTTATTTTATTATAATATAATTTGGCTTTGAAGAAATTTCTTGTAATTTTGTTTACAAAATTCTTTAAATAGTACAATATTTTCTAATTAAAAATAAAAAACAATAGTTTTTTAAAATAATTATCAATCATTTATTATAAATATAAAATTATTTCAGTAATGTAACAAATATTTAAATTTTAAGGTTTGGGAAGCATCCTGGAAACAATGTCATTTTCGAAACTTACCTAAATGGTTACAAGATAATGATTTTCTACATGCTGGTCACCGACCACCATTACCATCCTTTTATGCATGTTTTAAGAGTATTTTTCGCATTCATACAGAAACTGGAAATATTTGGACTCATTTATTAGGTGATTTATCATATTCTGTAATTTGCTAATGAAAAAAAGTAATTTATGAACTTAATATAATAGAATTAGTAATTTATGTTATTTTAATCATCTTTATTAATTATTTTAGGATGTGTGGCATTTATTGGTATAGCAGTTTACTTTTTAACACAATCTCATATGGATATAAGATGGGAAGAAAAATTAGTTATTGGTATTTTTTTTGCGGGAGCTATTATATGCTTAGGAATGTCTTTTGCATTTCATACAGTTCATTGTCACAGTGAATGTGTTGGAAAATTATTTTCGAAACTAGATTATTGTGGAATTGCAATGCTTATAATGGGAAGTTTTGTTCCATGGCTTTACTACGGATTTTACTGTGATTATCAACCTAAGCTGATTTACTTATCAGTTGTTGTTGTACTTGGTATAACTAGTATTGTAGTCTCTTTATGGGAAAGATTTGGCGAACCTAAATATAGACCTCTTCGTGCTGGAGTTTTTATGGGTTTTGGTCTTAGTGGAGTATGTATTTTTGAAAATAATAGAGTGAAATTATTGTAAATTAAATCAATGAAAATAACAAATTGAAATATTTATAGATTATACCAGCTGTACATTATGCTATTGCTGAAGGTTGGTTTAAAGCTATAAGTCATGCTTCACTTGGATGGTTAATATTGATGGGATGTCTGTACATATTAGGGGCAATGTTTTATGCTTTACGTGTTCCTGAAAGATTTTTTCCTGGAAAATTCGACATATGGGTAAGTAATATTTTCTAATAAAAATATATAATTAAGATATATCACAATATTGAATATGAGAATAATCAATAAATGTACATATACTTATATTTAAAAATTTAAAATCATGATGCATGATATTTACAAAAGTTTGAATCATTTTTAACTAAAGTAAAATTATAATTTTATTTGAATTAAATATTAAAAATTAGTTAAAGTATTTATTTAATATTAATTTAAAGTATTGAATAGATATTTTACATCTGAAGTAGGTAGTTTTACAGTCATACTGTGCATTATTTAATAATTAAAATAATTAATTAAAAAATGACATAAAATACTTGCAAGATTTTTTACTTTAGTTATCAAGCTTAAAACAGTAGTATGTAGACTAAGATTATTTCTTAAAAATTGGTTTATATGAGACTTGTAAATATTCAATTTTGTAAATATTGTTTAATTGGTAAAAACATTAAATATAATAATACATAATAATTTATATACTAATGAGAAAATTTTATATAATTTTAAGTATGATATTAAAAGTTTCTCATTTATTTTTTAAAATAACACAAGTGAAAGCAAAGTAAAGATATTGATAAAAATAACATTCAATTCAAATTTTAGATATCAAAGGATTGAATTTTAATAAACCATTATACATATAATTATGTAATTAACTTAATTTTTAAGCATTTTAGTTTTGTATAAAAAGAATCATTGAAAATTATAATCATTTGTATTAATGTATTCATCATAAAATAATTAATATTAATTATTAATTGATAATTAAGAATTAATTGCTTAAATATTATGTTAATGTAAATATTTAAATTTAGTTTTTATTTATCTTTATTTTTTATTATGTAGAAGAAAATTAAATTAACGTCTTTGTTGAACATTAAACTTATCAATTACTGAATCAAAATTACATAGTAATTTTCTTCCACAATTTTTCTTTTTTCTTAATCTGAAATCCTGACATTCTGGTTTCCCTTTTCTCTTTTGCTTACTTTTTCATGAACAATGTTTTTTCTCCTTATATTTTATGAAAATCAAAAGAAAAACTAAAAAAACTAAAGTTAAATTAAAATTATATATTATATTTAAATATAATTCATTTTAATTTTTTAAATATATTATATTGTTAATCTGGTTTTTCATTTGAACAGTAGAATATATAACTATATGTAATGTAGATAAGCTATAACTTAAATAAATATTAAATATAATATCACTATTATTTATTATATTTTTATAGTGCATAGTCTTTAAATTTGTTGGTATATATACTTATTTTTAGTTTATTTTATAATTTGAATAATTTGTAATTATTTTCTTTTTCTTTGTATTTATATTTATATTTATATTTATATTTATATTTATATTTATATTTATATTTATATTTATATTTATATTTATATTTATATTTATATTTATATTTATATTTATTTTCCATAAAATTTAATAATAAGAAAGTATATTTTATTTATTTTTATAAATTTAAAAATCTTTTAATAAATATTTATGTTATTTTGGTGTAGATCAAAATATTTATAAAATTGTATTCAAAGAGTATTTCAAAAAATATTAAAAAATAATTATTTAAAGAAATTAAAACTAAATATTTTATTTTTATTTTAGTTCCAAAGTCATCAAATCTTCCACGTATTAGTAATTGCTGCAGCCTTTGTTCATTATCATGGAATAACAGAAATGGCAATGCATAGAATGAGTATTGGTGATTGTACTGTTCCATCGCAAATGATGGCTTTTTAAAAGCTTAATAGTTTTATTATAAATTTATTACCTAAATTAAATGCCTTAAAAAGGCACCTAAGTTTCTTATTTTTATGAAAATTATAAATAGCCTATGTGAATAAAAGATTTAAGAAACGTTGTAACCGAGTGGTTGAAACTAAAGTGAGTAATATTTTAAATGAATTAAATAATTTACAAAATTTGAATTTAAATTTGAATTTATGTTAGAAAAGATATAAGTTAATAATTACTTTAGAAAATTTAAATTTAAATTTTTGTATTATATTACGTCATTTGAAAAGTATTAAAAGAATTCTATGTTTATTCATTAATTTTTTATTGATTAATTTACATGTCAATTAATTGTTATTAGTATTTATTGTTATTATTTAAAACAAATTTTATTAAAAAAAGAATATAAATATTTATAAATCAGATCTTATAGTATAATGTCTTATATTACTAAAATTGTTTACAATGCAAAATTAACTACTTTTTAATATCTTGTTTATAAATTTTATAACTTTAGCTTCATTTAAATATAGATATCTTTTAGTAAAAACTCAAATTTCATCTGTATACACAAAATAAGATTATTTTTTAAGTTTATTTATTTATAGTGCCACAAAATATATATAGTAAAAATAAGATTTATGTAAAAAATAATTACATTTTTTTAATAATGAACTTTGCATATTTGCATCTCAATTGTGACTTAATAAAATGGGTACCAATTTTGTAATCGTGATTATGTGAAATTGATATGTTAAAATAACCTTTTATTTACTATAAATAATAACTTGACATATTTAACATTGAAAAAACAACTGATGCTGCTGTTTATTTGATGACCAATAAAAGAGCAGTATATTTCGTAAATAATCTTTGTATCTTTTTTACAAATTTGTATATTTAATCACTATAGCAATTAATATAAATTCATTGGGAAACTATCATCTACACTACATCAATATATACTTAAATACAAAATATCGATGGAGATTTTTTGCGCAAAGTTTACGATTCTTTCATGTATAGCTATGGAATTTGGTGTTTATTAAAAAGATATACTGTTGAACTTTTTACACAATAAAGTGGAATCTTGTTAAATATAAATTTAATGTGTTTCTTTTCTTGAAATCATAAAGTTCCTTTTCTTTTTTTCAATATATAATATAAATATTATAAAACTATGATAAATTAACAGTGGGTAAAATATAGTCTTGCTAATAAATGAAAGATAAATGTTAGTTTGTTTAATAATTTGTTAAAAACTGAAATATTATAATTAACTATGCAGAATAAATCATTAATCTTCATTTTTAGTGTAATATATTTATATAAATCTACACTTATTTTAAGTTTGTATATTTGAAACATAAATCGCAAAATTTTTAGAATTTACGTAATATATATTTATAGTATAATGTGAAATGCTCCATTTAATTATAACAAATTGTTATGACTTGATAAATAATTGCTTTATATACAATATTTAAGAATGTAAGATCAATGATATACACTTGTTTTTTTATAATTAGATGTACAATTACTTGTGTAATATTTAGAAAATTTATAATTGAATCTAAAGTCGTTTTTTATATATTTTTTTAACTACTGGTATCACATTAGTTTTAGAGATATATTTTAAATTAAAATATGTAAATTTACTCAAATTCACAAGGAAATTTAAGGTAAGTGATATATTCATAACACTTTATTAAGTATTTTAATTTTGTTTATTGGAATATAAATTTAATATATAATTACTATATTTTTATATTAAAAGTTGTAAAATAATAATTTATTGGATTAATAAATTATTGAAATTTTATATCGCACCATTCATATTAAAATTCAGAGTAAATCTTCGTAGCAGAATTATGAATAAACTTATAATAACAGTAATTTAATTTTTATTTATTTTTGTAAATTAAAATATTTTGTAAATAGCAATAATTTTCTCATATGGTCTAAATTATGTATACATATATATTCATTTAAGATAATTTCGTTATTTTTAAATAATTTTCAATATTTGTAAGTAAAAAAATTAAGAAAAGTAAGTTTTTATTATTACGTTTAATAAATAATTTATTGGAAATCAATAAAAAAATTTCAAAATTGAAAATATTTAAAAGAAAAACTTTTAATTTATTAGTTCACAAGTTGTTATAAACATTAATTAAAAGTAATTCTACGCATTAAAATTTGGTATGTACTAAAATAATACTCTTATGTTATGAGAATATGAGAATAGAACTTCGTTTTTACAAATTCCAAAATTTTTAAATTTAATATTGAAATTTTTAAATTCAAAAAGGCATACATAATTATAAAAATGTGTTATAATTATATACAAAACAATAAATATGTATCTTATCTACTTATAATTTTTTTAAATAATTTATTATAAGAATTGCTTTTTGTTTAAATAGAATGGTAAATAGTGTACATTTTGTTTAAGCCATACTTATAAGAAAAAATTATTATTTTTTTATTTTTTATTATTTATATTTTGTAAGTCATCAAACTGTTATTATATATCTAAAGTTACCGAAGTCAGTATATATATATATATAATAATACTAAACAATTTCTTTTAAATATTAAAAATATAAGATATGCAAAATATGTATGTGTAATATCTTTTTAAAATTTGAAATAAAACAGTGTAAGATAACTAGGTAAAAAGGGAATTAAAAAAAATTTGAATACAAATTTATATCTTGGATTTATATAATTGAGTATAAAAAGAATATTTTATTGTGTAAAATGAGAAATTCGATCGAAAAAATCTTTGGGAACATTAAAATAAACTTAAAATGCGTATAAAATATTTTTTTCATCATACAGACGCGTATGTTAAAAATAGTTTTAAATTTAAGCTGAAATTTAGTATATTATTATTAATATTTTGTTTTCGTTAATATTCACTCCGGTTTATTTTAATTATTTAGTAACTAAAAGAAAATATAAAGCTTACAATTTTTAGATTACTGTTGAAAAGAAATACGCATGAAATAACTTGTTGATACTTGTCTATATTGCGATGAGTAATAGCGTCTGCTAGATATGAGATGTTTTTTTATGAATGTAAGCTTATCTGTTAAGTAATTAACTTGATTAGACTTAATAATACCATTATTAGTTTTAAAGTGTCATTGATTAACAAATTAAACCAAAATTTTTATACAATATATAAAACTGTTATTATTATTATTATTAAATATAAAGAAAAGAAATTCAAGGGCATTCTAAAATTATCGTTTGTTATTTCATATATCATTTGCAATTGTATTTAATTCAGTTTTATATAAATACTTTTTATGTTAATATAACGCATTTTGAATATAATATGGTTTTAAACTGCATTAAAAAATTTTATTAAAAAAAAATTAACTCTAAATAAATAAATAAGTAGAAAAAAACGTGATAATGTATATATATATATACAATAAATAATACATAAAAATAATTCATGAAAAATAATATTATTTTGTAATAATTAAGAGTAGATACCATTAAATTTCGTGTAATATAGGATTTTTTTTTCGACAGTTGGCTTTCAATATGTTTTCATCTTATACCTTTTAAATACATTGACGTCATTATTTTACTCAATAGAATGGGGTCACAGGAAAAATCGTATATTATTAATAATCTAAGTATTGAAAATAAGGTCAAAATATTTAACTTAGTTAAAAATAAATACCAAGAAATTTATTTCAATAAAACGATGAGAATTTATTTTAAAAAAACGACTATATTTTTTTATGTTTTATATCAAAGAAATTTTATTACACAAAATGGGCAGCAAAGCAGAAATTAGTTGAGTTCTATAGTACATATCAGTCAGGGGCTAGCTACTCACCTTGAAGGTTGTGTCCGGCGCTTTCCCATCGCGCCTGGCGCTAAAGATTCGTAAGTTTGCATATTTTCATTTACATCATTTATACATAATTCAATTATTTCAAGACAATCAACTGTAAATTGATTAAAAATATGTGAATATATTGATAAAAAATAATACATCAGTCGTCATCAATTATTTTTTAAATAATTCGTTGAAGTTATATAAAAAATTGACGTCTCTGAGATAAGAATTTTGTAAAATAATATTATTAAGAAAAATATTATGATTCCTATATATTTCATTAAGTGATATTATAAATTTTCGTGTGGTAATATTTTTTACTTTTTTATAATTGATTTATTTTGTATTTGATTCAGTATAAGATACAAAGCAATTTCTTTAATGCATAAACATATTAATGACTCACAGAATTTTATTGAAAAAGTAATATTTTTTTTATTAGAAATTTTTGAAACTACATAAGGTGCCTTTAGCCAACCAAACATGCTGACTCAACAATTTTTAATGACATAGGTGCGAATACTTTGAAAAAAATTTTGTATTTCCATCATGACAATAGTTTATTTGTTTATTTTTAAATGATGTATCTATCTTATCTATTATAATTTAGATTTTTTGATCAACAAAATTGTTACAAAATGATAGAACCTGATAAAACACAAAAAGTGTCCCGATGGTACTTTGGTGGATTAGCATCTGCTAGTGCAGCTTGTGTAACTCATCCCTTAGATTTATTAAAGGTACAGAAATTAATAAATTTTTTTATAATATTTTTTAAAAATAAATACCTTATCAATTATTTATTCTGAATATATATATTCATTTATAATATATAAATAGATTTATGTAATATTTAAATAATTAAGTTAAATTATCCTCAGTCTTCTTTGAAAATAAAATAAAATCAGAGTATTTTGTTTCTAATTAAAAAAATTATAATTTTATATTTTATAACTATTTTATACATAATATAAAATTATTCATAATATATTTTATTTAATAATTGAATAATAATTTTAATTATTCTTTTAAAAATAAATGTTTTTTTAACTTTTATCGATTGATGTAGCTAAGTTGATTGGATTAATATATTTAACAGTTTTTTCCATTGATTTTTAATATATTTTTTTATTCTTTTCTTATGTAATACTTTCAACTGTTCCATTATCATAAATTTCTATAATTATACATGAATGAATTAATTGAATATATTTGTTTGTATTTCAGGTTCATTTACAAACACAACAAGAGGGAAAATCATCCATAATTAAAATAACGTTTAATATAGTAAAAAAACAAGGAATTATAGCTTTGTATAATGGACTTACAGCTTCTTTATTACGACAACTCACTTATTCTACTATACGGTTTGGTGTTTATGAGGTAAGTATGTCTAATTAAAATAGCTTCAACTAGTTTCTTTACTTTTTCAAAGTAAATATTTATATAAATTTTAGATGGGAAAACAAACCATTGAATCACCTGGGAATCCTGCCCCTTTTTATAAAAAATTTTTATTAGCTGCATTTTCTGGTGCTTGTGGTGGTATTGTGGGTACTCCTGGAGATTTAGTTAATGTAAGAATGCAAAACGATATCAAATTACAAATAGAAAAAAGAAGAAAGTAAGTAGTATGTCATTTATAATTGGATAGATTAGTAATCAATAGATTAGTTTTGTTTAAAAATTAAACATTATAGTATATAAATAAAAAATATTTAATATTTAATTTTTTTTTTCTCATAATTATAAAAAAATAATAAAAAAAATTACACTTATATTAAAAATATATTTATATTTAAAAATTAGCTATACGTGGGCTGGAAATGGTCTTTGGCACATTTATAAACAAGAAGGCTTCAACACTCTTTTTAATGGATGTACTACAGCTACAGCACGAGCAACTCTAATGACAATGGGACAATTGAGTTTTTATGATCAAATAAAATTATATCTTTTAAAAATTGACTATTTTGAAGATAATATAACTACGCATTTTTTGTCTAGTTTACTAGCGGTATGTATTTTTTAAAAAGTACAAGTAAAATATTAAATAAAAGCAATTTTCTTAAGAAATATAGGAGTGACAATAATTTGAAGAATTATGTTTTAAACCATTGAAGCCATATTATGATGTCATATTTAAATTTTAATAATTCAGGAATATTTATATATTACTTTAAATATAAATAATTAAATCTGATTTACCTAATTAAATGGATGTTTAAATCGGAAAGTAAGATTACTATAATTTTAAGCATTAAAGTACATTTGTGCACATGTTTAGATTTTATGAGTTATATCTGTATATTAATTATTTAAAAATATTTAAAGATCCTGAAAAATGTTATTTAATTAACAGTGTTGATTAAGACAAATTTATTTGAATTTAAAAAATTCTTTTTTCACTTTCTGTCAATAAATTAATAAAAATTTTGTAAATATTAATTTCAAAGGTAAATAGTTTATAATTGTGTTTTAAATATTATATTAATAATTAAGTTTAACCAACTGCTTGTGGTAAGTTTTTTGATATTTTGAATATTTTTATTCTTTAAAAAAGTGAAATTTAATATATAATTCCTTATAATAATCTAAAATATTTCATATTTCCCAATAAAAATAAAATAATTTATTAAATGAACTTACGTGATTTGACGATTTCCCTATATGCTAATTCATACAATTTTTAATTTTCGAAATAAAAACATGTATCCATATTAACTATACCTTTAAAAAATAATTATAGCCGTATCACAACAATTTATTTAAAAGTAAATTAAATATAATAAATATGGATTGACTGTCAACATTTTATTTTGAACAGATTTTATTTAAACTGAATTTTCATTATAAAAAATATACAATAATTACTTTTCATTATAATATAGGATACTGTGCAATGGACAAATACTAGAATTCAGCTATTTTTAAACTTTGATATTTTTGCTGATAATATAAATATTATAAATAACAAAGAAAAATCTTTAGGATACTTATGATTGAAAATGTTGAATATATTTATGTAATTTTCAATATAAAATAAATTGATATGATGAAAGTTATAAGAATTATTTTTAATAAAAATATATAGAAATATTTTTAACTGTTATTTTGTATGAACAATTTTTGTTTATAGCCTGGGTTAACGGCGGTTACATAACATCACATTTTAGAAATAGTTTTTGCGGAAAATCTTTTTTATTTCAAAGGTCACTGTATTTGTTGGGTACTTTTCAATTAAATATTAGGGGTTAAATTGCATATTTTAAAAAAATTATCTATATAACTATGATTAAATTTTTTAGATATATTTTTATCGCTATTAAACACATTTTATTTTATTATTTAAAACTATTTTATTTGTTGAAATTAAAAATTTGATCGACATTTATGAACCATTAATTCTTTTTTGATTCTAGTTTATTTTTTAATTATTTAATTATTTAATTATTTAATACTATAAATAGCATTCTTTTGTACGATTATTGTTACACGCGTACGATTTACGTATACTATATTGCGAGTATTACTGTCAGGTTTAGCGATGCATATTATCGTACTAAATGTAAATAACTTAAAGTTTGGCTTTAATTTTTATTTAAGTTGATTTTTTCATTTTGTATTCTTGTCATTCTTCCCATCGAGTTTCGATCTAAGATCACAATATCCGTTAGAAAAAGCTACGTAATTGTTTTAAAAAGTGGCTACGATAGTCTTGTTAGTACCAATGAACGTCGTAGCATAGTAATTTTTAATTAAAGATTCTTTTAAGATTTACCTAATATTAAAATATTAATATAATTAAAAAATTCAAATAATAATTGTGACAAAATTAACATATTAATATTTAATATTAATATGGATAATTTAATAAATTAACCGTTTAAAATATTTTTAAGTTTATTGAATTCAAATTATACCATTAAAAATTTTAATTATAATTATTTAAAATACTATTTAAAATATAATTGTATTCATTAATATTAGGGTGCTATTGCTACAACTATGACACAACCTCTAGATGTATTAAAAACCCGAGCCATGAACGCTAAGCCTGGCGAATACAAGGTAAAATAAACATATTCATAATTAGTATCTATTTCATTTTAAGTATAATAAAATTAATTTACGTTCTTTTTTATAACATAGAATTTGATACACCTTTTTTTGTATACAGCAAAAATGGGACCTCCTGGTTTTTTCAAGGTAATAAGTACATATTCAAAAAATTATATTAAAGATTTGTATTAAAAAATATTAATTATCTAATTTTATTTACTTTTATTCATTTCAAAAACAAAGAAATGAAAACATAAAATAAGTAAATTTTAATGACTGGCATAATTTTATATGGAGGTACATTTTATATTCTCAACTTATGAGAACCGATTGATCATAATGCCATTTTATACTTTAGATACTTTTAAAAATATTATAACATAAAATTATGTATTATTTAATTTTAACTTATAATTTAAGATATTATTTGAATTGTAGTTTTACTTTTGAACATTAAATGATTAATTTTTCAATATTTATATTATCGATACGTATATTTATTAAAGGAATATCAATTTTAATAATACAATATAGTAGAACTTTAAAATGAAGAATTAGTATTTTTTGTAACTATTAATAATTTATATTTGATTTATTCATTCAAATTTTATTAATCATATTTTTTATTAAAGAATTCGTGATTTTTATTTTTATACATAGAGTTTTTTGTATCTTTTTCTATAAGGACAGTGATTAAACATCATTTTCAACCTATCTAATAATTTATTAAATAATATATTTAATTGGTGTATTTTAATATGTTTAAACATCTAAAAAAAAGAATAATTATAATATCTTGTTTGTTGATTGCAGTAAATTAAGTATTTGCTTTATTAAGATTCATGCACAAACAAGTTTTGTAAGGTGAATCATATTATTTATACACATTCAAAATTTAATTAGCACCAAAATTTTCTAAAAGATGAAATTATTGTTTATTATAATCATATATTAAAAAATATTTTATTTATAATTATAATAAATTTTGAATGCGTGATTATTATTGATTTTATAGTTCATTTAGTTTTTCTAGTAAGTAGTTAGTCTAGTTTCTATTACTTTTAGTTTTTTATAATAAAATATATTTTAAATAGCTTCTACTTTCGAATAATTTTAATTAGACTTTCTAAAATATCCATTTATTACATACATTTGACTATATATTATTATTGGTTAATTTATTTTAGTATTATATTTTTCAGGGGTATATTCCAGCATTTATTCGACTTGCTCCACAAACAATTTTAACGTTTTTATTTCTTGAGAATTTAAGATTAAATTTTGGATTTTTTCCACCACGATTATTAGCAAAATCATAAGTCTAATATTGATTACAAATTGAAACCATAGAATCAATACATAGTACAACAATATCGCCTAAAAACTATTTTTAAATGAATTTTTTAAATATTTTTTAAATATTTTTAAATATTTTTAAATAAATCACTAAAATTTATTTAATATATTTAGGCTTTTATATATTATAAAAAGTTTATTACATACGTACAAAATATCATTTAAGTTATTTTATTAAACGACAACTATGAAATTGTCATGTAGCTCTCTCATTAGTACATTCCATTATGTTATACACATGCTAATACATATATTTTTATAGTAGTTTTTAAAATATAAAGAGTCTTTTATGTAAATATTAATAATTAAATATTTTTGTATAATCATATAATTATTAATTTGTAAGCATTTTTACTCTAAAATATAATTAGATTGAAATAGGTCGATTTATCAAATTCTATTTTGTAATTCTTATTAAATATAATAAAAAAAATAATATTTTAAAATAATATTCAAAATACAACTATTAAAGAAGGGTAATACAAATATGTAAAACAAAAGAATTATTTTAATTTTATTATTTATATTAGTGAAATGGAAATGCTTCATTTTAATATCCTATAAAGCAGTTTATGAAAACATATATTACGACATATAAAACAAGAAAAAAAATATGTAGGATTTTAGCTATATTGGACAACACGCATATACAAATATTTTTATATTTTGACCTAATTTATTGTAAGGACATTATTTTTTTTATTTAGATTAAGGCATACGTACTATAGTTACACTATTGAAGTGGAGATAATTATTTCATTGTTATATGTATTAGAAATAAAGTTATATATGTTGACATATTTATTTATAAATTCATGTTTATTTTAAATTGCAAATAATTTTGCATATTCACTGAAATATTAGAAATTTTACTTATTAAAAGTAAATTATACTATATATTTTGTTATATATTAAAAAACGAAGAAAATTTGTATTTCTTTAATCTGTTTACTTTATTATAATGTTTGGACAATTTTTTAAAATATATGTACATTTATTTATATACAATATTTTAAATATTAACTTTATATTTAAAAAAGTAATATATTTAATAAAACAAATAAATAAAAAGTTTAATGATGTGAGTTCTATAATATTTAAATAAAATATAAAGAAATATCTTGGATATATTAATTTTCAAAAAATTAAAATTATTTATTAGAGTTTGAAAAATTGAATAAATTTTATGGGCATATAAAAGTTTACTTAAGAAATATTTTTTTAATTTGCAAATATCACTAATTCATAGAAAATAAATAGTATTAAAATTTATGTTTATAAATTATGTATATAATATATATGAAATAAATGATAAAACAATTTTATTTTTACATATAGTTTTTATTTTTATTATTTCATATATCTCGAACTATTGATACAGATGAGTGATAAGTAATCCACAAATTTGAATCGAGTGTTTTTTTGAAAATGCTTTCACAGTTAGATAATATTGAAGCCATTTATTATTTAGTTTGAATCAACAAAATCTACAAAAACAATATTCTTTCTTTTTTAGTTGTATAAGGCACATCTTATATTTTATGAAAGCATTAATCAATTATATATACCGGCATAATAGTATTTGTTTAGCATTTTTACTACAAATGAAGATTTATTTAATATTTTTTAACATATTGTTTCTATAGTTTTTTATTAATTTACAAAATAAAAAAATTACAACGTTATAAGATTGTTTTTCTTTCGAAAATTAATACCTTTAAATGAGAATTCTTGAGAATAGAACTAAAAAAGTTTTTAAAAAATTCGAGGAATTTATAATTAATATATTTGCATGAATTACTCGCAATTATATATATAGATTATAAATAAGTATATATTAATAATTTTGGAAGCTATGTATTCGTGTATGAAGAGGTAAGTGTTCAAAATAATATATTTATTCGAAGAAATATTTTCATGTGATGGATGTAATATAAATTTTGATTATTATTATTGCAATTCCATGTAAAAAATTATCTAGTCTGTGTAATATTATCATATAAATTAGTAGTTATATAATTTTTTACTTATGTATTATTGATAATACCAAAAGACAATGATAAATTATTTTTAATGAATGAGTTAAAATATTAAAATTTGCTTGTTATTTGTTTATAATACAATATTTCATCGATATACAAAATTTATAATATTCTAGAATTTCATGTTATCCCTGTTAAAAAGCGAAGACTTATTCAATGATAATTCAATGCATAATAACCAATTTTATTTTAATCTTATTACTAATATATAAACAAAACTAAAAACAATTTTAATGCAGGATTTCAAACACTAACAATGTGTAAAATCGCTTGTGTATACTAATCAATTATGCATGCATACTTTTATATATATTACATTATTTTTTACTTTTTAAGTACATGATTAAATTCAAAAGTCACATGTAAGTATTTTGTAAGAATCGCATATTAATTCTAATCTTTGGACGGATTCTTGTAAGGCATTATAAATTCTTTTCTAGCGCATAATTTTTCACACGTAATTGCGCTTTCGACTCACATACTATAATTAAATTATTTTTACATATATTATTATTTTTAAAATATATATTTTACAAATATAAATATTAGAGTTATCCTTTTAATTATATTTACAATATTATAATAGCTGGTTGATCAGTTAAAATAATAAATTTGACGTTTTAATCCAAAATAATATTTGAAATTTTTATTATAAATATTAAATTAATAGATTTTATTATTTTTTATATAAATTACAGAGATTTTTTGATGAATAGATGTAATGAATACTTATGTATTTTTGTTCAACATAATTAAAATCCAATATTAAATGATACATATTTATGAGTTCAAAATATAGTTTTTTATATATAATTTTAATTTTTTTTATATTATATATTTAATAATTTTGTGTATATAATAATTTAACTAATTTGTATAATTTTAGTAATTATATGTGCTATGCTTTAAAATTTTTTGCGATATTTTTAGCGAATACACAGCATCATAATTCCAATTAATTTATATTTTTTCATCGTGCAAATATTTAAATTATTCGAAAATACTTCTTACCAAATATTCTGTGACTGAGACTGGTCAATTATGTTATAAAATAAATAACTATGTTTTATTTTATATATTTTTTAATACTATTTTTATCTTCGATTATTATAAGTAAAGTTTCAAAAGCTTATTGATAACCTAAAAAAGAAAATATATATTTTAATATTAAAAATGTATATATTTGTTTTTTTAATAGTGAATGATCATAAATTATTGATATAAATTAAAAGATATGAAATCTTTTGCAATGTAGGTAATCGATTATCTTTTAAATGAAAACAAAAAGTTTAATAAATAATATTTTAAATAAAATAATAATAAGAAAAATATTTAAAAATTCTTTTTATGTATCTAATTATAATTTTATTTGAATACAAAACTATTAATTATAATTTAATGTCAACTATAGAATATATTAATATTTTATTAATATTATTGTTCATATAAATTTTTTTTAAAAGACTGCAAAAATCAATTATATTACTAAATCAGGACTTTTTGACTTGCAATATTAAGTAAAGATTTTTTGTATATATTGTAAATTTTAAATGTAGTAGAATGAACATTTGTTCAATTATGTGGATATCTGGTGTATGAAAATTAATTAACTCAAAAAAGAATTTATTCACATAAATATAAAATAAAAATTCTACTTGTATATTAATACGTTAGTATTAAAATATATTTTGTATATTTTTTAAAAATAAAATAGACTATATTAATATTAAATATATGAATTATATTACACACATACTCACATTCACATAAACATTCAAACACTCATAACAAATGAAGAATGAATATTGTTAAAAATACACTGATTATTACTTTTTTCAATACAAACTTAATAACAAAAAATATATTTTATATTTAGCGTTGTATTTTAGTTTAAATACATTTTTAATATATCGATATATTAATGAAAATGTATAAAGGTATTTTAAAATTTTTTTTCAGTATGTGTTTCAAAATTATTTAATAATACAATTATATATAAAAATATTTAAGAGTAAGCTTTGTTTTATTAAAATAATTTTCTAGTAAATATTGGATTTGTTATTAAATTTTTGCGTTTTATTTATTGTTTTTATGAAAATTTAGAAATTTAACCAATTTTTTCAATTATATACACTACTTTTGACTAAAATTATTTATAATGATCTTGATATTATAGATTTTTTGTTTAAAACTTTAAAAATGACGTTTTCAAAATATTTTTTTTAGTTAGTCGAAAAATAGTAATGTAAAAATAGTAATAGTATTATTGAATGTTTTAATTAGTTTTAACTTACAGGAAATATTAAATTTGTAGAGTTTTTCGATTTAATCATGGTAAATGCTATATCAAAATGTACAAACCATGAGTCAGATTTATAATGGAGTAAAAAATTTGTACGCGGAAAGTGAAGGGTGAGTTAAAGCATATCGAGGACAGAATCTAAGAGTGCAAGCTGATTTTCAACTCCGTCGTCCCAAGCTGCACTTTCAATCAGGAGATCCGTAAAATCTTCTTCACTGATATTAACCTAAATTAAAAATTTTTAAATTTAATCATTTAGAACAGAATGTATAAATAAACGCAATACATTTGAAATAAAATATAATTTTATGTTTTATATTAAAATATTTTAAAAAACATTTATTATAATTTTTTTTACTATGAATATACTACGACAAATATTAAAAATATTTATTCTAATAATTTTAAGGTGTATAATTTATATAATTTATGAATTAAAAAAATTTAATAAAATTTTATGGCTTAATAGGCTTGTAAAATTCTTATTGATTCCATATATTGAAGAAAATATTTGAAAGTATTTTCAAGCTTGAATAATTTATTTTAGGTTTATTATAAAATTTATAAAATAATATTGAAATTAATATGAAAACTTTTGTCTATTTTTACTTAATAATTTATTGAAATATATGTTATAATAAATGGGTTTGTGCCCACGTGTTTGATAAAAACAAAATTGTCATTATTGATTTGCTCATAATGACTATCAATTATAATGTAATTAGATTTTGCATTGACGTACACTATACAAAATATGAAAAGCAGTTGTTCGAATTCATAACAGCAAGATGAACATGGTAGTTGAATAAATCTTTGATATAAGGGCGATTGGTACAGACCTGCGTAGATTCTGGTACCTCGGGGAGGCTGTCGGGTATCGGAGGTGATACACTGTTGGGTGGTGTTTCATAAAGTACAAGACACCTTGGTCCAGATGTGGCATCTGTTCCGAGGATCTTCGTGATATGATCTGTCTTTTTGGATTTAATTAGCATATCCGGCATTATACGGTTTGGGGAGTATCGTGAACGCCTGATTACAGCATTGCGACGCCGTGTGCGCCTGCCTTCTTCTAAACGCTCGAGATCCAACTTCCAGAAGCCTCCTTTTCCTGGCTCGTCTTTAGACCGTGGCAGCTTCACAAAGCATTTATTCAGCGAGAGATTATGTCGAATTGAATTCTGCGAAAGGAACGTTTCTCTCTTGTTATTTCATTGTAACAGATTTTACTCATATGTGATTTATAATTTGTAGCGTGTATAATTCATTATATAATTGGCTTAACAATTATTGTCGCAATTTTTTTTATAATTTCAAATTCAATGTTTTAATTCATTTTTCTGCGTTTTTTTAAACTTTCATTTTGTTTTTGATTTATAATGTATTCAATTCTTTACTTACTTGCCAAGATGGATCTGCATTCTTGTAATACATGAAATTTTCTTTTATCCATGCATATATATTAGATAAAGTAACTTTATTATTGTTAGCACGCATTGCTAAGCATATTAACGTAGCATACGAATATGGCGGCTTTTTATGACAATCAATAAGATATTTTTCTCTATTTTCAGCCAGATCTAAATGTGAATGAATGTATGAATATATTAATACTATCAAGTAAAATAGTTATTTTTATCATAAAAGAATTCAAATTTAGAAATTTGAAAAAGATAAATTTATATAAATCTATTCCCATGTGTACTTTGTATTCTTTATAATATTATTAATTAAATTATCAAACATAGTTGTTATAATAAAATATTATACAATCAAATGATAAGATTGTGATTGTTGTATATAACAGCATATTAATCACAAGCAATTTATTATATGTAAAATCATTGTTTATTATGATTGAAAAAAAAATATATTGTATAAATATTGTATTTATTGGGTACAAATAAATAAACATTAATAATAAAAAGTATATTTAAAATGAATAAGCTAATATAATTTTCTTTATATTGATAGGCATTGAATTTGTAGAAAAAAATTATTCAATATTGCAACCATTATTTTATGGTATGTGAGTACGTAAAATGTATTTAAATTAATTATTACATTATTGCACACAATATTGTAAAAAAATAAAATTTATTATTATTTATTATAAAAAGGAATCGTTAATTTGTTAAGTTAACTAAAATCGTTTAATTGAAATTTAATATTTTACAAATAATTATCGATTATTTATTTATTTAAAAAGAAAACAATCAAATTTAAAAATTGCTTCATTGCATTTTAAAATAATATAAAATTATTTAAATAACAAGTACCGACCTAACTGAGCTTTAAGTAAGGGCGACAATTTCTTAGGCTGTTGGCGTGGCGGAGGTGGTGGCAGTGGGGGAGTAGGTGAACAAGGAGGCGTTGGTAGGCCCGAGGCGCTGGTGATGTCGAGTGACTGTAACCAGGAGAGGCTCGTGAGTTCAGCTTCAACTCCGTAATCCTCTATCTCCATAACATTGACAGCAAGGGCTGCGGCAGCTGCTGCAGTGGCTGCCACTTCCGACTTGTTCAACTGTTCCCTTTGGATGCGCGATTCCTCTTCAGCGGCTGCTACCGCCGCTGCCAATCCGTTACGCGTTCTCACCATCTTTCATGTCAAATCCTTCGAATTCACTCGGGACACTTTTTCTGAAACGGAATGTGTATTAATTTTTTAAGCTATATTTTTATCACGAGTAATGATCAATATTGATGATTACAATGATATAGATACGATGCGTAAGCTAATCATTCTTTTTTTGAGATTCCTACACTAGTACGCACAAATTTGTTTTTATAAAATAAAACTTAAAAAAACATATTGATTGTCAAATACATCTGAATCTTCTTTTTATATTCGTATCATATAATTTATTGTAGGTACTTTTGAGCTTGAACAAATTTTTTTAATATTTTATAGTTCAAGATCATTTAATTAATTATTCAAAGATTAAAAAAATTTTTTTATAATTCCTCATGCTCATACATTTTTATTGCATAAGCAAAATTTTTTAACCAATTTCTTTTGTTAAAAATTGCACTGTAAATAACAAAAACCCTATTACTGTAAAATTCTAATCTTCAAATTTAACGTTTACGTAAACCTGATCAAAGAATTGCAATTATTTTACGTAAATTTATCAAGTTAATTTAATTTTTTCTAAACGTTATTCAAATTTATATTATTCAATCACTTGTTCACTTTTGCTTACTAATTATTATAAAAATGCAATCGTACAAATTAGAAGTGTAAAAAGAAGCGCTTAGTTATCTTCGATAATAACCGATGATCAAGTGCAATCCTTCGTTTACCACTGAAAAAGAATCAAACCTTTAATTATCACGATAACTTTTTGTTTGTGTTTTAACAATAGAATCGAAGATCAAAACTGATGATTAGAACCTCTCATGTAGGCATAACCTTGTGCTACCAGCGGAAGCAATGCCTCTATCTAATCCGGCGTTCTTCAAAACTGCGACAATGGTATTAGAAATCGAGAGTTCGTCATAAGCATTGATCTGGGTATACGACTGAACTTGGCGGTGCATTCAAGGATACGCGGCGCGTTACAGTAGCAGTGTCCTGAGTCGAAATATGTTCCGAAACCGACTGGTATAAAGGCGCCTGTCGCGCAAGCAGGTGTTACTATGACTGCTGCCACTACCGTCAACATCAACTGCCCTCCCTCACAGGTGAACCAGGGCCATGTGTCGACCAACCTGACGGCGCACTTTTCGCCTCCTCTCTTTCATTCTTGGCGTATGTACATCGACTTTTATATTTTTCAACGAAATCGTACATACACTCTCCTTGTAAGTCTATGGAAAATCTTTTTAATTTAAACCCTTTCAACTTTTCTATTTAAAAACTTTGTTTTCCATCCATTACTATGAATATTTAATTTTCTCATTTTGTTGTTCATATGAACTTTGAAAATGATTCAATAAATAAATAGAAATTAGTATTATTACAAAAAAATAATATCGTATTTATTTCTTATTTTGTTATATGTAAATGTACTATTGTATATAAAAATGAATAAAATTTTTAAATTAATAATAGCATCTTTATAATAAATTATTGTAATTAAAATAATAATTACAAGAAAAATTAAAAATGAATTTTTTTATGTTATTTTTGACAATTATTTGTTTATTTATTTATTTATTTATTTAAAAAAGTATATTTTTATTAAATATGTTTTGTTTAAAATGTATGCGTTCATTTTTGTATCAAACTCTCTTAAATTATTTCAAAGTAAAATAAAATTAAATATATCACAATATTTCTTTTTCATTGATTCGTTATACCAAATGAAAAGTTAAAATATAAAACTATAATTTTTATTTTCATAGATATCACTTAATTTTTACATATTATAGATAGTTTAGTGTAATGTAAAATATGTTGCACAAAATATTGAAAAGCAGATGCAACATTATATATTTTTATATGCTTACTGTCCATCTTTATATTAACTTATGGTATAGTATTTATTTTTTTTTTATTTTAAGAAAAAATAATTATTTAGTTTTATTGTTGAGTAAATGATTTCATAATAAATTTATTTTATATAATGAAATTTGTAATTGTTTTTTTACAAAAATAATTTAAAAAATAAATTTTTTAATATTTTGAATTATTTATAATAAAAGAAACATTTTGATTACAAAAAATGAAATTTTTAATACTCAAAAACCAAGGAGAAAACAAAAGCATATTCTAAAAAGTATCTGTTTCATCGTTAATGTTCTAAATGTGCAAGGTTTGAGTTTTTTAAAAGTATTTTCTTTTTAATGAAACGTTGCATACAAGAATAAAAAATGCTTATTATTATACAAGGTATTAAGTAGAATATTTTATTTTTGTTACATACAAAATTTTTTCATACGAATTTTTTAAAATGAATAATACAAAATAGATATTATAAAAAATAATATTTTTTATTCAATAGATGTATTATTTATGCAAATTGTGTATTTTTATAGTTACTTTATTATTTCATGAATTATTCACTTATTATTTATCTCTATTATTGATTTTCGACTTCATGAAAAAATCTTATAATATATTACTTTATAAAGATTTTAAGTGTGATCATTTTATTTTTTAATATTTTATTCATGGAAATCTTAAACGTTGGTGATAAAATTATAGTTTACTGATAACTCAACTTAATTTTAATAATTATATTACATTAATAAATTAATTTATGTATAATCGCATGATTATTATTTATATCTAATTGATAGATTTTTATATTTATTCATATAATTTAACAGGGAAAACTAATTATAAGCTACATTGAAACCAATATTAATACTACAATTTATTGTGCACATTTTTCATAATATCTTGTAGATCTCGTACAAGTATTTTATTTAGATTTTTATATAATTTATTAATACATATGTAGTTGGATAATAATTTTTTATTTTAAATTATTAATAAATGATCTAATATCGTATTATTATTTCAAAATTAAACGATTGATTTATTATTCTTAAATAAAAATAAAAATTCCAGTCAAGAATTTATACACACATTATTAAAGATAATTTAAAAGATAAAAATATATTAAAAATGGAATTTGTAATGATGTTTATAAAAATTTAGTTATATCGAAACTTTAATATTATACTGTACTGATATTTGAGTTTCTAAATCAAAACTATATAATAATAATTGATGCATCGATGTATATGTTAAATGAATAGTAATTTAAAAGTAAAAAAAACAAAATGAAAATATAAATTTTCCCCGAAAAGAAAAGCTATGTTTTATAGTCTAATATATTGCGTAAATTTTTTTATTCATTACGTAATAAAATAAGCATATGTAGCATACAATTATAATTTAAATTGAATTACAAGTTCTGAGCATGGTTTTTAACTGCAAGTTATCACTTTAGCCAAATGAATTTTTTTTAAGCTGATTGTCATTTTTTATATTGTCTTGATATCTTATTACTCTTTTAGTTTTTCTTCATGCATTATTTTTATAGAACTAGAATTTCGCATAAATTAATATTTAAAAGTGAGAAATAATGTAATTAAACATTATAAATTTTAAAGTTTATTCAGTAAATGTAATGTAGTAAATTAAACCATATATGTTATTGAATTTTTTGATTGATGAATAAACATTTTAATTTAAAAGACATCAATAGTTGATTAGATTTTTGATTTATTGATATATATTAGTATCTTCAATTTTTATATGTTTATAATTATTAAACATGGCAGATGTAATTTTGAAAATATATTGTTATTTTTTAAATCAAATATATAATAAATATAAAATAAGATTATTTTTAATATTTAATGTAATATTGTTCATTTACAATTAAAGGAAAAATTTTGCTTAAAGCACAACGTCATTTTAGTATTGCATTTAGGATTTTTAGCTGTAAAGTAAAATTATTGAATTTTAAAAAGGAAAACATATATTTTCTTAAGAGTTATATTTGCTCAGTACGTATTAGCAAGTCCTCGTATCATAAATGCTATCACATATGCACTGTTGAATAAATGTTAAGGTGTTGCGTAGGTTGAGGGCATTAGACTGAAGTATTGATTTCTACTAAACTAAAAATAGTATTCAATTGAGCGAGTTATGGATCATTAACAGTTTAAATGGCACTATACTCGCGCACTGACATTCTTTATTTTTTACGACAAGAATATTGTTCCTTATATAAAATTTGCTTCATTTAAAAACAAATTTTCTTTTTTTATCAAAGTTGATTATCTCTACTTTAGAACAAAATTTAATAATAATAATTTTAATATTGAATATTTGAGTTTTAGGACAATTGGTAAAGTATTATACTGAAACTCTATTAAAATTTTAAATAATCTTAGACTAAATTAAACCTTTAAATAATAGAATAGTATGAAGTATATTTTATGTTATTCTTTATACATGAATTATAATTGTATTAGATATAATCCATAAAAATTATATTAATGATTAGATTAAAAAATCGATGAATGATACATAGCTTATTGAAAATTAATTTTGATGAAAAATTAATTACAAATACCTCATAAATCTTAGAAATATAAATAATTTATAAATTTTTTGTTTAATTTATGAATTTTTGTGTTTTAAGTACATTTTAATAATAAATATAAGAAATTGATCAATTATATCTTTTCAAATCTTTAATAATCAATATTGATGTTTTTCAGAAATACTTAAATTTACAATTTTATCAAGAAATTAAAATTTTTAATTTTTAAAAGATTTTGTAAAATATTATTGTATTTTTATTAATATTATTTCATGATTTTATAAAATTCAATTATTTTTGTAAAGGCTTACATTTAATTAATTGCAAATAAACATTTACATAAGTATACTTTATTAATATGTTTTAAATTAAAATTAATATTTATATGTATTTTCTTTAATTATTTTAATATACAACAATCAATCTTTGCTACATTATTGATAAAAAATTTAAATAAATAAATTTCAGTAATGAAATATGTTTTATTCTTAATATTACTTTATAAAAAATAATTATATAAATATTAGTTAATATTAAAATAAACTATTAAACATATATATATTTGTTTATTATTATTATCTGTTGAGTTAATTATTGAAATATTATAGTAACGAAAAAATTAAAATCATCAGCAATGGATATCAATGTAAAAACAATCTGTTTTTTTTCAATTTAGTATTCTTGCTAACGTATAATATAAAATTAAATTAAGGAAATAAAATCAATTTATTGCATAATTTAAAAGTTTTATTTATATTAATTAATAAATATTTGATCAAATTTAATAATATAATTCTTCGTAATATTATACATGAAATTAGTAAGTTAGTTAGTCGTCTGATTTTATTTATTTGAATTAATAAAAAAAACACTTGTTTTCAACTTTTATTTAAAAAAAATAACGTAATATATTTTAAATTATTTTAGAAGTTAAAAATTAAAAATTAAAAGTTTGAAATACAATATTGTTAAATGTTTAATAGATTTTAAGATCAATCTAAAAATAGAAATTAAATAAATTGTATTTTAAAACAAATATTTAATAATAAGATATTATTCAAGATTTTATATTACATTATTAGTTCTATGCCTTCAAAATATTAATATATAGTAGTTTCTAATTATTTAAAAAAAATAAATTTAAAAATAAAATTTTTTAAAAATGTTAAATTATAAAACTATCATAATTATAATAATACAAATAAATACACGAATAGTTATTCGACTTTTATAAATTTTTGATTTTTAATATATTTAGGATTTTAATATAATTATAAATAAATTAAATATGCTAAGAATTAGTTTTTTAACATAAATAATTTAAACATAGTTTATATTATTGTATGATTTATATTAAAAAATTACATTTTGATAAGCTTATATTTGCTCGTTTAGTGAATTTTTTAAGAATCTATAATCTTTTTTAAAGTTATTATAAATTATCTTCCAAATACTATTTTTATCTGTTTCTAAGTTTATTTTCTAATATTGCTTTAATAGATTATAATATTCCATTCATTTAAATTTAGCAATTACAAATTCAATCGAAAGATTACAGATAACAATAAAAAGGACTTAAAAAACTATAACATATGTTGATATTTTATAAATTAATAGATGTAGAAACTAAATATGAGAAAAGCATAGAGAAAATAGATAAAATCTTATATTAAAGAAAATAAAACGAGTGGCTAATGATAAGCTAGAAAAGACTGAAAAGAAACTGTATTAAATACGTTAAAATACACAAAAAATAAAATATATGAATAAGAGAAAATACTTAGAGATGATATAACAACTAATTTATATGACAAAAAATAAGATTATACATTTAAGTAAATGATTCGAAAATATAATATATTTAATTATTTTGATACATAGATATGAATCTGAAGTGTATACGTACATAAATTAAGGTATAAGATATGAATGAATTGGATTTTTAATACAAAATATTAAAATAAATATTGATTCGTATTATATTTATATTTTATCTAATTATAATTAATGTTTTGACAACTTTTATATTCATATATAGTGTTTAATTAATTTTGTAATATAGAATAAACTCATATTTAAATTTCAAGAATATCTTCTTTATACTATTACATATATTTTTTAATTACAAACTTATTCGTGTACATTCAATAAAAGCTCATGTTTTATATCTATTAAACATTGTCACATTTATAAACATAAATGTTTTATAAAAATCATATTTAAAATAATATTATTTTACAAATTAATATTAAAAATGGTGTACAACATTTTATTCTTATTATCTTTTCACGTGATATATTAGAAAGGTGTTATCGTAGCTAATTACTCAAAAGCATGTTACGTTATATAATTTAAAATTAGTACACGAATCGTTCTACATCTCGTGTTAAGTTATGTCGAATAACGACTACGATAGTTTTTACAAAATTAAGAATTTTTCCGAGGCATATGCACATCTAATAGTTACTACTTAGATAGTTTTCTAACCCCACGGTGGAGTCGCATTGTCGTGGGGGTGTTAGCTACCTCCATTGATCGCTTACTCAGTTCTCCAATGGACGGAAAGCAACGCGGCTCTAAGCCATTCGTCCGTGCGATACACGAATGGCGTCAACCTTTCGAGATATAGTAGGGTTGGATCTGCGTTATATTGTATACATATATTCTAATTTCTACTTTTTTACACGAATATAACCAATATCATTCCACCATCGTACAAATTGCATTAATATATAAAAATATTGATAGCTTTAAAAGATTCTCGAAGAACTTAATTTTATTTTTAAAAAAATTATGCCGAAAATGTTCATTTATAGTAAAAATTAGTCGTTTTTGTAGCGGAAATGTAAATTATGTTATTTAGATTAGTTGCACTATTAAATATACAACTTTTTTATCGTTTAAGAATTTACTTTACAATAAAATTTGAATAGTTACAAGGTATTTCTTAGTCTTTTACCAACTTTCGTTTAAATATTTTATTTGCTTGGTTCGTATGATATGCTTGATATGTTATAAAAAAATATTGTAAAAAATGTTTTTAAAATTAATGAAAATCTTACGAATTTTTATTTAACTAATAAGGATGAACATATTAACATTTCGCATATGTTTTTTTAAACCATATAAATGAATAAAGGATCATAAAAAATGAGTAGAATTTTTGGTCATATATTTATTTTAGTTTTTCATCACAGAAAATTAAATAAATAAAGTTTTTAATTCAATATAGTTTGATTTTTGTCATGTTGAAATCTGAAATATATTTATTAGTTTTTTATGTCATCATTTTTATACTTTACCAGATATCATATAGAAATCCATATATTTAAATAGATAGTTTGGTAGATTTTCAATGTTTTTAAAATACGTGAGAGCAGATTTATTTGAAAAAATATATAATAGAAAAATTTACATATTTAAAATTTTATGTTACCGAGTTATAGTATTTATGTTCTACATTTAAGAATTATGTAATGTTTTTTTATTTGCATTTGTTTAGTGTAAATTTAAAAGATATTCTTTTAATTTGATAATTATGAATAATAATAATATAATTGTATATTTTATATCTTATAACATATTATATTATACAATTATATTACGACTATTAATGAATTTTATACCATTAATGAATTATAAGTCGATTTACACAATTATTTCTTATCTATCATTTCTGATACAAATAATTTTTTAATATACTATATTCAACTATTAAAGTAAAACTATTTATAAATTCTCATTGTATTAAAAAAATAGGCAATAATAATTAAATAATATTTATATTTGTAATTCATTACAGGAAAGTGTAGTTGAATACAATATAAACCAAAGGGGAGGGACTTGGTCAAACATTCTGCAGCCCTTTTCTACTTGCTGCGCGGAACACTTTTGTGGGCGGGAGTTCGATATCTATCTTTATCTATCAATAACGCATTTATTTTGCTTTCTACTGATTCCCAAGAAAAAACAAATATATCATTTTTTTATCTCAGTTTTTTACATCGGTATACAAAAATATGTTTTTTTTATTATATAATATAGCTAATAAGATAGTTTATTTATAAAGAAATGATTCAATTTAGACAAAGAAATATACATAGTAATTATGTTATTTTACAAATCATTTACAATTTAGTCAATTTTGGATACGAATATTTTATTTAACTATTATGTTTTATCGAAAAAAAATAACTATATCTTATACCGAATTATTTAGTAAAACACCATTTTGTACAAGAGTCGAAAAATCGAGTACTGCGTTATGCTTTACATAATTCTATATATAAAATTTAAAAATAGTGGTTTCAGTTTTTCTTTCTATTTGTCTGACTCTTTCTCACTTTTTTCTTTTCCTCTAGTCGTAATCCGCGTTTCAATGGCGTAGACTATTCTGAAGCTACAGGGTAGAATTCTTTTTGTTTCTCGATCAATAATCTCCATGAAACATCCGTGAATCCAACCATTCTATTATCACTTTTTACTCTTTCTTTCTATGCTTTCTCCCACCAAATTCCTGCCTTGTTCCAGCTTTCATTAGTCGCACGTTTGCTCCAATTGGAAGTTTTAATTATCCTCTAAAATATAATGAAAAAAACTCGCTTGATCATTTATATTTTATTTTATATAATATCTTTTTTTTATATTTAAGTTTTCGCTAATTTTTTCTTTTATTTTTATAAATGATTTGTGATTTTAAGAATAGCATTGTAATTTTGAATTCATAATAAAATTTGTTCGCAATATAAAAGATTGTAAACAATTTTTTTATATTTAATTTTATTAATTAATAAGAAAATAAAATAATTAATACATCTCTAATTTATTATTAATAATATGTAATAAGTATCTATAAAATAATAAGTATAAAATTGCTTGTAATCATTTTATAATAAATATGTATTATAAATATTTCATTATTCAAAATATAAAATAAAAAAGACAAAAGTAATATAGCTTCTTTGCATATTAATCAAAATCTTTAATTAAAAATATTCTTTACACTGATTTTAAATTAGATAAAAAAAGTGCTTTTTAAAAAATATGGATAATTGTTACTATTTATTTTATTTTCTGTTTCGATACAAGGTATGGTATAAAATTGTTTATTTTTACTATTTCAATGTTGAATGTGCAATAAATCATCAGCTCATTAAAAACTATTACGATTGTACGGGTTTTTAAGATCTTTTTTTAGTTTCATAATATTTTTACAAGTATAAATAAAAGAGATTTCAAATCTATTTTTATCTTTATAAAATTAAAAAATTTGATAATATAATTTTCTTAGCTGTAATTCCCATATATATGTATTATTTATATTAAAAAACTATTTATTTAAAAATACAGCAAATATAAAAATTATTAAAACATGAATATCTCATTCAAGTTTGTTAAAATATAAAATTTGATAAATGCATAAAAAATTATAAAAATTGTTGTATATGTTACAACTCACAGTTAAAAAACCTTTTTTGAAATTTTAGTTTTTGATACAAATTAACAAAAAGCAACTGATTCAAAATAGTTGTAATTTTATGATTTATGTTGGATTTGTTATCAAATTCTTGCTAAATTTGTCTAATTATACTTGTAAATAAATACATTATATAGATGAAACTATTGAAAAAAGTTTAGGAATTCTTTTCATCTGAGTTTCAAATATTGTTTTATAATCTTTTTTAAATTTTTAATTTTAAGTATAAGTTTTTGGAATAATCAATAAAATCATAAAATAACGAAAATAAAGATTTTTATGATAAAATAATAAATCAAATACCAAAAAAATATTATTAAAGATTAAAATAAAAATTTGTTATTTCAACAATTATTGGAATTAAAAAAATTAGCCACCAACGTTTATCTTGTTTACTATAAAAATTAATGAAAAGGCTTGATATTTATAAAAGAAAATTGAATTTTTATAATATATAGTACGTATTTTAAATTTATATTAAAATCATTAGAGTATAATAAAACTTACATGAAATATTGCATGAATTTAGAAAAGTTTAATTACTATCAAAACAAAAACGTATGAGTTTAAATAAAGAAGGTAGGGAATGAGAAGTTGGAGTAGAGGGTAGAAGAGAAAGGGTCAAATGATCAAAAAGGGTCAATTTTAGCATGGTTCGTATATGGCTAGAGAACCGTGTAGTAGCAGGTGTGACTGCAATAGTAACTGAAGGTGGAGAGTATTATATACGATGTATCGGTAGTATAAAGAAAAGAATAGGGACTCATACACCAATAACACCTGCCTTTTGCTATCCCATCAGGTTGTCAGGTGACTCAACTGACGCATTTATATGCACCGTGCGAGCCTTCGTTTGTTTTTCTTTCGTCGGCCCGGTTGATCATTTGTATACATACTAAAATATCAAGAATAAAACTAAGTAGAGAAACATGAGAGTATTTTAGATGATCATTAAATGGACTTATTATTAATTTTTTATTTTTTTTCTATGAAACAACAGTTTTATTTATTTTATAATAATGTACTCATAATATTTTTTTTACTTGCGTCATAATGATATGTAAAATTAATTAAGAATCAGACTCGATAAATTTATTATAATAAAAATACGTAATATATATTAAAAAGCTTAGGTTATTAATACGAATAAATATATTT
Organism: Dolichoris vasculosae; assembly: GCA_018907195.1. Taxonomy (NCBI): domain Eukaryota; kingdom Metazoa; phylum Arthropoda; class Insecta; order Hymenoptera; family Agaonidae; genus Dolichoris; species Dolichoris vasculosae. Next base: position 1,475,332 of record JACCHY010000002.1, on the reverse strand, counting down.
AATAATTAACAAAAATAAATCCATGTTTTTATTTCTTAATCTATAAATATGTTCATAAAATTTAAAGAATGTCAGAATTTGTCAGAAATGGTAGAATTCTTTTTGAAATATTACATCATAATTTGAGTTAAAAAATGATGAATATTCAAATTATTGAAAATTCCATAAATATTTTATATAAATATATTTAAAAAATTTATATGTATATTTAAAAAAATTACATAAATATTTATATTCTTTTTTTATCTATTATATATCCATTCAATTTATATAATAAATAAATCATTCATTTACATAATATAAATAATTTTTTACGTTTAAAATTATCTATACATTTTAAAAATCTTAAAATATCTGAAAATATTCTTCTTCCTGAATATTTTAAAAATTCTTAAAATTATCATTGTTATTATTATATTATAAAGATTTTTATAATTTTTTATAAAGATTTTAAACATTTTTTATTATCGCTTCTTTATTACTGTATATTCTTTTTTATTAACAATTAATAGTTATATATGTATTTAATATAAGGTCATTTGAAAATTGATTTTTAGTTGTATTAAAGAAAGGTTTAATTCATTAATACTCTATTTATTGTATTAAATATTTAGATAATATTAATTAAGAATAAAATAGTCATTACAATTGAAAATATTTTCAATGATTATTCGATTTGCGTAATATATCTTTCGGGAATCAATTTTATTTATTTGAAAATTTTTAATAATTCTTTTTGTCCTTAAAATTATTGCAAAAGTCATGTAAAAAAATTTTTATAAAAACAATATTACATCAATAAAAAAAATATATGACATTAAAAAATAAAAATAATAATCTTAATTTGTGATTAAAACTTTTTAAATTTAAATTATAGTTATAAGTTGATTTTGAATGTGCAACGTAAGTTACAATAAAGGAAAATGGAAGATAATTTCAACCTCTACTTGTATAATATTTGAATTTAAAAAAATAAATAAAAAGTATATAGGGAAGATTTTTTAAATTATTTTTTTTAAAGTAATTTTATAACAAGTAAAATAAATAGAACAATATGTATTTGATTATAAGATATATTTTAGAATAAGCATACGATTCAATTTGAGACTTATAAATATATTAAATAGTTAAAATTAAGATATATATTTCAAATTAGTATGAATTATATAAAAAGACTATTGAATTAGATTAATATTTGAAATTGAACAAAAAATATATTTTCAAATGATTTATATCAGTGAGAAAGTAAATTTTTTAATCAATTTTCAATTTTTATTTTTCATTTCACAAAAGTTAAAATTTTTAACTGTAAAAATTTTTTAATGAATATATTCATTTGAAAATTCACGTAATATTTTACAAAATTATAATCAAAAAATTTATGTAAACAAAATTGTTAAATATTCATTTTATTATTAGAAAGAAATAATATACAAAATAATTAATGAAAAAAATGGATCACATTTTATTATATTACATATTAATTACGTATAAATATTATAAATAAATAATATATTGTCATAACTTAAGAAAAATTATTAAATATATGTTAAGCTTAAAAAAAAGATGATAAATTATTAAAAATGAAGTAGTTGAGAATAGTTTAGAATCTGATTGAAAGTATTTAAATTAAAAAATTTTTTAAAAGCATAATAAAAGACTAACTATAAATGTCATATAAATAAAAGAAGTAGATAATATAATGCAAGTATATAAGTATAATTTATATATAAGATTAATTAATATTTTTATTTAAATATTACAGAATTGAAAGTATAACATAAACATTTCTGATACTTATTACATGAAAAATCATCTTCATTAAATTAATAATTATAAATGAATTTTTTATTTTTATTCAAAATTTAAAGCTAATCCAAAATTTATATAATTAACATTTTATTTAGAAATATTAGCCCTAAAAATATATATTAGTTTTTATAATTACTTTATAAGATATAAAGCAACTGTAGTAAAAAAAAACTGACATTTTAATTAAAAAACAGGACGATAAATCAATTCTGAAATATACTATATAAATGATAAATCGATTTATCAAATTATAAGTGCTTCAATTTTTATTATTCTACTTTAAAAATGAATTTAACAAGTCGAGGTCAATCGTAGATATTTTGATGTTAATTTGTATTCTAAAGGTCGAAGAATCGGATTAGAGTGTTAGTCGTCAGATGTGCATTAGTGGCGTGGCGCGCAAGTATAGTTTTCAGGAGGCCAGCAACGAGCACGTAGTCGGCATAAAATATGCAAGAGAATTGATCCCTTGCAGAAGGGAGGGCAACGTAGTCGACGCCTCTTGCCCCCAAGCGAGCCACTAATACATTGCCCAGTACCACAGTTTTCTTCTACCCATATTATTTTATCTTTATTTTATTTTATTTGTTAAAAATAGACTTTCATGCAGTAATCACTTTTAAGTTTAAAGTTTCTGGTTCAATCTGAGACTTAAATATTTCACTGGTATCAACGGAGTATAAAAATTATATGAATACCAGATTATTTTTTAACAAAATATAATTTATTTTATATCATGGAATGAATTGTTCTTTTTGTAATTGTTATGAAATCACGTTATGAATAAAGAAATTAAATTATTTTATGACTAAAAGAGTATCACTTAAAATTAATTAAATACTTCTTGATTCTGTTTTTTATATGTAATATTAAATTAAAAAGATAATAATTGAAAGCATAAAATAAACATATACTAAAAGAGTTTTTAAGTAAAAATACTAATTATATTAATAAGAGATTCTAAGATAGTCACTTAAATATCGATAAATTTTTATGCAGACTTTTTAAAAATTCTCTAGATATTTATATGTAATTATTATTATTATAAATTAAATAATTAAAGACTATTCAAACAAATTAAACGATTACTAATTTTAATAGAAGATAATTAGTTGCATTATTAAAATTTCAACATAAATTAGATTATCATCAAAAGATTTTTAATTGAAAAATAGTTAGCTGTATTTGAGCATTACGTAAAAAGTAAATTATTTATTTACATATTTTCATCAATATGTAATTGTATTTAAGAGATATAATAATTACCAATCATTTTACAAATGGACTTATACAAAATTATATTTACTTCAAAATTTTCAAATAAAATGTATAATAATAATATTTATTGATCAAACAGGAAAATATTATTTATTTTAAAATAACTATTCACAAATTAAATTTTTCTAAAATTTGTAGACAGATATAATAATTCAATATAGAAGAATTTTTTACCTTTTATAACTACAAATGAAATTTAAATATACAGCTATTAATTTGAGAATAAGAGTATTAAAAACTGATTGTTAATAATAAATTGATCATCAATGAAATTGAAATAAACAACTGAAATGGTTAAATAGATTTTAGTTTTGAATGTGAATAAATTTTATTATAAGATTAAATATATATATATGTATATACAAAAAAAGACTATATTATCTGAATAAAATAAAAATGTGGAAATATAATACGAATAATATATCTTGTACTGACGTACATTCTAGTTATATTATATTCAATTGTATAAACTATGTTTATTATAAATAATATCAATCTTTATTTTCAACATTTTGTAAATTATTATTTTTCAATAAACTTATTAAACGAAAATATTTAAATAGATTTAATATTAAAATATTTTAATAATGTTTTTTGCTTTTAAATCATAAAAATAGCTGCGAAACATTGTAATATTATTTTTGGAACTAAATATCTAACTAATTCGTTTTGTCTTTTAGGAATTATATCATATTTTCGAAAATGAATTTGTAATAATATTGTATTTTAGAAAAGGTATAACTCATAAGAATTACTATAAATTATTATAAAAACAATATAACAAACAAAATTCATGCATACAACTCACCTTATTTGATTTTTAGTCAACGAGATTTTTTTTAATATTTTAAAATTCTTATTGATACTCCTCTTTCATCTCAAACTCGATAAATTAATATTTCTGTAAATGATGTTGAACTTCTATCTGAGAACGTAATTTGTAGGTACGCGATAAAATGACTCAGTGAATATCATACTCGTCGACAACACAAACTTTTCTCGAAAGTGAGTAATTCATTATGCTATCATTTAAGTAGTGAGATGCCGCTTACTTATAAAATCCACTAATTTCGAACATAAAAGTTAATCAGAAATTTGAAATTAAAATTTTATCAGAATTTACAATGCAAGAAATAGTTGACAGTATTAAAAAAGACATAATATAAGGCGCGAATGTTATAGAAGAGCTTGGTGAACGTTCGCCGGGGGTATGATCGACAATGACCATCTTAGATGCGGACTGAATTGGCCTGCGCGTTAGCATAGTTGTTATTGGCTTCGATATTGTGCGGAATATTACGCGCCGCCATTTTCTTTCTTCGACTTAACCAGTCTAGAAGTCAGTGAAATTATTGATTAGTTAAACCAGGTAGTTAGTGACTGTCCGTCCGAAAATTATCACTAAAGGAATACGGAGAGAGATCTATAAAAGGGTAGAAGTATAAGAAAAGGGGTAAAGAAAGTAAAAAAATGAATGCATAATTTTCTATATGTAACAAAAAGAGAAAGCTGACACGAGAGATAGAAGCAAGATTTTAAGATATGATCAGAAAAAATTAAAAAATTTTTTTTGAATATTAAGTAGATCAATTTATTATCTGAATTAGAAATAGAAAATATCTTAATATTTCATATTATAAATACATGATTTTATCAATTTATGTATATAAATCATAGTTTTTTTTCAATTAAGTGAGTTTCACTTCAAATGTATATATTGCTAAATATAATATAAAAATTAATAAAACTATTAATTATATTATTTATAATGATGTTATTATACTACAAAATTTGAAATATAGTACTATATTTAGAAGTTTTAGCGTTTTTTTTGATAAAATTACAATCTCAATTCCATATAGTATATTATAGTATATAATGTACAGCTCATACAATGTGTTTCATATTTAACTCTAAAATATTTATTGTAGTGTACTGCATATATTAAATTTTTTTTTATTTTATACTATTTTTAAATAGATTTAATTGATACTTTATTTATAAAAAGTGTACAATCATATTTTCGATAAAAAAAATAAAACTTCACTTAAGAAAAATTTATTAATTTGATTCACTTTTTATTTAGTTTATAAAATTAAACGATAATAAATTAGATTCAAAAAGTTTTTATTACTGTTGCTTGTTTAATTAATTTAATAACTTTTTAATAGAATTAAAATTATATAATATTCATAAAAGTTACACTCTAAAAAATAAAAAATAGAAAACGGTACTCAAAATCAACTTCTAGGAGATATATATTACAAAAAGCATACTTAAATTAATTAAGTTAAAATATTTTTTAATATAGCACTGTATATCTATTATACAATAAATTTGTTAAAAGTGAAGTACTTGAATGCATAATAAATTTATAAAGTGTTTGCATAATTAGTTTCGGTGTTAATAGTACGAAGTCTATTAAACGAATCTGTTGCTAACTGTGTACTATACAAATATACTATATAAATGCAACAAACATATATGCTGACCCCGAAATGATGAAGTTAACTTTAATATATACGCTATAGATCTTTTTCGTATTTGAATATTCTAGAAGTATTCAAAATACTTTTTCATTTTTCAAGATTTACTCATAGATTATAAATAGATAAATAAATAGGAGTTGATATAAAATAAGACTGACTTTTAAGATTAATTAAAGTTGAAATAAAGTCAAAAATCATCCAAAAATGTAATTGACGGTAACTATAGAATTGGTAAATATAGGTCTATTTATAACTTTAGAAAAAATAACAGTTTCAGAATCTTTCAGGAATATCGAATTAAAAATATAAGTTAAAGACTTTTCAAGTGTGAGCAAATTCATTTCTATATTCTAATATATGATTCATTTACTTCAATATGATTATCGAAAAGTTGAAAACAAAATAAAAATCAATGAATAGTCTTAATATCAAATTATAGTAAATGTCGGAAGATAGCATTTATAGTACTTTCAGACATAGCCAAAAATATTATAAATATTATAAATATTATAAATAATATAAATTAGTGAAATTATTTAATTAAATATAAATAATTTTATATAAATTATTTGAGGGTCATTTATTATAATAATAAGTGCATTTTTTAAAAATCGACCTATAATATAATTTTTGGTTCATATCCCAAAAATGTTTAATTGACATTATTAAATTTTTTCTTTAAAGAGAGATTAATTATACATTATTAGATTCTTAATCTAAAGATAATATTAGGTTTCATAAAAAATTATAGTTTAAAAAAATACTTTTTTATAAAAAAATTATAATAATAATTTAATATTACTAAATTTTAAAATGAATTTTAATTTAGTTTAGAGATTAATTATAAAACTTTTTAATATATATAATTTTTAAAGGAATATTAAATTTAAATAATTTAATATATTTATATAAATAAATAATAAAATATAATATATAGTATTTTAATATCGTAAGAAAATACTAATAAGAAATTTTTGTAGTATAGATAAAATTTGTGGCAGCAATAGTTTAGAGGTTAGAGAATTATACAAATTAATAATAATTATTGACTTATAATAATTAGTTAAATAATATAAATATAATAATATTTTATGGATCGAATCTAATAATTATTTAAAAATTTATTATTATAAAATAATTTTTATTATATACATAATGTATTAAAAACTAGGCTTAGATACTGTATTATTAAAATAAAAAATAAGGTTAATTAAGGAGTATTAAATTAAAAATTTAAGAATTATGATGGTATATTAACAATATACAGGAATTTGTCTCCTAATTCATAATCCACAAGAGCATGAACTTAAATTTATGCTTATGTATGTTCATATTAAGAATATTCTTTTAAGATAAAATATTTATAATTTTTTATAATTAAATTTATATAAAATTTTTATTTATTGTCATTAAAAAAATAATTTAGATCAATATGTAGCGATATTTAAGAGTATGATGAATTACATTTTTTTATTAGATAATTAATTTTAATATTAATTTAAAATAGTATTTATTGGTAAATTTTTATAAATTATTAAAATAAAAATTTGATTTTAATATATGTACAAATTTCCCGTAATTCTATATAAAATGAAGAGTAAGTTATAACATAGTAAATGTATTGGAAATTGTATTTAGAAAGAAATATAGTTTAATAAAAATATTTATATTCCATATGAATGATGAAATAAAAATTTCCTTTTTTATATATTAGTGTTTAAGGCATAGAAAATTTTGAATTTTTTGGATATAATTATATTTATTATATAATAAAATTTTATTCGCCTGTTTAATAAAAACATGTCTTATTGATTATAATATTAAATCTAATCTGCTAAATGATAATTTAAATAACTGCAGTATTTTAACTGTACAAAGGTAGCATAATCATTTGGCTTTTTATCGAAGTTTGGAATGAAAGATTGAACGAAATAAAATCTGTCTTAATTTAATTAAAATTAAAATTTTATTTTAAGTAAAAATTCTTAAATAATTTTAAAAGACGAGAAGACCCTAAAAAATTTTATTATATTAATAATTTTTTATTTTAATAACTAATTTATTAATTATTGATATTATTTAATTGGGGCTAATTTAAAAATTTAATAAGTGTCTTAAAATTAATAAATTTAGATAATATTTATTTAAATATTATTATTATTATTCATTGATAAATGAATTTATATTAAATTAAAATCCATTCATAATGAAATTAAAATTAATTACCTTAGGGATAACAGCGTATTATTTTTGGAGAGAAATTGATAAAAATGTTTGTAGCCTCGATGTTGAATTAAGTTAAATATTTCGTTGATTAATAAAATAAATTAAGTCTGTTCGACTTATTGAGTTGAGTTTATAATAGTGCGAGCCAGTTTGAATTCTATCTTTAAAAATTTATAATAATTTTATAAGAAAGAACTTGTTATTGTTACTAATGTAATATATATTAATAAATATAAATTAATAATACTTTAGTAAATTAGTACAATAAATTAAAAATTTTTTTATAAATAATTGAATTATCTAAGTAATAATTTTATTATATTATTGAAATAGAATAATTTTATGAATTGATATTTTATTAATAGTGTTAATTTCTGTAGCATTTACAACTTTATTAGAACGAAAAATTTTAGGATATATTCAATCACGAAACGGATCAAATAAAGTAGAAATTTTTGGTTTATTATAATCATTTAGAGATGGAGTAAAATTATTTGTAAAAGAATCAATAATTATTATTAAAACAAATTATTTATTTTATTTAATTAAGCCAATATTAAGAATATTAATTATAATAATTTTATGAGTATTATTGCCATGTTATGTAAATTTTATGAATTCTGATATTAATATATTAACTATTTTATGTATAATAAGTTTAAGAGTTTATCCTTTAATAATTTCAGGATGATTTTCTAATCCTTTATATGCAATATAAAATTTTATAAATATTAATAATTATTTGTGTAATTAAAATAATTATAATTATTAATTGATACTAAATTATTAGAAGATTTTACTTCTATAAATGTAATTTCAAGTTACATGCTATTATAGCTTAATAATTTATTACTATTAACTTAATAAAGTAGCTAATAAAATTTCTATTGTCATATTATATATATATATATATATTCAAAAAATAATTAAAATTAAAATCTCACTTTTGGAGACTAATAATATAAACATATAGTTTATTTTTTGAATTAGTTAAAAATTTTTAATTTATTTTTAATTTACAAAATTAATATTTTATTTAAATTAATAACTCTAATTTTTTTTTATTATTATATTTATTTAATAATATTTTTATTTTCAATAATTTTATTTTCATATTTATATAATCAAGTTTTATTAACTTCAATAATATTGGAATTTTAATATTAAGATTAATAATATTTATAATATTAATATTAATTAAAATTATAAATATATACTTATTATTTTATTATTTAGTAATTCTAGCACATGAAAGTGCAATCGGATTGAAATTATTAATTATATTAATCCGTTCATATGATAATCACAATATAAGATTACTAAATTTAATTATATGATAAAAATTATAATATCTTTAATTATAATAAATTTTTTATCAAATTTATTAATAAAAAATTATTGATACATTTTTATGCTAATTTATTATTTTTATTAAGTTTTATAATATTATTTATTTATGAATTTAATAATAATTGAAGAATAATTAATTATTGAATAGGAATTGATAATTTTAGCTTTTCATTATTAATTTTAAATTTATACATTACAGGATTAATAATTTTAGTAAAAAAATAATTTAAATTTTTATTTTTTATTATTATTAAGGTTATTATTAGGATTATTTTCAAGATTTTGATGAATAAATTATTTGATTTTTTATTTATTTTTTGAAATTACATTAATTCCAACTATAATCTAATTATAGGTTGAAGGTATCAACCAGAACGAATTAAAGCAAGAATATATATATTAATTATTGTTTATTTGCATCTTTACTTTATTATTAACCATTTATTATATTTATAATATTTTTTATTCATTAAATTTTGAAATAATTTTTTGATCAAATTTTTATAATAATATTATATATTTTTTTTAATTTTTACTTTTTTAGTAAAATTACCAGTATTTATATTTCATTCATGATTACCAAAATCACATGTTGATGCTCCTATTTCTGAGTCAATAATTTTAGCAGGAGTATTATTAAAATTAAGAGGTTTGGTTTATATTGTTTAATAATAATTATAATAAAATGTACTATAATTTAAAATATATTTTTGTTACTATCAGTTTATTTGGAATAATTTATTTATGAATAGTATGTTTACAACAACTTGATATAAAAATTTTAGTTGCATATTTATCAGTGGTTCTTATAGCTGTAATAATAATAAGTATAATATGAATAACATAATGGGGGTTTTAAGGGGTTTATTAATAATAATTGGTCATTGGTTATGTTCATCGACAATATTTATTATTGTAAATTATTTATATGAACGAACTAGAAGTCGTCATATTATAATTAATAAAGGAATAATTTATTTTATCCCATCAATATGTTTATGATGGTTTATTTTTTGTCCAATTAATATATCTGCATCTTTTTGATTAAATTTAATTAGTGAAATTATTATAGTATGAATGATATTAAATTAATCAAATTGTATTATAATATTACTAATATTTAAAATATTTATTAAAACAACTTATACATTATATTTATTTTCTTATAAATTTCATGAAAAAAAAAATAAGATGATTAGTAAAAATGTATCCAAATAATATTAATAATTATATTATTATAATTTTATATTGAGTTCCTTTAAATTTTTTGTTAGTGTTAAAAATAGAAATATTTATTTAATTAAAATAATATAAAATAAAATATTAATTTGTGGAATTACAAATGTATAATAATACTTTAAATATATATATATATATATACATTATTTTATATTATTTAAATATAATATTTTTTATATATATTAGATTAAGAATATTTTTTCTAAAAATATTATTTATATTAATAAAATATTCAATTTATTTAGAATGAAGAGTAATTACAATTTATAGTAGATCAATTAATATACATATATATATATATATATATATATATATATATATATTGATTGAATAAGTTTAATATTTATTTTTATTGTATTATTAATTTTATCAATAATTTCATTATATTGTAATTAATATATAAATCATGATAAAAATTCAATTAGTTTTTTTTAAATTTTGTTTTATTATATTAATATTATTAATAATTAGTAGACCTAATATAATTAGAATTATTATTGGTTGAGATGAATTAGGGTTAATATCTTATTTATTGGTAATTTTTTATAATAGATATTCTAAATATAATTCTGAAATATTAACCGTTTTATTAAATCAAATAAGTGATGTATTTATTTTAATTTCTATTAAATTAATAATAATGTATTGACCATGAAATTTTATAAATTTTACTAATATAAATTATTTATTTTTAATTATAGTAATAATTGCTGCATTTACCAAGGGTGCTTAATTTCCTTTTTCAGCATGCCTTCCAGCTATAATAGCAGCTCATACTCTTGTATCTTCTTTAGTACATTCTTCAATATTGGTTACTGTAGAAATTTATTTATTAATTCGTTTTCAAAATTTAATTAAGCAAAATTATTTTATTATAGAATATATTAAATATATCGAATAATTATTATACTATTATCAGGAATATCTGCTATTTTAGAATATGATTTTTTAAAAATTATTGTTTTTTCAACTTTATCTCAATTAGGAATGATAATAGTAATTTTTAAAATACAACAATTTGAGTAAAGATTTTTTCATTTAATTATTCATACAATTTTTAAATCTATAATATTTATATGTTCAGGAATTATTATTCATAATTTAAATAATTGTAAAGATATTCAAATTATAGGAAATATTAAAAATAATATATCTTTAACATTTACAATTACAATAATTTCTAGTTTTTCATTATGTGGAATACCTTATATATCTGATTTTTACTCAAAAGATATAATTTTAGAATATATTTTAACCAATATATTTTCTTTAATTAATAGATTTATGTTAATATTAAGTACTGGATCAACTATTATTTATTTTACTCGATTATTAAGATTTTTAAGTAATAATATCAATCATTTTTATCATTATAAAAATTGTAATGATTCTTTTTTAATAAATAGTTCTATAATTATTTGATTAGTTATAATTTTAATATTTGGATATTAAATAATATGAATTTTATTAATATGTTTTTAATAATATATGAATAAGCAATTTTTTTTACTAAAATTATAATTTATTATCCTTTAAAATTTGGATTTAATTTTTATTATTATTATGAATAAATTATAGACAAATAGTAACTAAAAATTTAATTTATGTATTTTCAATATAATAAATATCAATAATAAAAATAAATAATAATTATTTAATAAAATTATTTATAATTATTATTATTTTAATAATAATTATCATTATTATTATTTTATGTAAATAGTTTAATAAAAACATAATATTGAACATATTAAAGTAATAGTCATATATTTTTAAATATTAATATTTTATAAATTATAATTTATTATTTTTATATTGAAAATATAATGTTTTATTTAAACTATATAAAATGAGTAAATGATTATTTTCTACAAATAATAAAACTATTGGAATTATATATTTAATTTTTGGAGTATGAACTGGAATATTTTGTATAACATTATCTATAATAATACGAATTGAATTAATATCTCCTTCATCATTTTTTTTAGGAAATGAATATTTATGTAATACTTTAGTTACATCTTATGCATTAACAATAATTTTTTTTTCATTATACCTGTAATAGTAGGGGGAATTGAAAATTATTTAATTCCAGTAATATTTGGGGCTCCAGATATAGCTTTTCCAATAATTATAAATAATAATTTTAAATAATTTAAGATTTTGACTTTTACCTCCAGCATTTATATGTTTATTATATTCAATAATTTTAGGAGGATCAGGAACAGGATGAACAATATATCCACCTTTATCTTCAAAATTATTTCACAGATCTTTTTCTGTAGATTTTACTATTTTTAGATTACATTCAGCAGGAATTTAATCAATTTTAGGTGCAATTAATTTTATTTTAATTATTTTAAACACAAATGTAGACAATTTATATTCTAGACTAATTTATGTTTGATCAATTTTAATACTTCTTTTTTTGATCCATCAAAGGAAGTAATCCAATTTTATTTCAATATTTATTTTAATTTTTTGGACATCCTCAAGTTTATATTTTAATTCTTCCTGGATTTGTATTAATTTCTCATATTGTATATAAAAAAGCTGAAAAATCTGTAATTTATGCTCTAAAAAGTTTTGTAATAGAAGGATTTTTTGTATGAGGACATCATATATTTTTTAGTAGGAATAGATGTAAATACTCGTTCTTATTTTTCGGCAATACCTTTAGTTGTTGCAATTTCTACAGATATAAAAGTTTTTAGATGATTAGCTACAATAATTAGAATAAAAATAAAATTAAATGTAACAATTATTTACAGTTGGGGGTTTACCTGGAATTGTATTAGCAAAATCTGTATTAGATGTATTATTACACGATACTTATTATGTAGTTGCTCATTTTTATTATGTATTATCTATAAGTGCAGTATTTGCTATTCTTGGAAAAATTGTATATTGATATTCACATATTACTGGTTTAACAATAAATCATAAATAATTAAAAGCTCAATTTATTGTAATATTTACAGGAGTAAATATTTTATTATTGTTGAAATTTAATTTCAACATTAAGAATATTTCTATTTTTTAGAAGAGTAATATTTTTCATTTTTATTATAATACAATCAATATGAACACAAAAATTAGTAATTTTTAATGTTAAACCTAATACATCATTAGAAAAAATTATAGAATATCCTTTATGAACTCATAGATTTCATGAAATTCCAAAAATAATATCTTTTTTTTTTATATATTCCTAATACTCAGTTTGATTCTTGATATCAAGAATTTCTTGTAATTCGAGAAATATATAAATAATATTTTCTAATATGGCAGATTAGCGCAATAAATTTAAACCTTATATATGTAATATTAATATTACTACTAGAAATTGCATTTTGAGGTCAATTAGGTTTACAAGATACATCTACTCCATTAGCTCAACAAATAGTATTATTTCATGATTTAAATCTAACAATAAGTATTCATATTTTTATTACTGTATTTTATTTTGCTTTTTATGTAATTATTAATAAAGATTATGATTACAAATATCTTCATAGTGAATAATAAGAATCATTATGATTAATTATTCCAATTATTGCTATAACTTTATTAATCTTTCTTTCTTTATATTTATTATATATAGTAGATACAGAAATAGAAAACCCATTATTTACTGTAAAGCAATTAGTCATCAATGATATTGAAGTTACGAATATAATGATATTGTTAATAAAGAATTTGATTCTTATATAATTAGTAAATTATATAAAGAATGAATATTTCGTTTAGTATATGTAGATAACTTTATAGTATTACCAATAAAAAGAAATATTCGAATTTTAACAACATCAAGAGATGTAATACATGCCTTTGCGGTTCCTTCATTAGGTTTAAAAATTGATGCTGTTCCTGGTCGAATCGATCAAATAAATTTGTTTCACGACCTGGGGTATATTTTCGACAATGTTCAAAAATTTGCGGAGTAAACCATAGATTTATACCTATTGGTATTGAAGTAATTTCAATAATATCTTTTTTATCTTGATTAAATAAACAAAAAATTAGTTAAAATTATAATATTAACTTGTCAAATTAAAGTTATTACATATAAAATAATTTTTTTTATATAAATTTTTTTTTTAAATAAATCTATTAGATTCAATTATTATATTAAATTAATAAGGAAATCGATATATAATTCAAAATAAAATAATTCATACAACATCAATAAAATGTCAATATAAAATTCTTAATTCAAATTTTCAAAAATTATCTGCAGTAAAATGATAAGATATTATAATAATGTAACTACAAAAAAATTATTTCTATTAATACATTTAAATCGTTAAAATCAGTTCATAAATAAAAAATTGATCTATATAATGAATCAGCAATTGTAAATATTCTATTTTGATATTCAATAAACTGTAAAACTGAAAAATAAATAGCAAATAATACAGTAAGAAATAAAAATTTAATAGCTTTTTTATATATTATTTTTATATATCATTTTTATACATCATAATATTTATCATTTTTTTTTTAATATTTTAAGTCTATAATGTGCTATAATTCTAGATAATAGTAAAGTACCAGAGTTAATTATTGGTAATTCTCAAGGATCAACTAATTCAATTTCTACCGGTGAAAATTCATAATCAAATTTTGTAATCAATAATGTATCAAATAAATATCAAAATAAACTAAAAAAAAGATTCTTTCGGAAATAATAAATGCATATATTCCAATTTTTAATCCTTTGTGTGTTAAGGAAGAATGTATTTTTTGATAGGTTCTTTCTCGAATAATATCACGTAATCGTTGAATAAATACTAAAATAATTAATAATATCCCGCCTAATATATAACTTCATTCTTTATATTTAAATAATATGTAAATACCAACAAATGAAAAAAATGTACTAATTGCTATTAATAAAGTCACGATCTTTCTCTTACTAAATGATATGGTTGATAATGATCAAATATTTTTTTTAATTAAGATACTTCATTTCTATATATAATAATTAATAGTGTAAATACATAAGCTTGAATTAATGAAACTCTTAATTCTGATATTACTAGTAAATTGACTAACATTGACAAATACTTACAAAAATTATAATAAAAAATCTCTTTTCTCTTAAAGTAGATGCTAATGTTATTAAAATATGCCCAGCAATTATATTTGATGATAATCGTATCGCTAAAGAACCAAATCATATAAAATTTCTAATAAACTCAATTACTACCATAAATATTATAAATGGTCCTGGAGTTCCTTGTAAAACTAAATGACTAGATATATGATTAGTATGACTAATTCATCCATATAATATAAAAGATAATCATAATCTTAAAGGTAAAGCCAATCTAAATCTTAAATGTCTAGTAAACACAAAAATATATGAAAATAATCTTAAAAAATTATTCTAAAAAATTATTACAAATATTCTTATAAATATTAATATATTTAAAAATTCATTTTTTTATTTAATAATAATTTTAATTCTTTTAATAAATTTTGTAAAAAATATATTTAAAAAAATGTCATCAAGATGGAATTAATCAATATCTTCTTGGAATAAATAATAATAAAAATAATGATTTAATTCAATTTATTAAAAAATTTATTGAAGTTGATGGATCGAAATCTGATAGATACCCTATCATAATCATTTCATAGAATTTTTTATTTAACAAACATTTACTTAATATCTGGATTAAATATTATTAAATCTATAAATATATATTAATTTTTTATATTATTATTTTATTCAAGATTTGACTGAATATTAATAAAAATTGGTAATATTTATATAGTAATAGAAATATCATTTATAACCGAAACTGTATATCAGAGAGCCACTTAATCGTAATTATTGAATAAGAAATGGTTTTCTACTATTGCGATGCAATTAGCTAATGTATATAATTGTATACTGTTTCAAACAACTATACAAATTTTATTAATTAAAGTAAAATAAAAGCTTTTTTTATTATTTTTTAAAAAAGAATAAAATTTTTAAATATTTTAATAATCGATGAAACATATGATTGGTTTTAAGATAAAATAAGATAATCCTTAATATAGATTAAATTTAATTTCAATTGTCACACAAAATCACAAAACTTCTATAAGACTGTTTCTAGTGAGATTATATTAGACAATTTACACCTATTTTGCTATAAATAGTTAATATTGTCTTTAAATTTCTGAGAACAATGATTATAAATTATAAACCTTTTCTCCAAGATGATTTGATAACAGTTTTCTTTGTCCGCATTATTTTTTTTGAATATTTTCTGTTTATAAAGCTTCTGTTTACGCTCGTCTGTACAACTGCATTGATAATTTATGAATTTATAATCTAAGATTTTCTGATGACGGTTGTCCATTGGTAGTGGTAAAATTTGATGGATAAACAACGATACACCCATTTTCTTCGTGATAATAACCTTATCTACGTACAACTCTAATTATGATATACGATTTAAATGACTATCATATTATTTTTCGGTCCATTTTTTTTTCAACGCATATTTACATTTAATTTAAATATTTGCTTTCCTCGTAATTTTTACAAATTTTCAAATAAAAAGGATAGATAAATTTATCCTTTGTTTTCTTTTCATAAATTATCCTTAAATTTCTGTACAGCCATAATTCATCAGGCACTATTCCATTGAATTCTTATATTTCTTTATATCAGGTCACCTACACTTCCTGACTTTAAATTTCTTTTCCTTTTTTTGGATCGTATTATGTCTCTTACTTTAAATCTTTTTTATTATGAATGTACTATAGATATCTTTGCATATGATGCATTTGACCTATACAGAAAATTAAAAATATTTTAAACTATTATTTATAAATCACTTATATTTTATTTATGTATCTTATCTCTTCTTATTTTACATTACATTTTAAATTTTATTTCAATTTAATTTTTATCCATGATACATTATTAATAGAATACTGTATTAGAAATATTAGAATATTAGAAACTTTATTCGTTGAATATTTTATTACTTTTAACACCATTGGATGACTTTTTGATCATTGAAGAGATAGTGATGATTGAATCTAATTACGAATAAAACAGTTTTAATTGTAATGAAAGCTTAGTTTTTACCGATATGAGAAGATACATAAATAAACTAGTTATATAATCTATTTGAATAAAGATATTTTTTTTTATATATTTATATTTCCAGAGCTTTTTTTATATTATTCTATTTTATTACATTTTTGTTTTAAGGTTTTTATAAATGATATTATATACAAGTCTATTTATATCAGCTTTTTTTCTTATTTCATATATTTTTATGATTTTATAATAAGATTTTACTATTTTTTAAATAATTTCTAAAGAAATGATCTAAATTTTAAAATACTGTAACAATAATTACGTTTGCTCATAGTTAATCAGTTTGTTTTAAATTTTAGAGTTTAATAAGTAATAATTACTTTTAAAAACATAGATTAGTTCAAGTTAAACAAATTTTAGTATAATTATATATATAATTACTAATTGGATTAGTAAGAATAAAACATTTAGACTAAAGAAACTATTAAATATATTTTTAATAAGATAAAAGGTATCCTTATAATAAAATCTCAATTCCAAATTAGTTGTAAGCTATTATTTTAAGTAAATTAAAAAATTTTTATCATTAATAAAATTTTGTTATTAATAAAAATAAGAGTAAAAAATTACTAAAAAAATAATTATGATTAAATATATTTTAATCAAAATATGTTTAAAAAATTTTATAACATCGATTAAAATTTTAATAAAGACTATAAATAAATATGTTATAAATATTATAATTTGAAGAATTTTAAGAATATAAAATAGAAGTTAAAAATTTACTTTAAAATAGATTTAATATTAGATAGTATTGAAAATTAAAACAATTTTCCTTATAATACTACTAAACATACATACGTATCTTAAGTTTTAACGAAATACAATTCCATCATAAAAATAAAACTTTATTATTATTAAATATGCTTCTACTCAAATATATAAAATTAGGATACAACACTACAAATTAGAGACTATATAGTAAATAATGATCTGAATAATTTGCACATATTACTATGATAAAACTTTGGAGTTTTTTTAATATAATAAAACTTCTAAAGAAATATATAAGTTAATACTCATCATTAATAATGCAATAAAAATTTCTTTTTTATATACTTATTTATATAATATATATGTATATATCATTTTGAAAATGTATTCAATGATCCTTTTTCTAATATATTTATTAATAATTCAAATTTATATAACTTATATTAATAAATTATGTAAAATAAATAATTAAATACATTATTTTCTTTTTGTCCATCAAAAGTTTTACGTAGCTGTAGTCTCGGTTTTATACAGTTAATTTTTTATAGTTTAAAAAGTCATGTTATAAAATGAAATGGAATAAAGTCAATATAAAAAAAGATATAACTTTAATTTTAAATAATTTATATATTATGAATGTAATATAAATAATTAGGAAGGACACAAATATGACGATAAACAAAAACATACAAAAAACTACTATTACAATTGATCGATCATTAGTCATTTATTTATCTTGTTACAGTATTTAATTTTTTTTATGTTTTATATCCTAATAAGTTTTGAATTTTAAAAAATCACTAAAATCAACAAACAAAATATTTGGTACTATTTTGACAAAACTTTGTTTCCAAATTATTTAAATAACACTATGTTTTATAGAACGATTTTTCTCTTAATTGCTTTGGAGCTCATTAACATAATTTTTTGTTCTGGATATGTTAATCGATTATTTTTATGTATTCGCATTAAAATATACTACAATATTAAAATAACAAAAAAATTTGGTTACTAAATGGTATATCCTTTATATATTATCGATTTTAAGCTCTAAAAGTGTATATAAAAAAATGTTTAATTCATCATTATAATTTTAAATGCATGACCTTTTAATTCAATATTATTTTTAGCTTCTATAAAACAAAATATCAATAAAGCAAAGAAACAAATTACAATAAGTAATATGGAATCACGTGTTCACGTTTACAGTATAATACTGAAAAATAGTATTTTCAATTCAAATAAATATTTATTCTAATATTAATAAGTGTATATATAATTTAATGAATATGCTTATCAATTCTGAAAATAATCCTTCCAAATCACAACTTTTTTAATTTTAATAAATATTTGTTTGAATTAATATAATTTTTTCAGTACTTATTATATTTATTTCTGCATTGAAAGACGTGAGCATTTAACTAATTTTTTAAAACTTTCTCAACGTCTTTATTTTTGTTGGTTTGCATTTGAAATAATGTCGATGAAGACTCAATATATTAGCTCTTTATATACGATTATTGAAAATACGGAAGTAGAGCTCTACAATCCTCTCATGCGATTAAATTAAAATTACAATAGATTAAAGTCTTTTTAACATTTACAATTGCATTGCGATAAGTGTTGGAATCATAAAAAACAGATTGCAATTATGAAAGAATGGTCTATTCCTTATCTTTCATTCTGTCTTTTTACTTTCTCATTTTCCCTTAATTTTTATCTTTTTTGTTATTACACTTTAATTCTTTTTTTTAAACTTTAATGTTGGTTGGTAGTGAAAGGAGTAACACCATCATTATCCATATTGTCCAAAACACTGCTTATATAAGCAGCTACATCTATCGTTGCTTCTTCAGATTTTCTAATAAATGGATGTTCTAAAAGTTTATTGTACTTTGGACGTTGAGTTTCTTCTTTGATTAGACTTAAATAAAGACAAGTTTGAAGAAGATATTATTTTATCATTATTAAATTTTAATTTAAAAATTTATTTTGTTTAATAAAAATATAAAAAATATGCGTACAATATTTATCGAATAATATTTTTATTTATGTAAAAGCTAAGTGTAAAAATTATTATTAATTTAATTTAATCTACACTTAGATTAAATAATTACAACCTATTGAATTTTTTATTACTTGAATCACATTGTTAAGATATTTTAATAAAATGAAAATATCGATTATTATTCTTTATTTTCTTATTTTTTTTTGCAAATATGAATTATTTAAAAAATTTACCATGTATTTACGAAGTTAACAAAATCCATTGTAAAATGATTTCCATTTTCATTCGGAGATAGTCTTGGAGGATCACCTTGTACTACTTGATAAAGTTGTTCAAAAACGGAATTCCATTTTGGATAAGGAAAGTATCCTGTTGCAACTTCCATTAAAGTTATTCCAAGAGACCATACATCACTTCTTACATCATAGCCTCTTGCTCGCTGTGGATCTATCCTTTCAGGCTAAAAAATTTATTATTATCATTGATTAATTCAAATTGAGTACAAATACTAGAGCAATTGCTAATATATATAATTAATGCATTAAAAGGAAGATTATTTTAAAATAATACTAACAGCCATATATGGTCTGCAACCTGCATCACGAGTTCGAGCTATTGAATCTACCAATTGACCAGATATGCCAAAATCACAAAGTTTTATATTGCCTCGACGATCCAATAATATATTACTAGGTTTTACATCTCGGTGAATAATACGTAATTTTTCTTTTAGATAATTTAATGCTTTAACTGTAGCAACTGTGATTTTACCTAAAATACATTCGGGTATCCTCTCATTTAATCTTTCATAAATAAACTTGTAAAACTTGTCTAATGAAGTATCCATTAATTCCATGCATATCCAACAGTCTCCCTTTAAAAATAAAATAAAATTTTGTTTAAAAATTAATTTTTAAACAAAATAATAAAACTTATTAATAACATACTTCTTTGAATAAAGCCCCATAAAATTGAACAATACAAGGACACTCATTGGATTTCATAACGACTTCTAAATCCATCAATAATTGCTTTTGTTCTTTTTCATCAACAGTCGAACGAATTCTCTGAAATAAAAATTTTTCCAATACATAAAAATAATTGATAAATATTTTATTTTACAATTATTTAAGTGAATATTAATTTACATTTTTTTTTTTTAAATATTAAATAATTTAATATCATTTAAAAATTTAATATTAAAATATTAAAAAAACACTACTATTTTATAGTTTAATTTATGTAATCATAAATTACCTTCACAGCCATAACAGTATTGCTTATCCTATGTACCATTTTATTTACAGTTCCAAAACCTCCTCTACCTATCTCCCCCAAGTCCTGAAGATCTTCACTTGTAAAATCATACACTGTATCTGGAGTTAGTTGTAACTTCCCTGTACTTTGCATTGATTGACATATCTTAAATTTATCTCTGTACAATTTATTTAATTTTATTTAGATATTAGAGAAAATAAAGAAAAAACATAGTTTTGAAATATAAATAAATTTAATTTTCTTTACCGTGCTTTATCAGGTAAGCATTCTTGTTGTGTTCCTACATGAGGTCTTGAAGGAAGTTTAGGTAAAATTAATGGCAAGCTTGGACGTGTAGTTCTATAAATAAAGTTTTAAGAACAATATTTTAAATAGATTTCTATTTTTTATTAAATTGTATATTCAGTACACATTTTTCTATTCTAATATAATTTCTATCTTCGAACCTAATATAATTATTTATATATTTTCAATAATTACAACATACGACATTAATGGATATGCTGATCCCATGGTTGAATTAGAAATAGAAGTTGTTAAATTTCCACTTTGAGTTTGAAAACTAAGTTTTAATTGTCTTCGTTTTTCCGCTAATTTTAAATTAAAAAAAAATCAATAATTATTTTATTATTCTGAGTTTAAATGTAAATCGAAAAATTTATTGAGTATACCAGATATATCACTTTGAATATCATCATTGGTTCTAAGGTCTAAATAAGGAAAATTAAATAGTCTGCTACTTGCACCTGTAACAAAAAATCAATATATACAATTTCTTTAATACTTTAAATATAATAAGCATTTTTTTATTAATTTATTATAATAATAAATTTTAAATTAAGTTTACATAATATACATTTAGTAATTATTTGCAATACATTTTGCAATAAATAATTAATTAACTTTAAATATATATTTCACAATGTAATCAAATATTAAACATTAATTTTTTATAATAATTTTAATTAATATTAAAGAACAACTGATTATAATGTTTTGAAAGTTAATATATTTTATATATTAATAATAAAATCTTTAATAATATATTAAAAGATTTTAAAAAATTAAGATAGCTATATTTATAGATATTAATCAAATTTTTTTTAATATTAAAAATATACATTCATTTAGTAGAAACATATTTTCGAAAATTATGTTTTAAAAAATACTTATTGATATAAAAATTTTTTTTATATATACTATAAAATAATGATATTATAAATATGTTTTTATTCTTAAAAAGCTCTTTAAATTAAGTTTTTAAATCTTAAAATATTATATATGTAAAAGTAGATTGTAGTAATGCTTAAAACTAATATCAATGATATTTTATTAAATTTATAATAGTTATATAAAAAATAAAATGAAATTCAGCTGATTACTGTTTTTTAATACAAAAGATGTTAGATTTATTAATACTATAATATTATTTATATTGCATTATTGAAAAATAGTAGATACATTTAAGAAATAAAACTAATATTAATAATTTAGTTATATTGGGGCTTGTATACACATTTAAATTATCTTCCTACATTAAAGAAATATAAAATATTAACAATAGCAAAAGTGGAAGTCTTTTTTTAATTTTGCAATACACTTTTTAATACAAAAGACATGAATTTTAAAAGAATCAAATAATAAATACAATTTAATACGATAAAAGTAAGGGTTGCAACTTTCAGTATCAAGTAGGTGAGTATACACGAGCGCGCATGTATGTACGCGTGTGTTAGGTTAGGTTTGGAACATGCAGGTGTAGAGTTCATGCAGAAAACGAAGAGTTCGTTAAAGCTTAATATGGACACATGTTAAATTAAAATAGTAATTGCCGTGTATTATTCGCGTATACCTTGATTGGTCTGTTCTGCAGAAAGGGATGAGTCGTCCTGATTTTCGGCCATGTCCACGTTGGACTCAGCAGCCCTCTCCGGGAGGTAGGAAAGGAGCAGGGTGCTCAATTATCTCAACTGTTGTAAAAAGCCACTGTCACGCTTTCCAACACCCCTTGACCTCTTAGGATCCCTTGCCACGGTAGTTTGTCGATGTAGTAATTAGCCCAGTGTAGGTATTCTGCATTGAGGACATAATTTTATTTTCTGTATTTCGACGTTCTCGTCTTCGTCGAGTCAAGCTTATAGAATTGCACACGAAACTACAGTTACGTGCGACGCCGAATCTCCTGTTGTTCCTTTTTCTTAAGCGTGTGAGAAAGGATCGTGTAAACCACTTGGTATCGAATATATGTTATGAAAATTATATATTTACTTTTCAAGCTCAAAATAGTTATTATATAAAATTAATCTCCTTTAAATCATGCGTAGATTTAGAAAACTAACGATAGCACGGTCGTGACAAATTATGCATTTGTGTATATGAATACTACATTTTCTTGATTTTCCGCACCAAACGATAATTGTTCATACATGCATATGTTAAACAGCGCAGGCGCATATGAACAGTCTTCTGCTATATTTGAATGTTGTTTGCGGGTGTCTTACTGCGAATATAAAATTATAGGTAATAGATGTATGTTTTTGTTACGCATCGCATGATAGAAAATTGTTTCATATTTTTAAAGTAAATTTCAGCTTTTGAAGATTCTGCATTTATTTTTTAATTTATATTATTGCAAAAATAATTGAATAAATAGCAACAAGTTTTTTATTCTTATGTATCATCAATATATAATAAGTTATATATAAATATGTATTTAATTATAATTATATTATAATTTATAGTATTTTAATACATTAAACCTGATAAATGCATTATTAATATTGCATCAATATAAAAATATAAATTTATCATGGACACTGATATATTACAATAATAATATTATTGTATACATTTACATAAATGTGTCTTCAAAAAATCTTACAAAAGAATAAAAAATAATAATTAAATACAACAAATTTTGTTTTGTTTTATATAAGTGTGTCAAATATTAATTATTAGAAAATAACTTGTATTTTCGTTTTTAATTTAATATTAATATTATATGTTGATAAAATGTTGAGCTAATACATTATTCAATTTTCATAATGTTATGTAAATGTTTTAATAAAAATTTTATATTCTTAAAAATTAAAATACGTTTGCAATAAATTGGACTCTGATTTCGCCTGCAACCATTTATTTGCTCGAAAACGATCAATTCTCCTTCTCTCTCTTACATAAAATAATTCTATATGTATATTACATCATTTTAAACCTAGTTTATCTGCTTGAAGACCGCGGTGATTTACATAACTTTGCACTTTTTGAAAAAAGTACTATACAAAATTTATAGAAAAAAATACAAAATTATTTCTCTTCCTTTAATCCCAACTATACAAGACTTACCCAAATTTTATTTATTCAACCGTGCTCCTTACAGCCCTTATAAATAGTTTAATTTCAAATCGTTCAGATCTGCGTACTTGCGTATGTCTAACATAGGCTATATAACATATACATAACACTAGATTATTAAAATACGTCAACTTAAAATAAAAATGAATAATAATTATTTTAATAATTTCATTTTAATTTTTATAGAAAAATTATTCAAAATATATATTTTTTTAATTATAATATTCATTTAAAAAGAATAATATTCATTCCATAGTTGCTTTTATTTTTTAGAATGCCAGTGATTATTTAAACTTAGAAATTATGTAATATTTACTTGTTCTTTACAGTCTTGTATCTTTTTTTAACTCTGGTATAGCTTCAAAATAACTGTACGTAATATGCATAACATTATATTATACAAAATACTACAACACTTGTTTCTTAATGTTAAAATAAATATAACAATAAAAATGTATGTGATAAATATTGTTTACAATTTACAATTTTTATCCTAATATATGTTTATAATACATTTTAGATATAATAGCACGTTCAGATGCAAGATTCACCAATAAGATTAAATGCAGTAGATTGTTAAATATTTGAGTGTTTATTCTTACTTTATGCAGTACAATTCACCGAGACAAGGTTTGAAGGTAAATATCTAACTACTAAATAAATAATACAAATAATAATTATGAGAAACATAAGTTATTAGATTATTTATTTATCCAAGGCTTTTTATCTTTAAACAATAGAAAACTAATCAAATTTACGGTTCATTCTTACTTCCCAACTTTTATTCATTTTATGCTATAAGTAATAAAGATCACGGTAATCAACATAGAATAGATAGAAACTAACGTAACAATAATAAGATATTACGATCGGGGAATAAATGCCGTACGGCAATAAATATACAAAAAAATCATAAAGTTTATAAAAAAACAATCTTAGAATAGAATAAAACAAATTAAAAAATAATTATTAGATGTATAAAATAATGAAATAATAAATATGTTTAAAAATTTTATCTTTCGTGCACAACAGCAAATTGACTTCTAGTTCTCTATAGTAATGCAGTTATAGAAATTTTTGTTATTTAGCCTTGTGTATTTTCCTCTTATAAGTTGTAAAATTAATAATTATAATTAACAAAGGATAAGTATATCACTAGTAATTTCTTTATTTACCCTTGTTATTACTTTATCAGTGATTCTTATTTTACTTGTTATACCTGAGTGACATTCATATTTCATTTCTTTCATATTAAGTATATTGTCTAAGGTTTTCATCTCAATTTTTATCTTTTGTTATCAAAATATATGAAATGAATAAATAAATTTAAAACTAAATCTATTGAACACTCCGAGGTATTTTTATCACGGATTCGTAAGACGTAGACTATAACTAAGGCTATCCATCGAAGCGTTTCGAATGTATTCATTAGTGTAGTTAAAGCTGTCGATCTTGAATATGGTAGGTCGCGAATTTCGAGCTTATATAGGTTTAGCGTTCAAAATGAAATAAAATTAGTTTCTTTTTAAATATTTCATGTACACTTGACAAATGAATCGAATAAAAATAAAAACTATAATACCGAGTAAATTTGTTAAAGAATCTTATTTATTAACAAGTTATAAAAGTAAATATTGTAATGTTAATATCTACTCTTATATTTTTATGATTTGAATCATGCGAAGTTTTAAAATTATAAAAATTGTAAAATACGTGAAAGAGATTGTCATAACAGAGAGATCAGAAGCGTTGATATCAGGAATGAACGCTTATTTAAAATTTCGAGAGGATATGCTTAGATTACACCATCTATTGAGTAATGACCATACCAATAAGGGACTCGTTTTATGCGATTTTGGGTATAATATCTCTAGGGTTATGATAAAATACTAGAAATGATCCGTGTTATACGGAGAATAATATATTTATAATACTGATATAGTCTCGTTTTCCACAAAGTATAAAGTAAAATATTTGAAGTTAATTTATTAATAATGAAATTATATGAACAATTAATTCATGAGTTATTATTTCTAAAAAAATTAATCAGTTGGTTATTTTTATATAAGATTTTGTATTTATAATTTCCAGCATCTAATATAAATTACTATTCAAGATTGAGAGAATAAGAATTTATATAATATAAAGAAAAGATATTAAAAAGTATGACATCAATAAAAATACAGTATTAAAACTATAATAATTATTTAGTATCTACATTATATATATTTAATATTTATATATAATTAATACAATTAAAGATATATAATTCAAATTATATGCTCTATCCTGAAATTTTATTGATCCCAAAGATGTTGATTATATTGAAAGATTAATAATCTCAAATTAATTAATGTGAGATTACGAGACATGCGAGAAAAAGATTGAACAAATGAGTAATCGATCAAATGTGTAAGATCAACTGCATCCAATCGAATATTCGGATGGAAATAAGTGAGGGAAGTTGTGTGATGGAGTCCGTAGAGTGAGCAAGAAAAATTAAGTATATACGCAAAGTACTTACCGTTTTAAACTTCAGAGTCTAAATTAACCTTTCCCACATTAATGCTTAAAAATATTAGTAAATTGTTAGTAAAATTTACAATTCAGAATATCAACTCATTAAAAAAATATTTATTAAATCATGTACAAATTTATGTATTAATTACTAATATACTAGCATTTTATTAGAAATATAAAAATAATTTTAATTTAAAAAAATCAAATTATGTCGATAATTTATCGATATGCAACAATAACTTGCTATGCGCACTTATATTAACCGAAATGGAGTGCTCGCAGTAATATTTAAATATATTCCGATATTCTTCTCGTACATTGGCAAATATTGATACAGATTTAATTTACCTACTACTTCTTTCCTTTACTCATACCAGTATCCACTTAGCCACTGTACGAAATTTCAAGCTTACTTGTCTAAAGTTCAGGAGATAAAGAAAATAATAAGACATAATTTATTTATTTTTCTATTTATATAAAATAAATAATGTAGGTGAATATATGATCACTTTGCAGTTTTCTTAATATAAACGTGGGTGTGAAATCTGTATCAAAGCAACTCATATTAGCAGCGCGGGCGAAAAGTTTTTACGTCACACATCACTGTCTAGTGGAAGTGTACTACAGCAGTTAACCAATGAACGTATTAACGCGTGAATATCATATTTTTATCGCTATTTACGAGTATAAAATAATTATGCGTACGGTGTCTTTCTCAGCTTATAACACACTAGATATAGAAATACATTATTGTGAAAAATTTTTTAATCATCATTGATAAAACGTAAATTTTGTATTTTGTTAAAAATCAATGTTATATTAGCTATTAATCAAGCACCTATACCCTTATTATTTATATACTATAGGCAATAAATTCTACACGCACATTGAAATATACGTAAAATGTGAATCGTATTACAATCGTTTATGAAAATTGTATTGTAATTGATCTTTTATAAACACCAATATTTTCATACATATGTGAAGTTTATCTATATTTTTAAAATGGTATTATCATCAGTAATTAGAATTCAATTTTTTAATCTATTAAATATTGACTCTGTTTGTAGGTAATTACATATATTGATTAATTAAATTTAATATTATTTATGTTTTATAATTAATTAAACTTTAAATTGTTTATTCAAATTTTACAAACAAAACACGATAACCTAAATATTAAGGTCTATCTACGCATTTTTTATTTTTTATTATTGGTCACAGATTAAAAAATTTCGAGAGATCTTATAGTGTTTATCCAAAATATTATGTTAAACCTATATATGACAAAAGTATTCAGCAGGATTTATGTGATAAAGGCACTTTGAAAGAATTGGGATATCAAGTTTTTAAGCCACCATCAATTAGTGAATCTTCTTCTGAATTTTTTGATCCTATAGTCACGTGTGTATATACATTTTTATATATTCTGTGAAAATTTGAATACTGTAATTTTAAATTTTACTTCTAAGAAAAATATTATTTCCAGGAAATTTATAAATTATTTAACAAAAGATGGAAAAAAAATAAATGCTAGATGTTTGGTAGAAAAAGTTTTTGAAAATATAAAAATTACACAATTGCACTTATATAACACAGCAAATCCTGAATCAAAAAGTCAAATTGAATTAGATCCAAAAGTAATTTTATACAAAGCAATTAAAAATTGTTCTCCTGTATTAGAACTTATTAATATAAGACAAGGTGGTCAAACTTATAAGGTAATTATATTTTTTTTTTAAAAATTGAAAAAGCATAATGGAATTTTACAAAAAATTACTTTTCATAAAGAAAAGAATTTTCTATCTTTAAGAAGTTAATATAGTATAAAATTTATTTTTTGATTAAATATTTTTTTTAAGGTTCCATCACCAATTGTTCCAAATAGATCAAGATTTTTAGCTGTCAAGTGGTTATTAACTGCTGCAAAAGAAAAAAAGAGAGAGGATTTTGTAGCTGATAGAATAGCTGAAGAATTACTTGATGCTTTTAATAATCAAGTATGTTTTTTGATTCATTTTTTGTAAAAAAGAATATAAATTCATACATTTTTTTTAGGGTCGTGTTATAAAGTTAAAAGAAGAATTATATAAGCAATGTTTGGCAAATAGATCATATGCTCATTTTCGTTGGTAGTATTATAATATAAATTTGTAAAATAATTTTTATTAAAAAAAAAATATTTAATAAAAAAAGTTATATAGTTTGTACTTTATTATACATTATCATATAATACATAAAAAATTAGATATATGTATGCATCTATATATATATATATAAATATTTAAGATTGTTTTATCATTTTAAAGTACTATAATAATTCATGTATTCCATTAATGTTAAAAACGAAAAAAGTACAATATTAGTAGATAAAGTACTAGTATATTTTTTAAATTATTAATTAATATAAATTATTCATAAATTTATTATATAGACAAAAATAATTACAAAGATATATAATTAAATTTTGTCACCTTGAAAGATTGTATAGATATTCAGAGTAATTGTTCAAATTTTCATTTTTACCCTAACAGAAAAATACTTTAGTTCAATAGTTTTTTAAAAATATTACATTCCATTATGATTTTAAATTAATTATGCTGTTAGATGATAAAAAATAATAAAATTACTTAAAAAATATTAGATGAAAAATAAAATAAGCAATTACTACAAAAGCTACAATAATATTAAATACATAAATAGTTATTAAATCTGATAATTTCAAGATAACATTAAATATATAAAAAAATCGTTGATTATTTTGAATAAATATGTTAAATTAATTTGTAATTATTTAATACTTTTTTCTACATTATACAATTTAAAATAATATAAATTTATTTAAATATTTATTGTAGGGATTTTGAAATAAAAAATAAAATTTTTATATCTGCAATTCCAATAATCTTTGAAGTAATACAGATCTTACTTGAAATTATTTTCATATAAGAGTTTAAATGTCAATTTCCATGTATATATATTTGTCAATTGGTTAAGTTATTTTTTAATAAAATAAGGAATTGAAAGTTTAGAGCATGTATTAATCTTTAGACTAAGATAATTATTTCCGCTTATTTGAATATATAAAATATAAGTTTCAACACAGTGTTAAGATTTTAATAAAACAAATACTAGCTTAATTTGTTAAAACTTGTACACCTTTATTAATTAATTAAACATTTTATTATTTATTAAAAACTTCTGAATTACATTTAATTTAGGTAGACTAAATTTTTATTTCAATTTTGAAATTTTGAAAAGTATTTTGATAACTATTAAAATCTGGTAAAAGGAACTGTTTTTTTTAGTATTTTAATTTTATAAAAGTACAAAGGATTGTTACTGCTTAGAATAAAAATATTATTTTAAATAAAACCTTTTAATTATTTTTCTGAAGAATTTATGCTTTTTAATAATTAGACAACAAAAACTATATTATATTTAATTACTCTATTAATATTCAAGAAAGAAGTTTAAACTTATACATTTTTACATTATATTTAATGTAAATATTAAAAATCTTTTTAAAATATATTTTTGTTTATTTACATTTACATTTATTTGTAATAAATTTTTTTATAAATTTTTTACAATAAAAGATTCATTTTTTTCATTTTATTAGTTTAAATTTCAATAAGAATTATAATTAATGAAATAATTATGTTGTATTTTATTATTAGAGTAAGTATATACTTGTAATATTTTTGCAATAATTTTACCACTTAATGATTTTATAGGTTGCAGTTTCACTTTCGTAGCATAAGTTGAAAACAGCTTTCATAAGTACTTAATAATGGTGGAATACCCTCAAGTTGATTCAATAATGCTATTGCATGAGGTACATTTTTTTGTTTAATTAAATTCTCTATTAATAATTGTACGTTATTTTCAATTTCTGGTAAAGTACGATTTTTAAATACCTCCTCTAGTATTCGATAATATAACTCATGACTAACACTAAATAAATATGTTAGATTATTGAAAAATATTTCTTCCAAAATTACTGTATTTAAAGTTAGAGTCTGAAAAAGCATAAAAGTATTAAGAAAATAATAAAATAAGGAATTTATTTCAAAAGTATACAATAAAATTATTGTACATTGTTTCTTACTTTGTAATTTTCTTTAATATAATGAACTGCATTTTGTTGTAATAATATTTCTTTAGAACATAATTGTAAATAAATATATTGTTCGAGAGTAAAATAATCTTTTTTTTCTTCAAGAAGTTGAATAATTGTCTATTAATAAAACGATATAAATTAATAAATAAAAAATTTTTAAATCATTTTATGTAACAATTTTGTTTACCTCTTGAGGAATTAATTTTTCTTGTAAAAAATCTTTTATTTCTTTTGATACAATTTCATTTCTATTACTAATATTTATACTTATACTTATTAGCTTGATGATCATTTTAGAAGTTAAGTTAGAATTTTTCTTATTAAAGTATGGTGTCTGAATTAATAATCGTTTTACTTTTTTATAATCATTAATACTTTGAATTTCTGAAATTTTTGAAGCAAAAATTTCATAGTGTTTTTCATTTGATAAATGATTATTTGTAGTATGTAAAAAATTAAAAGAGTTAGCAGATTTTTCTTTATTATCATTTTTAGAATTAGATGTTTCAATCCATTCATCATCCCAGTTATTCCATTCATCTACTTCTTGAATAGGTTGAATAAAATCTAATGTTAAATTTTTGTGTATTTCTATTTTATTATCAGTTAAACTATTTTTAAAAGGATTTTTACTTTTATCTAGATTTTGAATTTTTATTTTAGTTTTTGAATTTTTATTTTTTTTTTTTCTTCTAATTAAGAAATTTATTTGTTGTTTTAATTTCTTTTGAGCATCATCATTATTAATAGTTTTAATATTTAACATATGTTGAATTAACTCAATTGGATCAAAGTAAAATGTTTTACTAGTTTTAGAATTTATTTTTGAATAGAGTTTTATAGAATAAAAATAGGCTAAAATTT
The DNA here is from genome assembly GCA_018907195.1 of Dolichoris vasculosae. Taxonomy (NCBI): domain Eukaryota; kingdom Metazoa; phylum Arthropoda; class Insecta; order Hymenoptera; family Agaonidae; genus Dolichoris; species Dolichoris vasculosae. The sequence goes on along the minus strand of JACCHY010000002.1, from coordinate 1,442,963 downwards.
GATAATATAATTGAATTTGTGGTAAGTTTTCAGATAGGCTCATAACATTTGTTAAGTAATCATCATCTAAATTTAACAAATAACTAAGGCCTATAATACAATCTTCTGTAATTGTGTGTTGTGCACATTCAAAAAGTACTGAAAAATTAATACATACTATAAATTACTTCATTAAGCATAAAATATATTTTTCTAATAATATAATATATTATTTAATACATACAGTGATTGATATTACTAACTTCTACACCATAAGATGCAGTTTCACTTAGTAATGAAATTCGTAATAAAGTTTCACAGAGTTTTAATTTAATATTGTAATCAATTTGAGAATATTTAGAATATGTTATATCAAAATTGCTTATTCCACAATTTTTGTGTAAAGTTTCATAAAAACAAGAAAATTTTTGTAATTGTTCCTGTTTTCTTCCTTCTATTGTTTCATCTACTATGATTTTTTTTTGTGAATTATTGATAAAAGTGAAATTTAATTTTGATTTCCAAAAATCTTTATTTCTTGCATTTCGTATCAAATCAAAAGTAGATTGTTTTACTATTAGTGCTGAGCTTTTTACCAAATCTGTTGATGTTTGTACGATTTTAGGTACGAATTCTTTGTTTTCTGCTTGAAGCTTTAAAAGAGAAAATGTTTATACCTACAAAATACATCAAGAGTTAACAATAATAAATTTATATCTTACTGTTCTCAATTCATTATTAATGTCATTCTCTGTATTTTCTTCATCAATTTCTGTTTTTACTGGTATCCATTTTTCTAAATCAACATTTAAAATTTGCACTTGTAGTAAATTAGCGTATTTCATTAAGTTTTCTATAATCTCACTTGGGCCATTATTAACGGCAAACCATATACAAGTAAGTCGAAATTCTAAATTATCATAATCATTACAATACGCTAAATTTAAAGCTACACTCCACGCCAATTGGTAATTATTTTTTATCATTTTTTTTACAGTTGAAGAACAGAAGTTATAATCTCTTAATTCAAATGCTTTATTTGCTATTAAATTAAAAATTTTGCCTTCTCTTAATCTATCATTTTTCTGATCAATTCTCAAGCATCGTGATAAATTTAATAATTTTTGTTTATTTTTATAAGCATCACGTTGACTATTTAAACAATCTTCAATAAATTTTAATTTTTCTTCCGTCATTCTAACTTGAAGTGGTAAAACATTGATTTGAAATTCATTTAGAATTTTCAATGATTCTATTAAATCGTATTCTTTTTTTATTCGTTCATCATTTTCAGTTACTAAATGAAGACACTCCCTGCAATAAATAAATGTATTAAGTTATCAAATAGCTAATATTTAATTTTATTGAAAAATTAAATATAAAATACTTTGCTAATTCCATATCTGGATCTCTAAGACTTTTAGAATTATTAAAATAATTATTGCTTGCTTGTAAAATAAAATGAATTGCTTTTTCGTATGAAACTTTTAAATGAGTTCTTTCAGTTTTTTTTATTTCTATCAAATTAGCACATCCTTGAATAGCAGTTTTTAATCCTGATTTTAATCTTGCCAACATAGATATCTCGAAACAATTTTCAATATCTAAACAAGAAAAAATTTGTTCTTGAAGATCAAGTATATCATTAAGCATTTGAGACCAATTTTTTTCATTTTGTAAAGGATATCTAAACAAAAATGATACAGGTAAAATATTAAAGTGATTATAAATAATGTTACAGATGATTGTTAAAAACATACATTTTTTTAAAATTTTCACTCATTTGAATTAAAAGTGCTTTAGCATCTGAAGAATTTTCTTTACTTTTTACAATATGATTCAAAGGAACTTTAACTGCATATTTATTTAATATAAATAAACATTTTAACTCTTTCTCAAGTTCCTTATATTTTTTATTATTATTTTCTCTTTCATTTACATAAGTTATTGTAGCATCGAAGATAGTTTTTGCTTTTGAATACATTTCTATGTCAGTACTTGCATAAATACAATCAATAGCTATTGTAGTTATACAATTTATTGAATCAAGTATTTCAGAATCGTGAGATGATTTTAAAAATTCAAAAAATGTAACTGGAAGTGTAAGGTCCTTTTTACTCAAAAATACTAAATACTCGTATAGTAAACCTTTTCCTAATGTACTTCCCTATTTATAAAAAAAATCAAGATAATACTTAGATATTTATTATTAAAATAATAATTATAAAACTTACAAGATATCGTGTCCTTCTTCTTGAATATGGTAGCAACATAGTTTTTATATTAAGAATAAAATTCTTTTCATTAGAATTTGTCATTAGTAATTTGATCTTTTCTAAATCACTTAATTTTTCTATTCCTGTTAAAGATAAGTCTTCCAGATTCACTTTATACACAAGATCAGATAATGTTTCTAATTCAAACAATATGCTTTCTAAGCCACTAATATTATGTGACTTGCCAATATTTATTAAAGTTAGTGCATTTTCTACCAAACGACTTTCCTGTTCTATTTCATAGGCTCGTGTTTTGTACCATTTTTGTAATAAATCTTGAGTAACTTCCTTATTTCTGAAAAAATGTAAAATAAAATTTATTAATTTAATCTTATGTCTTTTAATTATGACTAATGTAGCTTATATTTATATAAATTATAAAAGTTTACCTTTTAAAGATATACTTATATAAATATAGTGTTGAACTATTAATAGTTTTAAAGTATAAATATTGAGTGATTCTGTCAATTATAAATTTTTATTTTTCAATTATTTAACAATTACCTGTACATTGATAGCGATCTTCTATTTTCATAAATAAATTCTACATCATCATTTTCTAAATTCATATCTAAAAGTGCGCTTATTTCAACCCAATCTTTTTGACGTAATTCTTCTTGATACAATAAAAACAAACGACCTTCAATATCACATTCTGGCAAAAGTTTCTGGTATTTTTCAGGATTTAAAGTTTCAGGAAAAAAATTAATTATAGTCAACCAATGAGGCATTAGTTTGGCTCCATAATAAGTAAACATAATTTCTACTCCTCGATAGTTATTACTTTTAGCAAATCTAAAAGAATATTAACAAAGTTTTCATCAAATCAACAATATTAATAAAGTTTTATTACTCAAAATGAATAAATTTTTTTACTTGATAGAATTTTCAATTGGAGACAACTGTCTAAATTCTTCATAAAACTTTTTGTCAAATTTGGTTGGTGATTCCAAAAGAATTTCGTACGTTTTTAATTTATCTAAATGATTAAGAAGTTGTTTTCTATATTTAATCAATTCATTTTGTGATTTATTTAAAGTTCCTTTAGTAATTGCATCAAGTATTTGGTTAATTTTTTGTATCTGTAAAACATAAAATATATTATAAAATTGCAAATGTAGTATAATATAATATAATATAATTGTTTTAAACGAATTTAAATTACAGATTCATTTTACCTGTTTTAAGTGAACGTTATTTTCATGATTGTCAACATTAATATCAATCTCTGCTGAAGTAAATTTACCATCATCATGTATACCTATTGCAATTAATGTTTCTAAATTAGCACCACTGAGTCCAAAGTTAATTAATTCTCTTGTTGCATCTAAATTTTCAGGTACTCCAGATATACATTCATTCAATACCCATGATCTTTTGCTGACTTTACTTAAATATTTTTGTACAGCGTTTACAGAAAATTCAGATTTTCTCCATTGTGTTTGATAAACTAAATCTGGATCCAAATTATAAGTTTTTGCTAAAATCAAAGCTTCTTCATATTCCTAAACAATGTTTTAAACGTTACTATTCAAATATTAAATATAAATAATGAATAAATTAAATTTAATATTTAATTTGATTTTACCTCTATATCAATTTTTCTAGAATAGAGTTCTTCTGGTGTTGTACTTTTTAAACCTAGAAGTCTATATGTTCTATGAAATACCTTTGATTTTTTTCTTTTTGGTTGAAATTTTTCAATATCTGTTATTGAATATAAAGCACTTTGCATTAAATTTGTTGTATAATTTAAAATTGTAATAGACTTAGATTCATCTTCATCTTTTTCACTATCTGATGATAATTCTATAAATATTTAAATATTAAAAAATTAAAATTATTACTTAAATTTAATTTAATCATAAATAAATATAAGGTTTTTAGTGTGTATTATAAAGATACAATAATTAATTACTTATGATATATAAATATTTCATTAGTTTTAAGTAATTACCTGATGCATGACTTTCACTATTTGATTCTCTATTTCTTTTAGTACTAGTTACTAATATTTCACAATCTAAGCATAAAAATCCCTTAGTTTTATCAAGTACTGCTACTTGAGGGTGACTATATAAAAATTCTGGACTATTTCCTAAGAGGTTTTGTAAATTATTAATTGAACATACAGAAATAGAGCCTGAATATCTTGCAATTATAATAGACTGAAAACAAAGAAATCATAAATTTTTCTGAAATAAAATTTAATGAAATAAATTTGAAATATCTGTTTTATATTAGATTTAAATACTGAAATAAATTAAAAATTATAAGTAAATATTTTAAGTACTATATAAATAATTTGTGTATAATAGATTATAAAGTTATATTTACATTATTTGACCACCATCCTATATCCACTGGTTGAAACTCTGTTATAGCAGTAATAGATTTTTTTAATTTGACGGTTTTTAATGGATTTGTAATATTATAATTTGGTTGTTCAAAAAGTTTCCATTGCTTTTGTAGTTTTAAAGTTGGTAAGCTCCAAATAGAAATTGTACCATCCGTATGAATGCATGATATAAGATGATTATTTGGAGAAATACTAGTTTTAAAAATTATTGACTGTATTCGATTTTTAATTACTGGAATAAAATTCCATAGTGAAAAGGGAGACTTATAAATTTCACTGTCTTGTGAAGAGACTGACAATTTATAATATGGATGATTGTTTAGTGTTCTCCAACATGTTAAACCTATTTGTGAAGCTGTACACTAACATAAAAGTAATTGTTAAAAAAAGTATTTATTTTTATTATAAAATTTTTAAAATAAGCTGTAAAATAAAATTTTCCATTTTTCTAATATTTAAAATTTTAAATAATTAAATAAATAGTAAATATATTAATATTTTTAAATAACACAATTAATTTAAAATTATTTTAAGTAAATAAAATAAATTTTTAGCGAGATTAAACTTTTTTAAAATTATGCTTATTGGCAGAATTTTCATCATATTGAAAAATATTAAAATACTATTCATATTTATTGTATTTCCATAGAAATAATATTTTTATTTTAGATATAAAATTTAATGATTTTAAAATAGTTTTTATTTGTTACTAAATAATTCAGAATATAATTTACTATTCTTATTTCATTATTTTATGCTTTTTTTATATATTTATTTTTATACTTACAGTTAAATTTTGACTAACACTGTTACCAGCAACAAAGAACAAATTATATTTATCACTGTATGCTACAAAATTAATACCATTTCTATAAAAAGTACCAAATGAAAATTCATGATTTTCACTGAATTCATTTGCAGAAATATAATATGATTTAAGCAAGCCACTGTAAGTTATTCTAATGAATTCATAATTCCAATTTATACTTTTAATTCTTGGTTCTTTAAATATTATTGATGCTGTAGCGTCACCTGCTTCTAAAATATAAGGATTTTGAGACACTGATTTTGGATTAATATTGAAAATGTTATTTCCAAATGAGTTATAAAACGATGCATATCCATTGCTAGATGCTAAAACTAAAATTGAACCATCTGGGCTCCAAGCAAGTTTACGCCACTGTGGAAAAGCATCTTTTGTAACTAAAAAGATAATTGAAAAGATACTTGTAATATATAATCAATATTAAACAATTAATTATTTATAAAATATTTCTGTTAATAAATTTTACCAGATGCTTTTCCAATAATAGATGAATAATCATCCTTTGACTTTCTGATTTCAATAATATTATCTTGAATAATAGCAAGAATACGGCCTTTGTCTCCTATTGCAAATTTCCAAGGTAATGTGTAACTAATTTGTTGTGAAATACTTTCAGGTAAAGAATATCTGTTATTGAGATATCGTAATGCATTTTTTATAGTTCCTGGAGTTGGCAGTGCTACAGAATCATTTTTAAATTTCTAAACATTTAAATTAAATTATAATTATTTAAAATGATAAAAATATAACATAAACCATATTAAATAATATTGTTTACCGTTAATTCTGGTTCTTGTTTTCGTACAAAGTACTCTAAAACTTCATATAAAATTGATTCATTTGATATATCATCAGCATTTTCATTCATTTTAAATGAAGAAGTGTACTATTTTTTCAAAATAATAAAAATCATTATATACTTTTTAATCTGTTTAAGGTTAGAAATATTAGAAATGTTAATTAATTTTAAAATGAATATAAATTTATTATCTATTTTATTTCATAAATAATATATTATGAAATTAATATAATCTATAATAAATATACTTTAAAAAAGATTAATCAGATATTATAAAATTTTTTAGTTGTTCGATGACGTTTGTACTTACATCTACTGTTTCACACAGGCCACAATTTATTTTGACTTCATTATCATAAATACATTAATTATCAATAAAAATGACTGAACCATAATTAGAGGGATAAAAAATATTTACAATTATTATCCTAATTATAAGAGTATACAAATACGTTAAAAAATTGGAGCGTAATACCAATACATTATTTATACTATTGTAATGTGTACGTAACTTCCCTTTTTCATTGCACTAACCATACATTTTTCTTTAATTTATAAGTTGACTTTTTCGTTGCACTTAACCATAAATTTTTCTTTAATTTATAACTTTCTTTTTTCGTTGCACTTAGCCCTTACGTTGTGAATTATTTATCTTCTACTTATGACTTCCCTTACTTTATGTAACCATTTAACCTTAAAGAAAAACATTTTCTTCTATCTCAAATCATAAATTGTATTTTGCCGAACTTTAATATTTATCACCAAGTCCGGGATTGGCGCTACTTTTTAAATACTGGACTGCAGCGAGAATAGTGCAGTTTAGAAACAGACACGGAGCAGATCAGACTAAAACTTCGTCACGAGCGTAACCATTTAAATATCAAATCACTGTATCTTTAATATAACATATATTAATAAATAAATTACTATTATTAAATTACACACAAACGAATAATTGATTTGTGCGCATAAATCCTTTACAACTGGTATCAGAAGTGGGATTATTTGTGTAAAAAATAATTTTTATTTGAAAGAATCAATTCGAGAGAATAAATGTGTGTTGAAGTTTTGTTACTCTCTAAAGAGTAAGGACTAAAAGCCTTATTCAAAAAGGGAAAAGACGGACAAGAGTTTACAACTATATTATACTATTTAATAATAATAATAGAAAATACAATTTAATAATAATAGAAAGCAAAATCTTATTTCAAATCCAAATTGCCATTATTATAATTGTATTCTAATTCACAATCACAGAATTTTAATCCGTTTAATAAACGTAATTGGAACTTCAATCGTTCTTTTGTTACTGACGAACCAAAAAAAGTAAGTTTATTATAGACAGAACATTAGAGAATCATAAAAAATTAATTGATTTAAAGAGTTCAAATATATCTTCTTAACCAACAGTTGCAAAATCTAAAAATCAAGAATCTTCATTCAAGTATAGAGTTTCTTGTTGATACGAGAGCTGATATTTCAATTATCAAACTTTTTAACTTCCTATGAAATGTTTATTTTTACGACGATGTTAAAATAAAAATTAGTGGTTTATCTATCGAGAATATTAAGATACTTAGATATTACTTTGTCAATATACAAATTAACAATAAATCTTATGAAACCATTTTTCATATAATGGAAGACAAATTTCCGATACTTTATCAAGTGATTTTAGGCAACGACGTAATTACCGAATTAGGTATGATTATCGATTGTAAACTTGAGATAATTCAATAAACGCGAATAATTTATACTTAAAAATGTCATTCGATAAAATTTGTACTTCAACGGATTATACTAGTTCGGATGACTCTTGAAGATATATATATATATATATATATATTAATATATGAGTATTTTTTGTTACTAGTTCTCACAAAGAATTTTAAGAAAATCCAATAACAAACATAATTGTGAATAACAAGATTAATGAATTTTAAGATTTTTTTATTTTCATCCAAAAATAATTATGTTGTTTTTATATCTGAAGATTTAGATTTCATTCAAGGATTTCTTAAAGAATTTAATTCAAAACATAATAATAAAGAATACTTAGAATCACAAAATCCTGAATTATTTAATGTTATTTCAGGCAAAAACAATAACATCAATATTTATTATCTCATTATTAAAAACTTTTATTGGGACGATTGCGATATTGAAAATTTATTCAAATGTCTTACAGCTTTAAAAGAACTTTTATTAAAATAAAATTAAAATAAATTGTTTAACGAGTGCTGGGCACCTCTTATTCCATAGGACTTATAAAAGAATAAAAGAAAATTATAAATGGGAAAATATAAAAAGTATGATTCACGATTTTATTAAAAATTGCGAATCATGTCAGATAAATAAATTGATTAGAATTAAAAATAAGAAACCGATGGAAATTACTACTATCTCAACTAAACCTTTTGCCTTACATATAATCGATCTATTTACTTTATCTGATTCAGGGAATAAATACGCTTTAACTTTGCAAGGCGATCTTTCTAAATTCAATTTAGCTTACGCTATAATAAACCGCGTAACAAAAACTGTTGCTGAGATTTTACAACAAAATTTATTTATTTGTTCGGTATTTGCCTCTTATCTACTAAAAATGTAGTTAAACTATTTAAAATTCAACATATTCGAACTACTCTATATCATCTTCAAATTGAGCTTTGGAAAGAACTCATCAATCTCTAGCCGATTATTTGAATTGACATTATTTCAATAAAGAGCAAAGTGATTGTGATTCATATTTAGACTACTTCTCATTTTAATTTAATACCACACCACATAGCTCTACAAATTATACTCCTTACGAATTAATTTTCGGTTTAAAATCAACTCTCATCTTCTATTACAAAATATTATAAAATCTAAAGAACAAAATAAAGCATATTACGATAAAAATCAAAACTTATAAAATACAATATTAGGAATAAAATTTATTTAAAAGTTTAATAATTTCAAAAATATAAGAAATTAATTTCCCATTATAACGGGCCGTATGATGTAATTAACATATCACCTTCAAACGTTGTTATAAAACAAAACCGAAGAAAGACACAAGCACATGTCGATAACATAAAACTAGCATGTTTCAAGAAATAACTAAAACTTATTATTTCATTATTATTTTGTTACAGACAATTTACAATAATATTAGCCAAAACTACAAAGTTACGGTACTTTAATACTGACCTGGAATATATTACGATTATATCAAAAAATTAAAATTCTATGATAGTACTTGGAAAATTAGAACTTATTTAGATATTAATCATATAAATGCGAAATTGAATTTAATCAACAGAATCTTTACGAAGACGCTAAACTATTTTAAAGAAAAGGTCGTTCCTCGTAGTTTACTTTAATGCAACTGTTTTATATCAATACTCAAACATATGATACCAGAAGTGAAATATAAAGAAAACTATCTCAAAAACCTCATTAGCCATAAGAGAGAAAAGCGAGGGTGGCTTAATGCAGTCAGAATCGTTTTCAAGACAATTATAGGTACATTAGACAATAATGATGCAATTTATTTCAATGACGCTATTAATAAAATAAACAACGACAAAATAGAAACAACGCATTTACGAAAAGATCAAATTCAAGTAGTATAATCCGCAATTTCAAATTTTAATGGATCTATTACAAATCTGCATAAAGCCAAAAGTACATTTAATAAAAATCTAAAACAAATCGAAGAATGTACAAAAAATGCAGTAATTAGAAATTCTAATCATAAGGTTTCAGAAAACATTAGAAGACATCTCTTTTTCCTAATTTTAATGTGTAATAAATTGAATAACGAATTAGATAAACTAATCAACTTTAAAGTATTTTTTTAATTTCTTAGTGATGTATTAATAAAAAAGTAAACAGGAGTTTGATGAGTGAAAAATTAGACCACTGTTCATTTTAAATAGAAGGGAACTATATTAATTGTATTGTATATTTCATGGTATATCATCGCTAAACTTATTTGACTGATCTATTTTATTAATAACAGGATTTTTATGGTATAAGTAATAATACATAAATCCCCCGATAATACATATATACTATCTACATATAATGAAATTTATTTCTATATTGTATTTAAATTTGAAATAATTTATAATCAGCTCTAGGATTTGTATAGTTTCAATTTAATGTTATCAAATAATTTTGTAAGAATATAAACTTATTAAAATACAAAATTATTGTCATTACATTTTGTAATTTAAATATTAAAACAATAAAATTCCTAATATTAACTGTAATTATGTGTCAAGAAATTTTTTTAAGTTAGTTAACAACAAAGTTTTGATATTTTTTAACAAATGAAATGATATAATTATAATTATTTAATTCCAAATTTTTTTATCCCATTTCATTGGATTTTTATTATCCTTAAAGCTTTATAGGTTAATCAATTATATTTAATTGAGTTTTGATATAATGAGAATAATTATATAAGTGTTATAAAATAAGTTAATTTAAAAACAAATATGTAAGATGTTAAATATATGCGAGTATTGGAAAAGTGAAGTGCTGGTTAGGAAAATGATTGTTATTGGAAGAAAAATCTGATGATGAATCATAGAATTAAAGATAAATTCATAAAAACGGATATTTAAGTAATTTCTGAGAAGAGAAGAGTACTGGAACTGAAGGAAAAATACAAATATTTACTATTCCGTTACTAGTCTATAAAAATTGTTTTCCATTTTATTTGGAGAGCCAGGTTTTATGGTTGCAAATAAAATGGATGACTTTCTAAATACTTTTTGGATATCTTTCTTGAATAAACTTATTAAAGGCTTTAAAACTTTACTTTAATATGATTTCTTTAAAGTAGTACTGTATTCTGTTTAGAATAGGTTTGTGAGCAAAGATACAATACTTCTACTAGTATTTTCTTATCCACTTTTCCTTTTAAATATGATTTAATAAGAGATTTTGAATACTGTTTTTATGGTATGATTTATCGTTTAGGTTTTAATGAAGTTTTCTATATTCTGATTAGTAATAATACGATGGCATAAGGTAGGGTAATTTTCAAGAAAGAAACAGGTAGACTCAGTTGATTCTCTTCCTACAAGAAGAGAGATAATAATGTACATACAGGCAAGCTTAAGGAAAAGATGGAAGTAATCAGAAGATAGATTTACAGAAGTTTAAAATTTTTTATAAATAATTTTTTTAAATTATTTTTATAAAATTTTTTATAAGTAAAGAAGTTTGAAAAATATGATCGTTTAGGGATTGTAGGGAAGTTATTATATTTGAGATGTTTGAAGTATATTGAGTATTATCAAAAAATAAATAAATTTCTATAGGGATTTAATATTTGAGTTATGGAAAAGATAGATTCATAGTATAGCAATACTAGATTGAGTGTTTCGTGTTATCAATGATGTAGAATTAAGTAAGAAGTTTATCTACTTACTTCGCAATTTTCTTAGTAGGATTTTAATTAAGATGATCGCCAATTGATATACCAAGATTTACTTAAATATGGATTGAATTATATTGAAGGGATATATAAACTAGGATAATATTCCTACACTTTCAAAGAAAATATCTTTAAAGTATATTAGGAAATTTCAAATGTATAGCTTTTTTGTATTTTTATTTTATTTTTTCCTTATTTTTTTAAAAACAAATATATCAATTTTCACTTTTTGTTGTTACATTTTGACTCGTGTGCCAATTTCATTTTATTAATTGTGTTTTTGTTACATAATTTCTGATACTAAAGACTATAATACTTCATAATTTATATACTATAGAGAATTTTAATTTTTATGAGAAAAAAAGAGAGGGACAGACTTGGCAAAACTCAAAAAGATAACTAATCTGAGATTGAAGCAAAAATAAAGTATATATATAAGTTCTTGTTTATTTTGTGAGTTTGAGTGACTATTTATAATACAAATAGTCAAAATTATAAAATTATTACAATAAAAATAACAATATTATTAAATAAAAATTTATAAATGATTATTACACAAATTTTTTACTTATTCTTATAAATTCACTTTTTCTGATTATACATATTTTTGTTTTTATTTATAATTGTGTGAAGTATTTAAATCTGAAAATCTAGAAAAATAAATAATTATTAATTATTTAAAATGTATATTGAAATTCAATAGAATTATATTTTATTAGCTATATAACAAAATTTCATAAATATAATTATTTCAAACTTAAAGAACAAGGTGGTTGTGTAAATAAATTATTTTATTATTTTTTTCTAATAAGCTCAATTCTAATTTAAAGACTCTAGATTTTTTATGGAGGATATAACAAACAGTAATTCCAAGAATTAAAGGAGATAAATGATTGTATCAACTACTAATGGATTATAAAATCTTTTTAAAAAAGCTTCACTTGAATAACAAGCTTGTAGCTCAATTATTACTTATTCTACATGAATAAAATAATTTATAAATTTCTTGTGATATATCTATTTATATTGAAAATAAATTATAAAATAAATTTAAATAAAGGAAGAAAAAGCCTTTTGACTAATTATGAAGCCAAAAAAAAATTTTGAAGCATTTTGTATCAAAATATTCTATTTTACCTCTTAATTCATAAAATGTCTTTAATTGGGTAATAATTTTGTATTAGGATTTGTATATTTGTTTGGATTTAAACTTTAATCTATAATTTAAGGTATGATATTTTGTTTTGTTTAAGAGTAGACACATATTTCTTAAACTATATACATTCGTTTAATCATTTATTTTCAAATTATTTTTATGTTATGTATTTTATTTCCTAATCATAAATAAACTAGTTGGTTTTTGTGTCATCAAATATAGTATGTAGTTACTTTCCACATTTGTCTAATAATAGTTAATGTTTGTACTCATTTATTTGCATCTAATTATTAAATTAATATAAAAGATATATTTAAATAATATATAATAATTAGAATGTATACACAAGACTAATGTAGAATAATGATAATTATTATTGATTTATATTTTTTGTTTGACAGTGGTATTTTTTGATAAATTAATGCAACTTATTATTATCAAATTCTCCTAATTAATCAAAGAATTAAAAAGTATATCAAAAACCATCATTAAGATAATATACTTTTTAATGTAATTTGAATTTTTTTTTAAACTCTAAATACTATTCAAGTAACATTTTTCATATCATAAATAGTAGTAGACATATATATATACATATTTTATAATTGGATCTATTGTGTCAAACTAAAGCATTTTTTGAAAGAGTAGAATAATATAAAATAATAAAGACAAATTCTTTACAAGTTATAATATACACTCCCATTATGGTTTTCTTATAACAGCTGATTGGCGTGTAGGTGCGTCATCTTACGGAGAATTAATGTTTAATTCTATTAAAGTTTGATAAGAAATTTTAATTAGTTATTAATTATGGATTCAAATATAAAATATATAAATAAAGTTGAAAGATTGTAAAATTTTATTTAAAGTAATATTTTTCTAATACGTTTTTTCAGTTTCATTTTTGTTTTAAATATATGAAAGAAACATCAATAAATCTGAAGATCTTTTATTATTCATTATTATCATAAATAAAAGATAAAAAAATATAAGACATATTCCATAAATAACAATTTGTGCAAAAATGTCATTATTATATTACCATTATTCTATTGTTAAATTAACTTATTTTAAGGAAAAACTAATTTAATAAAAATATTAAATATAAGTAACATTATGCGATAGTTTAAATATAATTAATAAAAAACATTTTCAGAGAAGACAAAATATCGATTACATTTAAAAAATTTTACTTTTAATATATTTTTATTTCTTAGGATTTAATTAAAAAAAATTAGATTAAAAATATTATTTTTACTATTTTTATTATTTATTTTTATTTACATCGTTAATTTTGTAACAAAATAAAATAATTTACTTACAGAAGAAAATGTATAAAAGAGTATTTATTATCTATATTTTATATTTATATGATATAAAATAAAAAGTTATCTATTATTTATGTAATAAAGATTTATAAAATAATATCTTTATAATAAATCATAATTATATCTTCAGATTAATTATCATTGATCAATGTAATATATAAAAGATATTTAGAAATCTAAATCAATATATATACATAAATATAGATAATATTTTATTCAATTATTAATTTATTCTTGCATATGTAGTAGACACATATGATAAGTGAGGTTGTACAAAGATATTACATTATCATCGTCTTAACAATCATTCTATTACAATCGTTAAAACTGGCTTGTTGGTTCTGACTTTGAATTTGTTTTACTCTCATTTCTATACTTTAATTATCTGTACTATTATATATGTCTGACTCAAAATTTTATTATTCATTGAATTATTTCATCAGTGTTAGAATTGCAACAATAAGAGTATTTCTCACCGATTTTAAAATAAAATTTAAATTCATATATTGTTATTGATTTATCATTTATTAAGTTATAATAAGTTAAAATAAAATATTAATATTTTAAGTAAATTAATTTCTGTATAATAAATTTAATTTATTTATTGTTTCAAGAAACATGACTTCAGATAGTAGTATGTTAATACCAGGTAAACAGATAAAGGCAAACCTAGATAAGAAGTATGCAAGGTATATTGTGAAACAGCGTTATGGTTTCAATGTAAATAGCATTTTTGAGCTCAATGCTTATGACGATCAAAATTTTCATGTATTATGTGAAGATGAGGTGCATATCAGTAATCCCTATGTCACATCAATTGCAAAAGATGGTTATGTGTTGAAGATTATTAATAGCTTGGACTCGCGTAAGACTGACTTCATTGAGGCACAGAACAAGCTGCTAATCTTTCTTGATAAAATGGGCTTTATGTGTCCAATTCCTGTGAGGCAAATGGATGGATCATATTATTCAATGGAAATTCTTGATAAAAATGGTAAGATGAAGACATATTTTCAATAAACTCTGATAAATATTGTATTTGTTAAAGTACTTGCTGATGTGGTATCTAATAAGTATAATAGTAAAATAGTTGGATAAAATTTATAATATATTAAATAATGATATTTTATACTTTTATGTAATATGCTTTATTGTACAAGACATTTTTTCAAATAGAATTTTTTATATTTTCTATTTATTAAATAAATAAAAAGATTCTTATTTTTACAAAATTAATAATTTCATATTCAGAACTGTACTCTTCTAAAGAATAGAAGTTCTTTACATTTCTTACTGATAGGTTGGACATTGGATGATCGATCTTCAATTTTTTAGAAATGATTAAATTAATAATTCATTAAAGATAAGAGAAGTATATTTTTAAATTATTCAAATTTACTTTTATAAATATCTCTAAATTTATAATAACAATTAATTTTTTAATCTATTTGTATGCTTGAATATTTGAATTGAAAACTATTTCTAAGTTGTATACATTATAATGTGAACATACAATTAAAAAGTATATTTTTGATAGTACAATTCCTTTATTGATGAAATATTATGTTTTCATGGATTCTTTGAGTTAAAATTTTTGAACACTAAATATTTTAATTAACATATTTAATGTATCATTAAAAATGTATGAAAAGTGTAGTTTAATCAAAATTTCATTAAGTTAATTAAGAACTTTTATTAAACTAAATAATATAAAATTGAATTATTAAATATGTATATATTTTATTTTATTATATATTGGATTGGGAATACAAGATTATTTTAATGATTAATTTTTGTATTAGAATAAAATTATTCTCTATTTATATTTATATGTTTCTACCATATACAAATTTCAGTTTCAAAATATTTTCTTTTACATTTTGATATATTTTTATCAGGGTTGAGACATATTCTGCGACTTTTGGTGTATCGTCCAGGTGAAATATTAAATAAAGTTCACGTATCTATTGAACTCTTGAAGCAAATTGGGTTATATATTGCTCGTTTGGATAAAGCAATGGAAGGATTTTCACATCCAGCATATGAGTATAAAACATCGTTATGGGTTTTATCAGCTACTCCAAAGCTTCGAGATTTTTTATTTGTGATAGATGATAAAAAAAACGTTATTTTTATCGAGGAAATTATAATAGCTTTTGAAAAAAGAGTATTAACTATCACCAACAGTTTGGATAAGGGTATTTTACATGGTGATTTGAATGAAGATAATATAATTGTATCTCCAGATGGTAAGAATGTAAAGGCAGTCATCGATTTTGGAGATTCTCACAAAAGTTGCTTTGTTTTTGAATTAGCTATTTGTTTATGTTATATGATAACCTGGACAAATAATATCAATCTAGCCAAATATGTAATTGAGGGTTATCTCATGATTAGGCAATTAACTAAACAAGAGAAGGAAATATTAAAATTATGTGTTTGTGCAAGGTTTGTTCAAAGTTTAGTTCTTGGAACATACTCATACCAGAGAGAACCAACAAATCAATATTTAATCCGTGATCATGAAACAAAGTGGTCATTGTTAAAGAAGCTATGGTCAATGAACGATATAGAAGTTATTGATATTTGGGGTATCAAGAATTGAATAATTATATATTATGAAATTGTAGAAAACAAAAATTAGCCATATTTAATAATATTGAATCATTTTTTAAATTCATTTAAATTGTAAATTTTTAAAATTACAAATAAAAATTTTTAAAAATGGAATATTTCATATGTATAAATAATACACAGTATATTTATTTTAGTATGTATAATTTTTTATTGTTAATTATGTCTTTAAGTTTAATACATTCTAAATTTTTTTTAATACATTAAAAATGAATTATATAATTCTAAAAATATTATTAAATTAAAAAATTTCTTTTTGAAAATTAATAAAATCTTGTTTACAATTTTTATAGGTATTGTGGAAATTTAATGTTTATAAAATACATTAATTATATCGTAACAAAATCATTATAGATAATACAACTTTTGAAATATAAAATCAAGTGCAATTATAATATTTTTTACAGCAAAAAGTAAATTAATATTTAATTCAATAAATAAATGCATATATATGATTAGTATATTCATATGACAATGATAGTTTATTTATTATTGGAAGCTTATTAATAATAAGTCTTTTTCACAAAAATTGAAATACAAATTATAAAAACAAAATTATAAAAATATGTTAATAGAATCTTATTGTTTTACTATTTCTGAATATATATGGTTTTATATTGTAATTTTAACATCTATTTTAGTATTGTACATAACAAATTTATTATGAAATTTATATATTAATTAAATAGTGTTTGAGAGTTGTAGAAAAGTTATTGTGATTTATATTTTTTGGTTTTTATTTTTCAAATACATATGCATACATCTTATTTACATATGCACATATACGAGGATGAAGCAGTTACATATTTACATAGATGTAATGAATAGTATTAAGTACTTTTTTGCTTTATATTTATAGTTTGTCCAATTATAGTAAAATACTTGTGGTTTAATTTTAAATGTAATCGATTCACTTATCATAATTAAATTGATTATGTACAAGAAAATATTATTGTTTTCATAAAATAATTAGCTTAGAAAAAACCTTATTAGAACATGATAATAAACATATTATAATAATTAATAAATCAAATTTATAAGAAAAATAAATATTTTTTTAAATCTATACATTTTCTCTTCCTTATTATTATTATTTAAATATTAAAAGAAATGTAATATTATTTTTAATTATACGTAAAATCACAATAATCATTTTTTATTGATTAAATAGGTAACGTTTAAATATTGCGCAAGAAATATTTCTTACTTCTAAGAATTTATTACAAAAAAAATTAAATATTAAAATCATATATTTATTGGTTTTAATTTATAAAATGTATAAGTTAATCATTGATTAAGAATTTTTAAATAAATTATCTATAAAATCGTGTATTATTTTGTCTTCTTTAAAATGTTTAGACTTATTATATACAATATATACTTTCTTGTATTTTTAGAGTTTAGATTTTTATGAATAATAGTATCATATTATAAATTTTATAGAGAACATAAAAATATAGTATATTTTTTGTTTTTGTTATTAATGATATTAATAAAAATTTAAAAATTAGAAGTCAGTATATTTTTTTTTGACAAACTTAATGGTATTTGTTTATTTTTTCATGTATTAATAACTATTTTTTTAAGGTATTTTCATAAATAAAAAAGGACTGAGAAAAAAGAGTTGTAAATTATGTTTGTAATTAAAATTCTTGGCCTTTCTTTTCTACATTTTTAAATTATAGTGATTATAATTATTTAATGCTATTGATAAAGCTCATTGTAGTTTAATTACACTCTTTTCTCAGTAGATCTTTAATGATTTATATATTTTATTTATCTTTTTTATTCGATTTTATTCTTTAATATTACCATTTCTTTATTCATCTTTCTTTAGCAAATCTGATCGTGGTAAAAGAATGTTAACATTAATAAAAACTATAATATACAATATCAACTGGTCAATAAATTGATTTTCTTATGTACGAACAATAACCACTTACGGGTTAACGAACTTTCGTCATACATGTCTTTTAAGAAAATATTACTTTACAATTCCCTGTTTACATATTGCTTAAATTCTATTGGCTGATATTCGATTCTTAATAAATATTCAAATATTTTATAGTAGATATATTTTTTTATATGAATGAACATGGGCATTTAATCGTATATATATATATATATATATATATATACATATGTATTATTGTTGCATATGTATGTATTATTGTTTGCATAATTCACTTAGTGTAGGTCGTTTCACATTTTATACTGTGTAACAGATTAATAAACGTTTTTTGTTATGATCCAATTAAAGCATAATATAAAGAAGAATAGTAGAAGATTAATTTATGTGATACATACATAATAAAGTAAGAATTATCATTTGTTTTATGAATTTATATATATTGCAACACATTTGGTTTTTAATTAAATGTTGTCATTTACAATTTATTTAAAATTGTATTAAAATTCTTATGGATTCGCAAAATCCTGAGTTTTATGCTATTTATTTTATTACCATTTCAGTCTTGAAAAATCAGTATTTTTTAATTATTAAATTGTTATATATATAATGAAAAACATTGTAAAGAACTTTATATATTTTTTAGTTGAATAATTTTTTTAATTTTTTATTAAATAATAATTTTATCATGTATAATATATTAAATTCAGTTTTATTTTATTACAACTTGATAGAATTTTTCACAATTTTACTAGTGTAAAATCATTTTGATTGTTAAAATATACATTTTGCATTTATTCTAATTTAATTATTCGTGTTATAAATTTAGAATAAAATATTAATTTATGTTTTTTATTTTATTATAGTATTATAAGTACTAAAATCAAATTATTATCATTGATTTTTTTTATAGATATTTTACATAATTCCTTTTTTAAGTACATTGTATGTGAAAGTTGTTATAATTTAATATTTAATTCTTATTTAAATTAATGTATAATTAATATAATACATTTATATTCTTTTATTTTCACCATAAGAAGAGAATTAAAGTAATTGAAAGAATATTTTATTAATTTAATATGAAATTATTTAACATATAATATTAAAGAGAAAAAAATAAAAGGTTATTTCTAATATTTATTATTACTTAAAGTCATTTTATGAACTTTGTAGTTTTAGTAATAATTACATATAACAAAATTTAGATCTTAATTTTATTATTCATAAAGTTGTCTGTAAATATGTATCACTTTATGCTTTTTAGTTATTTATAGCATGACTAATGTATTAGTATTAAAATGCTTTTATAATTTAATTAAAATCAATAAAATTTTTTAATCATTCTAATATTTGAACAATAAAGATTATAAATTAAAATAATAGATTTTTAAATTTAAAAATTTTTAAATACAGAAATTCTTTGGTATATACTTTATAATGTAAAATTTATTAAAATGATTTTTATAAAATTTTAGATATACATTACATTCAGTATTATTTACCTAAATATCTTGCAATTGCTAAACTGGTTTTAATTTAAATATTAGAATATTTATTTAAAAAATATTTATTTATATTTTATATAAAAATATTAATAAAAAAAAGAAATTTTAAAATACTTAGCATTTTTTTAACACTGTAGAAAACTTGTGATTCACATACTACTGCAAAATTGACTTATTTTGAGATTCGATTAATGTTATATATTTAATGCATTTTTTATTTATGAAATCTATGAAAAATTATAATTTAATTTTTTGTAAAATATAAGGTACATATAAATATTGAATTTCAGATTAACTATACTTAGTGATAATTATTATTTTATCTTTTGATATATTTTAACTTTATCAATAATATTATAAAATTATAATCCTTCATCACATTATTATTTTTAATACAGAATAAATTTAAAAATAGCGTATAATGTTAATATCAATCAAAAGTATTTTTTTTCTTATATTTTAAAAATTATTTAATAAATAATAATTTAGCTAATAGCTTGCTTTTGTAAAAAACTTATAAATAATTAACTAGATTTTTTACAATAACGATTTATTAATTATATATATATATATGTATATATATTTATTTCGAATGAACATTAAAACTAATATTTTCACATTTAATTATAATTTTATATAATCATTATAATTATAATTATATATATATATATACAAAATTGTAATTATATACTTGAGAAGCATTAAAATTTTTAGTTTGATCAATTTTTATCGCAGTAATTTTTTTCTTCTTATGAATTGAATTATGGTTCAATCTACAAATACCGATCTTGCTGACAAGATTTACAGCACTGCTTCTTGTACAGAGACATATGACACATACCCAATAGTTTCACACGATTACATAACTGTGAGTGATCTTTGCAATCATCTAAAATAATTATTGAAAATATATAATCATTTGTTTTTGTCATTATTTCAATAATTTTATAATTTTTCATTTTATATGAAAATTAACATAAAAATTAAATTTAATGTTTAAATAATTATATGAAATATTATAATTATATATTATAATTATATGAAATATTTTATGAAATGAAAATTGAATTAATATATTTTTTATAAATTTTATAAATTTTATTATCATTATGTAGAATTATGTATAATTATGTATAATTTTATATAATTTGTACAATAACTTTAATGTAAAATAGAAATATTTTATAATTCAACAGAAATATGTATGTAATTATTTAATCGATGTTATAAAAATGTATGTAATTAAATGATTTCTGTATTTATATAATCTTTATATTTGTATGATTATATGTTATAATTATTTATTATTGTAATGATGCAAAATTTTTAACAATTGGATATAAGTAGATCAATAAAGCACTTTCAAATCAATATATTATTATTAATATGCTGATTATATTATAAAATACAGAATTCGGCTATAAACAATTAGATAAAAGATAAATAAAAAATAAATAAAAGATAAATAAAAGATAAATATATAACTACTTTACCAAAAGATTTAGAACATGATGGCCCTCGGCAAGTTTTCATAACCGGTGGTCGTGGCATATCTCCACAAACATTACCAGCTGCTTTTTTAGTTCCAAACCAAACGCATTGTAAAATACGATATTTAATTCCATCTTTTTCGCATGAAGCTGAGCACTATTGAATGTTATTATTATTATAAATATTATTATAGATAATGTTTTAAATTTTATATAAATCAATGAAAAAAATGAAAAATGAACATCTATTTTAAATATTTTAAATATCAAAAAATTATATTTATTTACACAGAATAAAAATTTACACTTTTGTGGTAGATTTTATACTTACTTCTGACCATTCACCCACCCTCCAAACACCTTTGCAAGCATCATTATAACATTCTTGTCTTTGTGGCGGTCTTGTCCCTTCATCACACTTACTTGGCTCTATATTGGTTGAATTTTCTAATTTATCCTCTGATTCTTCAATTAAACGACAACTTATGTCCCTTCTCTGCATAGCTGCATAAAATTTTATAATTGTGAATTAATCACAATTTTTATTATTTTTATCAGTACATATATTTATTTAGTACATATATTTATAATCTGATTTTAATTAAATTCCTCATTTTTCCTTCAAATTTTTTAAATATTTATAATAATAACTTAATAAAAAATTATTGGTTCAATAGTCATTTATCATAAATATATATAAAAATTATAGAACTAAAAAATTTAAATGTTTCAATAGATTTAGTAACAAATAATTTTACAAGATTTTTTAGCTTTAGAAATGGTTTTGAATATTTTTGTGAAGAGATATTTTGATTATAAGAAAATTTCATATTATTAAATGAAAAAAAATGTTTATTTCACAAAACAGTAATTTTTATTTATTTTATTATTTTTATTTTTTATGATAACTTTTATTATTATAATTAATAAGAAAATAATATAAATCTTCTTTAAATCTCTATACATTGAATTGATATTAATTTTTTAACTTTCGACTAGTTTTTTTAATTTTAAAGTTTTAAAAAAAGTATTACCTGTTTTCCAATTGAAACATCGAGAAGTTTCGCAATGTGTCCATGGGCCGCTGTGCCACTGTGGACACTTACCGCTTCCACAAGGTCGCACTTTTTCAGGCATAGGATAGTTTGCATTTTCGCACAACGATGCTCCTATAATGGTTCTGTGTGGTATTTTAGAAGCATTTGATTCGCTTTTTACTGCACGTACGGTACATTGTGCTCCACGCATCTAAAAAATTGTGTAAATATATATTTAAAATTTTATGTTAATTTATATTTATAGAATGATTTATTCTATAGAAATAGTGTTTAATTAAAAATGATAACATTGGTCATTCCGATGTTTTAGGAACCAATGGAAATGCACTAATATCGTGTGATCCCATCTGCTATCGAAAGTCAATCAATTTAAATACAATGTCATAATTGCCTCAATAAAACTTAATGAAAAATGAATTATTTACGCTAGAGTTAAATATCTGAGATTTTAAACAAGTATAAATGCTTTATGTATAAAAATTTAATTAAATTATTTAATTAAATTTAAATACATTTATTATAATAGTTTGTTATAATATACAATGTTTCTGATACATCCATAAATATAAATTATATCTTTAGAAATTGTATCGATTAGTTTTAAAATAAAATTTTTAGGTTTAAAATTTAATAATATTAGGAGTTTTTAAATAGGTATATATAAAATTAAGAAATATTTAAAAAAAATAAAATGTACTAAGTTAGTAGTAATCTATTAATTATATCGAATTAATTTTTGGTATAATATGGTAAAGATGAAAAGAAAAATTTCTGAATGTAATAAAATATTGAATTTTTGTTTTTCTTTTATTTGTCTTTTATTTTATATTTGAACGAAGTTCTACATTAATGTTCCAGATTCAAACGAGCTAAGTATTTAATTTAATTATTATTGTAAAATCGGAAGTTTTTTTTACCTGAAATCCTTCACCTCCACAAGTTTGTGAACATTTTGACCAATCCGTAGTAATCCATTCAAATATTAAATTATCTTTAGCTGCAAAAATATCCAGAAATATTCTAAAATTTTTTATAATCTACACAATTAATTCAAAAAGTATATATTTTATTGTAAAATTTATAAATCAATTTATTAATTAAGTTAATTAAGTTAAAATTAATCTTATTTATTAAAAGTAAAATTAGAATTCTATATTTCAATTAATTTATATAATATAAAATTCATATTTCTGTATTGGTATGACCTTAGTCTAAGACATTAAATAAATTGTGATAAGTTTTGAAAAATATAAACATATTTAACTTAATTTAAGATATAAATCTATCTTTAATCTAAAAAAGATGCTTTAATAAAATAAATAAATGAATAAAATATTAAAATTACTTTATCTTAAGTGTAATTTTATTAAAAATTTCGTCGTTATTTTATTAAAAAAAACTTGATTTAATGAAAATATAAACTAATTTTTACTTATGCAGACAAAAATTTTTTTGTCATTATATAACATACCTTTACTAAATATTGTAATAGAGCCAATAGTAGGTTTATGATCCTTAGCTTCATTTCCAAGTACTATAGATGTCAAGTTCTTATTTCTAATTTTGAAAAATCTTATTGTTTTATCTATTTCTTTATTCATATTAATAATTTCAGATTTTCTTAATTGATCTATATTTTTTTTATTTTCCTGTATCTTTGAATTATTACTGTCGGTTATTATTGTCATCATTGTTGTGGTTATCTTTGTTGTAATCAATTCATTGTTTCTTGTTTCAATTGAAGATTCATTTATCAGTTTTCTAGAATCTATTGTCTTATTTCTTTCTGTTAGTATGTCGACAAAATGCGATGGGTCCGTCAAATTAAAATAAATTGAAGAAATTGTAATGGCTATTTTTCGATCCTCAATATTAAAATTTTCAAGGCTCTTATTATTCATCATATCAGATAATGTATCTGTAAAGTTTACTTGTTTATTTTCATTTAATTCTTCTGTTAGATAAAAATTTTCCTGAATTTCTTCTTTATTCTGAGTATTTTTTTGATTTTTGTCAAAATAATTTTCAGTATTATTATGGTAGTGTCGAGTATCTTTCTGTTGGGTTTGATAATTTAGTAAGGTAACTGTGGGTTTGAAATGCGCTGATATATTTTTATGTTCGATAGAAAATATTTTCTCCTCTGTTTCGAATGGATCATCGTCAATAAAGACGCGTTCTTCGTCTGGGCCGAAGATTTTATCGGGAATAGCTGTATTGATAGCACGAAACAAGTTGTACCTTCCACGAGTTAATTGGAATTGATTTGATTTCTTGAGATTATCATCGTTATATAATGGAAAATTAAACACTGTTGCCATTGTTGTGCTTATATTATTTTTTACATCATTTCGAGGATAAGTGACGAAGTTTGCTTGGTTGAATTTCGAAGATACTGGGTTATTAAATTCCCAGTAATTCTATAAATTATATTATTATTATAAATTGTATATTTGTTTGATATAATTTAAAAAATATAATAAATAATAAAAAGGAAATATTCATCTTTTTTGTTGCTATTTTTATCGAATAATGATAAAGTAGTGATTATCAATATATAGGTATTAGTATATTTGCAAAAGCAGTCGATTATTTATTTTATTCACTTTATTATTTTTTTTATAGCTATTTAAATTTTATTATAAAGAGAAAATGAAACTATTTAATATAAATAAGTTAATAATATTGTATTTACAGAACTTTTTCATGATTTGAACTTTAAATATCTATATCAATACTTATAAATAACTAATTAAGATATCTATTAACGAATTACGGTTTAAAAGATTAAAACATTATTTACAAAAATTGAAGATTATTGATAAAACTAATTAATTAAGAATATTAGACCTTCATAATATTTAAAATATAATTTAATAAATATATTTTCCTTATACGCATATTTACTCACATGTATGGAAATATAGATATTTACATACACACACATTTTTAATAGTTATATGTATATAAAATAAATAATGCAATTTTATTTCTGTAATTTTTTTATCTGAAAGTACAATAAAGCATACCTATTATAAGCTAATAATTTTTAATAAGTCAAAAAATTCATAAAAATAGATTAAAAAAAATCAACTTATTAATGCTAAACAATATATTTAAGAATGTATAAAAGAAAACAATTTAAGAAAAATGAAGTATCTTTTTATATTCAATGACACTTATAAAAATTATAAAATGTTCTTAATACGATTTCTGAATATATATAATTAAAATAGAATATTCCATTGTAAAAATATTTTATGTCAATCAATTAATTTTGAAACTAAAAATATAAATTCACAGTTTGAAATAACTGTATTATTAAATACTTTTTCGAACAAGTAAAAGATTGTACATTTTGATATAATAATAATAAAAGCAAATCTTTGAAAACTAGTATAATTAATTTTAATTTTTTTTTTAAAAAAATTTGATAGTAAAATTATTATTGCATAGTTAATTTAAACGAAATTTAAACGTTTATTTTAAATTAAAATGTGAACAATGTTCCTACCTTAAGAGTAGTAATAATATGATTAAAATGAGGTATCAATGTAGATGCACTCGAAGAAGCTGTTGATTCTACTGGCTAGTGTTATTCATCCAATTCCATTAAATTTATAAAAGTCCATCACCAATTAGTAAGAGATGAAGTAGAAGATATAGCAATAAATATGTATTTGTTATTTTATGGATTAATTTTGCCAATGCATAGATATAAAAAGAATTTAAAAGACATAATAATATAAGTATTCATAAAAACCCGAATTCACCTGATGTAATGGTGTGATTGAGTAGTCATATTTTCCAGTAGATTCATTAGAAAATTGATTTTCAACTTGTTTTTGTTTTTTTTTGCGCGATTTTTGAGATGTTTTCGTTGATTTTTGATTTTCCTGTCGTGACCCTTGGCTGTCCTCGCCAAATATACCATAAAATGGTTCCGCGATAAGGGGAGTTCCTAAGTTTAAAGAGGTATTAATTGTTTCAAATTACTTTCCATAAATTTCACTAAAAATATTTTTTATGTAAATTAAACATTAATTTTAAGATAAAAAAATCTAATTGAAAATTCATATTAAAAAAATTGTATATACGATAAAAAATATGCACTATTTGAGTAAAATATGTTTATTAACCAGCTTAAAAAATAGGTAGATATTTTATCAATAATAAGTAAATAATATATTGACATAAAGAAATTTTTTTTATACATATTTAAAAATTTTATATTATTTTTAAACATTTTTATAAGTTTTTAAATCAAATCATTTACATATTAAAAATTTGTGTCATATTTTATATATTTTTTTAATGTTTCGCATATAAAATCAGTTTAAATTATGCAAATATATAATTTAATATAAATTATTAATTGGTATATTCTTTTTTTCATTTAGTTTTGTAAAGTACTACAACAAAAATAAAAATGAATATTATTGTCATTATTTTAAGTAAATTTATTTAAATTTCACTGAAGTTTAAAATATTAAAACATTATTTATAAGAATTGAAGATTATTGAAAAAACTAGTTAATTAAAAATAAAATATTAAATGTATAAAATATCAAATAATAAAATTAATAATTATATTTTTATTGTATATATATATATATATATTTTAATAGCTACGTTAAAAGAATAAATAATTAAAATAAATGTAGATAGTTCATATAAAGTTGACTTTCTTTTCAATATATATATAGTTAAAAGTAAAACAATAATTTTATTCTTTATTTTTATTATATTCTTATGTATAATGTGTAAAATACTTATTATTTTACAGCTGAAGATGTTAAAATATTTCAAAATGAATTGATTTTTTATATAACAATATTATAATCAATTTAAATTAAATATGAATAATTTCATTATTTCTCAATAATCTATTTGTAATTAATTTTTGGTTTATTATTTATTAAAATAAGAAAAGCTCTGAATATTAATTTTTGATCCATATAAAATTTTTGAAAGACATTTTATTTTATGACAGCATTGATAGAATATAACTTTTGACTTATTCAATATTATAAAATATTTAAACATTATTAGAAGTTTAATATTTCAGTCGACTTCTATCATATGACTGAAAAGTTGCAAATGCTTAGAATTTTTATCAGAATTAACTGAAGCAGAAATAAAATGAGCACCTTGACGTTGATGTACCGCATTTCCAGAACGTAAAACTTCCTCATTGTTCATCAGGTCTCGAGACTTTGGCTTAATTGTGACGTGTATTACTGCATGTGTCTGTCCAGCTGGAATATTATATTTTAAAAGTTTATAAAACATCTTTAAAAGATAATACAAATTTTATAAATAAATTATGTTCAAAATCTTTTCTTAATTAGAAAAAACAAGATTATTGGTATTTCATTTCAAAAATCGATCCTATTAAAAAGAAAAAAATGGCGTATTTTTTGTTGCATACATTTATGTGGTAGGAATATATATATTTATATGTAATGTTAAATTACTGTGCAACTAAATGAAGAAAGAGTATTCTAGAGCTAAAATGTCAGTTGATGAATCTTATAGAATTTATTGGTTGCTAAAATTAGTATTAGTATATCAATAATAGTGTATAAATATAATTAATACTAATTATTATAGTGTAGTATTATGTCTAATTATTAACGAGATAGTGAAGTAATAAAAGTATTATTTAAGATAAACGATGAAAAATTTTGTACATTATGGCCATTTCAATAAATTTCTCGTATTTTTTTGTACGTACAAATATGTAATCTCGAACAATTACGACAAAAATAATTATCATACTGCAACGATAAGTACAATTGAATTATCTCATGTTTTTTAATTTTAATTTTTATCTTCATTTTATATATTTTAATTCTTGCTTTTCAAATTGAGTAAGATATATAGTAACAATGTTTCATAATAGGCTACGAAGAAATATAAATATAAATAATGATTTTTTTCTAGTACCGATTTTTTTAAAACAATATATATAGTGAAGTATCTATGGAATAATGATTTTATTTATAAAATTATATTTTTTAATGCAAAAATTTATAAAAATGTTGCAAGCAGTAAACAAAATAATGTATCCAATTTAAAGATTATATGCATAATGAAATTTCTATTATTATTATTTAAAAATACGATTATAATATTAGGTTCATTAAGGAGTATTTTTTAAAAGTAATTTATGATGATTATAATATAATTAATAATAGTAAATCATTGTAATTAATAATTAATAATTAAAAATATTCATCATCATACTGTTATAAGTCAAAAGTGTTTGAAATGAAAGAATTGAATAGAAATTCAATATTTTTATAAATAAGTATGATAATTTTTTAAACATTATCTTAGAAATTTTCAATTTATTAACCAACAATTATTAAAATTAATAGAGTAATTCTAGGAAATTTAGTAATTTATGCACTATTACATTTTATCATAAAGTCTAAAAATAAAAAATATTTTTATTTGTACAATTTTTAAGTTTAAAATCATGAAATTATCAGTTTTATATTATATTATATATATTTAAGAAATCGACTTATTAAAGCAGTATTTATTTATATAATTATTTAATATATACTTACCCCAACAGGAATAAATACCACTATCAGAGAAATCTAGTTCAACAATTTTTAAAGCTCCTTTTTTGTTAATCTTGTATTTTCGGGATTTTCGTAGTTGTTCATCATCTTTTTTCCACATAATGTGAGCTCTAATCAATAGAAACATAAATTAACTTGTTTAAGATTATTTAAAAATTTTATTTGATTTATTTTTTTAGATTAAATGCTGTTATATTTTGTAATATTTTTACCTGCATGTAGCTTAATTTATTATTTATTTTACAAATAGCAAATTCGAATATAATATTTTATATTTTTTGAATGAATTTTTTAAATAAATATATATAATATTAACGGATTCAGCATAAAATAACAATATTTTTTTAATAAACTTACTTATCGAATTTTTTAACAGGACAGCGTATCTTAATGACTGGTGTGCCTTGAAAAATCATTGCTTGTCCACCGATATCAAGATTGATCTTCTTTTCTAATTCATTCTGGATATAAGTTGTATTTTTGATAGTAATAATCGGTTGTATAGGACTTAATTGATTGCATTGTGGGGTGTTACATTCCTTCTCTGAACGGGGTTTTGAGGAAGAACAGTCACTTTCTGGACGCGATTGTTTTCGGCCCTGTGCCATTACTTGCTCGCACGAGACTTTACGTTTTTTTATACCTCCTCCACATGTCATTGAACACTGAAATTTTTTAAAAATTTTGAAAATGAATTCCTTTTTTATACATAATGTACGTAAACAGACATTTTATAATAAGTACTTGCAAGTTATAAGTAAATTAAATACTGAAAAGTTATTTATTTTGTTTTATACATTTTGAATAATTCAAATATATTTTAATTGAATGTAGTATATATAAATGCATACAACTATATTTTATATATGTTTACTATTTGATTTTTAAGTAAGTAAATTTTGCTTTCTTCGTTGAAAGTATTTTAATTTTTTTAAATAAAAAAATATAATTTAGATATAACGTTAGGAAAAGAATTATAGAATAATAGAGTGTATTTGAAGGTTTTTCGTATTAAATCTATTATTTTAAAACTGAAATAAATTTGTATATAAATTTATTCTATTTTAAGAAAAATATAATAGGAAAGATAATATAAATTATAAACTTATATTTGATGAATAAATGAGAAATTAAGACATAAAAAATGAAACGCGTATGATAAATTTTATCGAAGATGAAAGAAAGAATTTCTATTTTAGTATACATAAAATATTTAAAGAATACTTAAATTTAAAATTAAATAATTTTTATTCTTCTTGATTTTTATAGTTATTTCTATAAAAATAATTAATCCAATATTGAACTAAGTATTTACTATTAAACAATTATATATAATAAATTTTTTTATTTCTTTTAGTCTTTGTTGAAATACGAACATGCTAAAAAATAAAAAAAAATTAGTAAGTAATCATTATGATACATTCATATTATAGCTATAATTTTAGATGCAAATATATGTATATATAATTTATTTTAATAGAACTTCATTTAAGTTTTGAGAAGATAAAAAATCAAATATAGTCACAGAAAAAAACCAGAGAAATATATATGTTAAACATTAATCATTTTGTTTATATTCGTATATATTACAGAGAAAAAAGAATATTAGAGAGAAATAGTAAGATAGATAGAGAGAGAACGTATGTAGAACAAAAAATAGGAATTTAAAATATGGAAGAATGGGTAGTTCAAATAAATAATTATTAAATTTTTAAAATAATTGATTATTATTAATTACAGAAGATTAGACGATACAACATTTTAATCCATAGAAGATTTTTTAATTTTCTATATTAAAATATAAATACGAGAATTGGTGTTATCTATTTAAAAAAAATAATTATGAGTACAAAGATAAAATAAAGATAAAATAAAGAAGGCTAAGAGTGAAATAAAAATAATGTATATAATTAAAAATAAAGTTTATGATATATATAAATTGTACAATAATGTAGGTTTGTGTTTAAAAAATATATTTATAGTTATATGTCAGATAATGCTACAAAATATAGATTTTTACCATTTGTTGTTGGAGTAATGTAAGATTATTTAAAAATCAGAATTATAATGTAATGATATAATAATATAATAATGAAATTTGGAATAAATAATGAAAAGACATTTTAGGCATTATAAATTATAATTTTTATATTAAATACATTTTATGCATACATGCATATAATATAGCTAATATAAAGAAAAGATTTTATAATGCAGATATTTTATATTTTTACTACTTTAAAAAAATCTATTTTATAATTGAAAGAGTACATATTTATGTATATAGCTATATTTAAATATATTTAGTTTTCTATTGTATACAATCGTTATTATATATTTATTTGCATGTATATATATTATGTTGACAATAGGATAATTAAAAAAAAATTATGTTAAAAAATATTAAGCTTCTTATTTTATTATTTTGAGAAAGAATTCCTATTTAAAAAATTGTACAAGATCATTAGTTATCTTAAAAAAATTTTATTCCATTCATTATTTATTTGTATTTTATTTTTATTCAAATGTATAAAGTAATAATCTCAATCAAGAAGACGTTAATATAAGAGTTAGTATAATAAATATAAAAAAGATAAATGAAGTTTACGCTTTATTTTACTTAATATTAATTATATTTTCGGCATTGTGTGAATATAAAAATAAAATATGAATAAAATAATTTTTGTATGCTATTTATATTTTTATAACAGTGCTACAAAAAAATATGTAAAACGTGATATATGTGGATATTTAATAATATCGAATTCTTATAAATGATTAAAATTATTATTTTTTTCAGTTTAAGTTTTAGTCCGCTTTTATCATTAATATTTAGAACAAAAACCAAAAGGTGGATGTTTGAAAAGTAAAAGTATATGATATAAAATTTTTATACAACTTCTTACCTTACCCCAGTCAGATACATGCCATTCGACTGGACAATCCCATACATTACAATATTGTCTATCAACTGGTGGAGGTTGTGGGCACATATGATTTGGTACAGCCACTGTATTTCCAGTGCCTCGTGTCACCTCATGAATACAGCTTACCTCACGTGTCTGGATACCAAGCCCACAGGGACTCATGCATGGTGAGAATTCGCTAGTGTTCCATCTAAGTAATGCAACAGATTCATGCATTTATTTGACTATAATATCAATTCTCCTATACATCCTAGAATTTCTTAATAGGTATGTGGTCTTAGTTATTAGCTTCAATAAATATAACCTACGTGAAAAAAAGTAATTGTAAAATTAATATTTATTTTTAAATATGACTAATGAGTATAATTGATAAAAATAAATCTAATCTAAAAATTATTGCGTTTTTTTTAAAATTATTATAAAATACAAAGTAGTATGCGAATTGTTTTGTTTGGAAATAAGTAGTAAAGCATCACAAGATGATTAAAAATTTTTAACAAAAATAAATTTATAATGTAGAAGCTCAAATTATAATCATATTCAAATTAATATTTTAATTTCTATAATGTATTTTTTTGAACTTTATCCTTTAAAATCTGTATTGGCTTGAAGTTTTAAATATTATAAAGTTTTACAAATTTGTATTGTGATTATATTCATAAATTTCAATTATTAATTTGAAAACAATTAATACATGATTTTATGATTTAACAAAATATTGTATTAGCAATCTTCAATAATAATAAAAATAATTTATACGATTTATCATAAAACTTTAATTGATCATAACTCGCAATATGGTTTTAAATCTAAGAGATTTAATAGTTGGTACACTTAACAAAAGGTAAAGATAAATAATAAATTAAAAAATATACGAAAGTAAATAATGCAGACATTTGTTATATGAATTTATGAAGAGTTGTTTAATGAAGTTTTGTAAAGTGTGTCAGGTAATACACCTGAAATGTAAAGAAAAGTTAAAATGACATTTTGAAAAGTAATTAAAAAATGTGATAGTCAAGAAATAGTTGATATTTACAAATTGTTTCTATTTTTTTATTACATATAATTTCGATAAAGCATAACATGAATTTAATAAAAAAAGAAAAAAATATCCAATATGTATATAAAAATATCCTGAATGTAGGTAAACTGTAAAAATTCATATCTTTTTATAAAAAATTAGAAAGTGGCTTAATAATCATATATTAAAAATTATTAATTTTATGATTAAATTTAAAATTTCGTTTAAGTATTGATAAAATTTTTCTACTTGTTAATATTTAAAAAAATGAGAATTTTATAAAATAACTTTGTTTTTTCAAAATTTTTAATAAAAGTAATACGTTTTACATATTCTTAAATTTTTTAAAGTCAATTAGAGACTTTATGCAAATAGTTTTAGAGCAAACGAACAATAAAAGATACTTTAGTGCTCTTTATATTAAAATTTAAAGCGTTTACGTTATTAAATTTATTGCCTAAATATGCTTTTACACATATATATATATAGTTAATAATGTCATAGACGAAAATTGAATATTTATTTATTTTTTCTGTTAATTCGTTGAAAGCATTTGTGTACTTGTTTTCTTCTAATTTTAATATCTATACAAATATTGTTTTGTTTTTAATTTACATAGTAAAATGATGTGCTTATTTATAATAAATTAGAATAAATTGGTTGAATTTCAACAGAATGACGAGATCTTTTTATTAATTCATTTATAAAAAAAATTTGTTCATATTTCAACTATATCTTGATCATAACACATTCCATATATCTTTTAACACGTAGTTTTTATTTTTCTTTATATTTTGAGTACTTTCACTAAAATAATTTTTAAATTCTGCAAAATTTGAAATGCAATTTTGTATAAATAAATTGTTAATTTATTGTCTGTTTTTGTTTTTTGCGTCCTACATCAACTTACATCAAGGATTGATTTTCTCGACTTATATAGATGGATTATTATTTTTTGTTCTTGTTTATTGGTTTTGGGAAGAAGGAGAAGAAAAGAAATAAAATGCAAGTGTAAGTATTAAATTAGATAAATGGCAATGTGAAGTGGTAGGAAAAGGTGATGGGTAATATTGGTGGCTCCGTGCATTCTAGTCCGGTTCTCGTGTATCCTCAGATTTTCGACTCTTTCTGCTAGGTAAAGTTAAGAGCGATCATTTTTATCTTGTCAAACTAAATTGAGCTAATAAGATGCGATAGCTTTCTTTGTGAACTTAAGCTTTTCTGGGTAAATTTATGCGTTAATTTAGTCTAATATTCTTCTCCTTGGGCCTAGGATTTCTTGGCAGGATAAAGCCTTGTTGATTAGGGTGAACATTTTCCCTCTATACGGCCTTATTCTTTCTTCTGGGGCCTCAATCTGGTTCAAGACATTGAGTGTTACGCATTTTTCACCAACAACATTCTTCGTCCCGGTGTTATGTGAGGCGTATAAATTTTCGTAATTTGTAATAATATATAACCCAATAATATATTATTTTATATTTTATTATAATTTATTTTCTATTTCTGAAAATATTTGATGAATTGTAATAATTTACTACTTACCAGTAACTTATAGGCAACTTATATACACGATGTATTTTTAATTATAATAAATTAAACAATTTTATATATAAGAAAAGCTAATATTTTAAAAAATATTAAAAAAATCAATATTAAGCCTACTTAGTTCCTTCAAATAGGTGATATACGTTAAATTTAGAACTTTCATAACTTTTTAAAATTTTATATGGGAAATTTATTATAAAATATTTTAATATCGATAAGCGTAATCTATTTATTAAAATTTAATAAAAGGGAAATAAATTAATAAATGTACTTAATTAATGTGTAAAATCAAACTATTAAATTTTTTTTAGAAATTTAATAATTCTATGTCCGCTACTATTAGAAAGATGTTTAATTTTTTTAATTTATTCATTTGATAATGTTACCAATAATAAGAGTAATAATAAATATTTATTTTTATAACTTATTCAAAGATTATTTAGAAATAAAAGAGGTTATTTTATTTAGAATAAAAGATTTTTATTTAAATAAAAATAAACGTATTATAAATAATCATAAAAAAGATAGATTAAAAAAATAATTCTTTAATCAACGATTGTAATGTTTAATTATTAACAACAATTATAAACGAAATCAATTATAATAAAGAAAACGGTATTCAGATTATATATGTATATATATAGAAAGAGAGAGAATTACAAAAATAATAAAATATTAAATTTTAATAAATCATAATAGAATTAGAATTTTTATTTAAAAAAAATATTGAGCTCCTGAAAAGTAATTATTTCCTTTAAAGTTATTTTCTTTAAATAAAAACAATGTAGTATATTAGTTATTAGTTATTTTCTTTAAATAAAAACAATGTAGTAAATTAGATAGAATGGAAATTTAATTTTTTTTAATAAAATTTTGAAATGTAATGAATGAGAAGATTACCTTGGAGGACATGGGTGATCGTTACATACTCTTATCCTAGATTCTGGTTTAGTTTCCGCTGAACATAATAGAGGCATCACTGTTTTCCTTGTATCATCGCGAATACACGTTATTATTAGATCTTGAACACCTAGAATATTAAAATAAGATAAAATAAATTGTAAAGGTACTAATTATGAAGTAAATTATATTAGATTAATGTATTTAAGTATTTTTTATATAAAAAAATATAAAAATATTTTATGTAAACTGAAATGGGAAAAAAGTGATAGAAAATGAGAAATGCAAGATAAGATAAAAAAATGACAAGAACGAAAGTAAAAAAAAGAAAAAGGATTGGATGGAAAGATTTGATGGATATTTAAAATGATTAAAAATTAAGTTATTTCTATTTTTATGCAGACTTAAGAAAGAACGTTGCGAGATTATTATTACGTAGTTCAAATACAAAAAATTGATTAGATATTCACATGTGGGATATATATATATATATATATATATATATATATATATATAAAGATCAAATTATAAACGATGCTCTCTAACTCTTTTAAAGGGATTTTATAAGAATTGCGGGCTTTTGAAGTAGGTAATTTCAGAATGAAGGAAAACATTCAATTTGCAAGTAAAGAAGTAAAGTATGACTAAGTATAGTCAATATATTCAAAGTAAAATGAAAAAATACTTATCAATGATTAAATATTAAAAATATTTTTCATAGTTTTGATTCTTTTTATATTAAAAATTATTATTGTAAAAAATGTTTAAATTGCAATTACATGAAGTTTGTACTAATAATTATATCCGTTATTACCATTTATATTAAAAGAGAATACAATAAAACTTAAAAAAACAATACAATTTTCTTAAATTTTTTAAAATATAAAAAGTTTGAATTATATGTAAATATAAATAATGTGAGTGAAATTTTATTTTTTTTGATAAGTCTAAACATCTTTAAAGGAGGGTCACGTATGGTACACAAATATTTCAAATTTTCTGTTTTATAGGCACAAAATCAATAAAAGTGAATTCATTACTTATCTAACCGAAGTGTTAATACATCTTATAATAAAAATTTAAAAATGTAACTCTCGTGTATTTTATATTTGTAAAACATTCTGGAATTTATAAAATATAGAGGACAATGACTACCTCCTAAACATGTAGCACTGCAATCAGTATATCCGAGTTCCTTCCACGAATAAGATGTTTTGACAGGGCTTCCAGGAGCTACTTTGACATTGTTTTCATAACCGCTGCCACTCCCTCCACTTAATGCGGTTGATGAAGATGACTTAAAAGAGTCTGTGAGGCTGGATTCAGCATAGCTACTGTCTCCAACTGTATCGATTCTATAGGCAAGATTGTTCTCCATAATATTACATGGTTTCATTGAGCATATTTCTGTTTCCATTGGTTTGAGACCTGAGCATTGGTGATCTGGTAGTTTGGCTATAGTGCGGCTAAATTCAAGGAAAATTTTGCAGTGCACTTCTCGGTGGCGTAAGCCTTCACCACAAGTGACACTGCATGTAGTCCACTCCTCTGGTACGAATCTATTAAAGTATAAAAATTAATTATGAATTTGTCATAAAAGTATTTTTTTACGTATACGTACTGTATATTTTTAATTCATATATGCTTATTATTATAAGATTATAGAGTAAACATTTTTTATATTATGCATAAGTTAAAAAAAATCTTATTTAAATTTCGATTAAATAATATATAAAATAAAATTTATATAATAATTTTATTTGTTCTATTATAGTATTTAATTTATAAAAAGTTCATCAATTTACATAAAATATATTTATTTTAATTTAACATAATTGTATTTAACATAATTATGTATCATAATTATATATTTCTTATAGTGTTTATAGGATTTTGACCATTTATACTTGGAATAGAGGATATATGAGGACAGAGTAGAGAGTAGAGCAGGAGTGAGCAAGAGATGAAAAACTAAAAAAAGAATACAGTAACGAGCGAGTGCAGTATATTGAGCGCAAAAGAATAATAACAGAAAAGCATTTATGGAACAGGGCGTTACACTTTATTCGAACAGACTGAAGCGTGTTTTTCTTCTCTGTCTATGCAAGGAAGTCTTGTAAAACCGTTTGAGTGAGAAATTCAACGAGAGATAGGAAAAGAATGAACGTGTGGTACTAAGAAGACCTATATTACGTGCTTTTGCTTTTTCTTATTTTCTTTGATCTCTTCTCATAATCATTTTTTATTATTATATATAATTTTTATATATTACATACGCATTTTTTATTTACTTAATAAATTGTTTTTTTTTTTAATTTTTTGATAAAATTAAAACTCACTATTTTTTAATATATATTTATAAAATATATTTATAATATATATTTTATAATATCATTCAAGTTTATATAACTTTGATTGATTTATGGTTCATAATATAGACTATTTATATTTGTATTTACATATTTGTTTATTAAAGTTAATACTTATATAACAGAACACTGCTTATTTTGTATTTTTAAAATTTAAAATTTTAGTAAAGTAAAAAATAGATATAATTGAAGCATAAAATTTATATTTAAGATATATTTAACTAAAAATCTTATATTTATTAAAGTTTATAAATAGTTGAAAGTAGAATAAATAAAAATTAAATAGAACATTAAATATTTTTATTCTTTTTGAATTATTACATTACTTAAAACTTGTAATATTATTATTAATCTTTTAAAATTTTTAATTCATTAATATTTTTTCTTTAATATGCATAAAATAAAATAATGATGTACCTATTAAACAATTTTATTCGTTATTTTATTATTTCTTAATTAAGTAAAATAAAGAATACTTGTGTTTTATAGCCTCGTTTAGTAATTCTTTCATAATTAAAAATAATTTGATAAAACTTATTATATAATAAATTATATATTTAAATAAACTTTATATGCGTAAATGTAAACTACAAGCATTATGTTATGGTTTTTTGTAAGAAAATAAACTTTTTATTGGATTAAACAGTTTTTTTCAGGGGTATGATAATATATTTGTGCTTCTTTGAACTTATTTATAAATAGAAAAGTTATTTCTATGTTTAGAAGAGGTTTTAGTACACGTTTATTTTTTATTATTGATTTAATTAATAATATTTACTTTTTAAATATATATAATAGGATACTTTTTAATGATAGATGATCGAAAGTATTATTTCGTTTAAAAATTATCGACTACATATAATTTTACTCTAATTTTTTATACATTATAATTTATTAAATACAATTATATTCGCAACTGAAATTTTTTAAATACATAGTAGAATATCATATGAAAAACAATGTCAAGCAATGATTACTATCAATAAAAAATATTTATAAGATTTCTTTTTCTTAAAAACAGAAATATATTCATGAATAAAAAAGAATAGTTATAAAAAATAAATATTTGATGTACAAAATGAAAAGAGATAGTAGTGTGGTTCTAAAAAAATATAAGCAGGAATAATTCATATATTTTAAAAATTTAAATAAATATTATTAGTTATTAAAAAGTTAATAACGATCATACTACATTAAAATATAAGAATTTGAAATAAAGAAATCAAATGTATAGTTTTTTATATTACTTATTTTTTCTGTATATAAGTAGAAATGCAAAAAATGTTATAAAAAAATTTGTTCTTCCATAACAAATTCTTATACATAAAAAAAATCTTGATTAAAACAAAAAAAAACAAAACTAATAACCTGTAAGACGGCGATTGCTGCATATAACAATATATTAGTTATTGAAAAAAAGCAACATATTGTATAAATATTTATTTATATTATTATATATATATAAATATGTATTTATTGGGTTCAAAGAAATAAAAATTAATATTAAAAAAAAACAAGAATTCAAATATATATACTAAAAGATGTTTTTTATGTTTATACTTACGTTGATTGTGAAGGCACAGGTTGATCTATGAGTTTCTCGGGTAGTGGTTCAGATGGATATGTGTGTATTAAAGGTTCGCTGATTGCATCTACAACTTCGACATTTATCATATTATCGAAATTAATAAGATTCTGAATGAAAATTCAATAAAAATCAGATAATTTTATAGTTAATTATATTTTAAGTTAAGAATATAATTATAAAATCTTTATGTTACTTGAATTTATAGTAAAATAATAAATATAGCCGTATTAAAATGTTGCAATTCTTCATAATTTTTTAGAATAATTTAATTAATTCATAAAAAAAATTTATGTTTTAATTTATTTTTGCTTAGTACAAAATAATTACCTTTTATATTATTATTGTACTTTCTCTATATTAATTTTTTGTACATAAATTTTTTAAAAAAGATATTTAAATGATTATATCTTAGAAAATTGCAATAAAATAAAAAATTAAGTGATATCTACAATATTATTTAATTTTATCCGTTGCAAATAAAACATGAGTATTTTAGTGGATTATAGGAATTATAAAAATAAGTAATAAACAAATTTACAATTAGAACAGTCGATGTTTGTCATTATTTTGCATTCTTGTTCTTGTCGAGGCTTTTGCAATGGGTCACAATTATCGGATAACTGACCATTATAATCCCGGCATTCGATATTGCGCCTTTTTGAACCTAATCCACAAGATACTGAGCACTGTAACATATGAATAAATTAAAAATGTTATCATAAATAAATCGAATAGATGATTATATATTTTATAAGTCATACCAATTATAAACATATTAGTAATGTTAAATATAAATTTGGTTTTTATATTCATAATTTAAAAATATTTTTTACGAAATAAATTTAATAACTGTATTAATTAAGGCAATATTCATAAAAGATGTAAACTTAAGCAATTTATCATGTAATTTTATTTATTTTCAATGATAAAAGTATTCTGAAGATAGATTTTCAGAAAGTGTTATGATCTAGAGTTAAATGCTGGACTTTCATTTTCATAATAGATGTTCTAATGAAGTTACCGATGTCAATAGTTCATAGTGCAAAATCCTAGACTTTAAGTTTAAAATTATAGCAATATGGCTATATATAAAATTGTTGTATTCCATAAAGAAAATTATTTTATTATAGCATTATCTTGGGAATAAATTTTAATAACTAATAACTTTATAGATATCTCAATTTTATTTAACTTATAATTTTTTATTTAAAACTATATTATTACAACCAGTTTTGATATTTAATAAATCAGATCTCGTCAGATTTACAAAAATTATTTACTATTCAGAAATCAATTTATATTGTCATTAGACAGATAGTTAATCATATGTAATTTTCTTTTTACCTTTCTTTGAATTTATTATTATTTTTATATACTTTTGTAAATAAAATATTAACATTAATTAATATTTTCAAACATGATGGTGTGTAAAGATTTGAATCCAGGAGATTCCCGTGTACTTATTTATGAAGAGATATTTATAATATTTTATAACATTAATGTAATTGAGTCAGTCTTATATTATATATATTTGATAACTATTACTGATAAATAATTAATATTCTATTCAGCTAAATAATCATTTGGTCAGATAATGGTTGTCTTCTATAACTAAGATACTAGTTATAAAGCAGTTTATCAGTGTTTATGATTATTTAATATTAGTTGAAAAGAATATAAAATAAATTTATTGATAAAATATTATTTATGATAAAATTAATCAACTTTCAATTAGATTAATTTAAAACACCCCAATACAGAATTTGAGGAAAATTTGATATTCATTTTTGTGAATAGGGAGTCTAGTAAGAATAGCTGTACCTCATCAATGAAAGCTATAAATTTTAAAACATTTTTATTAATATAAAAGAATAAAGTGAAAAAGTAAATATAATGCTATAAGCATCGAGACAAAGATATAAGACATATTTTCAGTTAAAGCTATAAACTCAAAATTCCAATTTAAAGTAAAAATAATAGTTAAAAATTAATATAATTAACTATTTTTAAATATCATTTTTATAATATTTAAAGAATAAAATTTTGGAGAATCAAAATTATATCAAATTCTTAAGCTAACTTCTTAAATTTCATTTATAAGTTGCATATTATAAATTATGACTTTTTCTTTGAATCCGTTTATAATTTATACATGCGAAATAAATATTTATAATTTTTAAATCAAATACTTTATTTAAAAAAAGAAAATATTGATAAAATAGTAGTAGAAAATTTAGAAAATTTTATACAAAAAAATGATATCGTTTCATTTATATAAAATTATTAATACAACAGTATAAAAATTATATTCATATATATCTCAATAAAATAAGTATTTTATTATAGAAAAATTATTATTTAAAATCTTATTAATATTTAAAAGCCTTTTTAAGTTTTCATTAATTAGAATATAAAGCTAAATAGTAAAAAGTAAAATTTTTGAGAAATTGTAATAATAAACTTAATATAATAAATTAATCAGTTTCATTTAAATATATATTTTCATTTTTTATAATCATTTCATTTAAATATATGGAATGGAATTTAGGTTAATTTTTATAGTGACTTTCGAATGTTTGAAAATATTTCAAAATACTATTTACGTATTAAAATTTAAGTCTTTATTTTCATAAAATATCTATAATAATTTTTGGAGTATCAAATATTCATTGAATTATTGTAAATATTATATTACAATTTTCTACATATTGGAGAGAAAAAATGAGATGATATGTTTCTTATATTTGTTTGAAATATCCACATTATATTTTAATGTTCTAAAAATATCTAGAATAAATATTTATATTTCACATGGTATATCACTATTTTCTAATTTTTATGAATTATTTATTTATACGTATATACGATTATATTTACAGATAAAAATATATGCAAACGAACCAACATAATTAATTTAAATAAGCGAGTGTTTTTTATTATAATTTATACCAAACAAAATTGGTTTATAGATGTAAAATAATAAAATAAAATTTATAAAATTAATGATAAAAAAAAATTCAAGAAAAATGAAAAATTTCAACTGCTACTTTTATTAGAATTGCAAAAGAATAATTCGTTTGATTTATGCCGCTTAGAAAAAGTTCGAATATTATATCACTATATTGATTTATTATGATATCAACGATTGCGGTCGAATTATAATAATTGAAATTGAGTAAAAAACATGCACTTACTCGAATGTTAAAAATTCTTAATAAAGTATAAGCGATAGAAAAATAATATTGTGTTATACCTGTTTCAATCATTAAACGATATATAGTAAAAGATTGTATAAACATTTGAATATTGTGAATATGATCGAATAATAGAAGAAATACGCAAAATTATAATAAAATTATAATTCAAATTAATATAAAAAAAATATGTTTAGAATATGCAATGAATATTTGTTTAATATTTAAATGTAATACTACCAGAATTTTACTATAATTTTTATTATAAATTCTTATATATTTAAAACTTTAATTTTGTGGTTCCCTTTAAGCAAATCATTTTTTAAAGAAAATTACAATATTTATAATTGAAATTTTTTTATTCCTGATTTATTAAAAAATCTTATATGTGACGTAATTATAGTAAAGATAGATATTTATTGAAGATATTAGAAGTGCGGTTCTAAGTTGTTTGTTAGTTTATGATTATAATGAGGTTGTAACAGTTTTTTTCGAAACGTATTGAATCAGAATTTGGTTACTCTAATCTAAATCTTCCTTAAAAAATATTAATAAAGATAGGGATAACAGAAAATGACAGAAAATGAAAATGAAAAAAAATTGTACATGAATTGTACAACACATTTATTTATATTATAAGCTAAGTCAAAAGCACATGATTTGATAGTATTATTTTGGATCTTCTACGTGAATTTCTTAGGAGATAAAAGAGAGAGAGAAGATTAATTTTGCTCTTGTAAAAATTCAACCAATAATTCATGTATTCAAAAGATTGTAAAAATAAATCAGTATAATATACATGTATTTATGTTATCAAATGTTCAGAAATAAACATGTTGCCGATTTGATTTTGAAATTAATTCAATCTATTACTTGCGTCCATCAATCAATAATTGAATTCTTTTATATATGTTATACTCTTTCTTTCTTTATATATAAACTTTATGTTTATATGTTTAATCTGAGCTATAAAACGTTATTTTTTATCTGTAAATGTCTGTTTAGTAGGTAAAGCTTTTCTATAATTTTTAAACAATCTGAAAAGTTATAGATACGTTATAGTTTAAAAATAAGATTAAGTTAATTTTTAAATAAACATAAATATTTAATGGCTTAATTTTAGAAAAATCTGAAAATGTAGATATAACTATAATTTATTTATCATATTTATAAGTCGATAGTTTTAAGATTTTCGAAATTTTTATTGAAATATAGGCAAATAATTAAGAATTCAGTAACAATCACTTGCTAAATTAGTCATTTAAAATAGTTTTAATAAGATTGGCGATGATATATTACACAACATAACTTTATTTAGCAAAAAATAAAAATTATTCTTAAAAAGATCTTAATAAATAAATTAAATGTTACTTAGCCGTAAAATTTATTTTTTTAAAGTTTTTAAGAAACAAATCATTGAGTTTATGTCGAAATTTGTTTAGTTGGTTACCTATGAAAAATCGACACGTGTTGAGAAAAAATTAAAAAAAAAGGAAAATCATTTACAT
This sequence comes from Dolichoris vasculosae, assembly GCA_018907195.1. NCBI lineage: Eukaryota > Metazoa > Arthropoda > Insecta > Hymenoptera > Agaonidae > Dolichoris > Dolichoris vasculosae. Next base: position 1,398,550 of record JACCHY010000002.1, on the reverse strand, counting down.
TTAAATATAAATCAACGTATTAGCTTTTCTTTAATAATTGGAATTTTCAAAGAATTGATTATTAACAATCCGTTCATACTTTTACACAAGGACATATAAGTTTACGAATGGAAAACATATTCTTTAATTTTTAAATCAAAGTTACACGGCGTCATTAGTTAATCAAAAATCGATAGTTTAATTATCATAATTACTCAGCAGATAATAATTCATATTATGATTTTTACTCTGACATATTTGAAAGTTATTTAATTAATTTAATATTCATTGATAATATTATTCAACATAATAACATTTTCAATTAAATAACGATGTGCAAATTAATAGAAATATAACAAAGCATAAATTTTTCTAGTATCTTTTTATTTTAATTCTTAAGTAGTAAATGCTATTATACATTTTCTAAGAAAAAAGCATAAAATGAATTAAATAATTGTACAATATAAATAGTATCGAAAAATAGTTAAAATTTATAAATAAAAATGAATATATTTTAAAGTATTTTTCGACTATTTCATGATTTGTGATAGATTTTTTTTTCGATATATACTCACTTCGCTCCACTCTCCTGCCTCCCACACAGGACAAGAAAAAGCATTGCATATTTCTTGATATTTAGGTTTGTGATTTGTACTACATTTATAATCTGGAAGCTATGAAATATTATTTTTTTATTATTTATCAGTTCGTAATATGGGAAATTATTATAATTTATTACGATAAAATATTAAGTTCTTAAAAATAATCAGGATTTATATTTTTGTTTATTATTTATCAAATCTTCTAATTTAATTTTATATATTGAATAAATTTATTAATAATTTTGTATTAAAAATAATTAAAAAATTTTATATTTATTGTTAATTTTTACTTAATCAACATATATTTAGATAATTTTAGAATTAATTTAAAATAATTATATCAATAAAGCGAACAGAAAATTTAATTAAATATTAACTATTAAAATTGTTATATTCATAAATTCATTTGTTTTATTTTGCTTTGATAAGTAGTAATTTTATAATGGTTTATTAATTATGATAATTAATATGAATTTAAATCTTTATAATTTGCAAATTTATATATTCATAATAACAATGAAATTCAAATATTATTTTCAATTATAATTTCATTATTTTTTACAATAAGAATATTATTGTTTGAAATATAAATTTTGTATTAAAAGTATTATTATTAATAAAACAACACATTATTTTTTAAATACATTATTATTTATTGTTATATTTCAATCATAATAATAATTCTTTTATTAATTTTTAATATTAATTTTAAAAGTGTTTTTATAATAATTAAAATAACAAAAATGATTTTAATGATTTAATTAATTTTTTCATTTAATTATTTTAAAGTAAAAATTGAGTATGTAATACGAAAGGATTTAGCGATAGTAAATACTTACCTTGCTTGTAGCATTTCCATTTTCTTCGATACAGAAAACAACACGATTTCTTGAGCCACCACCACAAGAAACACTACATTTACTCCATTCTCCAGTCAACCATCTAAGAATATTTCAATAAAGTGTAATTAATATAATGAAATTTGTTTTAGAATAATATATGATTTTATAAAAAAATAAAAAGAAATAAAAAAGAATAAAAAAATTGATTTTGAGAATTATAATTATTTAATAATCGTGCATAAAATTCGTTCCTTCAAATCATTTCTTAAATTTAGTATTAAATAGTTATTTAAATAGTTATTTAAAGAATATATTTCAATTATGCATATTAAACATACATATATATATATTTTTTCTCTATGACGTAAGTTAATATTAATACATAGATGTATATTTAAACATTCTTGAGAATAAAAAGCTTTAGATAGCACTAGACGTTTATGTAATATAGCTATACTTGATGTTACAGAGAAAGTGTTTTATGGATCCTCTGTGACAGTTGATTTATCGTTGGGAAACTCGAAGAACAGAGGAGAGTATGTGAATTTTTTTGTGATCCAATAGAAATCAGCGCTAGGAATTGATGTAATGCGGGAAAATGGAAAATTGTAGCCTATCACATAATGTGTCTATAATATTAAATTTTGAATAAAAGATTTATTTTTTATGAAATTAATTACAATATTTTAATGATAATATTGTTGTATATGTAGCTGTTTATATTTCCTATTACTTTATATATCTATATTTTATATGCCTTAACAGCAGCCTCCCATAAGCCACCATATGAGGTATATGTATAACCACCAAGTAATAATTTTGGCAATATAAAATGTCATTTCATCTTGCCCTTGCAGATAATTTAAACATTTATGGTTTTTTGTATTGCATTATATGAATGAATATGACTTGGTTTGCCTTGTCGATCGTTAAAGCGCTTTATTGCTTCATTGTAAATTGCTGTAGTTAAATCAGTTACTAATTTCATATATTTAACTAGAGTAATAAAGGATATAAAAATGAATATTTATGCTTTTAATTTGAACTTATTGCGAAATAATTTATACTGACAACATCTTGTGCATTTTTTTATACGCAGTGTGTTATTTTTCCATCGACTGGCCAAATGTCGAATAGTATTAAATATTAATTGTACTTCTACATACCAATTTTTTGTTTGTATGTTGTATAATTAAATTTGTGACATGCTCATGTCTCGAAAGAATCCTATATTTTCGCGAATAATTCATTATAGTATTCATTTATCACCGACACTCGTCTACCATCAATGTGTAGTATTTTGTTTTAAACTATTTATTTCACTCTCAAAATGCATTTTTATATTAATCTAATACCATTTAAAATTTAAATATGTAACTTTTAATTCTTCAATAATATATACTCCAAATAAATTACTTGCTGAATAATCCTTTTCACAAATCCTTTTGATTGCTCTTAAAAAAATGCTACTTATTTATAAATTTAATTAATATAGCAATTGATATAAAATGTAAAATATTTTATTATGTTTACAGTGACAAGAGTTATATTTTGTAATTATTATTTAAAAAAATTTAAATAAATTTTGCGCTAATAATTGTTTTTATTAGTTAAGATGATGTTTGTACGTAAGAAACAATATCATCTGGATTTTTCTGGAATACCTAAATCTATTGATTCTTGGATTAAGGCAATGCAACTAGGTATAAGTATTATTAAAGTATGAAGGGATGTTTTTATTTAATGCAGCCCGATAGTTGAATCTGTTCAAAGTCTAATTTTTCAAATTTAATTTTAGTGTGTGCTCTACAAATTTTATTTATTTTACGATTAGTAACGCGACATACAACAACACAAATTGGTTTTAATTGGAGAAATTCTTAATTTTACACATAGTAATATCATTCGTGTTCAATTTTTTTATTTTTAGAATGAATATTATGCAACTTTATTTCAACGCTATTTGCGAAAATTACTCATTTCGGTAAAATACAATTTTTTATTTATATTAGTTTAGTCTAAAATTTTTTCATTTTAATTCTAATTATTAAGCAATTAATTCATTTGATTTTAATCTTAATTTCTATAATGTTGGTGTATTAATATTTTTGTAGTAACGATAATGGTTTAAAAGTTCTAATGGATCAAATAGTTGCGTGATTTATAATAAAATTGTTTAGTGGGTCCAATTTCCATTATTGCATAATTTATTTTGTTGCACTTAACATGCCAGTTGATGCTAAATAATTTTTTTAATTTGTCTAAATTAATAATTTCTACATTGTTTTTTGAAATTTTTATACTATTTAATTCTCATTTATGAAGTTCCAATTCTCTGATTTCATTTTTTAACAGTATTGTATCATTAATATTACTAGCCACCAATAATAAATCAGTCACATAAATAGCACTAATTACACGGCTAGTAACTATTCGACACTTTTTGCATTCATGATTTATTAATTATTATAATGTTCATATTGCTAAAAATGGTGTAGATCGTGGACTTTGTCTCACTGTCTTTAGTTCAAATATTAAAATGTGCTCCCTTTAGATACTCATGCTATATTATTTTTTGATATTTTGTACCTTTGTCCTGTAATTTTATTTGCTTATTTTATCTTTTTAAAACCTGCCATATGTATTACTATTTAATCTAAATATTATATTAATCAAATCATTTTGTATTAACGGATTTGCTAAAAATGACTTATTTAGAGATATTTTGATGAGTTTTTCGCTAACACAACAAAGACAATCCGTAATTATGGTGTTATATTTTCTCGTAGTATAATTTGGTGAATATGGTTTGCAATATTATCCTTTGATATAATTAGTATTTTTTTCAAGTTTCTTCATATGTCCTAATTCCTTGCATTCATTTAAAAAGCAGTAATATATAATTTTGTTATAATATAATGATTTTGCACAAAATATTTTATAGTATTTATAAAATTTTTTTTGCATATTTCCTATTTCTTGGATATGCAGTATTTTTATTGAAATTTTTCAATTTTCCAAAATGCTATTATTTGTGACTTGAGAACACGAATAAAACCATATTTTATTGCAAAGAATCAAATATTTACTTTATCCATAATAATACATCCTAATAATGTTTTTTGAAGTGTTATATTATTATGTTTATTTAATTTTATTCGCTCGTTACATAGCAATTAATAAAATACAGTTGCACCTATTAATGCATCGATCTCGCTTGGTTTATTGAATTCTATGTCTATTAATTTAATATATTTTGTGATTTGTAATTCCCTCGTATTTATGCTCTGAAAGATTGTAATGAATTTTGGTAGAGTAATAAATTATAATGTTCTTTAAAATTTATTCAAATGCTCTATTGAGTTAAGTTTGAAAATGGTAAATTTATTTGTTTTTTCAAGATTTAATTTTTAACCGAATTTTGTTGTTATGAAGTTATATTATAAGCATATGTCTTGTTAGCAATAAAAATACATTTATAATTTTGTTTTAATTGATTTATTCGCAATTTAATAACATAATATGCCATCCGAATACGTATAATAGTTGCTTTAGATCAATGTTGTTCAATATAATATCACTCGTGTGTGTTAACAATCTTCTCGGTTTGCATTTAATTTTTAAATTTACGGTTTCAACATTATTATTGCAGATTATATTTGCCTATATAATGATACCACAATTTTATTTAAAAAAATGTATAATACGTCGTAAAAATTTTTTTTATAATTTAAAGAAATAAAATTTTTATAGGTTATTTTCTTATCAATTTATAAATTATTTAATGTAATTTTTTTTGATGAAGTAATTTTCATATTATAATTTTAAATATATATATATATGTATTGAATTTTTTCAAAAAATCATTTTTTATAATATTTAAAAAGAATTTCATTTTTTAAATTTAATTATTTTGATTTTATATTGAATTTTTTTAATTTAAGGATGGTCTTTTGAAAAATTTAAATTAAAAAAAATGATAACTCAATTTATAAATTTTTTCTGTTAAGGTGTTTAAAAATAAATACTTTTATTGATATTAAATTACGAGTATATTAAAATACTTTATTTTATTGAAATCATGTACAATAATAAACTTTCTAAACAATTTTGTAACATTTTTTGAAGCAACAGTAATATTATGAAAAACACTCGACTGAATAACAATTTAATGCTTAATAACTTCTGAATATTTTTATAAGTAATTTTTTAGGTGAGTATCTTACCGTAAAATGATCCATATATAATAAAATTGTATTGTTAATCTTACTGTTGTAAGAGCTCATAGGTTTATTAATCTGTTGTATTTTGACTGGAAATATTTTTTTTATATATATTTATTTTGAAATAAAATTCCAAATTTAACTTCTAAAAAGACAAGTCAAGCTAGTAGTATCGGATTACAAAAAATATTTTGTATATATTATGAAGTTTTGTATATATTTTTATTTGTTTCATTTTATTTAGTTTATTCATGCTAGAAATATTTCAAAATTTTGCAAGAAAATGTTATCAATGATAATATTTATGTATATTTATTTTTGGTTATTATATAATTTGCGTTATACTAATAATATGAGATCGTTATTTATATTTGTTTAGATTATTTTATAATATATAAAAGAATAAAAATAAAACAGAAATATCATAAAGTTTATTAATTGGGTTCATCTAAATATAACAATGTAAATGGAATGGATAATATTATTAAAATTAAAGAATATCCACCATTTTCAAAAAACAAATGAAAAGTAAATCAATATAAATTAGAATTAATATAAAATTTTACGCTTAACCCATGATTTCTTTAAATATAAATATAAATATAAATATATATAGGAATTTTTTTTTAAATAGTAAAGAAAGAATATATATAGAAAAATGTAACCTCTCTAAATTTTTAAAATGAAAATCTTGTCATATCATTATTTATGGATAATAATTTATTTATTTTAATCTTCTACATACAAATTATTACTTACTTGGTAGAACATGGATGAATATTGCACGGTAATAGAATTTTATTTGGTTTAAGCTTTAAACCACATTTGAAATCATCCACTATATTTTCTTTAAGTCCAGTAGTTTTACAAACAGATGTTGCAATTTTAAATCCTAAAATATTAAAAAATAAGAATATTTTTAATAAACAAGTAGGTATTATTATATACTTTATTCGTTAACTTTTATTATGCTTTCAGTTGTTAATACAATATAAGTTAACAATCTAAATATTTAATTTATGAATCTAAATTTTTAAACCAGTATATTTATATATTTAAGTAATTCATATTTTAAATTGTCTATTTATTTTAATTTAAATGCTACAATTAGATATCAAATATTCTAAGAAATACCTCCTCCGCATAATTCAGAACAATCCGAGGTTAATTCTAGAGCCCAAGCGTATTTACAAGTTGAACCATCACCTCCACAAATACCACAAGTGTCTCTATTTTTGTTGCTTCCAACTTTCATATCACAGCCTACCCTCTACAAATTTTGAAATATTGATGTTAATTACTTTCAATTGAAATATTTTATTTATATTCTTTAAAAAATAGTAATATATAAATAAGCATTCATTATATTAATACATTTCTATAAAAATCGATATTTTCAATAATAGAGATAGAGGTAGAGGTAGTGGTAGAGATAGCGGTAGAGGTAGAGGTAGAGGTAGAGGTAGAGGTAGAAATACAGATAGGAATAGAGATAGAGATAGAGGTAGTGATAGAGGTAGAGATAGAGGTAGAGATAGAGATAAAGATAGAGATAAAGATAGAGATAAAGATAGAGATAAAGATATAGTTGTTTTTAGTCATTCATTATATTATGGTTTTTTAGTTAAAACAAAAATTTTAAATATTGCTTTTTTTTATATTTTGATAAGAAATAAATTAAATTTTTTTGGAAAGATATTATGGTCTTTGGAAAAATATTTGTGAGTCTTGTAATATAATTTGATGATTTGAATTTTCTTGACTCGAAATTTCAAGTGAATATTTTATTATTGAACTATGAAATTAGCAATATAGTGATGAACTTAAGGATTATTCATAAATAAAAATGTACTCAGAATATTCAAATCAATACGACTTTTCTTGTTGCAACATATGTTTAAATTGCAAAATCTTTTAAGATTAATTATTGCCCTTAAAAGAAATATTTTATTAAATTTTAGTAATTTATATATTAAATATTATCGCTTAAAGTAATCTAATTAATTTGAATACGATGAATTTATAATTATGATATAAGTCACCTAATTGTCTAATCTTTTGATCTTTTAAAAAACCTATGTATTTTTCACTAAAAAATAAAAAAATATTTTAATGTAAATGATATATAACATACATCATAATTCTTCATTAGTCTTTATGAAGAATGAGTTTAATGAAAATGAAGTAATAGAATTTTAGAAATTAAAGGGTAAATAATTTACAGAGATTGAATAGAATACTAAAGCAGATACTAAAGAATTGGTAAAAATAATATCTGACTCAAATTAAATATATAAGTCTTATATAAAGTCAAAAAAATTAATAAAAAAAATCCATTGAAAACACACACCAACGAGATAAATTAAGAATTAGATTAGTTCGTATAAGAAATTATACACAGGCAATTTTCATTAATAAGAAAAATTTAAAATACAGTTTTATAACACTAAGTTATAAAATTTAAGAATTAGTAGTGATATAATGTATATGATATAATTATATATTTTATATGTGCATTTTTATTGTATAACACCTTAAATTATATTTTTCGATATTTACAATGTTTGTCTAAAAGGATTTTGAGAAAATGTGAAGTTAAAAAAAGATATTAACATCAAAACACAAGTCATGGGGTACAGTATTTAATAATAATGATAAAAATTTATATACGGGATAAAATAAGCTAAATTATTTTATTTTTAAAGTAAGATATGTAAATAATTTATAAAATCGCAATGAAATTGATCCAACTAAAGTATCTCATAGATAATTATAACTTTGCTTTTGTATATGTTCTTTTTTAGTATTCGATAGAGTATTATGTTATAAATATAGTAATTGAACAAAAATAGTGGTTTTATAAATTTAATAAATATTTAAATAAAAGCAAGTAAAATCAGGGAAATGAAAATATATTTATATACTGAAGTAAATATTTTATTTATACATTATTAAATTCCGTATAAGCATTATAAAATCTATATATGCACCTACAAATTCTAATAGGATTTTAAATAAATTATTGATTTAAAATATGAAGTTACTTTTATTGCAGATGCAGTCATTATTCTAAGTAAATTCTTAATGTGATATATGTTATTGATTAGTGTTAGTTCAAATAAACTCATAATAGTAGAAAAAGTATTTGTTTATTAATCATCTGAAGGAAAAATAGATGTACAATATATAAGATTTAGAAACAAAAATAACTTCATTATTTTATATAAACTAATTACATTAATTATTTAAAAACCTAAATGTCAATACCAAAATTTATATTTTGTTTAAAAAAGGGTTTTATATAATTGTAACTATTATTGCAAGTATTATTAAATATAAATATGTTATTACGTTTTTTTAGTTAAAAAATTAATCTGAAATATTAACTCTTAAAATGTGAAGGCTATGAATAATAGAATCTTATTTTAAATGAAGAAAATACAGTGTAATACGTTATTTATAATTAAAGAAGATTAAAAATCTTCTATAAGAGAATTAAATCAAGTGTATTGATACGTAAGATCATTTTCCGGGTGCAAAATATGAAGATCGTTTAATTTGTGTGATGAATATACTATTACTTTATAAAGTATAGCTATATTAAAAAATTTAACATCAAAAGAACAAATTAGATACCCACGTAAAAGCATTGGTTGTCAAGCACAATAAAACAAAAATCAATAGAGTAAAATAATATAGAATAGAAGTGAGAAAAATTGAAGTATTTTATTAATATTTTTATATTAGGTAATAATATTTTCTTATAGTTTACAAGTTTAATGTATTATTTAACTTCTGTTTATTAATTTAATATGTATAATTTATTTTTAAAGATTTTTAAACCTTGTTTTGAATTATTTGTACATTTTAATTATTTATTTTGAAAGATTTTTAGATTTTATAATAAAATGAATCCAATGAAGACTGAACAAACTTGTTAGCGAAAAAAAAATTGAATAATACTGACATTGTCGGCATTAAATAAGATATATTAAAAATTAAGTAGTTTATTTTTAAATAATAAATGCTTTTTTAAAAGTTATAGTGATATCTAACAAGATAAATTTTAAATTCCTTACAAATTATTATAATATTACATAAAACTATGAATTATAATTTTTCTTATATAATATATTTGTTCGTTGCACTCTAAGTGTGCAAGACTAAGTGTGCACAAGTTACACAAAATAAAAGTTATTATAAAAACCATAAAATTGTATATGAATTGTTTTTGCTCACCATGCATTCGCCATTTAAACAAATGTCTTGAGAATCAGGATAGCATTTTGTGCCATCTTGCACTTTATTTGCGAGCTCCACTATGATCGATTCCTCTGCTTCGTACTCCTCAGTGTTTGTCAACAAGCTTTTATTCATTATACGTAGTTGTTCTTTTGTTAGCTTACCTAATGATGAGATATTTATATTATTCTGTCCATTTCTGTTATTAATTTTATTATTTTTTTTTTTATTGTATTTATGTTTGTTGAACTGCATACCCCGGCAGATAAGAGCGCACGGCCGCGAAGGATCATAGTAAGGATACCATTTAAGTAGTTGATCATTATATGGTATGTCGTTATAGTCCGAACACTGTTCGGATCGAAAGTCAAACGGTTTATCGCATGGCTGAAATAAAGAAATAAAAATAAAATGTTATTTTATTTTTAATTTAAAATATTTATTTATCACTTGTAATTCAGACAGTAATTTTTTTCAGTAGGTTAAAATATATAAATAGATTATAATTATTGAATATAATATATGATATTCTATTAAGTTAGTAAATAAATAATTGTAGATAATTTATGATAATCACGTCAATAAGAGTTTTAGAATTAATTTTATCTAAAAATTTATTATTAATAAACATTTGATTTTTTAGCTATATATATATATAAATAAATTTAATAGATCATAGTTTTATATCTGAATGAATAAATTCGACCTGCAGAAAATAAAAATTATGTTTTAAAATTGCTTTAACGATTTTTATTTTATTTATATTTTAACGATATCAGTGTCTAAACATTAGCAATATGGATATATTTCTAATAAACCAATACTGATATATACTAATATTCTTATAAAGATAATTATAAATCATGGAATAGTTGAATTTATAAATAGTTTTAACATCATTATTTTCTAGATTTTAATTCTTTACATTTAAATATGAAAACAAATTTTATAATTTATAAAGATTTAAAGTGAAATAAAGAATTTATTTTTTATATTCTTGTAGAAGAAAATGGAAAAAATGAATATTTTTATGTTAAAATTTACTAAAACATATCTTTAAAAATCATATCTTGTATAATTATTTTAACTATATTTCTATTTATAGTAATACAATTAATTAACTCAAAGTGCTCATACTATGATAACTATTATTGAGAATAAATATCAAATGTATGGATATATATAGAATTGATTATAGTGAAATATAAGTAACTACAATACTTTTTATCAAGAAGTGGAATTTTTAATTATTCTTCGTTTATTATTAATTTAGATACTTGAAATTAATATTTATAATATATCTAGAATTGATTAGTTCTTATTTCATATACTATATTGATCGAATGCGCAAAATTTATAGATAATTTTATATATTATACATATTTTAAAAAATTTCATTTTTAAGTTTTAAAATTGTTCTTAAGGATAGATAGAAAAAACATAATAATAACAATATGACGAGAAAAATATCAAGCAGCAACAAGATATAATATAGAAATAATTGATTTTACCCCAAAAGTATCGATCTTCGAAGGTATATCGAGTTACTCACAATAAATCTATAAACACATGATGTGCGGACGCCCGTAATTCATGTAAAATCGTATGAATAAACTAGCAGTTCTGAGCTCGGAGAAGCAGGTTTGAAATCGAAGGTTACTTGCAGAGTTCTTCTTACGACGGCACGCCATGCTAGTTCCAGGCGAGCTACCGTGGGGAGAATTTCTCAAGAAGAATATGAAAATTTCACATTAAAACAATAAAGTAATAGAATCGCGAGGAGAAAAGTTTATAGATAAGACAGAATTAAAGTAATGTGAGTAATTCGGTAATACACGGAATGGGGTCCGGTGGAACGACGTATGAGGCGAACTTCCACCGGTATCGAAATAAAGTATCGCCAAGCCTAGTGGGCGATGTAGGAGCTAGGTTGCGAATGGGCGGGAAACATCAACATTGGACCGTATGGACGGCTCGTATCCACGGATAAGAAAGAAATCGCTAAAGTCAGACAAACGTTTTTCTATAAATGTGATCATAAATTATAATAAACATATGTATGATTAGCGAAGGACTTGTTTGTTTGGGATAGGTGAGGCCGCGGGTTCATTACATCAATGAGCAGTCGGACCGCACTCCTGTCAGCAGATATCAGGAACAAACGGCCGGCACTAGTTAAGATGTATAGTTGTAAGACGACAGAAGTCGCAAACGCGAAAATACGTCGGAGTGTCTGGTGACGAAATCACTTACAAAGGATGAGGGGTCGCAAGCACATGGAACCGGAGAAAGATCGAGAAGTTTCGAGACTCTAACGCGATAATCAATAAATATCTTGTATATTTTTCGAAAAGAAACACAAAATGAATCGCGAATAAATAACTGAGAAAAGATTTGTAAAAAATCGACAAACGCAAAAAAATCAAATGAAGGAAGAATCACGATATTTCATAAGCGTGTCGAGCAACGGTCATTTTATAACAAAAAATTAACGAATAACGGAAAATTTTATCATCGATAATTCTAGAAAAACAATAAAAAAAAGTCAAGACACAGGAAGAGAAATTGAATATATAAATATAAAAGACATTTTATATTAATACAAGGAGAATAAAAAATATTTTAAAATGATAACGATAAGTATATTAATTTTAACCCTAGAAATTGTAATAGTATTAAACTTAGATATTAAAATTAGATAATATTATTTATAAAAAAATATGTTTTAAATTTGTAGTTTATGCAATTAACCAAATTAAAGTAAATTTATTTGTCAAAAGAAGTATTAAAAATATTATTTTTTTTCATATATCAATACGATTATATGTACACATAACCTTTTATAAATTTATAATATTAAAATAAAAATAATTTTTATAACAATTCATTTACATTTATTAAATAAATTAAGAATGTGTTAGTATTTTTTATTTTTTCTCACCTAAATGGTTACATATTTTATCAGGGTTCAATATTTAGGAAAGACCTAACAATGTAGAATTAAAAATAGCTAGATCATTTTTTAAAATTATTAATAAATTGAAAATTTAATATTTATATATCTGTCAAATTTGAATCGTCGTTTTTAACCTAACTAATACATATTATTGAAAATCTAATCTTTGTCAAAAACATTTAAATTTAGAAAACAAAGCAGACAGGTATTATTCTATAAAAATGTGCAAAGTTCCCAATAAAAAGTTCTTAGGGCTTTCTTAGTTTTTATATGTTATGAAAGAACGTCAGTTACAATATTTTTATTATCTTCGTGGTATTTTATTTTTTATTCCATTGTCCGCGTTTTGTCACTAAATAGAAAATTCAACCAAAAAGGTTATTAAAATTTAATTAATAATATAAATTTTAAATTAAAATAAGTTTTTAATTAATTTGAAATTTTGTTCATAGTTATATATTTCTTTTTATTTTCTAAAAATTTTAACAGTATTTTAAATTAAATGTCATACTATTAAGAAAATACTTTTAATACAATCTAAGAACAATTTCAATAAATTTTCTAAATATACATAATAAATGTATAAAGTACTGAAAATTTAAATATTTTTACGTTTATGATAACAAAATTATTTGATATTATATTTATTATTCTATTCTTGAATAGAATCGATAATGTTATATACATGTAAATACGCATATATTTGAATGTGAGCACATGTGATTATAATTAAATTATGTTTTTATGAATATGATAAAATCTGCGAAAAAATTTCTTATTCTAAATAAAGTAATCAAATTTTAAAAAAATCAATTTTTAATAGGATATAAATTGATTTATACTATATATGAATATATAAATTAAAATTTAATTTTAATCAAAACAAAAATTTTATATGTAACTACGAAAATTTAAAAAGTGTATGATATTAAAATAAAATTATATAAATATTTAAATTATAAATATTACCAATCATTTAGAATATCATTGAATAATTAAATTAAGTTCAAAGTCTTAAAATGCAAATCAAATATAAATCGAATAGGTAGAGTATCAGAGTTTTAATTAATTATTATTCTATTACATTGATAGAAAATAATCTTTAATTTGGCGTACAATGTGTTTGTCAAAATAATTTCAAGATGCATACTAAAAAATTTTCTTCTTTTTATTTTTCCACTTGTTCTATCACTATCAATGGTAAGAGTAGGTAGTTATCATTACATATTCTCGATCTTTTATTGTTGAGAATGGAAAGCCTCAATAAATTGAGTATAGCGAAGGTGTTTCCAGAGGCGACAGGTAAGCTAAACAATTATAAACAAAGCAGGAAAAATTATCAATTTTAATAATCAATTGTCAAAATACGGACAACGATTTGCTTGTCTTCATTCCTCAAAATACGTGGCACGGGAACGCCCGCAGCCCGTAAGAGACCATATATACAAACTCATTTTGCGAAGCTCAGAGAGGTGAGGAGTAACGAGAAATCCTTGCAGGGCGCCGCTCGGGGTGAGACGCAATGCTAGCCTCGTGTGCGTCACTGCGAGGAGCCTTTCAAGGAAAGCACGTGTCACTGATGAGGGAATCAAAGGCGAAGGTGTTTCGCGAAGGATTTATTCGAGGAAGTTGTGTTGACTGTACGTGGAAGGCAGTTAGGAATCATCTGATATGTAGACGGACCTGCCATTGCGCTAGAGAGATGGGTGTGACCCCGAAGATGAAGGCGTGTGACTTAAGAGGTTCCGAAGAGGAAGGCGTGAAGGGTTTATAACGCGGATCCTTTAAAGCATGCGATTAGGAGTCTGGGCTACTGAAGAGCCATGAGATGGTAGATAACAGAGAGGCAGCGAAACGTGGAAAAACAACGGTACGACGCGCAGAGTCCGGGAATTACGCGACATATAAAACAAATGACACCTTGTCAAGGCTCGATCCCTGGGAGAGAATAAAACAAAAGAAGGGAGAAAGTAGTTGAATCTGGAGGAGCTAGAGCGAGCTTTGTAAGCAATAACACGACTTAAGAGCATTAGCAATAGACACTTCGTCAAGAACGGTTGCTAACATCAACGGCTAGCGAAACATTGTATGCGACAGCCGTACTTGTTAAATACTTATATACGTCAAAATAACTATTTGTGAAAATATATCTCAAATAAAAAAATTGCGATAACATGAGTACCCCCAATCCTCATTTAAACCCCTAACACCTATCGTTAAGAACGCGATAAGTACTTGATTTCTCTTATCTTATTTTTTTCACCTTTTTTCTCTCGTTTTTATGAACTTGCATTCTGTTTTTAGTTTTTTCATAATAAGTTACATATCAGCATTTTATCTTTAAGAATGATGTAACTTTCTCATTGATTATTGAAATATTCCATTTATGAAATAAAATAAAAATTTTTTAATTTAATGATTTCAACAAAGTATTATTTCAACAAATAAAATTTTTGATGAAAGTAAATATATTTTGCGTATCGAATATTGCATGATAGTCTTATAAAAATTAAAAAATTCAAGCTATAATGAATGAATATATTTTATTCAGGTAAAAGATTAATACTAAAGTTATATAAGTATAATATAGTTATAAATTAAAAAATTTGTTATATTGAAAATATATTACGTGTAAAATTTATTTATTGTTGGTTACTTTGTTTTATAATATATATATAAAATTAAAACACAAATAATATTCATAGATTATACAAGATTTAATATTTTTTCAAGAATAAAATAAATAATTTAATATTTTTAAAAAAATAAAATTTTATGGTCATTTACATTTTTATATAAAATAACAATTCTAAAATCACTATATTATATATAGATATTTTAATAATCTCTTTGAATGTATACATATGTTATCAAAAATTAAATAAAACCTATTGAAAATATTGGTTTTTGAATTATTTTTTTAATGTATTAGTTTATACTCAAGTTAATATATTTGTCTAAATACGAAGTAACTGTGTAATATTTTAGAATTTGTTTTTATTTAATTTTATCATATTTTAAAATTTTATGTTTTTTATTTTTTTAATTTTTATTTATTTATTACCGAAGAGAAATTTAAAATTTATCTTACTAGTAGATTTTAAAAGACTGAAAAATTAAAAAAAATCTATACAAATATTTTATATAAGAGATTTTAAATCTTTAATTTTTTAAATAAAATATTTTTTGTTATTTTTAAACCAGAAATAACTTTTTCTAAATTCAATATAATATTACTTTTATATTTATATTTGTTTAGCATTTGATTTTTTAATGGTCATTATATTAGCTAATACATTAAGTAAATGATATTATTAATTTTAATTTATTTAAATATATTTCAATTATAATGAATAAATTTTTATTGTAAAAATATATTTCATAATTAAAAATCAGATTAATAAAATAAAACTTTTTATTAAATTCAAATAAAAACTGAAGCTTTAAAAGTATATTACGTATCTAAATATTGCAAGCCGTTTTTACTTCCTCAACCTATTGTTCATTTTATTGTGAATAAAATATTCGTACCTACCTATTCAACAAAGAATTCGCACGAAGCAAAGTGTTCTTATACATTGCATCGACTATAAAAAGTCTCAGATCTTGTTCGCTGAAATCGGATATAAAAAAAAATGTTTAATACAACCTATTTAAGTGCGACTGCAGTATTAACTTTTTCACCATGTCCTATTGCAGTTGACTTTATCAAACAGAGAAAGAGTCTAGAAACTCTTTATCGATACTGAGTTCCACCATTATTCGCACTCCAATAGTGCAGCCTCGTAAATGAAAAACATTTAGACGAAATAAGCGCTAAGAGAAAAAGGTGGACAAGTTTTTCTTTAAAAATTGTATTTCTTTCACGTGAGTGAATCAACGAATTTTCACATTCATAAAAGATGTTTTCTATATTTCAATCATAAAAAATTCAAGTAAAAAAAGCTAGAATTAAAATAAAAAAATATCCAATACATAAGAGCTGAATAGGTATTCAAACAGTTTTATTACAATCAAACAGTGTATGTGTTCATACGATTCCACGTGGTATAGGAAGATCAGTATTTTGAAATATGAGAACAAGCAAGTGTATATTATTTTCAATTTTGAAAACAATTTATATTATCACATTTCTTTCAGATTTTTATATATAAGATTTAGAATATTCGTGAAAATTAAATTCCACCGATAATTTATATATAAAATCTATAAATCACCAATACTAAGTGTTTTCAAAATTTATATAGAAATAAATTTTATCCTTCCCTTCAAGATAAATTTAATTAACAATTATAATCGTACTTTAAAAGCATATAATTAATTAATTTAATATTTTACTTAAAATTTCAAAAACAATATTTTATATATTTTATAGATGACTATACGTGGAATTTAAAATTAATTAACATTATTTTCTAATCAATTATTTTTATGTAAAATAAAATAACTGTTTCATATTTTTATACATAGTTTTTATATTAGTTATTTAAAGGTAGAATTGAAAAATCTTATTTTCTTATAATATAAATTTCTTATAAATTCCTATAAATTAATGATTAAGCGATAAGCATTTATGTGTGAGGTATTTTACTTTTTAGCGCTATAGCAATATCATTTGAAAAAATTATAATATAGTCTTTAAAATTCATAAAATAAAAGTCGATTAAAAACTTTTCTTACTTTTCTATTATAAAAAAATATCAAAAATTTACTTAATTAATATTATGAAAAAATTATAAAATATGTTATATATTATTTAAATTAAAAATTTTAAATCAACAGTTTATAGTTTAAATATAGCAGTATATCAGAGTAAAATTTGAAGAAAATTTTTTATCTTATATTTAGTAAAAACTCAATATTTTTTTTTTTTATAGTATTATTCTTTTAATAATGAATAAATATTTTTAATTTTAATATTTATTATTAATATTATCACATTTAATAATAACAAATTTAACATATAATTTTTATCATTATTAAAGTGTATAATAGAATACCAAAATTATTTCTGGGATTAAATTACATACATTTATTTAAACAGTATATTCAAGATTATTTAAATTCATAATTTTAAGACTAAAAAGAAATTAAAAGATGATTTGTGAAATAATCTTTTTAGTTTTAAAATTATGATATAGTAGCAAACTGATTTTTAGCTAGGAATGTATTTTTTTTATTTTAATATTACCAGTAAAGATTAAAGAAATATTTATTACAGACTGTATTTAAGCTGCTTTCATTTATCTAACTTTAATTGAAAATAACACATATTTTATTCCAGAAGCCAGTTTTGCTCATTTGTATGAAAATTTTTATTAAAAAAATAAAATAAATCGTGAATTTGATGTAGATTATATTTAAAATTTATAATTCGTCTATTAAATACACAAAATTTTATTCGTACGATATTTTTTAGTTAAATTAATTGCTTTTTTATAATATGTATTCGTTTAAGAAAAGTTACAATTAAGTTTCAAGTATGGAAAAATTATTAAAAGTAAATCAATTTATTATTTTTTTTATTTTTATACTTTTTAATCTTTTTAGATAATTAATTTTAATTAGTTATAATATAGATGAAAATGAATCTAAAGTTCATTTGCGTGTTTTTGTTTAATTTGTTTTTTTTTTCGTTATTCGATTATGCTCTGCTTTTTTCTTGCTTTTCGTAAATTTTTTGTTTCAATTTATCAACTTGAGAAAATTCCTAATAATTGACTAATTCCTTGTTCTTATTAGAATTTTACATTAAGTAAATAAATCATTTGAATTTTGAATGATATGGCCATTTGGAAAAAGGTATTAATTAGCTAATACAACGATTTCATCTGTAATAAATTTTTGTTATGAATGTATCCATTCTTTTCTTCTTTTTTTTCCCTTTCTCCTCTATTTTTTACTACATTCTCTCTATTTTTCCAATTCTCACTGTATGATCTATTATAATTATTATTGATATGCAATCTAATTTTGAACGTGTTAATAACTTTTAATTTATTTTATTTACTTATTCATTTAATAAAACGCGGAAACCATTTTTCGTATTTGTAAATATATAAAGACAGTTTTTATAATTGTTTTTTTTCTTGAAAGAAATCTTTTTATTTAAATTTATGTAATTTAATTATAGTCCTAAAGTTCTATCTCATTTTAAACCTGTTATTATTTTAATTAAATAGAGTTAGATAGTAAATAATAAATTAATAATTGAAAAATCATTACATTTATAATTTAATATTTATTTTAATTTAATATCATTACATTTATAATTTAATTTAATATTTGAACACCATATTAATGTTGAAGATATAATAAGTATTTAATATGAATGACTAATTATATTTATGAAATATACGAGTTAAATAAAAAGTTTAATAATAATTGATAAGAATATATTTATGTTTGACTTTGTATTTTCTGTTTTTATTTAACGAATATAAGTTTATTTTCTATTTAAGTACAATACAAAAATTGATGTGGTTTTTGAAATAGTTTCAGTGTGTAAGCATGGAAAATTCGCAGAAATTAGTAAAAAACAGGAAACGGCCTATAGCAAGTATTACTATTCTGCACGTAAGGTAACATTTTTTTGCTTGGTTTTTACTTGAAAATTATCACATTTTTTTTTAATTATTGTCCTTGTATGACTTCCTCTCAGCTCAAGAAAAACTTAATGCTTATTCTTTATATGTCATAAGCCAAGGGGGTTTTCTTTGACTTTTTTTAAATTTCGAAATCTAGTTTTATTAAAAAACCTGTTAGTAATTTGGATAAATATTTTTCTAAAAGTAAAATTATTTTTCTAAGCATTTTAAGCAATTCTATAAATAAATAAAATTGATACTGTAATAGAAAATAAATTTTTTCTTACACGAAAATGAACTGAGTATATAATAATTTAAAATATTAGGTTATTTATATTTCGAAACATGTTTAGTAGATTGAATTTACTTAGAGAGTTTACAATGGTTTTATAGAGTAAGAAGTATATTATTTATTATTTAAGTATGTATTACGGTTGTTCTTTTATAGTTATTTAAAAATATACTTTTTTACTTAAGGTTTTATAGCTTGAATAAATATGAATCATAGAATTAATATATTTTATACAATTCATAAACAAAAATTTTTATTTTTATTATAATTAACAAAAAATAATGTATATATTTATGAAATTAAATTGTATATCATAATTTGTAAATTGATATTTATATATTTATATGTGTAATTGTACTTAAGAAATGAATTTTTATATTTTAATCTTATAAATATTGTTAAAATACAATTAATTTTATTTAATTCTATTATTTATTTGTTTTATTATTTATAAAACTTTAAAAATATTTAGTGTTTCAGACAAGTATTAATTTTGAAATTGTCAAAAATAATAATTCATTACTTTATTTATTATTACATCTTATTATAAAAAATAATTAATGTACATAGAATTTTAAATGTAAATATCATAAATTCTATATTTTAAATAATTATATTGCATATAATTTGAGATATGATTATATCGTAATATTACAATTTTAATTATTTCTTTATAAAAATTATTTTATTATAATAATTTTCATAAAAATTTGTTTATATACTTATAAAAATATAACAAAATATATAAATTAAAATTAAACAGTTATTACATCCACATGGAATTTTGTGATTTTATCATTAAAAAAATTTTTTAATTTGATCCTTCTATATATTTTAGATATAATGATAAATATCTTAAAAAATTCAAAAATTTAGAGAATAATGTAATTACTTTTTCTATTATTTTATTCTTAATTTCTATATACTACAATATATTAATATAGTACAAGTAATTATAGAGTGGTAGCTATTTGTAAGGTAGATAGCTTTTATCATAAGTAAGTTCGTAGATATTTTTAGCAAAGCTTATTGTATTATTTATTCTTAACAATAAAATTTTCCAAATTTTGTAAAGAAAATTTAAGGAATTGTTAAAAGTAAGATTTTAAATTTTCAAATAGAAAATTCTTTTCTTTTTCTTTCATCATTTAACTAACAGTGGGTTAAAAATACAAAATATATACTTTAATACTTTATTTACAATAAAAAAATAAAAAAGTCAAATTATATCTGAAAATAAATAAATTCAATTCAGTCAGCATTAGTTTGAATATTATTTATTGATTTTATAATAGATATAAAGAATAAATTTTTTTTTAGAAACTAAATACATAGTTTCTTCATAGGTTTCGTGTACTTGCAAACTGTTTTTTGAGCATTAGTAAAGCACTAATGAGACATGGTGGAATTTTCTATTGTCAACGACTATCAATTACATTTTGTTCGTGTTCACACATTATTTAATCTTCTGTAAGAGCTGTGATCATAGTTTTAAGTTTACGTTTCTATTATTAAAAAAATTGGTATTAAAACATTTATTTTTAAATCATGATTTTTTATAATAAGTTGATATATTTTATTTATGTTTAGCGCTTATAGTCAGTATTGTAAGTTTCGAAAAATAAAAGTTAAATATTTCAATTATTATAAATACTATTTCAAATTGTATAATAAATTATTTACTGCAGAATTATTTAAAAAATAATTTATAAATCAGTTTTTTTAATCTAATTGAATAATATAAGTAAGATTCATTTATATTTGATAACAGGTAATTGCTTATCCTACTAATTTAGGTTAAAAAAACATTGCAGTTGGTGTACACATACAAATTTTTGTGTATATTTTTATGATAAACTTCATAAATCTATTTGGTAGATATCTTAAATGAGTCAATATATTTCTAAGCTTTTCTGACGAATATGTAGTTACGTACCGTATATTAAAGGCTTGTTGTTTACACTTTTGTATATAGATCAAATTTTTGTCCTAAATATATTTTTAACGGTTAAATATAAGTGTTACAATGTGGAAAGATTCAGAAATATAGATCAAATCACCTGCATTGTGAACACAGTACGCGCATTAATCGAATGGAATTTAATTGTATATCTAAGAATTGTATTACGCACTGCTATTATAATACTGGTTTAATATATATTATACATATATATAATATTTATACATAATATATATATATATATATATATATATAAATAATGGTTAGTTAATTTTAGTGTCGGATTGAGCAAGAAACGCGTGGAATATTCGTTACATTTTATACAAAGAGATAATTAAAAAAATAGCGTAATCTTACCATAGTTTTTTTATTTTCCTTTGATATTTTGAAACAACTACTGACAATTTTTATATAATCGATAATTTTTTTTTATTATCAATATATTCGAAGATTTTTTGCACAATAAACGTTTTAAAGAGATTTACACGTATGTAAAATAATAATTATACAATTATAATTCTTGAAATAATAATTTATAATGGAATATAGAACGTATACAAAATATTTAAAGAAATTTAATTTACAGTGTTTATGTGTAAAATATATAAATGTGAAAAAATGATAAATGTTAACGCAAGAATTATTTATATATTGTCACACATGCGCGCGCGCACATACATACACATAATAATATATGATTAATAAATATAGATATAAAATTGATAAAACAGAATTACCTATATTATTAGTCTTATATTTTAAAATACTTTACATTGTTTTGTAGTATTATCAATACAAAATATAGGTCGATTGTGTAACATTTTATAAGACGATAATGTAACTTCTGAAGATAAAATCTTTTGTAACAGTATTATTTACTTATTATTATTAATAAAACTTTATTTTTGAGAAATTTTAAATGGATTTTGACAAAATTAAACATAATTAATTTATTTTTAATTTTTACTAATATATAGTTCTAAACATAAAAAGAAAAATTTCAGATATTATGAATAAAATGTAGAAATTTTGTATTCTATTTTTATTCACATTCTATGTTGCATCTTATATTATATATTCATTAATATGAATATATTAAAGGCTAGTTGAAAAATATATTTAATATTGTGAAATATATTATTTATCTTACATATCAATATTGAAAATAATTATTAATATTTATTTGTAATATATGTTTAAAAAATTAATTAAAATAGAATTATATCTAATAAAATATCGAATGATATACTTGATAGTCACATTTTTAAACATGTATTTACTGCAGTAGTAATCTTTCAATTAATTACATCATAATACATTTTTCAATCAATATTTTCAATTTGATGTATTTAATTTCGAAAAGCTTTAAATACAATAGATAAAAGATGATATAATAAGTTCAATATTAAAAATAAATTTTGTTTAAAAAATATTTAAATGAATTATACTAAAATAAGATTCTGATATGTATGGTTTTATATAAAATTAAATTTTTTTATTTAACCGTATTGAAATCTTAAATATCATATCGTAAATTCTTGATATTTTTTTATACCAAAAGTTTATTGAATACAATTTACTATACTAATATTAAAAAATACCTTTACAATTTTTATTTTGAAAAAATTGCACTGTTATAATATGTAATAAACAAATATCACTAAGTGAACATTTAAGCCAAATACTAAGTTGAAATTTACTGCGATGTTATAAACCTCGAGTGGTAAAGTTTAGTTTGTTTACCATAAAGCTCTTGTTTCCTTAATGCTGTAAAGTACCACTTGTTAATAATTATTATCATGCGTGAATTCTACAAATATAAGATATTTTATTCATACCTGCATATTACAAACTTTGTATGTGCTGTTCCATGGTCTGCTTTTGCATGGCTTTCTACGACATCGTTTTGGTTGCCTTGAAATACCTCCTCCACAACTTCTGCGTATTAAGATATTGTGTCATTTATTATTAGTTGAATTGTGAATTTAAACTTAATCATATTAAAACTATTATTATTTAATAGTTATTTCATAACTTAATATTACTCTACCTTATTTTTGTATGTGCTCTGTTTGTAATTTGTAAAGTTTGACAATTAATTCTAAATGGAATATAAATTTTGAATTTATAAATATTGTGTAAAAAATAAAATATATCTCCTAGTTATATAATTTTAAATTTATTTTAATGATATATATATTTTATCGTTATAAAACATTTATAGGTTTAATGAAATATTTTATTTTAAACATTTATACATGAATTTTTTTATATTTATGCTATTTTTAATGATACAGATATTAATCAAACAGTGAAAAACATACTTTATTTTTGGATTTATAGCTTATGAATTTTGAAATTTGATAAAATTGTAAAAAAACTATTATTTTTTATTAACCAAAACGCAACATTTATTGTATTTAGTAATTATTTGAGAATATAAATACATCTATTGTAATGATTTATTTATTTTTTAAAATTTATTTATTAATAGAAATAAATTCATTTCATAATAAATACAGAAATTTAAAAAATATTTTTCTAATTTTAACTTGTCAAATAGAAAAGTATTAAATTGTTTCAAAATTATTTTAAAACTAAGAAGTAAATAGAAAATAGAATTATGATTACTACATTTTCATTTCATAATTACACGATTAATAATTTTATAACATATAAGTCTCAAATATTTTTTCAGAATTTTTTTTATTATAAAGTTTATATTAATTTTAATACATATTAAAGTTTTAAAATTTCTAAAATTATAACATTAAACGTATTATTATTATATATCTTAAAAATTCAGTTTTATTATAGCTTGTAATTCTACAGTTACACAATATATTAATTTGTAAACAAAAGTTTATTATTAATTTACAAATATTATTGTTTATTGTTTTAATTCAGGTATTAAATTTAATATTGATATCAGATAGAATACTTATATTCTACGTGTAACAGTTTTTCAATTTTGTTCAAAGCTCATTGTTTATAAATTAATTTATTAATAAGAAATTTAAGAATTATATATGCAATAAAATAATTTCATTATGTTTATTTAAGTAGATAAAATTGAAAAAATATGAATTACTTTTTCGATTTTTTATTTTATTCTATTAGGATCTATAAACAATTCGTTGATATTACACAAAGGAGGGGTGAATTATTGTGTTACATAGGTTTTTCCACAAGTAGGGAATGTCTATTGAAGTATCTCTTTTTAATAGTATGACAAAAAGAAATTAGTTTATTAATCAGTAAATTATAATTATAAAACATAATGTAAACTATTAAAATAAAGAGTAATTAATTTAATTAAAGTACATTTACTATTAATTAAAGATCACTATTTATAATAAAATAAAAAAAATATAAAATATATACTTATTTCAATATTGCTTTTTCAAATTTTTGATAAATTGTTTGAATTTTAAATCTGTACAACTTAAAATATCATTAGTCAAATATTTGTATCAAATACAAATATTTTGTTTCATTAGATTATAATTAAAGTTAATTAGAAAATTATTTTATATAAAATTAATAGTTCTGGATATTTTAAAAAATAAGCAGATATAGAAGTTATTTTCAAATTTAAAAAAATGCACAATTAATAATTTATCATAATTTATCTTTATATTTTCTCTTATATTATAATTATATAAATGAAAATTTTACATAAAATAATAAAGTAATAATAGTACTATTAACAATATTTTTTAGAGTGTGTACAAATATTTAACTGTACATAACATGGATGATTGAAAAACAGGATAAAGATGAATTATATTTATAGAAAAAATTTAGCTGTACTATTAGTTCTAGGTCCATTATCTTTACACTGCGTTTTTATATATTTAATTAAGAAATATTTTCGGCAAAGAATTTATAATTATCGGATTAATTAGATCCTCGTTATAAGTTTATTATATTTATAGTAGATTTTTTTTATTACTTCATATCGTCAAAATTTAATTTATATAATTCATGTGAATTATATAAGTCTATTTTAAAATATATTTCAAATGATCATTATTATATTGACAATTAATTTTACATAGTGAAAACATATTTAATACAGAAATATCGATAAAATAATGCAAGTTACTATTTGAAAACAGAATACTAAATTGCTCTAATTTATAGTTCAAGCTTCTAATGACTAAGACATTATCTTAATAAATATAAAACGTTGATAAAAGATTTAAATACATTTCTACAGTTTGAAATTATTGTATACAATATTTAATTATAGTTTATAATAAAATAGGATATCAATATGTTTATTTTGGACAAAATATTTATAAAAGATATGCCTTTCTTAGTTATGTATTAATAAAACCTATTTAAATAATTGCAAATTGTATTGGAATTTATATATTTGAATGTACATAAAATTTTTATGATTTGAATTTGAATACAAATTTTAATTTTTTCTTTTAAATTATAAAATAAGGAATTAAAATATACCTAAATATTTATAATACAATAAATTATTGTTGTATACAAATTTAAGACAAATTTTTAATTTATTATATTCTTTCAATATTTAATAATTATAAAAATATTAATTATTTTGTATAATCTATGCTTAGGATACTTGAAATTTATGTTTAAGAGTAAAAAATTGTGAGCTATTTACCTCTTTTCCATACTCTGAATAATTTACGTCTTTAAATGTTGTTTTGCCTTTTAATGATACAAAACATGATCCTATAAGTTTATATATATTTTTTACTACTTGTATTATTAGGCTAATTTTACATTAATATTTATAGTACAATATTTTGAAGTTATTATTTACTATTCTTGTGTCATTTCAATTAATAGTTTGCAAAAGTTAATTCATACAATAAATAATTTATATGTATCTAAATCATCTAAATAATTTGATTTAACACTTATACATAAAATTTTCTCAAAATAATCAGAATTATTATAAAAATATAATATTTCTATTGTATAAATAATCCAAATACCATAAATCGTATACAAAAAAATGTAAAAAGAAATTAGAAAGCATCTAAAACATATGAGAATAGTGAACTAAAAAGATGGTATAAGAAAATCCTTCGGATTTGTGGTGCTTCTTATAAGAATGCCACAAAATACGCCGTTTGCCATATTATGGACTTTGCAGAGAATATATAACCACTCATGGATCTAAAAACTTGTAGAAAATACAGTAGAATGAAAAGATGATCGATGCACAGAGGAAAGGAATAAGGAAGGGGCAATCGTAGTTTTAGAGATCGATGTAGGATGGCTGTAAGATCGTAAAGTAGGCGTTTTCAACCTGCCAAGGTCCAAACTTATAAAACTTATAAATTATCCTCAGGCTGTACCAGCAGGTAGAGTTGGAGTATGAAGAAAATAGGAAGAAGAAAGTTATATTCGTGGTCTCCTAGGAAAACGTGACTATGAGTATTTAGAAGACGATGAAAGATATTGGTAATAAACTATATTTGGTAAAAATATATTAACCTTAAATATAGTATTATATATTAAGAAATAAGTAAAAAACAAAAAAAACAAGATAAAAATTTTTACATACAAATAATAATTATAAATGGGGAAAATAATTGTTTTCATAAAGTATCAAACGAGAAATAATTCGATAAATTTACATTTTAAATAATATATATAGGACTACCTAATAATTGAAAGTAATTAAATAATTAACAAGATAAAGATAAAAGAATATATATTTATAATTTAGAAAAGAAAAATTTATGAAAATAATAAGTTGAGTAAACAGAGATATAGGTTTGTTTTCTGTTTCTTCTGTTTTAGATATTTTGCTACTACATCTTTCTACCTTGTTTTTATTCACAGTTTATTTTCATTTATAATTTTTCTATTCATTTTTTCTTTTTTATAATTATTATATGAATCATTGTCGTCTTTATTGCCGTGTGGAATTACGAGTCTATGAATAATAACGATATATTGAAAATTTTCTTAAGATTTTAAATAATTTATTTTGTAAGTTTTTGGGATTCTGGATGACTAATTAAGATTATTATTGTTTGTATTAATTTTATTACTGAAAGTACTTGATACTTATTTAAAATACATTTATTTTGGTAAAGAATTTATGAATGTATTCTTGTAATAATTCAATAGTAAATTCGCAAATATAAAAAATTCTGGAATATTAAAAAATTTGGTTATTATTAATATTAATTTAAAAATTCTTAATTAACTTTTAGTATAAATTAATCATGCTTTTGAAATATTTATTTGAAAACATCTATTTCAAAGATTTTTTAAAAGTAACTGATATGAACTTTTTAAAAGTAACTGATATATGAATTTTTTTATTATATTAGTTTAAATATATTTATAAATATTAAGAATATATTAGTGACTTTATATTTCTTTTTATATCTTCATCGAAAATTATGCAAATGATTGAATTCATCATTATTTTCTACTAATATTATTGAATTGATTATTAATATATTAGTCACTAATAATCTTCAGCAATATTTTTTTAACGTATGTAAAAGTATCAATGCATATTATAGAATTTTATAAATTTTAAATATTAAACAATTTTATTTGTTTTTAAATGGTTTTAATTTGTATTAAAATTAGATTTTTAATATGAAATTACGAGATAGATATAAAAATATATCGATAATTTAAAAAATTATACGTTATATTATAAAATAATTACCTCGAACATGGTGACCATTCTCCCGAAGAGATTTCCTGAAACAGAAAAAAAACTTTTTCAGTTTTGTTGAAGACTTGTTTGTACAAATCAATAAATACATGCATTTAATATCTTAGAAAAGTTTTGTATAAAATTATTTGATGTTAAAATTTTATATTTTTTAACATTAAAAATAATAATAAAGTAGTTTCTATAAAACTGTTTTATTCTTAAATACATTTAAAAAAATTAATTTGACCGTTGATTTTTTTAATTCTTTAGCAAAGAAATAATTCTATTATTTTAAAATATCATATGAACTTTATACTCAATAATAAATATTTTGATAAAATATTAGCCTCTAAAATATTTTATTTATCAAATATTATCAAATATTTATACTTCATTTAGTTCATTGTTGTCATTTAAAATATAAATTATAGTATCTTATTTTATATTTATTTTATCATATAACGTGTGTACTATTGCATTACTGATAAATTAACATTTTCTTTTATTTTTTTTATTGCAGATATACAATATATATCTATTTAAAATAAAAATATATGTTTCACAAATTAACAATATATGTTATATTATTCTTTTAAATAAATACAAACTTTAATCTGTTATTAATTTTATAAATTGCTATTATTAATCTCAACCGAAAATTATTTTGCAACAAAATTTTCTCAAAAATGATAAAACGCATAGTGCATGGGTTTATGTATGCTGTCTCGTCTTTCAGCCACACATCTTGCGTTTATTTCATCTCGATAACGATATCGCCCTGAAAATGCACAGTAGATTTGCGGGAACCTACATTCAAGTTGGGCAAAAAATCATTATAATGGAAAATTCAGACATCAACATGAGAAATGGTACAAATGTAATTACATTAGTCTGAAAAAATAGACTTCCGTGCTTATTATGTAAAAAATATATAAACATAATTATTAAATTTATAGTCAGTAAATAAAAAGTTTTATTATTCACTTTAATCTATTATTATAGAAATATCCCTTTTCACAAAAACAAAAAATCCCTGATCCGACAATCCGAAATTAAATATAGGAACAAATTTAATGCGTGGAAGAAAAAAGAGAATTCATTGCAATGTAATTATTATTTAAATCTGACAATAGAAAAGTACCTGAATAGTATACATTTTTAAAATTTAAAAAGGGTTAATTTAAAATTAAAATCATTAAAATAAAAAATTTTTAGGAAAAATATCTATACTCATTAAGTAATAAGTACATGAAATTTATTTAAAATATATTGTAATGTAATAAATGTTTTCTCGAAAATTACCTTCGTATTAAAAAATAAAAAGAAAGAATATTATACTTATTAGGTTCTACAGGACCATAATATAATAGTAGTCGTCCTACATAAATTAAGTAACCATACATTTTTTGAAGAATAAATAGGCATGAATGAAAATCTGAATTTACAACCCATTGTGTCTATAAAATAAAGAAGGGGAATAAAAAATTAACGGTGTTGTAAAAAATTTTTGAATACCTTATATCCTTACTCTGTCTTCTATTACAATATCATCCTACAAGATTGTCACAGAGATAACATTCTATTAGTAAAGCTAACTAGAGTTTTATACTGAAATAGTTACATCCATCTATCATCTATATTTGCCATTTTATGAATCCTATCCTTTTGAAACATTTTACATAATGTTACTAAGTTAAGAACCAAATTTTTCTTTTATACTATCTATTTATTCAAAGTAGAGAACTTCGATAAAAACAAACTATTTCTAAATTGAAACACTCGAGAGAAACTCAAACAATCATTAGAATTTCTACTATTTCTACAAATATAAAAAAATAAAATTAAATGCTTAACGGTTATTCATTATAGCTACTAAATAAATTAAACTTTGCATATTTCCAAATTAATATAAAGACAGATGACGAACCTATCCGATCAAAAACTGATATTTGTAAAGCGGTGTAAATATCATTTATTAAAAAATCTCCAAAAGTTCTTTAAGTTCTTACAAATTTGATAAATCCTTATTCTAATTTTTATAACTTATTAAATATATCAATTCCAACGATTGGTGCAAGAAAACTGAATGCAAAACATATAACTTGTGGTACGAAGTAATAAAGTCAAATGGAAATTCTTTCTTACGTAATTCCCTTAAACACAAACAATTCATAGAAGCTCCAGATCTACTTATTCGCTATCAAAATATAATGAAATATTATTAATAATACTAATAATAAATATTAAAGTTCGTAATTTTAACAATAAAGAACGAATAATAAATTTAAATAAGTTAAATTACGCATTTAACTTAGGTAAATATGATTACGATATATGAGTTAGAAGAAATATGTTGATTATAAAAAATACAAAAGCAGATTAGTACATACTTCTGCGTAATTGTATTGGATATAATTATCAAATTAATAAAATATAGTAACACAACTTATATTTAAACAAGGTATAATATAAATCTTTATATTCGAAATTTCTATTAGAAGTAAGATTTGCGCTATATGTAAAATAATATTAATAATTCAAATATTGGTGTAAAAATTTGTTATAGATAATTATTTTTAACTGGTTTAAATGGTAAAACAAAATAAATAATATTAATCTAAATGGAAAAAATAATTAAATTTATGTCAGCAGTTTACATTAGCTTTTCATTTCAATCTTTGATATGATTAATGTTATCATGATTTCAAAATATTAAATATTTCAATAGTTAAACTTTTTGATAAGATATTAGTAGTTGTTGCAACAATAAAGTATTGATATACATGAAATGAAAAATGATGGAACAAATATTTTTTATTTTTTAAAATAAGTAGATAAAAATGAAATCATTGTTTATATTAGAAATTATTTAATGTAGTTTTTTATTTAAACTATTGTAACTATATAAACTATATTTTAATGATTAATTTTTATTATTTTATTTACTACTTATTAATTAATTTAATGAATGAAAAGATTTCGAAATACATGTCTAAACAAAAGATTCTTAAATTGTATTTAATTGTACTTTTCTATTTCTTTTTTGTA
Source organism: Dolichoris vasculosae (assembly GCA_018907195.1). Classification (NCBI taxonomy): domain Eukaryota; kingdom Metazoa; phylum Arthropoda; class Insecta; order Hymenoptera; family Agaonidae; genus Dolichoris; species Dolichoris vasculosae. The sequence goes on along the minus strand of JACCHY010000002.1, from coordinate 1,367,146 downwards.
TTTGACTCTTTTTAACCGAGAAGAATATACTTAACTTACGTACAATGAATTTGAATTTTATCTAGTATTGTTGAATGAAAATATCGGCTGTATAATAAATTTTATGTTTGTACAATACTGTATATTTTATTATAATTTAAGGTATTTTGCATATATTAAAAACAATCGATTTTAATAAGAGATTTTTTTCATGTATTTATTATATCATGTACTCATCTTATTATTTTATTATCCCGTAACATTTTTATATCTACTTACATTATTTATTTAATTTATCCTTGGAACGACTAATAATAAAAAAGTACATGAATTAACTTTACTAATTTTTTTATTTTTATATATACGAAATCAATTATAATTGTATTAATTAATAATTTTAATTTACCAATACATGTAATAATATTTGAATATTATTCTAAACAATAAATCGTTTTAGTAACAAGTAAAAAACATTAATCAAATATTTTTTATTCTCTATTCACTATCATGACTACATCGTAATTAAAATTATTTTTAATCGATAGATTAGCATTAATACAAATTTCATTATTTAAAATTATTATTTTATTCGCATCATCTCATCTCTCTCTGGTCTACAAACTTCACCTCCTCGCGATACTTCCTCGTGTTACTTCTTCACATGTTTTTGTAGAATTTTTCTCCACAACAATGTGCAAAAGATTAGCATTGGACGCTTCTGTGAGAAAGAACTCCTCAAATATCTTTCTTCTTCTCTTATCCGAAATCCGAGACGCGAGTTTTCTTTGTTCGATCATACACGGACTAAGGGTGTCCCCGTGTCGTGCATTCTTAGACCCATAGCGAGCAACTCGATAATTTAAAAATCATGTATGTTTATTTTACTTTAGAATTACTACTTTATCTAGCTTTGTTGCAGGACAATATTTCCCCGGCGGGCGTTTTTCTTACTTAGCGCTTTCGAGTGCAACAGGTTTAAAATATAAAAATTAGAATATTTGAATATATTATCTACAAAAAATATATTTTAAAATTTTATAAAGTCAACCAAGCTTCCAAAGCAAAGTTTTCAAACTTAGAGATAACAATATTTTATATTATTACTACTTTGCTATTTTGGGTTTTGATTATTGAATGTATGCTTAATTAGATTTTTTTTTGTTCACAGATATATAATTTTGAAATAATTTTAATCTATTAACACAAAGATTTGGTTTTAATTATTAATTTTACTATTGCAAAAAGAATAACTAATTTTTATTAATAAAAGTACTAGAATATTTATAAAAAAAGTTTGCTTAATTCTTGAAAAAATGTTAAGATACTGTACGGTATATCCTTACAAAAGATTCAATATTTCATTGAATTCCTACAAATATTTATATATGTGAATTGATGCATTATAAATTGCAACAACACGTTTTATAGTGATAGAATAGCTACTATATATACATTAAAATACAGAGCACGTGCTAGTAAGAGAGAAAATGCTACAAGTATTTTCAATTCCTAGTCAATTTAAAATCAATCTTAGTCTATTCCTCACCTTGCCAAGAAAGCAAAAATTCGAATGCAAGCCATAGCCAAGGCGCAACTTTCGGCAAAGTGCGGAAAGAAAGAGCATTTGGAAAATGAGACGCGATTTGAGCAGAGAGCAATCGATTGTTTTTAAGCAGGCTTGTAAGTCTACATAATTTAAAATCGAGGTAAAGAGCTTTCTTGGTAGCATCCTTTACAAATCTCTACGTATTCTCTTTCTCTCTATACTCGCAGCCAAAGAGAATATTTACCCATTCATACATATTCCCTTCATTTAGTTTATAATGAAGTTCAATTTGGAATCATTTTATATTAATAGTCCAAGAGTACTAGACGTTGTCTTATTTAAAGAAATAATAGAAATTTTCTCATTGTTTACAATTAAGTATTATTAATCAAAAAATAAAAATTTAGTTAATTAGATATTAAATTATTTTAGCATTTTATTTAACCAAATTAATTTTGTTATATTATAATTAATTTACTAAGTTAAAAATAATAAAATCAGAACAGAATATGTATATTCGTACTAATGTGGTACAACTCGGTGTTGATTGAGTTCGAAGAAAATCTATTTGCAACCCGGCCTGTACATATATTTATATCTTTTTTCCTTCCCGGTTCTACCGCCTTTTTCCTTCTTTTATTGTTCATCCTTACCGAAGAATCCAGCCTTAACAAGGTGTTATTGTTTCGAGTTGCGTAATTGCCTGGACCCCGTGTTGTTTCTCAAGTGCGTGCCACACCATTTGTTTCTCTGCATACTGGATCACCGCTTGCCTTCATATATATAGGTGAACTTCCTCTCATCATCGGGCGGACCGTCTATTTACTCCATCTTTGGTAGACCGGACCTCCGGTCGACTTCGTATGCAGGTGAGTTTCACCTCATCTTCGAGTTGACCGTCTACTTATTCCCCCTTCGGTAAACCAGACCCTTAGTCAAATTCATAGCCTAGATTCCACTCGCGTGTCTGGAGCATCTCCTTCTAGTACACGTACAGTTGATTGATTGTTTTGTGTGCTATGATTTAGACGAATTGGTTGTATATGACACCCGAGTCACTCGCAACTCCTCAAATATCATTTTCTCGCGATGCATTTCATTTTTGCCTTTTTTATTAGAGGGCGCGTGCATTCCTTAAAAGGCTTGAGGCTAGCATTGAGCCCCGCTCCGAGCAGGGCCCAGCAAGGGTTTTCCGTTACTCCTCGCTTCTCTGAGCGTCAAGAGACGAGTTTGTTTATACGATCACGCACAGGATACTGGCGTCCCCGCATTGCGTGTTTGAGGTTTGAGGCAAGTAACTCGTTATATCACGTCTTTTTATCTACATAATAAAGATTTGACATCCTGCGGTGATTCCAGTCAGTCATTAGTGTATCTATTGCTCTCGGCTCAATTCTCTAGGAAAATTATCAAATCTACTCCTGCAGGGGAAATCAGTATTTTTATTACACTACGCAGTGAACTTGAGTCAGACTGGTCCATACCTTAGTTAAGGTCGTAGGACGGCTTATTCATATTATGCACTTATAGTGTACCAAACAGGAATCTTAAAACCCTCTGAATTTATATCTTCTTATGAACCTCTTACTTATAGTTAGTAACAAAATTGAGCACAGGCGGAAAAAACGTGCTATGAGTCTTATCGATTTTTAATTGTTTGTGGCCTTTCTCTATTGATTTCGACTTAAACATTGTAATCGTGCACAATGTAATGAGTTGCGTATAATTAGATACTTGTATGTATAGATTAATTGAAAGTACGAATAAAAGTTTCTAATAACTTTTTTCGATGTTTTATTATTTTACTCAAATTTTTTGTATAAACTGTTCATATTGTGAATCAAAGGTTATTGACATTAAAAACAAAATTAATTACAATTTGTATAAAGTATTCAAGTATTATTATTTGTAGTATAAAACTCTCATGATATATATATATTTTTTCAAAAATAATTTTAGTAGTTACCTAGAACGAGTGAAAAATTGATTAATTTTTAAAAACAGTAATTTTTAATACTTTGCATACAATAACTTAAAAAAAAGTATAAAACGATTTTATATAAATACATCTAATATCTCAGCACAAATGATATTATATTGTATATACTATTAGATTAATAGTTTTTTTTTATAATATAATTACTTAAAAGACACAGTTTTTTCATCGATTGCATTTTAAGTGATCTTTGTTACTTATAAAATAACATTGAATTTTTTTTTATTAATTTACTAATATTTATTTTTACATGTTGACGAATAATATCAATATCTTATCAAAATTAGAAGAAAATTCGAATCTTATTTAAACGAGTTATTTAAATTTTCAACTTCATTTTTTTTATCATACTTTGACTCTATTAAAAGATTTTATCTCGATATTTTCATTTTATTTAAAGAAAAAGTTTTTATATTAAATTGTAAAGTATTAACTTGTATAAATTTGCATTACTGAAGACTAAAAATATGTCTATATTTTGCACAAATTTTTATCTCTTTGATCGTTTTGACATTTACTCTTCTAATTAATTTCAGATTCTTTGCACCTATGTAGATATCAGTTCATTTATCTATCTCCTTTTACTTACAATCACTGCAATCACAAAGAAATGGTTTCCAGGCATTAAAATTCCAAATGATTTGGAAAGTAACAATCTCTTTTCATTAAAATATTCAATATAAACACGGACTAGTTTTTATATATTCTTCTATTACAAATAATTTTCTCATAATTCAAAATATTTTTTCGTACTTAAACGCGAAAAGCAGGAGAATGCTTAAGATTTTTAAAAGAAAAGAAAAGACAAATATAATAATTAAATGAATAAAAATTATCTTTGATAATTGCTTGCACAATATTTTGTAATTTGATCTAGTTATCAATTTAAAAATATTAATCGACTTTGTTGATTATTAGTTATATATATAAATGAAATAAATTTGTATATTTTTAAATAATATTTTTGTTAGAACAAATTACTGAAGCATTAATTAATATTAATACAATAAATCTGTAAATTATTAAGTATAAAGCAGTACATATCTAATATAACTAATTTTCATAATGCTTAATGCTATCTCTTACTTCTATTATTAACAAAATTTTTCCCCTTCTCTCACACCGTACATTTCAGTTTTAAGTTTATAGTAGCTTTATTTATTTGTTTGTTATCGATGAGTTAAATATTAATCATCATTAAAATATTAACAAATTAATGTTCCTTCATAAATTTCGTTAAGATTATAATAATATATGTAATTGAATAAATAATTTAATTCATAATTGAATCTATTATAAAATTAATTTTTATAAATACTTTAATATTATTTCATTTACATACAATAATTGATCTATTTATTGTTTAATAATAAATACTAATAATAATGATTATAGGAAACATAATTTTGATGGAACTTGTATAATGAAATTAGTATAATGTTATTAAACAATCTAATAGTACATTCTATAAATAATACAATTTGTAGTATAAATTCAACTATTAATATTATATTTTTATATTACATTAAAAATTCATAGTATAATATTATACACTGATTATTATAATTTAATATCAATTTTAAATAAAAATGAAAAATAAATAATTTTTTTAATCATAATATTTTTATATATTTGAATTATAAATTCATTATTATAGTATAAATTAAATAAAGTTAAATAAGAAATATTTTTAAAAAATTATATACTGTAAGAGATTAAAAAACAACAATTTTCATAAGTTTTTGTAGATGCCAAATTTATGGTGTTCTAAAATATGAAAAATTGTTTTCTATATATATTTGAAATATAAAAAAAATATGTGAATTATTTTCACTTTTTTTGTTAAATATATGTATAGATAATTCCATTCATAAATAATTCCTTCTTCGCTCTCTATTATTTTATAAAGAAATATATGGAGACTGAATCAATTTCTTCTATGATATATCACGCGTCCCTCCAGAGCAATGATAGATCCATTTACATATCCGATGATTCCTTGCTGCCGTCCACATACAGTCACTCACAATTTCCTCAAATAAATCCCTCGCGAAACACCTACGTCTTTGATTCCCTCATCAGTGACACGTGCTTTCCTTGAAAGGCTCCTCCCAGCGACGCACACGAGGCTAGCATTGCGCCTCACCCCAAGCGGCGCCCTGCAAGGATTTCTCGTTACTCCTCACCTCTCTGAGCTCCGCGAGATGAGTTTGTTTATACGGTCTCTTACGGGCTGCGGGCGTCCCCGCGCCACGTATTTTGAGGAATGGAGGCGAGCAAATCGTTGTCCGTATCTTGACCGTGTCCGGATAATTACCTGCTTTGTTTATAATTGTTTAGCTTACCTTGTCGCCTCTGGAAACACCTTCGCTATACTCAATTTATTGAGGTGCTCCATTCTCAACATCAATAGTTTGTGAGAAATTTTTCAAATATCTAAATGTATTCAAAGAATATAATTTTTTTTAAATTTTTTTATAAAAAACTAAATATTTTTAACTTTATAAATTATTTAAACTTAACATTATACATAGATCAATAGTTTTATTTCAATATAACATGTATTAATTTTCATTATTAAATAACAAAATAAAATTTTATTATACAAATATAGTCGAATTATTTAATCATTCTTAATACTTAATAAAATACTCATTTGAATTAATTCTGTTAAAACAAATTATTTTATTTACAAATATTTATTTTTTTATTTTAGAAAAACTTTTAGAACAAATCATATGTATTTTTATGCTTAAAAGAATTACAATTTTTCTCGGAAGTAAATGTTATTTTTAGTACTCTATAACTTACTACCGTATACTAATCTATATGCAAAAAAAAATTATTTAATATAGTATAATAAATGTAAATAGTAGAATATTTTTTTATATTATGTTTATAGTCTATAAAATAGAAAAATAATTCTAATATTTTTGTTCTTGAATGCTGGTTATAATTTATTGAAATAATAGAGATATAATTATACGTAAGATAATAAGGCATACATTTATTTAATTAAATAACTCAGAGATAAAAAGTTATTGCATATTTTATAAGTAAAAATGCAATTAGTTCATTTGTATATTATTTTAGTAAAATAAGACGATAAATAATTATAATTATTATAAAACTATTTCTATATAAAGATTTTTATTATAAGAATTTTTATTTTTTAATAAGAAAAAAAGAATAGATATTGGATAAAATTATTATGCTAATATTTTATTTTTCATTTTTATTATTCTTTTTTAGAATATCTAGCTTGATTTCTAATGTTTGTGTAATTGAAATATATTATGAAAAAATATTTCATGCATTGTATGCAACGAACGTCTCGCATTGAAGAATAGAGTTTGATAAGAGCTTTATATTAAAATATTAATTTAAGTATTTGGGAAAAATTTAATTTTACTGAAATTAAGAATCGAAAATGTCGACGTAAAAATTAGTTGAGCTATCTTAAATTAATGGCTACTTCAACTAGGGACTACGTAAAAATTCTCAGGATTATTAAACGTCAATCAGAATTTAAGTTTCGTTCTCCACTTTTCTTTATTTGTAAAATTTTATCCTTTTACTAGCTTAAAATTATCAAAGTTTCATAGGACAGGGGTTTCAGCTCTTATTAATTATACATGTTTCTATAATTTCGTTTTGATCATTCATTTAATTAATTTACTTTTTTATTATGACCAATAAGAAAATCATATTTGCATTTACTTTTATAGTACTGTTGAATTTATAAGAATTTTTATTAAAAATTAATGCAGTAAATCAAATATTTAAATATGAGAACTAAAAAAATATGCAAATAATGTTTAAAAGCTAATAAATATACTTATATATTGTTTTATAGTCATAATTTTCTCATATATCATAACTATATATCATAATTTAAATTTTATTGAAAATTTTTCAGGCACAAATAAAGTTGATGGCTTTATTAATGTCAATTATTGAATCGTTCAAGCCTACAGTTTTAGTTACAATAATTATAAAGTTAGAGAAAAAATATTTTTGCAGTTATAAAAAAAATAGATTCTAAGTGTTAAAAAAGTATATATTATAATTTTTATATTTACTATATAATCATTAAATATAACATTGCTCCATGTTTCATTATTTTATTGATATATTTTATGAAACTAACGTAATAAAATTAATTTTTGAAGTATTTAAAAAAGTTAGTAAATTGATATTTTTATTTTCTTAGTCAATAATTTTCTTTTCTTTCACTTTTATATATGATCAGCTACTGTCAATTAATTCTATTATCTTAAAATAGAAAAATTGCTATTGTGTATTAAATTTTATTTAATCAATCAGTATGGAAGTGATAAATTTCTAACTTCTCGATTTAATGTTATGGTAACCAGCATTTCTTTTTCATGAAAGTGTTCAGCAATGTTTATTGAATTTAATATTTGTGAAATAATAATGTAGTTATTTTTCTTTCACTCCATACAATATATATGTAATACAAATTGCACACGCGCACATACTCAAATACATGTTACAATAAACTATATACTTGAAGTATATATACTTTTAATTATGTACAAGATTAAAAATTCAAAATTGTATTAATTGTTTTGACTTAATTGGTTTTCCATTGCATTATATATATATCAATTAACGAACGTATTGAGAATATATAGTTTTTTAGTAACAAAAGCTTTATACTAAGGTCAAGTATGAAAAAAGAAATAAAATACCTGTTTATAGATTTCATTGAAAATAATATTGTGTATTTAACAAACAAATTAGAATTATTGAACAGTCTAACTTTATTTATAACAATTTTTAAGTTTTTTTAAAAATTTTATAAAGTTGTATATGTATAATAATTATATAACATATTTTTTATATTTTATATATTTTTCAAAGAATTATGGAAATAATACTACTTTTATATTTTAACAAAAGCATATATTATTTGTAAAAGTTTTAAAATGAAGAAATAAATTATTTTCAAGAATCGTTATCTAATGTTCTAATATTTGAAAAGCAATTTAATAAAGGTTTTAAATGCATTATCAAACAAAATTTATTTACTAGCTTAATAAAATTTTATTTAATTATCGTAATTTTTACTTTTCTATTATTGTTTATTGAAACTTTTCACATTTATTATTGCAGATTCCTTTTATAGTATTTGCATCATTTATACATATATTACATATATTATATTCAGGAGTCTACAGAACGTTCAAATATAAACATCGGAACGCGGTTAACACAACTAAATCTCTACATGCCTCCACAAGGATTAAAGAATTTTAATTCAGTATAAAATAAATGTAAAAATAACATTAAAAAAGTAACATAAGTGAAAAACTAAATAGTATATTAATAAATATATTGCTTATCTAAAATAATACTTAATAGAAATAACAAGAATTTATAAATAAATAAATAAAATAAATAAAAAAAATGAAAAATCTAAATTATCAGTCCGATAGTTTAGAAATTAATAATAAATCGTTAAAAAATCTAATAAAAAATATATAATAAGTTACTACAAATAAATGATGAAACACAAACTGCCATAAAAATAAGTGGAACACAACATAAAAGACTATCGCAACAAAAGAAAAAGTGCAAACCTACAATTATCACTAAATTCTAATAAAATTAATAAAGGTACGCTTAAAATACACTCAAAATAAAAATAAAAAACTAAAGACAGAAATATTAAATAATAATAGCTGAGAATTAGTAATGTAACAGGATGAAAAAACAAATACAAATTATTATAAAAATATTATTAAAAATTTAAATCATGAAATTCATAAATTTAAATAAATAATAGATGAATACAAAAAAAAATAATAGGAATAATGAAGACCAAGAACAATATAAAACTTGATAAAACAAATATGCAGTCTTAGAATAGAAGACTGTAGGTACTGAAGATGTACAAATGGTAGACACTAAAACAAATAATACAATAATAGAAGAAATAGGAAAAAAACGAAAACTGAAATCAAATAGAAAAAAAAGAACTCCTAGAGCCAATAATATAAACCAGCAGAAGAACAAGAGAACGCCAATCAGGAAATAGAAACGGACACGCCAATATCGGTTGACACGTTCGAGTTGAAAAACAATAAGTCAAACAATAAATAACCTCCACCCATAAATATAATTTTTCAAGAATTCAGAGCGTAGTAAAACTTTTACATTCAAATACAAATATAAAAGATTTCTATATAAAATACATACATAGCAACAAATGTATATTACACCTCAAATGACTAATAACACTATAAAAATATTAAAAAATACAAAAACAAAATACTACACATTCACATTAAAATAAAAAAAAAATTATACTTATCTATCAAAAAGATTAAATAAACATTACAATGACGGAAATTTTAAATGAATCGAATAACTTACAAATAGAAGAAATGCAATTCATTAAAGTAAAAAGATTTAAAACAAATAATTCAATAAAAAATAAAATAATACTCCCTATTTATATTGTTCAAATTTCATCAAAAAGTAACATAATTAAAATAGAAAATATAAAATATTTATATTATTACAAAATAAATTGGGAAAAAATAATTTTAAAAAATATTATACACCATATTACCAGATAAAAATATCATAATTACCAACTTCTGAGCCAAACATCACAAAATTACAATATGCAATACAAATGCGTTAAATGCATTCATCAACATAAACTAGGAGAATTTAAAATAAATAAAGAAATAAAAATTGATAACCAGAATTGTATTGTACAAATTGTAAAAATTTTGGACACAGTGCTTCATATATGGGTTGTCCAAAAATATTAGAAATTAAAAATAAAATATAGATTAGTATTATCATTCTGATTTTTCTTATTTTTCTTTGATAATTGTACATATATTTTTGAACTAAGTTAAAAAATTAAAAATTAATATCATTCGCTCAGATTTAACAGATATTCAGAAGTATTTAAAAAAATATATAAATAAACTTTTAATAATTACTATAGTATAAATAAGCAGATTATACAAGTTACTATAAATGTAAAATAATTAATATACTTGAGTATAAGTATGAACATTTTATGAATTAAATATAAAATAAAATAAATTCTTTCCATAAGATTTTTGAAAAATACACTATAAATTAGTTAAATAAAACTTTTATTGGAATAAATATATTGTTATCGTCAATATTATATTTATGCAACTAAAAATATTTTCTATATATTAAATTATTATAATAATTATATATTTGTTAATTGTAAATATTTTATTATATTATATTATAAATTCGCATACTTAATTTGATTATTGTTATCAAATATTTTGTAAAAATAAGAAAATGGTAAATAAAATAATTTATATAAAATTATTATATTTTTCGTTATTTATAAAAAATATATATTATAAATATATTTAAATTTTATATTTTTTAAAATTTTCATTTAAATTTTATCATAATTTTTATGTTATAGTTAAAAAAATTTTGTGTATATATAAAAAAGCAAATGTTATAATGACATATATTTTGTCCCTCAATAGAGGAATATAATATCTATAATATTTTTTTCATAAAAGATAAAAATTGACTTACCTTATTGATTTGATCATTTCTGTCATTTTTAGCTGAATTTCTTATTTCTAGATTATCTTCAAATGTATTGTTGTCGCTAGCAGAAATTACTACCAGAAATATCTGTCAAATATATATAAAATTAATAGTTTAATAAAAATATAAGTGAATTAAATTTTAATAAAATTATTATTAAAAATATTTAAATTACAAATATTCATAATAATTGAAGAATCATATCTCAAATTGTAAACAGCTACTTTACATAATATTTCAAAAACACAAAAATACTTTCGTTAAATATTATTCTTCGCAGATTATTGAAAAAATCAATTTTTTTTATTAAATATTATAATAATACTATAATATTTTTGACAAATATTAATTTATTAAATAGTATCGTATATGTATATCTTAAATTGATTAAGATGACCATTAATTACTTTATAAATAAAACGATCTCCGAGTAAAAAAATTAAATTAATTGCAATGTAATAGAAGCATTATAAAAAAATTATGAAAATCTTATTAGGTCATAATTATGATTTCATAATAATTTATTATAGAGTATGAACTTAATAGTTCAAAAATTAAATAAATTCATTCTTAGAAAATGAAATATTTTTATGGTAATATAAATTTTTTTATAAAAATTAAAAAATTATATACTTAAACAATAAATTTTTTAATTGGTGGGAAATTATTCTTGATAAAATAAAAAATTAAAAGATTTTTCAGAAATGAGTAGGAAATAGTTGAAATATTGTAAAAGATTATTTTGAAGGATTGTTAATCAATAGTGATTAAACTGTTAAAAGTTTAAATTTATATAACTATATCAGTAGAAGACGATAACATAATTTTATATTAAATAAATTATATAGTATAAATAATTTTGGTGAATGATTTCATAATTATATTTTAAAAGATGAATATTGATTTGAAATAAAATGAAAAAAATCTCGATTACATTTTATATAAACATAGAAAAAACTACATAAATATTATATTATAAATATTATATTAAACAGAGTTCTTTTTACATAAAAATATTTAAAATCATTCATTTTTTTGTTTTACTTTTGTTTTTTATTAGCTATGCAATTCTTTTTTCTGTTTGCGTGTTTGAATTTACTTAGGTTACTTTTATAATTATATAATGGTTTTTCTGGATTTCCATAATTAATCAACAGGAATTATATCTTATTTTATATATAAATAAATAAATATATCTATATATATAAAGAAGGTTAAAAACTTACTTTATAAAACTTTTATTTGAAAATGTTTTTAATTATTATTTGTATTATGTTTTAATATTATAAATATTATTGTTAATAATTAGAAACAAATAATAAAATATAATAATTGTTCAATTATATATTTCAATAAAATAAAATTTGATGATAATCTTTTCCTTAGTTAAAGTATTGTATATACATAAACAATAATTAGATTAAACATAATCATATTCTGTGATTATTTGTCCTTGAGATAATGTAGCGTGTGTAGAAATTATATCTTTGCATTAATAAAATCAAGATTTGCTTGTGCTTCTTAGATTTAAGTATTTCTTGGTATAATTCATATTTATACAATGTCTCCCATTTCTGTTCAAATTAGATAATGTTTGCATCTTCTAGTTTTCATTCAGTTTTAATTGTAGATTCTTCCAAATCTTCATTTTTATAATATTAAAAGTTAAATCGTGCTGAATTTCATTATTTATGTGTGCATTATTTATAATTTATTTGTAATTTCTATTATTTATAATATTATTTATAACTCACGGGTATAATTTAAAATTAACTATATAGAATAAATTGAATAACCAGTAGTTTTTAATTTTAACCTTTAAATTTAATCGAGTCAAGGTTTTTCCGCTTGTATATGCATTTTAGCCCTGAAGAATTCGCCTCGCCCATAGGAATCTCTTTCTTTACTGCGTGAAAATGGAAGGGAGTTCAAGAAAACAAAATGACCGTTGCAAAAAGTATGTGTTTGCAAAGTCCGAGGGGTTCGTGGAAAGTAAGAAAATTAACAATAGAATAAAAAATTTATTTGCAGTGCATCCCGTTGGAACTATAAGGAACGCAGTCGGTACAGGTCTTGGAACGAAAGAATCAGAGAGAACGAACACGAAAACTATCTTCACGCTCATCGCCACTACACTATCATAGCCTCTACGATAAATATGAGTGTTTTTTTATTTTTTTCCTTTCTCCACTCTTATCCTTTCCTCACGCCCCCACAAGTGTAGTGATGATCGCGAAGGATCCCCTATCCATTTTTTTTTCTATTCAACTGTTCTTCGTGCCTTCGTCAAATTTGTAAGAAATTTGCGTTATAAGATTGAGAATAAACATATATATATATTCAAGTAAAATTGCTGTACGAAGTTAAACTTTGTATAATCCATATCACTACCATGTATACATCGCAACTACCAGTCACCTAGCAACAAGATTATATACATTTCATGTTACGCTTATTTAATTCGATTAAAGTATCTAACAGTTTGAGTTATTAATTAATGAATTTATTGTTTTTTTTATATTGCAAAAAAATTATACACTGGAATAGTAAAACCATTCTGGGCCTGTGATCTGTTAAATTTTTACCTTATGCAAAATAATTGACATAATTCCCAAAAACAAAGATTTACTTATAAAAAAATATTATAAAAATTAAAAAAGTTATGATTAGCACGTTATAAAAAAAAGTAATTGTATTATATAAGTACCATATGTCTAACATAAAATGAGATAGATAATCACGAATGTATAACAAAGAAAATTTATGATAAATGAATTTTTTTTATATTAACAAGTGATTTCTCAATTATATCGATAGTACTATATATATTATATATATTATATATATATATATATATATATATATATATATATGAGTGTAAAATAAATCTATATAGAATTCATTAGAAATTTTTTTTAATGTTTAAAATAATATAATAAATTCTTGCTCTATTCTTCATAATATATATATTATCAATTAGTGAATAAGAAATTATTTCTTTGAAGTAGTAATATTTATATCAGTAATATTATAATTTAAAAAGTATTATAATTTATTACATATTATGTACTAATACATATTATATTTATTTACAAGCAACTAAAAAAGATAAATACAGTATAAATATCAATTTACATATAATTGATAAAATTCCAGTTACTTCACGTTTATTTTAAATATCTATCACAAATTTAATTTGGTAGAAGCCATATCCTTTAAGTCGTTACATTATTTGTCTCTTAGGTGTTTAAATGTTCTGACAAAGATTGTTTATTTACTTCAATATTTTTTATAAATTAGTTCGGAGAATCATTTTAAATATAAAATTTTTAGAAGGTTTATCCATTAATTCATTTTTGTACCTTCCTCATTTTTATTTTTATAATATAAAAATTTTTATTGTATAAGAAGAAAAAAATTATACAAAAGGTTCTTGGGAAATAGACATTTGGCTAGAAGGTAATGCCAGGATGTAATTTTTTAATGTTTCATTTTTTTTAACTTATTAAATCCTTTTTATTTTTTAAAAAATTTATTTATATAATATCATTTTTGTAGTTTTGAAAAAAATCTTTAAGTAAAAACTTACACTTAAATAGTTTTAGGAAGGAAACTTTGAAATGCCCAGTAAAAATATTAAGATGAAATCTTTCTGTCTTGCATATGATCCGTGCACACTTTCTTGCAGATCATAGGTATTTTTTTCACTCTCCCTGTCTTGTGTCTACAAATTCTAAAACATTCTATGCATGTGCATATTTTCATTAGCAGAAAAAAGAACTAAAGCTTCCTTGACTCTCTTTTCTTCATGTAAATGTACGAAATGGAAGAAAGATAAATAAAAATAATAAATAAATGAGAAAAGATAATAGTTATAATGAAAAATATTTTTAGAGTAATATAAAATCATTAATTAATAAAAAATACAATTTTTACTAGTAAGAATTAACTTTTGTACTATGTAATTGCATGTGCAATATTATTATTTTGTTTATTTTAATCATGAAGTTAAGAATATAGATTTATTAAGAATAAAATTTTTTAATTTATTGAATTGATTAAAATGGTATCAGTAAAATTGATTGAAATTATTTACATTTATTTTTAAATACATGTGTATACGTATCAAATTTTGTTTTATTTTAATTAATAGTTTGGTACTTTAGAAAATACATATTATTCATAAAAAAATGACTATAAATAAAGTGAAATCTATTTAAAGTGCTATTTTTTGATAAAATTAATTAAAATAGACAAAAATTTTAATGTGAAACTCAAAATATTACAATACGTTTAAATTATTTATATTTTTATCAATTTAAAACTTTATTTAGGTTAAATATAACTTAATTTTTTTTAATTATAAGCTATTGAATGGTTATAAATTATAAAAAATTAACAAAAATGTATATTTCAATTATTTTAACATAATTTTAAAGTTTAAATATTTATTTATTGTTATAAAATATTATTATGAAACTTTATGTAATAAAACTAATAACAAAATTTTCACATATACGTTATTTTTTTCACTTATATTATTGTATTTTCGATCTAAAATTTGTATCTGTCTTTATATCTTTGATTAAAATTTATGTATTAATAGCTTAAATTTTTATTACTTTTATTATTTTATACTAAACTTACTTACACGTTTTATGTAATTTATATAGTCTATTTTATTTTCAATTTCAATCCTTAATATATATATTTATGTATGTTACACATAAATACATTTTATCTTATTTTAACCTTTTAAATAATAATTTACGTTTATTTTTTATGACTATAATTTTTCTGGAGTTCTGACCCTCTTTTCTGTTTTTTTTATCTTACAAAAATTATTTTGTGTTGATCAGTGAGACATTTGTATTGTTATATAATATTTATTATTCTTAATTATTGATTTTAGATATTTTTCTTTATTTAGACAAAGTTAAAAGACTTTTTCTTATTTTGTAATAAAACTAATGTTATACAATATTTATCACTAAATGATATAAGTAAAAAAATTATTATTCTATATTATAACATGTGAATTTAGTTTCTGAAGATATTATAATAACGGTATATCAAGTATTTTAGTAAAAAATAATAGGGGCTTGGACAGCTTATAATATATGATAAATTTAGTTCAAAGAAAAATAATTCCTAAGAAAGTAATAGAATTTATAAGAAGAAAAGATGGGAATAATTTTTTCTTATATACATTTTACTTTTGATAAATTTAACTAAAACAGATTAGTTCATCAGGAACTCCCTTTTAGACAACATTGAATGTGATTATTTAAAGTTATTGATAAAAAATAAAAGAAGTTTTTAGTTTGGAAAAATAGTGAAACTTATTGTTTTAAAGTTCAGAAGCGGTGGATGTCATCAATAATTAACAGTGAAAATGAAATTATCATTAATTGTAAGATGGAAAAAAACAGAATGGCGTATTATTCAATCAGTAACTTCAATTAGTAAAGATTTTTTGTATTCTATCTTTTTATATAAAAAGATGTTTAATATGCTGCGCATATTAGATATCACCTATAATATCCGAATAAATTAACAGCCTGTTATTTAGATATGCAGCACGTAAACGAAGTTACATGTGATTAAGATGAATATTAACACAAATACATAAATTATAACTGTGGTTACATTTGCCGCAAAGCTAATTGTATATATTTAACATTGCATAAGAAAGTATTTAATATTGTAAAATATTTAAAATATATATTTACAATTATATTAAACATTTTATTTTTGAAGTTATGGAAATGTACTGATATCCAAGATTATTTAATCTATTAGGCATAGTAATAGGGTTATTCACCTCATTCTGTAGCACGTAATGTTAAATTTCTATATCTTGCAAAACAAGAATATTCGAATAAAGTGTTTAGAAGTCTAATATCTCTCCTTTACTGGAATAAGAAGCCTCATAAATCAACGGTGTTTCCTCAGTTTTGGAGGCAGTCGATGTCACGGAGACATCGACAGTGGGTGAGAGGGGATGTTCCAGGGATTTCACTTAGTTAAGTTTTACTCATTTTAAAAAGAGTTATAAGTCTGGATTCATTTATACGTTTATACCTTTGAAGGAATTGAACAATTGAAAAATGTACAAGTAGATTTATTCTTTTTACACATAGAGAGAGTAAAAAAGAGTTTAATGAAGTTCGTTGTTATCTTGGCTAATATTCTAAGCCCGATTGGCACTGGAACTTCTGATTGAAAGTGCAACTTTTTCAATATTTTTATATTCCTCCTAAAAAGGAAGCTTGTAAATTAAAAAAAAAGAATGTTTGTAGGCGTATTAATAATCTCGTAAGATATTTCCAATCACGGTCTCGATTTTATCACATGAAAATGACATTAACTATTTTCAGAGTGAATTAATTATATAAAAGGTTTTAGTTCTTTACTACAATTAAATAATTCTGTGCATTCAACTTCTCGCGTTAGAAAACGTTGCAAAATGATACTTTCCATCTCAATTGATTATTAGCATCATATAGCGATGAGATAGAATCTGTAATCTGTCAAATATCTATATGTAAAAAATAGAAAGGTTCTTATCCACTGAGTTGAAGGTCATGGAACATGAACTCGATATGCTGTATTAAATTACATATGATTCACTGACGTTTGAAACTCTTGTTGATAATGTGAAAACTGATTCTGGATCATAAACTCTAAGATTGTCGCAGACTTGATTAAGCAAAAGTCTCTTTTATTAATTTTGACCAAAATAAATTTTGATCATGCAAAATAAGGGTCTACTTAAACCACATTTTACATTTTACATTTTTATTGAATAGATACCTTGGCTGTATTCTTTCCAATAGAACGTCGCTGTACTTTGCACGTCTTATTGGAGTCCTTGTATTAAGGAGTTAGATTACGTAAAGTTATAGCTATCACTTCAATTTATTAAGACCTCTACCTTGTCACCTTTGTTGATGATGCTAAAGGCATCTTTAAATTTTTAAAAAAATTATTTTGGGAAAAACAGTACGTATTTTATTTGAATCTATTAATATAATTTTTTGTAATAATCGATGAAAAGTTAAAGGCTATTTTTTGTAGGACAAATATAACTATAATTTCATTTTTTTTTTAAAATATTAATTTATCTAGTGCCAATAAAATAATATAATATAAATAGAATAATAACTGATAAATAGTTTTTTTAAATATAAATTTTATAATAATTATTTGGTATAGAAAAAAAATTTTATTTTTATAATCTAAAAAAATTATTTATCAAAAATAGGAATTTTTTAACGTTATCAAAGTAAAAATTCATATATTATTAAAAAAACTGAAATAAGATGATACAATAAAAAGCACTTTAATAATCAACAAACCAAAGCGATACAATAAAATATTATTATAAGTTAATGAAAAACATATTTTAAAGAAAATTATTTCACTTATTTTTCATGATAAAATTTTAGTATACGTAAATTTTTTACAAGAAGAAACTTACAGCACATGGATAATAATATTTTAAACGAAAATTTTGAAAGGTTTTTATGTTATTCTATCAGTACTCAATATTTTATAATTTATTTAAATAAAGATTATTATATTAAAAATGAAATTTGAAATGTCCAGCATGTTATTTTAGTAATCATTATTTATATCAAGAATATAAAATCAATTGGATATACGAGTAAAAACACGAAGAAAAAAATAAATGAAAGAATAAGCGTAAAAATGCAAATAATAAAAATGATACTTCCTGATTGAAGGTTTCTATACGAAAGTTAATGTGACATAAATGAGTACCTCTATCAAATTCTCTCTATCAAACCAATATTGGTTTATATTCAATATTATTCATTCAATGTCCAATATCGAGTGTTTAGTCATTTGAAACAACGAAAATTTATATAATGCTCAATATTGTAATTATTATTAATCGCCGATGATGGGATATGAATGAAGCCTTCGAATAGTATAGTATAGAAAAAAATTAGTTAGAGTTAAATAAGAGTTCAGAATTTAACCCAATTTTTATTGATGTACGACTTCTACACTAAAGAACGAAGTGCTTGTATTTTATACTATGGTCATTTCATTACTAATGTGACATATTGATTGAGTTTGATAAGGTATTCAAATTAAAACCACAAAATGAACTATTTTTAGTTTTTAGTGTACCAATTAATCATAAAAGATTCTACTAAGTATTCTTAGATAGCATATAAAGATAGTATTATGTATTATAAATTTTAAATATTCATCATTTAGTAAATCTTTTTTATAATATAAGTAATAAAATGAATTTATTTGATAATTAAGTTATTAAAAATTTTATTATTATTCAAAACATTTGTATTTTATATTAAAATTATGATATAAATTACATTATAAAAAATTTAAAATAAATTAACGACACATCTATACAATTTAACAATAAAAATTTGATATATTTATTCTTTATTATAGGTATATCTAATTTTTTTAAATATTTATTCATATAATTATTATTTATATTTTAATAAATTAAGATCTTATATTCAGACTAAATATTTAGGTCGTGCATAAATCAATAGATTGAATAATATACCTGTAAGAAAGAATATTTTAATTGATAATAAAATATAAATTAATCGCATATAAAAATTTATTTTCTATTACATAAATATTTTTAAATCATTCCTACGTACTTTAAATAATAAATAATTATTATAAAAAAATAATGGTATTACGAAAACAAAATTTTAAATATTTATTTCTTAATAGAGTAATCATTCGTATATATATATATATATGTACATCTATAAGTTTACTGTAAAACACAACTTAAATTAACGAATTTGTTTAAATAAGTCTTTCTTTATTGATTGATAAAATATCAGTGAAAATTACAATATTCATGATTTATTTAAATGAGTTCTTTATTAAAATAATCAGATTATAAAATCTTAAAACAAATATTGTATTAAATAAAACAAGGTATAACATACACAATTATGTTAATTTAAAAATTATTGTAAATTATTTTAAAACAAATTTTCGTAAATATTATGCATAGTTTATATATCATCTACTTTAAAAAAATCAAATTTAACATTTTATAAATGCGAACTAAATTGATTGAATTTACTCGTAAATGCAACTGTTTCGCAATTTATTTTAATCACTTACACAGTGTTTCGTCATTTATCTATCAAAAGCTCATTATTGCAAGATTTGAGGAGTTACAAATTTTATATTTTTATCAGTAATATGAATTTATAAACCTAAAAAAATAAAAAATTATATGAGATTCTAATTTCTCTAATTTTACAGATCTAATTTTATTATGAGAAAAATGTTCACCGATAATATTCAATTGATATTTGAAAGTATATATTATGTATCTGATGTTTTCTTCGAAGAATGAATAAGAGATACGAATTAGAAATTTTATTTATTTCTGTTTGATTAAAGTTTAATTAAAAACAAGGTTATTATGATTATGTATACCCTTTAAATAATTTACAAACTTTTTGAAACATTATTATGCTAATGATATATTATTCATAAAAATAATATTCTATTTATATGGAATATCATATTAAATACATTGTTAAAATTTCATATATAATAGTGTTGTACTTTATAAGAGCATGTGAATATTAAACGAACAGATATATATCCTAAAAAATCGATTTGTTTAAATAAGTAACAAGTAGAAATCAATATAAAAATTATACCCGATTAATCATTTTTAATGTAGTGTATATGGAAATAAAATGTTTCCAATAATTGTTTATTTAGAATTTTAATTTTTCTTATATAAATACATATCTTATATATACAAACCAATACATTTGACTAATTAATTATGATTTATTTAAATGAAATTATTTATTCGATTTGTTATGTATAAATTAAAATAAAATAGTTAATAAATCCATTGGCTTAAAGATATTAGTTATTAAATATGCCGTAATTATAAATCAGGATATGATAAGTGCTAAAAATTTCAAATTTGATTATCAACTTATATAGAGCAAATGTTGAAAGTAACTTTTATATTCAATTTTTCAAATAGAAACAAAATAATTAAAATTTATCAAGTTATTTATTAGAGAGAATTTCATAAATAAGAAAATAATAAATATAAATATATGTATAAATTAAAAAAAATTAATATAAAAAATAAAGTATATATGAAAAAATTAATATAATTAAAATATAAATTAGTCATTAAAGAATTTTAAAATTATGTACCAGTTTCTACAATTTTATTTTAGACGCAGTTAGTCAATTTTTAGGATAAAAAATGTCGAAAATAGAAATAGTGAATAACTTGATTACAAATTTAATTTTTTTGTAATAAGAATAATTATTAAATAAAATTAAAGAATTAAACCAAAGAATAACATTACGGTATGATAATATGAATGTATCTGTACGGCGGTTGTTAACAATAATTTCAAAGTTTGAAATCGTATATTTTTATCATTTTGCATTTCAAAAAGTTCTTTCTAAAAATATGCAATTTAACTGAATCTATTTTTTATTTTTTTAAACTCAAATTAGAATGATAAATGTAGATATTTGATAGTTAATGAATTCTTCTTCACAATAAAAAAATATTCTAAATAATCTAAGAATTTAGAAAATCTTGTTATTTCTTAAGACTTAAAATAATTTCGGCATAAAAAAATGTTATATTTTTTTTAAATGTACATTCAAGAAATATATTTAAATTTTGTCTAGGACTACTATGTAAATTAAAAAAATTAAATCATATTTTCAAAATATATATTCAAAGTTTCATATTTTACATAATATTGAAAAAAGTCGAAGATCTTGTTAATAATCATTTATATTTAAGAAAATATTTATTTATTCAATTTAGAATAGTATTAATATTCGGAACAAAACTTATGTATCACCGAAGATTAATTTATAATAAAAAATTAAATATACAAAAATTTAATTAAAATGAGAAACAATTAAATAACTAAATATTTTTCATGTATATTTTATAATTATTAAAATATTTTATGATGTTCTGTTTGATAATATTTTTTTTAAAAAAACTTTTGAAACTTTTTTAAAAATATTCTAGAAAGATTTCATCGTAAAATTGTAATGTTTCTAAGCAATGTTTCGTCGATTCTTTTAAGATTTTTAATTTTGAACATTGATAAAATAAATTCATACTTATGAAACTAGTTAGAGAATTCCTTTAATAAGTATTTAAATTCTTTCTAAATAAAACTACAAATTCGTAACAGTAAAAAGAATTTGAATACAATCTTATGATTTATATGAAGTTTAAGTCTTTTTAAAACTTTAAAATTAACGATTTATTTGATATTGTTTATTAAAATATTACAAGTAATATAACAATATATTATTTTTTAACAAATTTTATTTTTTCTTTGCTTTACATTTGAAGAATTTTCAACAAATTATTAAATAAATTTATGTATATTAATATTATAATATATTATTTATACTATACCTGTTGTTTTTTAATTTTAATATTTAATATTTATTAAGGTAATAAGTTCGAATGATCAAACATCTAAATTTATCTCAATTAATTTATTTTCACATAAAGAAAAAATCATTAAAAACTCGTATATTGCTATTTTCTTTGTCAATAACTATGAAAATGATTATTTTTACTTTACTCTATTATATATTAGTTCATATAATTTTGAATATTTTTAAATAATCCAAGATTTGTATTTAATTTATAATTTGAATTATTAAAATAATATGGTTGTGCTAAATAAGATTTTCTAATAAAATTTTCTACTGACTATAATATTTACTTTGCTATATTTACTTGTAACGATTTTTATATTAATAGTTGTATATTATAGAATATTTAAATTATCTGATATGATATCTACTTATAAATAAGTAATATTTAAATAATTAATATATGAAAAATAAAAAATACATTTTATATAAATTATTAAATCTGTTAAAAGTATTTACTTTACGTAATTAAATAAGAGTGTATATTTTATAAAAATAATTTTTTAAATTTTTTCAAAAATTTACATTTCTACATGTATATATGTTTCAAATAAAGTATTGTTTTTTTAATAATATTTTCAATTTATAAAAAAACTTTTATTTAGAATACCTCTACATTGGCATACATTCATAAAAACATTCATATATATATTTTAAATACATTGACTTTAGTTATAATAATAATAAAATTCTGATTATTAAGTAAACAATATATTTATTATTATTTTATTTTTTAATTATTCATTTTTATTTATGTAAGTATATGATCTCTATTTAGATTTTAATAACAATGAAAAGAGTGATTACTAAGTTTTGGATCTCGTGAAAATTTGAAGAATAAAATGTCGACTTATCTGCGATAATATTATTTTTAAAAACCTAATAATCAATTATAAAAATTTGTTTAATTATCGAATGTCAATTTTTAAATTTAAATCAGAAAATAATATACCAATATATAGTTGATTTCATAAAAGTATTGTTTAATTTACAATGGTGTAGGAATTTCGGGAAACAATATTTTTACTAGAAAGTGTACGAAGAAGAAAAGCATTTTTAAGAAATTGCTTAACGTAATGAATAACCTTTATATCATTAATTTAACATTGAATTATAAAGTTAAACACTTGGGAAAATTGCAAAGCTAGCTTAGAGAAAATTTATTTGTTGAAAACATAGTTTTAAAATAAATAAAAAAAATAACAAAATTATATTCATAATATTAATATATAGGAAAGTAAGTGATAGGTCTATGATACAGATTGTTATTATAAAATACTATTACTAAATTAAGAATAATTTGTAACATGTGCACTAAAGTAAGATAGTTATCTCTTCAAATAAATATTAAAATATAAATCTTATCTTACAAAGTATATATTTGGAAATAATACTTAGTTTCTATATACATAAAGTTATGTTTTTAAGTATTACAAAAATTATTATACTTGATTAAATTAATATTATTCGTAATTCTAATTATACTGAAAAAATAATAATAATGAACAGTTCAAAAAATTTCCAGAAACGGATATTTATTTTAAAGCACATCAGTAACTCATACTATAACACGTTCTTATTGCAATTTAAAAAAGCGAAAAATCAAATTATTTGTTGATAAGTAAGTTTTAAAAGTGATAATTTTACTTAAATAACAATTACATTCTTACAAACAATATTAAAGAAATTACAAATATAAAATAAATATATATATTTAAATATATTTAAAATAAAATGATAATAATATAAGTTTTCCTTATAGTAGTAGTTT
Source organism: Dolichoris vasculosae (assembly GCA_018907195.1). Lineage (NCBI taxonomy): Eukaryota > Metazoa > Arthropoda > Insecta > Hymenoptera > Agaonidae > Dolichoris > Dolichoris vasculosae. The sequence goes on along the minus strand of JACCHY010000002.1, from coordinate 1,342,768 downwards.
GGTATGTTTTTTAAAAAATGATAAAGACAAAACGAAATTATTAAGTATACATTTCCGTAAAAGATAAATTATGGATTACGTTTAAAATACGTATAATGTAAATTATGTTCTAGAATGAAATATTTTATCAAATTAGGATAAATCTTCACCACGCACTATGTATATATATATATGACTTTATATAACTTTATATAACTAATTATTAATTTAAATAATATGAATATTTATTATTAAGAACGCTATTATAAAAAAAAAAAGATTTAACAATGAACGTAAAAATATATACTATATACCAATTTTATCCTATTTAAAGATAAAAATAGTAATATTTTTATGAAATTATTTACAAAATAAAATAGTTTTATTAAAATTGTATTTTCATTATAAAAATAGATGAAAATTTTGTGTGGTCTAAATTTGTCTAGAATCAATTAATTTTAAACAGATAAATGCCCTGAATCATCTGTAAGTATATTTAAGTATATTCACAGAAAACCAGATTTCAAAATTAGAAACTATAGAAATTAGAAAAACATAGTACAATAAAAGCATAGATAATCTTACAATAATGGGACTTTTTTTATTATGCAGTCCATTTCTTAATAAATTACTATAACATTTTACGTGAATAATGGTTATGAATAATAATGTAAAAAATAATAATGTAACCGTATTCGAGAAAACAAATAAAATTCAATTAATAAAAATTTACTACCAAAAAAATATTTAAACATTAATAAATTACTTATGGTAATAATTTAAACTTTTCGTTGAAAAATAGAAGTTAAATACAATAATAAATCTATTGGTTATATTAAAATTAATGAATTCAACAAAGTTCAAATTCAATTTTATATTATAATACATTGAATCAGGAAAATTGTTTTATTTTTTTATTTCTTGTTTTAAGTAAAACTATTAAATTTATCAATTAGAATATATATTTATAATGATTTAATAATTACTTTTTCTAAATATTTTAAAGCTGTAATTTTATGTATAAATTTGAATCGTGTAACAATAAATAGTTCATTTTTGACAAAAGTTTCGAAAAATACCAATTCTAAATAAACGAAATTTGAAAAAAATATTCTAAATATATTTCAATTTCTTATTTAAAAAATTTCTTAATATTTCTAATTTGAAATTTACATTCAAAAGTAAAGTTTATTAAGTTATAATAATGTAATTATTATATAACAATAAATAATATTTTGATTATTTTTTGTAAAATTTCACGAGATTTTCTCATTTAGTTTTATGAATAAATTGTTGGCATAGACATATCTTTTTAAAGTTGTAAAATTTCTTGTTATCATCAAATAATAAATAATATAATCAATAAATAATAAACAGATATATTAGCTAATGTAAATATTAATTTATTTAATTAAAATTTTATTATATATTATTTATTATAGTAATATTAAAATTTTATTAATTAAAAATTTATTATAGTAATTATTAAAACAATATTATAATATATTAAAACACATTCAGGATAATACTATTTAGTATTTATGATTTTCTTTTTAAATTTTCGATGGATTTTCCAATAATATTATAATAAAAAACATTTTAATTTCTATATATGCTTTTTAGATCTGATATTTGGTTTAAGCATTAAATTTTATTAAGTGATATATCAAAACTTAGTTTAACAAAAATACCAAATAAAATTTTATATTTATTCCTTCAATTTTTTAATGTTATAAAATAAAAAAATATTATTGATTTTTTTCTGTAAAATTTTTTCTGTAAATTAAGGTCTATCTATTCATTTTAAGATCATAATCTTTTATTATGTATATTAAGAGTAGAAAATTTATAATAATAATAGTTTATTGTATATTTCATCTGTAGTTGAAAATTTGTATAAGTTAATGATACCAAGAAAAAGTTCATGGTTGAAAAAATATCTACTGAAATCCATTCTCTTCTGTATGTATTAATTTTCCATGTTCAGGTATTCATCTTTTGAAACTAATAGACTGACGTTGGTAAAGTAACTATATCTTTATATCATAATGATTAAAAATAATAGATATACATCAATTTAAATAACCAATTTTTTATGTAAGTAATAAAAGTTTGATAATATTATAATATTATTGTTCTGGAATGTATGTTGTTTTTTATGCTTTTTCACATTATAAAATAGTTTAATGTGCTAAAACTAGTTAAATAAAGGATACGTCAATAATTATTTTTTATATTTTAGTGTAATTATAATTTATTTCTCAGAATTTTCTAAAAATAATCAGTGTAAAAGTACTCATAGACACTATCTTCTTCATTTTATTTTCTACACTCTAGACTTTTTTATCTGAATTTTGATACTTTCTCTCTATTCGTTTACTTGAGAAAAATAGATCACAACAGTATATCTATTACATATATTAAAAGCGGTATGTTTCTTACTATCTTTGTCTTTGTCGCTTCTTTCTATTTTACTCACAGCGACACTGTAAAACTTTTTGCGACTTGTGTCGCAAGTATTTATATTCTCATTATAATTACCAAAATAGTAATAGGTGGCGCAACTCAAACTATGGGAAGTAACTCTTTTTATGTTAATTAGTATAGGCTCGTGTCATTTGGTAGTTTTTAATATCCTTTTCCCAATTTCAATATAATTCTTTTAATGACTTGTATTTAATTTTACTTCAGAATATTGTCTTTATTTTCCAATGTTTTAGGAATGGCTCTTATTAAATGTTTTTTTATTAACTAAATTGAATTTTTTGATTTTTTATTTTTTGCAGAGTATTTGCTCTATTTCCATTAATGTATATCTCATTATTTGCAACAATATTGTAAGTCTCTCACTTAATTTTTAAAGCTTAATTATTTTTATACACTTAGTTTATGATATAAATTCAAGTATGGCACATAAATTCTTATAGCTAATAGACTATTAGACTTAAACGTATTAATTAATTTTATCACACATTTTTATTTAGGTGGTATTATTAATGATATGAAATGTAATTTTACTATATAATTAAATTAGCAATCAATTCGTAAGATATTATATAATTTTATAGCTGATTTATTATGTTTGCTTAAGCTCTCATTACACTATTACACAGATAAACAAACTTGCATTACTACTATTATGTATATTATTTTACGTCCTAACTTAATTTAAATAATGCTTCCCTTTTTTTGTCTAGAAAAGAAATTGAAATAACTTTGGATATATCTTGTAGTTTTGTCTAATCTGCGCAATTCCATATATATATACATCTTTTGGGGTATGAACGAAAGTATATTTATATTAAGATATAAAGAGCCTTAGTGTAAACTAATTTTGTATGGAATATTTAGTGAAGGAAAACAATAACAAGGAATTAATCATTATGAATATGAAACAAAGGAAATTTGATTTTAGCTTGTGTTGAAGTTTTTCTTTTAAAACGTTAACTATTCCAGATATAAATATAAAGAGAGAGAGAGAGAGAGAGAGAGAGAGAGAGAGAGAGAGAGAGAGAGAGAGAGAGAGTAAGAGAGGACAAAGAATTGTAGTTAGGTGATGAATTACGTTAAAAATATTTATATTCTTTTAAATGTATATTTATATTTATATGTTTGTATTTATAATTTGTAATTATATTAATAATAATAACTATTATTGTATTAAATAAACAAGAAATAAAATTGAAGTCAGTATACAATAAAAATAAAATGTATGTATGATTTAAAAATGAATGTTAATTATTATAAAAATTAAAAAGGGAATTGGATTAGATAAGAATAAGAATATTCACTCAATTATAAATAGTACTAATGTGCATTGATTTCAGATTAAGTAAAGTAAAAGGGTTCAAAAGATAAAAAAATATTTTTTACGAAATCGTACAAAATCTTTCATTGGAAAATTGTGTATATATTAATTGGATTTTTTATATTAATTTTTAAGTATTTATATTTACAATAGCTCTTTTCGATAGTCTCATTTACTTTGAAACTCACACTCATTACTTTATTTCTATAATTTCTTCTACTTGCATTTAGAAAGATTTTTTGTACAATAACTCAAAAGTCTCGAAGTCTTGTTTGCATGTTTTGTGTCTGATGCTCACGTAAATATTTTTTTCACGAAAAGGATAATTTTTTATTCCTCATTTCTATACTATGTCGAAATAGTGTTTGCAATGACCATGTGTTTTGGTCATGCTGATACCTAAGCGGATTGTTTAGGTTTTTGCAGATTTCATACAATATAATTTTATTTATATAATTAAATTTTATAAACTATTACCAAGCTAGAGTTATTTTGAAATTGTGAGTGATTATATATTTGACTTTTTAAAGAATTAAAAAAAAAAAAAATACAATTTTAAATATTAATTTTGTTGTAACATTATTATTTTAACATTTTCTTTTGAACTGATACATATATAATGTGTTTTTGGTTTACTTTAATATTAATGAATGTTCAATTTAATTAAATTATGATTTAAAAATTAGTTCAATTAAATCTAAATAAATTTTTAAAGGAATTTATATTTCTAAAAATAATTAGATACATTTTGATATTATTTAAATATTTGATGTATTGTACATAATGACTTAATATTAAAGTTTTTCTTAATATTTATATTTAATTATTATACAAATTATTATGGTATTAAAATTCAACATTTACAAAACAAATATATATATATGTATGCATATGTATATATATATTTTATTTTATTCTTATATTTTTATGGTTGTATTTTCTCTTTTTATTATTGTTTGCTATTGTTATAAACGTTATTACATATAAAAATGTATGTATTAAACACTGTTTTAATTACTATAGTTATTATTAATTTTTATAACTATTGTTTATTATTTGTTTATGTTAAGTTTATGTTAATTTAATTAAGCTATTATGATTAATTAAACCTTTTATATATTAAATATATATGTATGTTTTATTTAATAGTGTTATTATATATAAGAATTGTTTTTACTATCATTGTGTAAGTAAGTATTAGTGATTGTTTTAATTTAAAATATTTTCTAAATTGTAAGATTAGTTATTTTTGAGATAAAGGAAATCACGTGCTATTGTTATTATTTACGTGCGATTATGTATTATTACGTGTTATTAATTATTATTAATATATATATATGTAATCTTTTTTCCTTGAGGCTTATGCCGTATTACAGTAAAGTAGTGTTTATTCTTTTAGCTGATATTATATTTATAATATGCATGTATAAGTAATACATTTATAAATAATTCACTGATTTATACATTAGTTGTGCTATTAATTATTCATTGCTATCCCTTATACAATTTTTTATGTCTAAAAATCTAATTTTTATAAAAAATTGCATTAATGTTATGTACACTTATTTGAATACATGTATATTATTTTGTTAAATTGACTTTTAATGTATATTACGAAATATTTCTTTTATACTAAAAAATTACATATTTGACAAGATTTTTCGCAAGAAATGATTGCCCAAGTAACTAATAAATCATATATGTTATTTTCTAATAAAACTGTAAATTTTACTTTATTTTAATATTTTAATTACCTATTTTAAGAAATATATATCTAAATACATGAACATTAATTTTAAATACTAAAAACTTTAATTTGTTGTTTAATTATATGATTTATAGCAGTATTAATTATTCAAAAATAAAATTTAGTAATTACTATATTTAATCGATATACATTTTTATTACTTATGTATGATTTTGACTCAAATTAAAATATAAGTATATTTTTGATGAGTTTACATTTAGATAATAATTTTAAATAACATTAATGTAGAATAATAATAAAAAATTGTATCTAAGTATTTAGAATGTTAAAATTTATTTAACAATGTATTTAATAAATATTTTACTTTATATTTAGACATGTAAAAAAAGGTATTTTTTAAACCTGTATAAAGTTGGCATTTTCTTTAGCATTATTAGATAATTCAGAATTTTCAGGTTGCTTTTGAATAGGAAAATGAGAGATCATCAATAAAATAATTAACGAGAGTTTAACATAAATAGAAAAAATTGAAATTTATTTTATTATTAAAGAGCTCAATACCTATAATAAATTAATTTTTCTAATTTTTTTTTTATTTGGATACTATTTTAATAATATTGAAAACATTATTTATTTTATTAAATTTGTTTAATAATGTACAAGAAAATTGGAGATATCTTTTAAGAATTCAAAGAGGCAATAGAAATTATATGTATAAGTATAATGCATAATAAAATAATTAAAATCTAGTTGTTACAAAAAGAAATTTTCCTATAAAAGAATGCCATCAGACAGAACATGAATTTTTTATGATTTGACAGTTAAATAGTGTTTCATGAAATCGATACGTTATGTGCAGCTCGAACTTTTATTAGATATTTTTAAAAGAAAATTATAAATAAAAGAAAGTAGTTCAACTAACAATGAAGGTTGTTGCTTTAAATTTTGTTAATATTATCAAATTAAATTGGTCATCAGGAGAAACTTTTAATGATATGTACGACAAATAACAGAAAAATTATTGAATTTTCAAAGGAAAATTTTTTAGGACAACTACGAAAATCATTGATATGTTCGCTACTTTATAGTTTTAGCCGTTCTGCGTATGGCATTTATTCAATGTACACCACTCGACTACTGAATGTGGCGATCATATGTGAGTGTTTAATTAATTGGACGCGAAAATACTTAAACATATCAGCGATTATGTAACGACCTATTTTAGCTTAATCGAGATGACACTGACTTATTATCACATATTCAGATAATAATAATTATTAATACATAAATGAGATATTGATATGTTTTTATAAAATTTTTTTTTAATATAAAAAATTTTATGAAATTTATTAGAAGCTATTTTTTGTATTAATATCAAGTTTTATTACGTTATAATTTTTCAAATTCAATATTTTAAAATGATTTTACAAATAATTATTGTAGATACTATCATATAATAAAAGTTCAACAAAAATGCGAATGGTAGGAAGATTGCCTGTCGGTAAATCGCATAACCTTCACAGTCTAAAACAATTTTCTATTGTTTTACGTTCATTTTTTTGCTCAGATTGTAAGTTGATAGGTTAATGCATCATTTCTGTAATAAGGCCCTCCCTGTTCTAGTGGTACAGACTGATTCATTTTAAATGGTAAAATATGTTTTTACAATATAATGCTGCTTCTAATATCATACGATTAATTTATTATTGACGATAGTTCTGCGTAAATTATCACTCGATTTTATTTGTCAAAATATTAATCGAGAACGCGCTATTTGTTACTCGCCTTTAAAACTTTTCAACTTATGTTGATATTTAGGTTATATACTTGCACTTATTTATCTACTTTATTGGTATTATATCGATTGCTTGACATTCGATCAGATTTCTACTTAAATCGGTGACGTTCTTAATTTGCAGTATTGGCCAATAGACAATGTTTAAGTTGAAGTTCTAAAAGTAGTCAACGAACAACTTATAATTATATATTTTTCAGAATTTCAGGATTGAGAAATATAATGTTTACGTCCTTCCAAGGTAATTTAATTTTAATTTTTTATATTTAATATGTTATACTAGTGAAACTTCATTAAAACTGATTTGAACTCTTTAAAATTCTTTATAATGTCAACGGATTATTGAAATAACACGTTATTGATATATACCGAGACCTTACGTTTTATTAACGTTTGATTATTTTTTGAAAAATAGACAGAGTATTAAATTCTTTCATCCGATAGAATTTGTCTTGGCTTTTGGGAGTTATAAAGGTGATTTTTTTAATAAACACCATGTATAGCAGTATTGAATTAAATCTAAATTTGAGGTCTAGCGAGATGAAAAATTTGTTGCTGTCGAAGTTGTCGATTTAATCCTTAATTAGTGAAAGCAAATATTTTACTTTCATTATTATTCAGGAAACATATGGTTTTAATCATTTATCTTAAAAATTAGTAAAACTACACTCAGATGTAAGTAATACTATTTTATAAAGATTTACCGATCAAATATTTCTTGATCAGCATACGTCAATTTTGATTTACTTTTTAATATACGATTTGAAATTCAATATGAACGTTCATCATCGGTTTTTAATCTAATAATACTTTCAATTATATTAATCAAACACAATCAGTTTTTTCCGTATATAACAATATAATACGGAAGGAAAGTTTAAAATCCAGCTCGAGTTAAATGATGCTTTCTTTATCTTTCGCTGTTTCGTAATATTTATTTTTAATGTAACTACATTTTTAATAGTATCTGCATATAGTTATTATTACATGTTAATTCGTTATTTAACCGAATTTTTTTCTATCATTTTTATTGATTCTAGGACTGAAAAATTATTTCTTATGTGCCTCTTTTTGTTACAGTAAATATATTCAAAAAAATTCAGTTTATAAATATTGATATTTCAATCATATGCAATGGATTTTCTTAACTTTCTGTCGATTATTCTACTAATACTTATTTAACATCCAGTTTCTGAAGCGTTCCTATCCTATCTAAAAGACTTGCGATAGACATTTATAAGATTATATCATCGATTTTATCTTTGAATAAATGTAGTTTAACCTTGTTTATTTTCCCAAATTTATCAGAGCAGTCGATATAATTTATTGTTTCTACCAATATTCAATAAAATTATTTTCTTTTAGGCAATACTTAAGTAAAAACTAATCTGAACATCGAATTCTGTAATCCATGATTCCACTGATTCACATTTTCTTCGATCAATCATATATTAATTGAAAATTAATAAAATAAAAATTAGAAGAATGCATTTGCTTATTTAAATACATCAAGAACTTGAAGAATTGCAATGATTATCTATCGATGAATTTCAAACACTTAGCAGTTACGAGTAAAATTTATTTTCTTTCTCGTTTATTTTTCTGCTTAGATAATGAGTTAATGCGCTTCACGCGTCGTTACAGTAATAAGATCCTCCTTGTCTAAGCGTGTAGACCATGTTATCCAGTACAATAAAATAATTTCAACTGCTTTTTTAAATTTTGGAAACGATTTTATTTCGGTGCTTATAAAATTTTGTTAAGTTATTAAAATAATTTATTTTCCAAAAAATAATTTTAAATAAATATATAATTCAATGTACAGGATTTTCACATAAAAACTTGAAGAAAACTTGAAAAAAATACAGTTAAAATATAGTAATAAATTTATAATATACTGGTTCTGTAAACTATATATTTTAACATCATTAAGAACATTATAATTATGAACTTCTAATAATTACTACTTTCTATATAATTTCTACAGCAAATTTATATATTAATAATTATTTTTTAAATAAGAAATAGATACATTTCCTATTTTATTAGTATTATAATTAGATTCATTATCATTATGTATTATCACGATAGGAAACTAAATAAATTATAGTTTTATAGATTACTAACACAAAGTTATAGTCTTTACAGGCCACGATATTCTTTTCTATATCTGTTTGAAGATATAACATGTTGACATTCCACATTTTTATTGATTACCTACAAATCCAATAACAGGGTAATATATAATAGTTTTTCTTTCTTTTTCTTTCTTTCTCTTTCTTAGTTTTATACTATGCAATTCATGGTATACTCGAAAACTATTTATATTTATACGAGTCAGCGAATTTATTTGAAAAAATGATAAAAAATTTATATTAAATTACTGAAGCAATTCATAAAAATATTGTAGTAATTTTACGTTAGTATATGTTATGTATAGTATTTATAATTTCATATTTCAAGTTTGTATTATTGCGATACTGTTTATTTTCATTGAAGTTATTTTATATTCTCATAAAATTATAAAACTATAATTATACTTAAAATATAGGTTAAGACTTCCAGTGAATTTTAAATATCGTTATGTTTCTAAAAGGAATGAATGATAAAATTAAAAGTTAAATAATTTTATCTAAAATTCATAGTATCTATTAAAAATTCTATAACGCAATAATATAATATTCATTATAAAAAATCAAAATTTACTTTTATAAAATTTTTAAATACAATCACTTTTTAGTATTATTATATTTCATATTATGTTAAATTAATATAAAACTAAATAACTGTTTAGTAGTTGTGCTACAAATTTTCTCTAATTCTCAATTTAATAGAAACTAAACTTTCAAGTTTTTCTGTTAATTTATTTGAAGAATATATTGTTATTTAAGTTGTAAGTTTTTAAAAAAATCTTTCAAAATTATGTATAATAAAAGTTTTTAAATAATTTTTGATAAACTAACGAGATAATAAAACATTTAAGTTCAAATATATGCAAAATTCAAGCTCGATGTATTGACTATCATTACTATTTTTCTGAAATCACTGTCATAAAAATCATTATAAATCAACCATAATTAAAGTGAAAACGTAGATTATTGAAACCTTTGTTTAAACGGTTAAATTTCACTGTGATAAAATAATAATAATAAAATATAGTCAAAAATTAAAATTAAAAATAAGTAGAAAAAAATTAAGAGAAAATTTCTATTATCTAAAATACAAAAATATGTATATAACAAAAAAGATACAAAAAAACTTGATACAAAATATAAATTGTTAGTTTAAAGGAACGAAAACACACTGAGAATTTTTTATCTTTGTATTTTCGCTGAATATAAAATATTAAGGTATTAAGGAAATCTTGCCGAATGAGTTAGGAAACGCATTTCATCTATTGATCTCTTTTCCTATTGCCACCTCTCTCTCTTTTTCTATGTTTTATTTATTACCTCTATAAGTTATTCTTCCTCGATTATCTTGTTTTGTTTTCTATTCCTTTCAATTTATTATTTAATTTTATCTTATTAATTAATGTTTGAATTTCGGTGAATATTAATAGATATATAAAGTTCATATAAATATATAATAATTGCGAGACTCTTGATGCCATAATTATAAATAATAATAAGTTTTAGTAAAGTAAAAATGTAGTTTTTATTTTAATTTTAATTATACAAATATTCATTATTTAATCTTAATCAAATAATTATAGAAATTGAATTAGACAAATAGGGAGAAGTACAATATATTTGGATAATGTAATTGGCTAAAATATTATTTTTACAAAAGAATTTAAACTCTTTAGTATGATATTAATATATTCAAAAGAACTAGCTATTCTTTTGAGCAAAAAAATTTTTTTTTTAATCGTATTATAATTAAATAATGATATATATAAACATAATTTTTCTTAGACTATTTATTAAAGAATTATGTTGTACAAAATTTCGAATATAGATGAATGTTTATATTTGCAAATTATTTATTATAAAATAATAAAATATTTTTACCTCATAATTTAAACCAAATAAATTGAACAAAATTTCTAATATATAATATGCTTCATGTATTCCATCAAAATATTTTTATTGCTTTGTCTTCGTCAGCATAGGGTTGTTCATTGGTTCTTTTTTAAATTCGGCTCCTTTTTATACATTTTTGGAAGCTTTTTTTAGCTTCGTTTCTATCACAAGTCTTTAAAAATTCTAAAAATTTTATTCCCGCTTTTGTAAAGAATATTATATTATTTTAAAACTAATAAAAATACAAGTTTTTTTGAAAAATTTAGCAATTTAGACTATTTCATAACTAAATATTATTTTTAAATATTTTTCAAAATATATCGTTCAGTATTTGTATATATCTACATATGAGATCTGTCTTAAATAGATAATCACAAATAGATCAATTTATATTTTTAACATTATTTACAAGTATAAGTTTTTATTTATATATTATAACTTATAAATTAATAATTTGTAACTAATTAATTTTCATCTTTTACATTTATGATGCACACAAACTATCAACTTTTTTTAAAGTAAAATTAAATTAGTATAAATAAAAATAAAAAATATAACTATTGGTATCTATAACAATAATCTAGAAATAATTATGGTACACTAATTAAGCTAAATATTTTTATTATTGATATTTTATTGTACATCAAAAAAATATTCTATATAAATATTATCGGGAATTATTAAATTGAACATCTAGTACAAATTAAAATTTTTCACTTTCCAAAATATAAAAATAATTAATACTTGAATATAATAAATCTAGACATCATAAATTATTAAAAAAAATTATAGACTTGTATAAAATGTATTCAGTTAATTAAGATTTCAGAAATGCCTTTTAATTTAGAATAATCAAATTTAAAGGCTTTAAATTTTTGTAATATAAATTTCATAAATTCAAAAAATTAATTGAGTTTGCAAATCTTATAAGTTTATTTCATTGAAATTTATTGAACAATACAAAAAAATAGCTGTATATTTTTATAAATATTTACTAAAAGAATATTTATAATTATAAAAAATTTCTGATCATTTTTTAGAAATTTTGTATTTTTAATAAAGTATTTTATATTTAATAACATTCTAATCAGATAATTTGAAATAAAATCATTCGAATGATTTTGATTCTTTATCGTTTTTTTTTAATTTACTTGTTTAATTTATGAAATATAAAGGTTATATAATTGAAATTAATACTTTAATTTTTAAAAAATGATTTTCACTAATTTTAAAATACAATTAAAAAAGTAATAATTTATTTCATAAACTAATTATATGAATTTAGAATGTATAACAATTTATATTTATTAATATTTTAGTGAGATTAACTTTAAGTTTTTATAAATACTTAAATATATTTATACACTATTAAAATTGTGATATTGTTAAATACGAGTAATCTATGAGAAAAATGTAAAAATCAAAATCATTGAGATGGATGAAATGAATATTAGACTAAGTTAATATAGTTTCTAAAAATATAGTAATACATAAACTGATGATTTACTTAAAAAAATTAACTAAAACGTCAATAAGAAATAATTCAGAAATTTGGATAAGATTTTAGTAAACGAATACTTGTTTTCAAATTAAAATATTTATAAATTTCAAAATTATCATTATTATTCTCATTATACGTACACTTTTCAAATATAAAGTTATAAATTAAATTTATAATAAATTAAGTTTTTTTTAATACATTTAAAACACTTAATTTAATTAAAATAGATAATATATTTTAATATAAGTTTATAAGTTAGAAAATTAATATTAAAACTAATTTGTAGATATAAAAAATTTTGTAATCTCACATTGTTTTAAAATATGATTATATTATATGAAAATGGTATTAACTAATTGTATTATGAAAAATTAAGTTTAATAATAAAATTTTAAAGGTAAACATTTTATGAATTTAACAGTTCTTTTAACATTTATAATATTTATCTAGAAATATTAATGATATATTTATTATAATTAGAATATCATAAAATTTTAGTGACTTAAAAAGTAAACGAGACGATTTACAATTAATTATGCAATATGTTTCTTTTTTACTGACTTCAGTAATTATGAATAATCACGAACAATTATTTTCGAATTTGATCAGCAAAAATGGTCACAAATCATGAAGCTCTATGTTCATAACCTATTGACATTTTTATTTTATATCATAATTTTTATAGAATTTATATCATAATTGAATTATACGTTTATTATTAATAATAGTTATAAGTTTATTGAAATTCTATTGCATTCTCAATATAGTTTATATAGATATCGTCATTTTTTATTTTTTTAACTGACATTATTCGTTTAATATATAATTCTAAGCTATCCTGTATTGATTTTTCATATATGGTCATAAAAAAATCATTAAATATACAGGTAAGACACTTTGTTAAAGTTTCTCGCTGTTTTAATACAATTTTATTTATCTTAAACAACAAAGATTTTCTATATTAATTAATATAAATATAGAAATTATTATAAGTACATAAATTAAAATTTAAGGAAAGTAAAATGAAAGTTTCACAAGATTAAACTTAAGAAGAAATATTATAAATACTTAGAACAATTGTATAATATTAATTATAGGGATGAATTAAAAAAAATAGAATTTTATAATAACTAGGCTACTACCGTAAGATATACTTGTAGAAAATTGATATTAAATTATATTAAAAGTAAAATAAAGGAAAAATTAAAATATTAGTTTAATACTTATAACTTATAATATAGTATAGAACCCTTACATTTAAATTAGAATTATCAAAAAATATAGGATTTAAAATCTATAAAAAGATTGTGATGTATACTTCCATGATTTCTTGTATTCACTAATTAATTAAAAAAAAAACTGATCTTTTGATTTACTTTGTAACGATATTTATAATGTACAATATAGAGAAGTAGGCTAATTAATTTATTCTTATTTAATTTCATTTATTTAAACAAAAATGAATAATTTTTTGCAAGACGATGTGAAACTATTAGAAATAAATCTTATAATTGTAGTGTACACCACACTTTTTCTTCTATTTTATTTAAATTTAAATAATAGATGATAAAAACAAGATTTAAGTTTTAATGTCTTCTAATTTTAAATGTCATAACTTTATATTAATATAACTACAAAATGAAACTTAATAACTAGGTTCTCTAAATGAAGTTCTTTAACAATTCGTCGATAAAAAATATAATAATTAAGTTTGTAAAAAAATATGTGAACATATTAGAGATTTTAAGTAAAATTGTAACGATAATATAGATTAATAAAATATAAGACAAGATATAGAATTTATATATATAAAAATACAAAAAATTGATATAGTTAATATATAAAAATGATATTGATATTAAATCTAGTTTAAATAAACTGAGATATCATACGATACTACCTTAAAATATAAAAATATTTATTAACTTTTACCATTTATTTAGTAAAGCTGTTAATGTTAAGACATTTAATCAGCTCTACAAATTTTATTATATTACTATTATATTAAATATTATTTTTATATTATTATATAATTTATTTGTTAATGAATACGTAATACAAAAAACTATTAAATAAAGTTCAAAATTTTTGTACCTTATAATTTATTTATTGTTTTTAACAAAAATAAATTCTATATTTTATTAAAAGTATAATTTATAAATTAGCATGTAATACATTATTTGAAAAATATTTTGTGTGTAATATTATTTATGTAATACATTTTAATAGGAAACTTGTTTAGTTTGAAAAATAAGTTTAGTGTTCTACTATAATTGTGAAATCTGAAATATAAATTTGTTATTCCGTATTGTATTTGCATTCGAATCATATCAAAATTTAACGTAATCAATCATTTATAAATTAGAATGAATCTAATTGTTACCTTCATGTCACCATAGATTTTTATTCGATACGATTAGGTTACCTTCTTATTAAACATATTAAACGTTTTTCATAATGCCATTTTTCAAATACTTTAAACTTCGTTTCGAGAATAATTTTAATATAAGTTTATCAGTTCCAATCATAGATAAATAATTTCCTTTATGTAAGCTGTCTGTAAGTAATAAAACTTGAATGGAGAAAAAATTAATTCTACAAAATATTTTCTATAAATACATTTAGCAGAAAGTATGCTCTTTGATTTCTTAGTTAATTTTTATTATTAAAAAATAAGTAGTGGCAAAATAAATAGTTGATAAATATAGACTAAAATAATAAAGTACATATATTATAGACAATTATATATTGAGCTACTTTTAAGTTATATTTAAAGATAGGATTTATTTATTAAAGTACCACAAATATATATTATATTAATTAAATCATTAATTCTATTATAAATGTCCTTTAATGTGGAAAAAATTAGTAACATTATCCTTGTTAAAATCAGATAAATCTCTCTGCAACATTTCTAATCGATCTATTAGTATATTTATTTAAGCAAAATTCGAATTTATAAATATATAATAATTTCATGATATGTCAATGATATGGCACTACTGGATTCATTCAATTCAGTATCTATAGTCAATTAATAAATTAATACATTCCTACCGGTTATTTTTTTTCAAACAAATATAACAATTTTAATTAGCTTAAAATGAAAAAAATATTTTTCTCTTGAAAAATCTTTTTTCTTTTATTATTTACCCCTAAAGCTACTGAATAAAATACCTCTTTGTGATTTTTAATTGATATTTAATTTAGTACCAACAAAAAACTTTCGATAGAAATAAAATCCTTATTACATATTATTTTCTCTAACTCTTCATCGAACATAATATTATATACTTTTATACTTCTTAGTTTATTTGTAACATCCAACTCGTATGTGAGTTTAAATTTACTTCCATTTGAATTACACCCCGTTGGCTAATAATCTATAAACTACGATATTCCGCATTTCAATTTTGATATTTAAACGTTTATAATAGTTCATTAACTTAAAATACTTATCTAAATTATTAAACCAGTATTATAGTTTTTACTTACTGATTTTTTTAAATCCTCCTTTTTTATTTTATTATTTTAATTTTTTTATTTAAGTTTTTTTATTTTCATAAATTAAATTCTGGTAATGTGACCTTTGTTTCTCAACCAGTAAACTAGAGGACAAAAAGATTAGTAGTTGCTGCCAATGAGAGAATATTTTATTCATTAAATAATTAGACGAACGAGATACTATTTTTCTTTTAAAAAAATCTTATTTATCACAGCCTAACCAAAAAACATTCATATAACTTGTTACAATACACCATTGTCTAGCACTTGAAAATGATAGACTGATTTAAAAAATAGTGTTTTACTATCCACAGTAAGTCATACCAATACTACTTGTAAAACCGGTATTTAGATAAAGGCAGGTTACTTAAAATGTTGGGATCTTGGATGGATACTACCTTTATATTTATTTACATATATCATTTTGTAAACCTGAATATCAATTTTTTGCTTAACCATATTCTTTTTTTTCCATTTTTCACAAGTGAAATTATAACTTGAATTTAATGATAGATACCTGATATATCGATTTTAGCTACCATTTATGAAATCAAAACTGAATATTTTTTAAAGATATTTTTACTTTAAATAAAAAAAATGCATCGCTAAATATATGCATTTTTATAATTAATTACGAATAGCATTTATTGTTTTATTTTCGGAATAATGAATTAATATTTAAGTAAGTATATTAAGTAAATTTATTAAAGACCAATTAAAAATAAAAAATATAGTTAAAAATAGAAATACTTATTTGTTATATAAATATTTCTTTGATTTCGAAAAGTTTACATGAATCATTGTAGTAGCTGTGTAAAATTGTATAGTTAACAGTACACAAGAAAATAATATAACCATACAATCAACAAATAAAAGTGTATTAAAAATACAATTGTGAATTATATAATTAATGCATTAAATACAGAATGTAAGCATCAATTTTACATTGAAATATATATAAATAAAGTGTATAATTTTTTAAGCAACCGAAATTGATTTTATTTGTAAAATTTCATAAGTTATGGTTTAAGATAAAAGAAATAAAAATAGCATAATAGCAACTATATTTTACGTTCCATATATATATATTTTTTTTCCTTACAATATTATATTTTCAATGAAAGATAAGAAATATAACTACTAAAAAAATTTTGCAATCATTATTAAAAAAAATTATATTATTTATATGATCTTTCTAGAAATTATTTTCAAATAAATTACGACATATCTATTTTAATTATTGTTATAGCTAAGTTTCTCAAAATAAAAAATATACTTTATTATGATAAGTAATTTTAGTAAGGATAATTTGAATTATTTATTTCATTGACTGATTAAATATTAAAAAAAAAAAGTTTTTTTATTTAATTTTAAACTTAAATGTAATGAAATAAAATGATTAAAAATACTGAAGTTACAATAATATTAAAACAATTCAATTTTTTTTTATAATAGTAAATAATTTTCCAAAAATGCAAATAATAATAATATAATAACATGTGCAAGAAATTCTTTAATTTTTTAATGATGATTATTAAGAAATTTTAACTAAAACATGATGAACATTAAAAAACAAAAAAACAACTTAATTTAAACATATTTCTATAAATCTAAAATAATGTTAAATTATCGTTGTATATTAATAGTATTAGTATAAATTAAAAAAATGTAAATTCCTACACTTTTATCTATAATTAGAATAAAATAAGTATTAAATATCTATGAGGATTACTGTCATTAATGGAAGAACAGAAAAATAAATATGAGCATGTCTTAATTTAATAGCTAATAATATAAAAAATTAATAATATAAAAATAATATAAGAAATTGGACGTTCACTAAGAATTCACTATACTAAATATTAGTTTTATTGTTATTATTAATTTTTTTATGTTACCTAATACTTTTTCATTTAAAATGGCTCATTTTATATATTTTATATATTTTTTTAATTATGGAATAAAAAGAAATTAAAAGAATTTGACCAATTTCTTTTGATTTTATGCTGTAATATTTATTTAAATCAGAAAACAGTATTTTAATAATTTTAAACTGATGATTAGCATTGAGAATTTTTATCAATCAAAATTTGTTTTTAAGTTTAAAATAATATTTCTTCCATTAATAGACCTTTATAAAATTCAGAATTCTTTATAAATAAATAATTTGATAAAACGTAAATTTTTGAATAAAGTGTACCATAAATTTATATATTAATTTTTATTTTTCAAAACAAACTCAATTTTTTTGTTAAAAATAGTTTTCTTTTAGAAAAGTGTGAAAATAATAATTTATTTTATAACTTCATAGTCCCTTAATATTTTATTTATTCGATCATTACGCTATATTAATAATTACAGCAAAAAAAATTTTTCTTCAGAAATGATACAAGAAATAAAATTAAATTTAAAGCTTCTAAATCATATTCTAGGATTTAATTTTTTCTATTGAAGAAATAAAGAATAAAATTTAGCAAAAGTTGCAAAATATTGAGATCAGCACGAAACCTAGCCAAGGAAGACAATGGTCTGGCCGTGATCCAACTCACCCTGACTGCTTCAAATAAAATAATAATTATTCTTAAATTTTAAATGTATTTTTGCATTTACGATAAAAGAATTTTCTTTAAATTCCTTTTTATCCAGACTTGATAATATTATTTAAATAATAATGTTACTATGTAAAAAATGTTTATTAGTTAACAATTGCTTATGACTTATTTTATAATCACAATAAAATTATAAAAAATTGGAAGATTAATTGTTTGATTCAATTACCTTTTCCTGAAATATATGATTTTATTATAAAACTTTTTGAAAGAACAAATAATTAATTATTTTCGATTGAAATGTATTCTTAATATGAATTGATGTACTCAATACCTATCGATTTGGATTATTAATATATAATTCTCGAATTTATCTCTGGTGATATAAAATATTTTTAAAACCATTAGCTAAGAATTTATATTATCAATAAAAAAGATTGTTTTTCTTATTATACAAGTTAATAGGTAAATTGATTCTTTATTTTTATACATTACGTTCTTTTTATGTTAATAATAAAACATATAGTACTCATGGAACAGTTCTTAGAATTCGATCTTATAAGTTAAACAAAATTTTTACTAAAGTTTTTTAACATACTTTAATAAAAGATGGTTTGAATTTTTACAAATAGTTATTTATTAATTTAAAATATTAATAGTTTTATTTAATATAAAAATTAATTAAAAATATCGTTAATTTAATATATTTAGATACGATTCGCGTTTATGATAAATAACTGGAATACAATTTTAATTAAATATTTTAATGTTAATGATGCAAATGATAATATAAAATGTTACAAATATAATTTATAATAATTTCTTATATATTGGTTACATATAATAAACTCAAAGAATGTCCGTTTTTGGTAAATTACTTTAAATATAAAATATGATTTAAATAATTTATTTAAAATAATAATATCTATATTCTTAAATGTATAGAAAGTTCAATCTGTATTATAAAAAGAGTATTATACTCATTTCAGAATAAAGCTTATCTTGTACATAAAAAACTTCACTTTCTAAAATTCATGAATATATAATGGATACGAAATTCTTAGTCTTAAAGTACACTTTATTCGAAATTTTTAAAGTTATTTACTTATTTTCACAGATAGATTTATCTAATTATAAAATAAAGTTTCGTAGCATATAGATTTTTTAATATATGTGATTAATATTAATATCATAATATTCATTGAATTAAAATGTTTTTTTTAATAAATTCGAAATATTGTAACGTAAAAGAAATTATAATTTTCAAATATTGATAAAAAATTTTTTTAAATATAATGGATATACTTGGTATCTTAACTATATAAACCCTGTATAAAAAATACATTTGTAAACACTAAGTAAATCAATTCATGTATAATATACTAACATATATATATAATTTTAAATAAGTTGATTTTTTATATTTCTAAATAAAATATAGAACAATTGTTTTATTATATATTAATTTTACATATTTTAAAACCTTTTATAGTTTAAAATATTCCAAAAGGAAAGAAATATTGGATAATTTTAATGTTCTATCTATATATAGAAATTGTGATTGAAATGTTAGTAGCAAAATCTTACATATAGTTTAAAAAATTTAAATAATCATAACAGCTATTGATAAATTATTAAAATATTATAGATGCAGATATTTATTTTGCTTAGTTTATATTTTAGAAATAAAATAAAATAAATTTATATCAAATATACTTCAAAATTTATACTTTACAAAATTTTAATTTGACTACTAATTTTTATGAACATTTAAAATTCTTTCTAAGATAAAATTAAACACAAATTTTTTTACTCTTATATTACAATTATTAAATTAAAATTTTCTTTTTATGAAAATATTCACAAAAAATAAAGAAATTATAGTATAATTGATTTATCAACAATATATATAATTTATATTTATTTTTTAAAGAACTCGAACTTTACAGATATTTTATACATTATTTATGATATTATAAATGTACTTTTTTATATGTATCAAACGAAAAATGTTGTTTTGTTAAAATTGATTATATTAATATTTCAGGATTACTTTCTTATCAATATATTTCATTTTATAAAGGATAGTTATTTTTATTCAATTTCTAAAAATCACAAAAAAACATTTAAAATAATATATTATTATTTAAAATAAATTCACGACTTGCTCTCACATAAAAATTTTATAGATTTTTATAATCAATCTAATAATATTTCTTATAAATAATAATTTTAAATAAATAAAATTTTAATAGTTTTGCAATTATTATATATGGAAAATTTTTAATATATTAATAAATATAATTATAATATAATATATATAATATATATAGTATATAAAATTTATTGATTTTTTAATTAATGTACATAAATAATTATTTACATATGTTTATATGTATATTATATGCACATACGTATTTAAGTTATTAGGTATGTACAAATAAATTATAATTTCTTTTACAGTTGGTCAATAAGCTCTACATGTAAAAGTCTCATTTTCAACATTATCAAGACCATTATGGAGAGTATTGAACGACTTTTATGATATATACACAGGTGCACTGAGCTATATTTTTATTTTAAGGTTGTTCTACATTCATAGTTTTTCATAATTTTAGATGCCAATGCAGTTATAGATAATATTAATCCTTGTATTGCATAATGAATCCATAGAAATGAATAGAATTGAGAATTATATTTCAAAATTATATTATAAAAATACATAAAATGCAAATTCTTATCTTCTATTTTATTATTATGTAAATAATTAGATCTTAATTGTATACTTTAATAAAATATATATTAGTTTCATTATATTGTGAAAAAACTCTCTGATAAAACAAATAATGTTTCATTAAGTTCAATACAAATATTATTTTGTTTTTTATTTTTTTTCTTCGAAAAACTTAGAAATTCAAGAACATTGAAGTTTTTGCAGGAGAGATCAACGAGTATCCATTATTGTAAATATAAATCATTGTTTGTCATTAAAAATTTTGAATAGGAACGTGTGTAAATATAGAAAGAAAATCAATTATGGTATGCATTATCGAATGAGAAATGAGAAGTGAATTTTTCTTTATTTTATTCGAGTTCTATCTTGAATTTAAGCCTATTAAATGTATGCAATCGCTAACGAGTCATTTGCATAAACAAGTAAATTGTCTTTCTTCATTTGAGTACTTGTTCGAGTGTTTTTGCTTATTGCAAATTATTAGTGAGCCATTTCATTTTAAGTAATACCGCCTAAAAAAAGAGTCAAAAAATTTTTTTTCATTTTTACACTAAAACGATAACGAAAATATTATACTTTGATTTATATATATAAATTTAATATTAATGCTTCAAAAATAGAAAAATTTTCTTTTTAATTTTTTTTTAAAGAATCTATGTTAATAGTGCTAAAACAACTATTTATTATCCAGGTAAATACCATTTTTTCTTCGTTGAAATCAATTTTGGTCATGGAAAAATATTATTTTTGACCAGAATATGATATATAAAAAAGAAAAGAAAACTAAAAATTTCAAGTATAAAAGATTACAATGTTTAATAATAATATAAATATTAACGAATAAAAAGAATTTATATTAAGAGTTACAACGCTTAATAATGCTCTCAGAAGTTACTGATTGACATATATATTTACATAAATTTCGGAATTTTATAAACAAATTATTAGATAACAAATAATGAATATAGATGTATATATAATATAATATAAATAATACATAATATACTCTATTTTACTAGAAAATAAATATATAATAATAGATAGTTTATAAGTTATTTGTATACATTATAATTATTTCACTTAAAATATGTAATTAATATTACAATTTTTTAATTTAACTAAATATCATAATATTTTTTTTAAAATCATTCCTTCGTATTGATACAAAGTGTTGATTTTAATAGAAAAATGTATACACATAAATATACAGAAAATATTTTAAATAATTTGTTGTATCAGTTATATATTTTTGTAATATATAAATTTAGTTTTTTTATTCAAATAGTAAATAGAAAAATATTTACTGAGTGATTATAAAATTAATAACAATGTTTTTATGCAACTTAAGAAATATTTTTAATATTTCTTTGATTGTAAATAATAAAAAATATATAAAAATTCTATTTCTACTTTATATTTATATATAACAGATGAGACAAATATTACATGAAAAAGTTAAAAATAGATTAAAAAAATTATAAATAGAGTAAAAAAATGTGGTTTAGATTTTGCATTTATATCTTTAGTTAAAAAGTTGAATTATATATTTTTTTATAAAAAATTTGTTATGAATAATTTTTGTAATATATGAAATAAAATTAATTGCAAAGTGATTAATAAGAATTTTACTATTAGAAAAAAAATACAAAACTACAATTATATATTTTACTACAAATATGTCTTACATAATATTAGATAAGGTATGGATTCGATTAAATTATAATTAAAACTGTTGTCGATTGAGAATTTCACCAGTCTGCAATATATCATTCCTTGTATTATTTAAAAAAATTTAAACGATTTTTGGTTCGGAATCAGTTGAGAGGACTTGTGAGATTGATTTTCACATCAGCCTTTTAATAAGTGAAAATAGCTGAAAAGAATCGTTCGCATTGTATTCTTTTTCTCATACTCTAGAACGTTGTTTTATTTTTCTAAAGACGTTACATCGATTGGCGAAGAATTATCATTATGCCAGGAACTTGAGTAGTTATTCTTTCGGTATTTTTGCGATAAACTAATCTATTATTTTTCATTTCATTTTCATTATTCAATACATTTTTGCACCATGTGCACGAACTTAGCTATTTTTTTTTAACGTTGAACGTTATTTTTGTAACTTTCTACTCTTGAAAAATATATTTTACGTGTTTTGACGCATTTTCTCATCAACATCTTGGGCAAACCTTCTTAGAGTGTTTTCCCAAATGGAAGAATCTTACTCCTTTGGAGAAAATAGATGTACAAACACCAATATTAAAATAAATACACTAATATACAATATTGAATTAAATAAAATAAAGTAAATGAAATCAATGACTTTATAAAATATCTTAGTTTATTATAATTTTATTTAATATTAATCAATATTTAAAAATCTAGATACTAATTGCTCTTTTTTAGTAAATATAAATTAATTTTTTTTAATCATTACATGAATATATATAAGTTCAATATAAAAATACAAATATTGTTACTGGCATAATGTTTTATATAGATTTGTATGTTAATATAACTTGTATCATTATTATTTTTAATGAATTTGATAAAATCAATTTTATATATATAGTTTTATAAAAAAAAAAATTAATTATAACTTTTCATTTTTCCTTAGTATATAAAAATTATACATTATAAAGGAATACAATTCGCTATTTTAGTTTGATTACCTTTTTAATTTAATTTTAACAGAAAAGTAACGTTATAATTGAAATTTGAAATAAAAGCAAAACGATTTTATTTTTACATAAAAATCTTTTTGTAATTGTTGGTTACAAGGACAATAGATTCCTGTATGAAAGTGGAAAATGTAATTTAAGAATAAGGTTAATACAACCTTATTGAATACATAGCAGAGGCCGTGAAATAATTAATATAGAGTCTAAATTAAATCTGATTCATGCAGATAAAGATTAGCAACTCAACCTATTTATTGATAAATCATATCAACGGTTCTGCACAATAAGTTTAATAACTTTAAGACATGATTTATACAACCAATTATATTTTATATAGAAGTATAGTAGTTATAGGTACTTTTTCATATTTAAGTAAATGATGATTGACGATAATTTATCCAGTAATCCAAATTATTATATATTTTATGATTCACCTCTTTTAATTAATATTACACATCTTAATAACTGAACATGTTATGATATTAAATTTAATTACTCAAAATTTACTTATTTATATTATATAAATTTATGATTATTATACATATGTATTTGTACATGTATGATTTCATTTTATTTATATTATTCATAATGCTATGTTAGCAAATATTTTAATTTTTAATTTGTTGAAATAAAATATATTATGGGACTATAATATAAATAATGTTATATCTTATATTTTTTTAAAATTATAAAATAATATTCAAGGTATAATTTATTTACATAGATTTGTATATATACATATAAAATTTATTAAAAGTTTTTTAAAAGTTTATTAAAAGTTTATTATTAATCTTGACGTGTTCCAAAGCAATGTAATAATTATCGAGTATAATTATAGTATATTTTATATAGATAAATAACTATACTATGATACTTATAAAATAATTATTATAATAATACTATATAATCCTGTATAATAGCCTTCTTACTCTTCATAATAAAATGTAAAGATGATAAAGTTTTCTCAAATATAATTAAGTTGATTAAGCTTGAATACATGATGATATTCATCTTGACAAATATTCTTAAACATTTTTATTTTCTATTGTTTGTATCATTTTAAAAATATTTTTCATTTAAATAAAAATACGGAAATCATTACTATGATTAAATAATTTTATTTTAAATCTAAAATTTTTTTAATATTTTTATTAATCTGAATCTCATTTTATAATAACTAAGAAAATACATTAGAATTTAGTAAATTTAGGTACAAAAAAAATATTTTAGAATTTTACTTTAAATAATTATAATATTTTTCAGAATATTATATATAAAAATTTATATCATAAAATTTTTAAAAAAAGTATTAACTTAATTAATTTTTAATAAAATCCACTATAACTTTTTTCAATTATTGCTGCTTAGAAAATATACAATATACTAAAATAATGTTTAATGGAAGAAAATTTTAAATTATTAATTTTTTTATTGAACATTAATAAAATATAGTCATAGTAAAAGAAATTAGAATAGCTCCAAAAATATTAATATGAATGTTAAAAATAGATATTTAGAATTTAAATTTACTTGAAAATATGATATTTTATATCATTTTTTATTTCTTTACATTTATTTGATATAAATTATTTAAAAATATAATTTCAAAATTTTAATATTTACTTTATTTATTTACTTTCACATAATTTTTATAAGATTGCACTATACATTAATATGCATAAAATGGTATTTGAATCATTATCTTATAATTAAAAAAAAAATTTATAAAGATATAAAGTATTATATTATTCGAAAACTTATAACAAAATTTGTATAAATAAAGGATAAATACACTTTTAAATTTATATTTTAATTGTTTGAATTTGAATAGAAATTGAAAATCTGGAATAAAATAATTTGCAGCAGCAATTAATTATGATTAACTATGTCGCATTTTACCCATTAATTTACAATTTAGAATGTTAAATTGGAGTTCAATTTTGAGATATGGATTCAGATAAAAATCAGATTGAGAGTAAAATTAAGAAATTAAATTATCTAATGTAGTGATAAAATTAAATTCAATTATTATTATTAATTAAATTTTCATTTTTATGATTGAATTAACTTTTGTATTTATCTTACAAATATAAAAAAAAAACAATATTAATAATTTGAAAGAAAAATTTTAAATGAATCTAGTAAAGCAATTAAATTTGTTTTTTATGATACTATTTGATTGAATATATTAAATACATATGGAATAAAATAGATATGGAAAAGCGAAAATGGGAGAACCGATTCGTGGAACACCGTAAAGAGGAAAAATAAGGATTACTTTTTAGCGTGAGTATGATGAGATCAATTTGTCGAAAAATGCATTTGTTTGCAATATAATAAAAGAATTTGGAAAATTTCAATAAAATTTTCAAAAAGCTAAAGAAAGGTGATATTCATAATTAGAGAAGCATTCGGTGATTGATTACAAATTTTTTTGCAAAGAAAAAGTATGATGGTGTAATGACAATTAAAATTCTATTTTCAAATTAGTCATAATAGATTGAGAAATCGAAAGCGATCGATTAGAATTTGGCAAATGTGCCTGATATTATAGCAACGTATCATGAGTTTGTGCATAATTACAGCATTACACGCTACTTAGTTTAAGTTAATTTTGTTAAACACATTGGAATATCTCGATCCCCTTTTGTTACAGTTTAATAGCGTAATAGTAACTACTTACGTATTTCCCTAACATTTTTCTATTCATAATAATTAATAATTATTTTCTAATTATATAGTTCTCCAAGTTGCAATTTGAATTGATAAACTTTTAATAGTATCTATATTTTTTAAATAAATATTTGCATTAATTCTTAAAATATTTATCATAAATATAAATAAAATTATATTTCCTTTAAGAATAATAATTTTCTGTTTTCAATGTAAAAAAAATGAATGAATACTTATAATGAAGATCTCACCTTTGTTTTTAATTTTCTAAAATATAAATATTATAATACAATAACAGTAATTTTGTTTCTAATTACATTATATATTAAAAAAATGAAAGATTTAAAACTTTGATATTTAATTTGTTTGTAAAATCTAAAACAAGTATGAAACAAAAAATTATATAAATACTAATAACTATCATACATGAAGAAATCTTTTGTACAAACATGATTGTATATAGGCAAATAAAAATATGTGTAATAGAAATATAAATATAGAATAACTAAAACAGAAGGAACAAAAAATATGAATTCTGCCTTATTTTGTAAAAAACGGGCATTATTTGCATAAGTAATCTAATCGTTTTTCAAACAAAGTTTAATTATACCTGAAAATACTTCATTACATACAAACATTTTATGAACACATAGCTATTTAAGATAATCATATAAATTTTTCGTTTTATCATTCAAATCCTGCCTTTAAAAAAATTTACAAATAATATAATTTTTATTGGTTAATAGAAGAATTTATTAAGACAGAAATAAATGAAAAATTATATAAAAAGTTATTCAAATAAGCCGGCATTTAAAATCTATAAAATACTTATTTATAAGAATAGATATCATTACATAAAATATACTAATATTGTAAGTTTAACGCGTTCAATAAATATTTACAAAAATTCATTGTTAAACTAATATAAATCATAATTTATCTAACAATCTTTTTTTTTGATATGTATATTGTCCATTTTGAATATTGTTAGTCATAACATTAGTCTGTATATAATTGTGTATTATTTACCATTTCAAAAAACATGATTTTAGCAGATATCTTCAGTAAATTTGGAGACTCAACTAAAAAGATTTTATAAGATAAAAATATTCATATTTATTTTATTTTAATATTTATGTCGATTTAGAAAAAAATATATATAATTTGTTATGTGCAAAGTATGTTTGAAGTTATAAATTATATTGTTATAATTACGAAAATAATATTACAATGAGATTGATCAAAATTATTATAAAGAAATTAAAATGTTTGTAATTCTTTCAAATTTACTAAATTTAAATTTTATGGATAAGAAATTTAAAATTTTAAAACAGGTTTATGAATACTCATAAATTTATCCAGTAAAAATGCAGTAATAAAAAATATTTGAGGTTAATTAATAAAATTAGATAAAACGATAAATAATTGAAAAATTAAAATTAAATTGAACAAGATTTAAAGAACAAAAGTATGTAAGATACTTCTGATAAAACAATAAATTCAAAAAAAAAATATGAGTTATTAAAAAATCTTATTAATAAAATTATAATTTTATTTATTCAACAACAACAAAATATTTGTTAATGCAATATATATTTTTTATAAAACAGAAATAATAATATCAGTAAAATTTTAGAAAACAATTTTTAAAGTTGAAAGTTTTATCTATTGTATTATATTATTTTATATTATATTATGTAGAAAATAATAAAAAATACCTAGAACACGTGGCGGACGCCCGTAACCCGTGCGAAATTGTATAAATAAACCTCGCTTTTCGGAGCTCAGAGAGTCGAGGAGTAATGAGTGATCTTTGCAAGACCCTCTCGTGACAGGGCACAATGCTTGTCTCGTGCACGTCGCCGCAGGAGGTCTTTCAAGGAAGGCGCGAGCCCTCTGTAAGGAAGGCAAAGGCGAGATGAAACACGAGAATTACATGTATGAGGAGGTGGCGAGTGACTCAAGTGTTGTATGCGGATAGTTCCTCCAAATCATACCACCTAAAATACAGAGAGACATCTGGGGAGGCGGCCGGTGATACTGGCGAAGACGGCCAGTGATATGGCGAAGACGAGGGGGCGTGATCTGGGGAAGCAGCCGGTGATGCTGGTGAAGACGGCCAGTGATCTGGCGAAGAATTGAGGAGGAGAAAGCTGTACGATTGAAGAACCTGGAAGTGGTATAGTATATAAATGAGAAACAAATGGTAAGGCAAGCGCCTGAGAAACAACGGAGGTCTGGGTAATCTCATGATATAAATCAATAACACCTTGTCGGAGCTCGAGCAATCAGTGAGTGTACACAACAATAAAGGAAAAAAAGGGAAATGCGATACGATAAGTTCTTCAAAATAATTGTTAAAACCTACTGTAAGCGAAATATTGTATGCGTCAGTGAGTCTTGATAGATACGTCCAGGTAACAACATTATTAAAATACAAATTTGTGAAAGAATAAAAAGTGATGAAAAGGCAAAAGTCGAGTATTTATTTAATCCTCAACACTCACATAATCTAGAAATAAATATAATAACTATAACAACCGGTTTAAATTATCGTTATGACTCAAGAATGAGTTACTACGAGCCTTAAATGAGAAATAAGTGCGGTAACCTAATCCCAGATCGCATTACTGTGACCCTTGTGTATTCGTTTGCAATTACCTCATTACATATCAGTAGATGATCTGTCTTCCTTCCTTCTTTACTTCCCTCCTTTCTTCCTTCCTTCTCAACATATATTGGTTTTCAATAAATAAATCTTTGAGGACTTATCCTTTGGTGGTTATTTGTTAGAGATGTAATCTACCATTTATTTATTCTTGATTAGTACGTACACTATGTTTTATTTATATAATATTTTTGCTTATCGTAGCAATTGATCGGTAGAAATAATTTCTTACTATAAGCTGTGAAGCAATGATTTATCTCTCTTACAATAGACAGGTATTGAGCGTTCGATGCTGATTACTCCCTTGATCGATGCAATACTGTGTAGTAATTTTAATTCAATACTTTAAAATATATAGTATCAGAAAATTTTGAAGAGATTAGCATTACGTAGTATGGGACATATATTTTAAATATTCAATTTATATTATAAATAAAATAAAATAAAAAATTTGCTTTTACTATATTTTAAAATATAACATATAAAATTGTTTATTTATATACCCAATCTTTAAATATTTTAATGTACGTAGACAAAAATTTCTGTAGTAATACAGAAAGAAATTATTATGTCATAATCAATAAATTATGTAGTTAATTCATTTGTTTTTGAATTATAAAAATTAATTACGAATTATTGAATTATTTCTTACATACTATAAATATTTATGTTAATATATTAAAAAATAAATTATCATTTTGCTATGCTCATTTATACATTTTTTTCAAATTTTTTATTTTTATTATTAATATTCATAAAATTTTAAACATATTATAATATAAATATATCGACACATTCAATATAAAATAAAAACATATTTTATTTTTAAATTTATATTTTTAGATTCAAATGAACATTATGAATAATCTATAAATTCAATTTTTTATTATAAAATGGAATCTCTTCAAGATTATCAAATAAATACTTTAGATATTTTAGTGATTGATTTTTTATAAATATATCGATTATTTAGACAAATTTATTTGCATCTTTTTGCGCCTTTTAATTTATCTGTTCAATTCTTTTATTTTTTGTGTATTATCTTCTTCCGACATTGTGACGTATTTCTTACATATATTTTCTATCGAGAAGAATCATCAAGTACTAAATCTTTGTCTGCCTTTTAAAAAAAAAGTCAACAAATGTTGTACACACTAGTTTCTCTTTCTATTTGGTTACCATTAAATAAGAAATAGATATCTATAGAAGAAAAAGTAAATAATGGCATTGGAGAGCCACTTTGGCGCCAAGGTTCCTGATGTCTGTAAACATATACGTAGAATGCGTACGCGCATAAGAATATATATTTCTCGCAAGTAGGTATCTGGCATTGCACAGTGCTAGTAACATTTATAAAATACAATAAAAAAAAAGAATAGAATATATAACTGTTACAGACAAGTAAAAATAAAACGATCAAATGACACACATATATATGCATATATATATAATGTATTTGACTACAGATTTATTTCAACCTAATTTTCTTCATAGTATCTAATTATTAAATTATGGATGAGTATATTAATCAAAACAATTTATGCTAAAATTTGATGATTTTTCAAAGGATCAATATTAATAGGAAGTTTTTCAATTTTTAATAATAATTAAAATACAACTTAAAAAGCAGAAATAAATCTTGAATTATGACTTTTACATTATATTTAGATTTCCATCAATTTTAAGCTGTGTTTTATTGTAATCAATTTATATTTGTTTACTAATGTTATTGGTAATTAATGCCTACAATCTGAAATTAGAATGTGATTTGTAAATTGATTCACTTAAATATAAAATAATAAACACTTTTAATTATTAATTAACAATTATTTTAAGTTTTCATAATATTTGTTAAAGCATTGGAAAATATAAAGAAAAAATAAAAAGTTTATAGCTCTAATATAGATACGTATTAATAATTATTTCTTTTCTATTTAAATTTTAAATTATTAATTATAATTAATTATTTAATTTTTAATTAACGTATTAACAGCTTTATATATTATATTTAATTCATTTTTTAAAATAATTTTCAATACAATTCTTTTGGAATATAATGTTAAACATAATTTAAATAAAATAGGATATTATACAATTTTAGATTCACATTTGTGGTATGAATATTTAAAGCAATTTTCTTATACCTCTAATATGTATTTTTAGGTTTTTAAAACAAGTAGTAGTTTTTTATTTATAAGTGTTTGGATAATAAAAATATAATTTATTATTAAAATATTCTTTTATAATGTTCATGAAATATTGACTTTATTTAAAAATTATTAAAAGTTCATAATTAATTTACAATAGATTGAGTTTTTAACAATTAGATCGAGAAAATCGAGAATCAAACTGATGATTAACATGATTATGACAGTGAAACTGATGATCTTTTATAGAATGAATTTTCAGTATTTATATAATATTAATCAGAATAATTGATAATATTCAGAGCCTTATTAGTTTTTTAACAACTTATAATTTTAATATTGACTCTAACTTATAAATAGGAAATAAACCTTAATCGTTTTTATACCTTGGATTTCTGTAAATAATAAAA
Organism: Dolichoris vasculosae; assembly: GCA_018907195.1. NCBI lineage: Eukaryota > Metazoa > Arthropoda > Insecta > Hymenoptera > Agaonidae > Dolichoris > Dolichoris vasculosae. The sequence goes on along the minus strand of JACCHY010000002.1, from coordinate 1,310,589 downwards.
TTAACATTAAATCAAATATCAAATTTTTATTAAATTTTTAATTATAATAATATTGAATTAATTTGAATATTTTCTATAATACATTTATAACAATTAATAGAAACTAAAATTTTAAATAATTACTAGTATTTTTAAACAAAATAAATTATTAAAATCTTAAAATAAAATATTGTTTCTTTCTTTTGTGAAAATAGCAATTAAAATAAAATCGTAGCACTATCAATATAAATAAAAAACTTAGCAAATGGTATAATATAAATAAAAAACTTTTTTTAATTTTAATAATATATAAAAACACATTTTGATATATATATTTTAAAAATTAAAAAAATGTTGAATTAATTTAAATTAAAATTTTTTTGTAAACTTTTTTTCAGATATAAATTAGTACCAGCTTAATTTTTAATGTCCATAGGTGGATGCGTATGTGGACACGTTTAATTTAAATATCACAAAATCTATAGTTTTGTTTTATATTAAATTAAATTTTATATTTATCTTAAATTATTACATTACTACCAATTTTTGGAATTTTATTGTTTAAAATGAATTTTATGATTTTTAAAACAATAATATTTGTCATAATTTTATATATGTAAATAATAATTTATATTTTCTATATTAATCAAAATAATTAGGCAACATATTTATAATGAATATTTAGAGTTATACTACTTTTCTTATGTTTTAAATAATATTTTATTTTAATATAAATATAATATCAGAATCAATAAATGGATATTTAAGTTTTATATTTTACAACAATATTTAGTGTTGTGATTTAAATAAAATCTTTTGCTTCTTTATTTATTTTTTATTTATTATATTTATTTTTAATAAATAAATTGTATCCAAAGAACTGTTTTTTATTTTCTAATATTTGATCAATAAAAAAAAATTTTTTTGGATTTGTTATATTCAAAAAGTATTTTTAATATTTCTCTTACTCTCATTCTCTTTCTCACTATATCGATTCTATGCTTTTTGTCTGTTAAAAGCAAAGAGAAGGGTCGGTCTTCACGGCGCCAAAAATAGTACAACAGTACGGACTAATAAATGTATGAGAAGAGAATGAACATTTGGTAGAGATTTAAGATAACATAATTACAAAATTTTTATTATTACAGGTGAAAATAATAAAAAAACTATTGAATTAATATATTATTAATTATTTTGAAATATCTAGGAATTTTTTAATGATTTTAATTATAAAAATATTTAGATTTTAGAATTTGTATAGTAAAAATTTTCTATATTATTTTTTATTCCTTTTTGCTCATTTGCGGGCAATTTAATTCTATAAATTTATAAATTTATTAAATTATATAAATAAAAAATATTTTATTTGTTTTATTTTTATTTATTTTGAAATATTTTAATTTTATGATTAAATGCATAACTATATAAAAGCTTTTTATTTCTTTTAAATTTCAATTAATAACAAATGTAGTTATAATTAAGAACTAATAATTGTGTTTTATGTTATATTATATTTACGAAATACATTAAAAGACATGAATGTTTTGATCATATAAACTATTTATCATGTAATCTAGTTCTTATAATATAAAAAAGATTATTACTTATATTTTCAAACATTCTCATTGATTTAATGATGAAAAAAACTGTGAAATTAAACACATTCTTTAATATCGATAAAGAATTGTAGTTAAATTAAAAAGTTTCAAATGTATAGATATATTTACAATCAGTTATAAAAATTGTTGAATATAAGATTTAATGAATGTTTTCAAATTCTTTCAATCTTTCTATAGATATCGTTTTTATTTACTAGCTTTTTTATTTTATTGTATTTATAAATATAATTTTATTCAATAAAATTCAAATTTTATGTATTTTTTTTACTTTATTAAACAAGTAAAATTTATGTAAATATAAAATTCGATAATTATGAAAAAATTATTATGCCACATGCTATTAAGAACTATTCTATATACTATTTCTATTAAAAATTATTTATCAGTTAAAAGTATACTTAAAATATTTTATAAAAATACAGTAAAAACTATTTACTATATATGTAAAATAAAATTTATACTATTCAACTATTATAATAATATCATAATAGTAAATTAAAAGGTTCAACCTATTTAGTAATATTGATTCAATCTATTGACATTGTTTCAATCATAATCAAGCTTATTATAAAAAAGTTAAATTACACAAATGTTTACATTTTTAATTTTTTTAAATAGACTTTTTAAAAATTATTTATTATGAATATTTAATTTGTTAATAATTACTTTACAGTAGTAAAAATAATTTTAATACATTCAATAATAACGAGTGATAAAAATAATTAATAAAAACGGTTAAATAGTCATTGTTATTTTAGAAATCATTAAATTAATAACTTTAATTTATTGTAAATATTATGATGATTTTTTAAAAATTATTGATATAAAAATTAAATGGATTCTTTACATACCAAAAAAAGAAGATAATGCATCCTGTTACGTAGAAAATTTCTATCTGATTTATCACTTTATTTATAACCAGGGTTTATCTCTGGAAAAAGCACAATAAATACAATATAAAAATTTTGAAAAAAAAATATTAACCTTTTATAATTTATCACTTAAGTTTTACTATTATCTAAAAATACCTTTATTCTTTTATATACTTATTAGTATAAGTCAATATTAACAAAAGAAGTTATGTTATTATTCATAACCCTATTCATATTAAATTCAATTATTCCTTAATGTAATTATAAGAATTTTAATTTGATTTAATCAATTTCAATACAAAAACGTACGATTGTCGATAGTTTAATTATCTTAATGTATGTTTTCAATTCATTTTATATTTATTCTACCTTGAAGAATAAATTATCTTCTAAGGAAAACTGAGTATTTTATTGATTTTCAACCATATATTTTGATCCGTCAATAAGAAAATAAAAATATATTTATAAGGTATAATTACTGTGAGCATTAATTATAAGCGGAGGCGTCAAACTTATTCTGGAGTACGAAGTTATTTAATTATCGAATGTTCTTGTTTCATTCTTCATACATTGGTTTGAACTCAAGTGCTAAAAATTGCTGAGCCAAACTAAACGAAAAGTAGCACAGACAGCTAATTTCAACAAATTGTATACCTACCTATTGTATATATCAGTTGATTACATTATATTTCGCTCTTTTCGCTTATGCAGATAATTATTAAATGGGTAATGAACTCTAATGACGAATGAAATAAACAGAATGAAATAAACATCATTGAAATAAACATATTTGGAATTGAAATACATGCATATATACTCGCATTCAATTCTTTGATTTGTCAATATATAAATTATAATAATACTTTTTAAAATAATTTATTAATAAAGGTAATTTTTTAAATTAAAAAAGTTTAAAAATTCATCATTTTACTTTTTACAACTGCAGTTTAAAAAAATTTTATTTAATACTTTTTCTCTTCATTAATAGCTTTATATTCGTGTATAGGTATCAATGAATTAAGTATTTATTCATTAAGTTATTGTAAAATTTTACTGGATAATTTGAAAGAAATAAATTTCTTTTCAATTTTTATTTAAAATTAAATTCCATAAATATTCCAAATTTGACAATGACTAAAAAAACATTTAGAACTTAAAAACTTTTTTTTATAGAATTATACACATTAAAAGAAAAAAAATATATTTTGTGAAAATTTCGTTAAGAATTTGTAATGATAAATAAAATAGTTTGCATAAAAAATGTTATAAATATTTCGAGAAAATTAATGAAGGTTTGGTAGAGTTATATTTATGGTTAATAAATACAGTAGTTTTGAGAAAAAATTTTTTTAAATTATGAATAATTTCTCTCGTGTAATTTAAGACAGGGAGGCAACAAACTTACTTTTGAAAATCAATATTGTTATAATTAAAATTAAAGAGTTTTAATATAGAACTAAAATTAAAGAACCATCAAGTACATATCGGACCACTTGACTGGATCGAGACTATATATAGAATATTTTTTAATTTATATTTTAAGACTTTTCTAATATTAATGATTCATTTTACTTATCAACGTATTTATAATTTTCAAATGAATACTAATCGTACATTTGCTTTGATAGACAAATTTTTTTAGAACTGAATACCAATTTTCACCAATATATGTTCGTATTGAATTAATTTTGTTATTTTTCATGTTCGTTGATTAATTATCAAGCGACCATTAAAATTACTGATACAAATAACAAAAAATCTTTACTGTTTATTAATATTAACTACTTTTATATATTCTTATTATTTCTTAAAACATTATAAAAATATTTTTTTCATTCATAGAAAATTTTTTGGCAACAATTTTGTAACACAATTTTTTGACAAAATAAAATTTAGTATTATCTATAAAATATTTTAAATTAGACAATAAGATAATTGAAATTACAATGGACAAAATTAATACAAATAAATTTGTTGACATAAAATATTCAACAATAGTATAAGATAATAGTTAATTTAAAAAATTTATAATAATAAAAATAAAAACTGTTTTTACTTAATTTATATACATTATTTAAGAGATTTTCAAAGTAATAAAAATATTAATAACTACACACAGCGAATACAATGAATGTATTTTAAACATAAATCGAGTGATAAGCATATTTATTTTAAAATTGTTAAATATTTAATAGAATATATTATCTCTTGTCATATTCTATTTCTCAAATCAGAAAGATAAATATAGGAAATTGTTTTTTCATAATGAACACGAAAAAAGTATATTTTAGGTCACTATAATGTAATATTCGAAGAAGCTTTCGAGCGGTGTTAAAATAAATATTTAAGAAATACATTTTGAAAAATAAAATAATTCTCTAAATTAACATTTTATTCTAAAGGAAAATTTTATGTAATTGTAATGAGCAAATTATACCAATTAAGAATTTTTTAAAATATACAATATATGAGTAGTATTTTGTGATTTGTTAAAAGATATGAAAATTAAATGATTCAAAAACACATTTTTTATAACCGCTTTTTATGGAAAATTATGTAAGTTAATTATATTTATAATTGAAAAATATATTGCGATGAAAAAATAGTATAGTATTAAAATAAAAAATTGTTAAATAAAAAATCAATAATAAAAAATTAAAACCGTTTGTATTTTAAATTTAAAGTTAATTTTGAATATAAAGAGTAATTAGTTTTTTGTAACATGATTGCACTTTATAAATAATATGAGGTAAAATTAATTTTACATATTTATTATATTGTATATTAAAATTGTAATTAAAAAGTCTACTTAATTATAATTATAAACATACTATATAAAAAAAGTTATTATTATTTTTAATTTTTGTTACTTAAATAATTTGAGTATTTTATAAAAATAAAATAATTATTAAATATAGAAAATAGTTTAATTTCCAATACCATATACCTAAACCCAAAATATTTTTCAAAATGTTTTAAAACAGGTTTTATCCTTCCAGAAATCTTCACATTTTTTTAAGATAAAAAAAATTCCAATTATATACAAATTAATAAAAAAAGATTTAAAATAAAAATATCATATGAAGCAATTTAAATGGCAAAAATAATAACCTGTTATGGAGATACAATATGGATATATCACAAAGAAATAAACAAGATAAACACCGAAAAAATACGAAAAAATATTGGTAGATAATATAATTATATAATAATACTGTTATAAAAAAATCTCAAGTAAATAAACATATAAATACACAATAAATAATATATATCTATATAAATAAAAATGCAAAAAATGTTATAAAAAAATTTGTTTTCTCGTGACAAATTCTCATATACAAAAAATTTTAATTAAAACAAAAAAAAACAAATAACCTGTAATACGGCGATTGCTGTATATAACAGCATATTAGTCATAAGTAATTGTTATATTTAAAATCATTGTTTATTATGATTGAAACAGAGGTTACATATTGAATAAATATTGTATTTATTGGGTTCAAATAAACAAACATTAATAACTAATTAGTCTTTATTCTTAATCTATTCAATTATTTAATTTCATTCAATATATATTTGCTAACATTTTTCTCGCAGTATTATTTTTAAATTCTTATAATCGTATATTTTAGCAAATAATGAATAGGCACAATTTTTTGGATTTACTTTAACGTTTATATTTTTCAAGTTAACTAACTAAATAGGAAATAAAGGTTTTTGATAAAAAATACGATATTTATATTCTCATGCTGATTTAAGTTATATGTATGTAACATATTTATTATTCAATTAAAATTAAAATTAAAATTGTATTATACAATATCAACTATAATTTTATGACTTGTATGAAGGCAAAAAACTATCAATAATAAATACTTCGATAAAGTAGATAATATTTTCATAAACTTTTTATATTAAATTTTTTACATAATGATATTAATTTTGATTATATTATGTAATTTAATATATTATTAAATAACAATAAAGAAAATATATATAATAATATAGTGATTTAAATATTTCTTATTTCATTTTTTTAAGATTAATTTTAATAATGATTGAATTTGTGAGTGTAACTTTTCATGTATTTGTGTGTAAATACCAAAACTAAACTTAGTGTTAAAAATCATCGAAGCCATTAGAAGATAATTTATTACTTGAGTCAATAGAGTTAGCATATCGAAAGCAAAAGATCTTTTTTAAGTTAAGTATATGGAGTAGGTGAAATACATCTAGTTAACGACGAGAAATCTCAAGGGAGAGAGAATAGAACTTTTCGTGACACTGCAAACAGCTTGAGAACTGCATCAGCAGTTAGTTTGTCTAAAATTTTTTTAGTATTTAGATCGAAAATATTTTTTAAATTAATCTTATTATTTATTTAAATTAACAATTGCATAAGTTACTCTAGATTTTATTTAAATTAATACTGTTATTGCGAATCATGTCAAACTAAAATTATTTTTAATATTAATTATAAAGAAAAATAAGATAATATCTGAAAAAATCATTTTAAAAAAGTAATTGGTAATTTTTATAATTTCACATAATACAATAAAATTTATAAATAAAGCGTATTTTGAACATAAATAATCATTTTATTTTAAATATAAAAGGAAGAAACAAATTAAATTGAACAAATATCAAAGTTATATTTTAGATATTTTTTACTATTAGTTTAACATATACATATCTTAATAAAAATACGATATCTCATTTTTTCTTATCAATGTAAAACTTTTGTTCAATACAATTTTCATCCATGTCAGCATACATAAACATGAGCATACACAATTGAGTTTTATAATATTCAATGGGGCAATGGTACATTCCATTAACTAATCGAAGTTGCAGTTATTGGAGCCCCTAGCTAGTAACATGTCTAAGTACTACTGGGTACGGGAAATTTCTTTATTTCTAATTCTTTTACTATTTCTTTAGCTTCCATTTTTTCATTTTAACTCAATATCTAGATATTTTATTTGTACCTGAGGGAGAAGAGTAAGCGAACTCGGGAGCTGCGGTGTTCTTCCTTGATGCATTTCGTATTTGCTACCGTGCCAACGTACTCTAGATTTGTAAGTACGAGGAACGAATAAAAATAGTGAAAGAGATAAAAAAAGTTGTCGCGTATGAAACGTCACGTACTTGCAAGCTCATCGATTGCGATGCAAGTGCGAATCTTATATCTTTTCATTTATTTTTTATTTAATACATATATGTTATTTTATTAATATTTTTTTAATTCGTGTTAAATTGAAGTAAAAAGAAAAACATTTGTTACTGATTAATAGATTAAAATATTTCTAATATTTATTCTATACGACATCTTTATTTACATAGAAATGTAAATAAAAATATGCGAAATATTCATATAAATTTGTAAGTTTATTCTCTTTTGAGTTTCAGTAATTTATATTTGAATAATTCAAATACAAATTGATAATTTACAAGAATGGCATTATTCCCATGTATATAATTTATATTTATATATTAAGAAATTCTTAAAAAATTTTTAGTAGAAATATATGATTCCTTTTCATAAGCTATTTAGTTAAGTATTTAGTAAAGTAAAATTAATTTTTAACGTAAATTTTAATAGAAATTTAAATTAAAATAGAAAAAATTAATCAATTTTTAAAATATAAATAACTTTATATAATTTATAAATACAATAACATTTATATTAAAAAATAAAATAATATTTATAAATAATATTTAAAACTAGAATAAAATACATAATTCAACGATATAATTTTATAAAATTAGTTTTCTAATAGTAATTAGCAAACAATTAATTTTGAAGAAGCATTACTTAAAATATTTTTATACATTGTCTTTTTAATATAATAAAATATAAAATAGGTTAGTAAAAGTATCCTTATAGTACAAAATGAATAACAATTCGATATATTATTTTAAAAAATTTTAATGGTATCATAAAAAAAATTTCTGTTAATTCATGCCTTGGTTTAATTTTAAACATTAAAAAAAATACGTAATATAAAATTATAATTGGTATTTAAGTTAGATTTTATTTTCATTAAAAAATTATATTTTGTCTTTTTATTATTTATATATCAAAATTCGTATTTTATCTTAGCAAAATTTTATAATATCGTTAATTTATAATATTTCATTCAACAATATTAGGGAAAAAAATAGAAAGATCGTAAAGTAACCTATGGACTATCTAAGCACAAAACCAATCAATTATACAAGAAAATAAAAAAGGCAGATCATGTATCTATTTCATGTTAAGAAAGTTAAATGGTAATCGAAAAGAGTGAAGAGAAAGGATATCGCAAGTAATAGATACATACATACATACATACATATATATATACGTGGGGGTTGGTTGATTTTTAAATAGAAGCATAGTAGATTTGCTTTATAAAGTTTTAATTTAAGCAGTCAAAAAATATAATTTTAATTTTTTAATATCTTAATTGTAATTTTTATATAGATATAATAATAGAATAGTAAAAATTTATATAAAAAAGATACTGTCAAGACCGTCGTGAAATAAAAGATATATCTTTTAAATATTCATGAAATACGTTTCAATATATTATTAAATATATTGAATAATATTTATATTAATATTTGAATAATATTAACAGTTTATTTCTTTATATTTCACTATATTACTAACCTTAATTAAATATATTTCTTGAGATGAAAACATGATAGAATTTATTTTGGAAATTTATTTTATAAAAATTGTTTCATGTTAACTTTTTGTTAAATTAATATGAATTTCAATAAAATATAAAATATAATTAACTGAATTTTTAAAAAATGATATTTTACTTTGACTTTTACTAAATACTCATACTTTTACTAATACTTATTAATAATTTATTATTGAGTATTAATTACTTCATCGATACAAATTTTATTTTTCAACTTTATGAATTATTACTTCTGATAAAAATATTTATTAGAAAATCTTGTTGATATTAATAATAAATAAGATTTTAAAAACTTTAACATTACATATAAGAAAATACAAATTTTGATCTAATTTTACAAAAGAAATAGAAAATACTATAAATATATAAAATATAAAATATATTCAAATTTTTGTTTCTGAATCTAATTTTTAACTTATTATTATTTGATGGTAAAATGTAATTTTAGTAATAAATAGATTTTTTATATAAATATTATTTATATAGATAGACACAAATGTTGTTATCTTATCATAAAATAGAATTATCTTTTATAAAATATATATATTAAATTTACGGAAGTAATTTCTACATTACCAGAATAATAGTGTAAAAAAATAAATTTATATCAACGCACTTACACATAATATAAAATAAACCATAATACCATTTAATGATGTATATAAGCATATCTTATATTTTTTATGTAACATGGTTATTTTAATTTTCATTGAAATCGTATTTATATAATAAAAATATTGATATATTTTTCAGAATTTTCTGAAAATAATAAATTATATTTTTTTGTGTAAAAAATTTTTTTATCCAATAAATAAATAATAAAATTTTATAAAACATTATTTATTTAAATAATAATATTATTTTTGAAATACATAATAATAAAAATTGTGCAAAATTGATTTGTGATATGATAAAGTCGAGGAGAAACTGTTTTATATCTTTTTTTTAAAGTAATTTTTTAATAATTAATACATGGATTATTTTATAGTTATATTCGAAAATGTATTCCTCTAAATTATTTTATTATTTTATTCAATTAATGTTCGAATCTTATTGGCTTAGGAATTATGTAGAAAAGAAAATCAATGTTGGAAACTTTCTTTTTTATTTTGTATACAATACGTATGATATTAGTATTCACAATTATTTATATTGTGCTGAAAAAATAAAAATATTTTTTTTTTCAGCTAAATTTAAATTATTACAAGAATTTTATAATAATAAATATATATTTATTTTTTAACATTATTATAAAAAAACCATTCTAAATCAAAATACGATGAAAATATTTATAAATGGTAAACATCGCAAAAAATTAATTATTAAATTCATTTTTTTTATGTAATTTTCGTTTCTTTCTCTGCATATTACTTTAATGTTAATTATTTTACAATTTCGTTAGGTGATTCAGTATTTTTCTTCTAATTTAAATAGTAATATGATATCATGCAAATATTAAATTGAGAGGAATTATTTTCATGTTAAATTTAATCTTTCATTTCTTGATTTTTTCTTCAGCCATGTATACCTGCATATATACACATCCATGCATACATGTGCGTTCGCATATAATTATCTCATAAAATATTTCATTTTAATATTTTTATATTTTCTCTTTTAATTTTTTATGCTGAGTACATAACTACAGTTGTAACAATACAAACATAAAAATGTGCATATATACCTTTGCGAGTGCCCTGGTATATTTCCCGTCAATTCTTCAAGTAAGTTATAATTAAATAACAGTGTCATGTCTAATATAACAGCCGGATAGCGTTAAATATAAAGGTACACTAAATGTTGTTACCATGTTCGCGGAACAATGATTTGTTATGGATAGGATTAAATTAAATTTTCACTTATTTATCTAATATATTATAGACTTTTAAAAAATTTTATAATACAGCAATTATTATTTGACTGATGATTAAAATTGGCATTACTACATATATTGCGTTATTAATACTATAAAGAATAACAAATTTATGAATATTTATATTTTATTTAGAGAAATTTAAATTGCAATTAAAATGCAATTAAAAATATATGAAAAATAAAATTATAGTAGAAAAAAATATTTTAAATTTATATTAAACATATTCTTTAAATTTCATTAGTGAAATATAAATATTTTTAGTTTTTTTCAAAATTTTATAAAAGTTACTCTATAAATTTGAAAACTTTCATTATAATGTGAAGATAATTACAAATTGCTTTCTATTTGATTTGTGTTAAATTTTTTTTATAAATTTTATGAAATAATATAAACTAAATTTATTTTGCAAATTTTTTACTTTATTAAAATTATATTTTAAATAATCTTTGCTGTAACATAATAAATGTTTTAAACTCAGCGATTTTATAATTTTATTTAAGTTTTTTTTTATATTTCTATAAAGAACTATTATTAATGATTTAGGATTAATTTATAAACAGTATTAATTAATCTTTATTTAATTATATCTTATTTATCTTATTTAATATATAATATCTTATTTAATTTATAAACAGTATTAATTAATCTTTATTTAATTATATGCTCAACTTGAAGAGAAGTTACACGTATTCATCAATAGAAAAAAAGAGAAAGTTAATTGAGTGAATAAAGTATAAAAGAAATTTATTACGTTTAATGCAAAAATATAAACTAAAAAGTAAAGTTTTTTTCATCTTAATGAAGTATTGCAAAATTCATGTAAACTGTTAAGAGTTTTAAAAAAAGTTTTGAGTTTGGAAAGCAAATAAATAAGTACAAAAAAAGAGGAATTAAGTACATAGGTAGTTGTTTGGCGATTATTTCGTCATTAATGCGGGCCAAGCATAATGAATATACATAATGGTATGTAAAAAAGAAAACTAAGAAATAATTTTATTCTTATCACTTTCGTTAAATTAAATTTGTCACGAATTGTTTCATATAAAAGAATTCAAAACTTATTTTTTTTTTTACAAATTTATTAAATTGTAATTCAATTTTATTTCTACGAAGTTATTTAATATATGCATTAATTAATTATTAGGATTAATCTAAGGTTTTTTATACAATTACTTTTTTAATAATTAGTATACAAATTTATTTTTAAAAAAATTCGTATTTAATAAAATAATAGAAGTTGCTAGAAAATTTTTTAAAATTCAAAGTGCATGTAACATTTTTGAATATTAAAAAAATTAAACAATTTAATAAATACAGTTCTAATTCTATCATTTTTATATTTTGAGAAGTATAAGTAATACAAATTAAGATTTCATAAAATGATTGTACATTTATTTCAATTTACCTAGAATTTTAAACTTTCGCCATATTTCAAAATTTGAATCAAAATAAGGAAGTCTTGTTATAATACACAATTAAAAATTTTAATATTTTATATGGTTATAAGTATTATAACGTAAACAAGAAACGAAACACCATATATTAAAAAAACAATAATAAAAAAATAAATATATAAGTATATTAATCTTTAAGGGATTTAATAATAAAATATACTGCGAATATTTATAGTTGGTGTATATATATTTACTCAATGTAGTATTTCCAAGTATATTGTGCAAAATTACTACTAGAATATATGCCAATCATATACAATAGTATCAATTTATATTTATCAATAAATTATGAAAAAGTAAAGTATGTACAAGAAAAGAAATATAATTGCAACTTTAGATCATTTCAAAACCCGCAAAACATATACGCCAACATACACCTATGCACATGCTCATACATAAGAATATTTTTGTGCACTTACGAATCTGTGCTCGGCCGCTATATTAAATTAGTTATATTTGTAATTGATATTACATTGTACTTTCCATGTGCGATTAGTATTATTGCTCCCGTACTTGAGGTATGCGCACTTATAAACTGGGGTTAGTTGCATACATTTGATAGATAAATATTACAATTAATATAAGATACCGCATGATGCATGCTCGAAAATCTTTGAATAAGCATATAAAAGACCGAACGCATCGTATTATTTTTTACACTTCATCCAAATTCTTCTCACTTTCTTCCTCATTTTCACATTCTTCAAATACTGAACCATATATGTCGAGTTATATTATAGTAGCTTTAGATGTTTGAAAAAAATAAAAAACATAAACTATCTTCAATACTATACAAATCTCTTTCCTCAGTAGATTCGTTTTATAAAAAACTAGTAACAAAACTGATCCTCATTATTATGTAAAAATTATAAAGTTTAGTTTCATTTCAACTGACTCATATATACTTTTTCCCTTTTTTAACGATTTATTCTAAAAGTCATCGCTTAATAAGAAAATTATTTTTTTCTTAATTGTCTATCTAAAAAATGTACAATATATAATCTTTTCTAAAATAAATGGTAGCTTTCTTAAAATTAGGTTAGCAAAGAAATTTTAAAAAATCCTTGACTTTAAAAACATCAAAATTACATTCGTTACTAAAATATACTCATATTAGAATTACTCTTCTTTTTAATTGAAAAGAACATTTATATTCATAAAAATTGAAGACACTATAATTTTTAAATCCAAGGACCTAAACCGTTTTAACAAACTTCAAGGAATATATGTCACCAACTTCGATCTATTCTTGGCTAATCTTGATACAAACTTATTCATAAATTCTAGGTCAAATTGGCTTAGTCTCCTTTGTTATTCAATGTTTCTCTAATTTTGATATTATGGTTAACACTTGCCTGAACACTACTATTGAATAGATATTTTCAAATAATAGCTATTCTAATAGCAATATCTTTTGAGAACATAAGCCTATACATTTTAATATGAATAAATTACTTATAATAATCTTAAAATAGAGGCTTTATATAAAAGCTAATTATTATTCTCCTATTTTTCTTCATTGTCCAGATGATTAAAGGAATAAAATCTTCTCGTTGATGTCTTTTTCAATGTGGAGAGATTTTAGTTATTAAGCATTGCCTGGATATTAATTTGATAATAATCGAATATGTCATATGTTAATTCATATTTTTTTCTATTTTATTTTTGTAATTAATTACGTACAAAAAAAAATGCGTAAAAATATTTATATAAACTTCTTTGAAGGAAGAAGATTTAGAAAATATTGAGATTAATAAAGAAAAAAGAATTTATTATCTTTATTAATAGATAAGAAAAATGGAATAAATGTTAATTACCTCAGTAAAAATTAATAATGTTAATTGGTTAATGTTAAATAATACTTTCTTTTTAATACTGTATGAGTTGTATTCCTTTCAAACACCAACTTCTCCAACCTTCTAAACTTAGGAAAACTCCAAAAAATATATTGTTAACGAAATAAGTTTTAAATAAAATACTTTTGCTTATTAAATATCAACTTTTATATATAATTTTATATATAATAAATTTGTAACGCTTAGTGTATCTTGATGCACTAAGGCCTTCCTTGAAGATCGCGGTCCACTTACAAGCAGCTATTCTCGAGCCACCTGAAAAGTCGCCAGAGTAGATAAACTCAAAGATATAAAATTTTATTTAATAAAATTTTTTTTATTCTCCAGCAAAAAGGTGGGAAACGTATCCCCGATCATTTACAAGTGACTGATCTGGTAACGATAACTTACGTACACCGCTCTACGAGTATCCGCTTCGACGGATTCACATAATCCTGCTCCCATTGGTTTATAAATTTGTACCTTTTATTTATTATAAATTCCATCAGCATAATAGTAATTGTAAGTCCTTTAATAAAGTTTTTCATTTTTAAAGTACCAAGGTTTAAAGTATAGGTTAGTTATAATTAAAACATATAACCACAAAGAATGGAAAATAGTTTCTTATATCTATATAAAAGTATTCTCAGTTCAGTAGAAAAGTTGAAAAATAAAGGGAAGTTTTTATTATGGTGTAGGTGCTATAACAAATGTTGATAATAAATATTCTCAGAAAACAACCAATTCACGCTAAGAATGGACTATTATGCTTTCATCTAAATAAGTAATGAGGCAAGATCATCAGATGAGCAATAAAACGTGTATGTTGAATTTCTGAATTCTTTCTTACATCTATCTCAGAACATATTCAGGGAAGACGCAAATTTTAAAAAAACTTTTTCAATTGAAGATGCTGAGATCAATTCAACTCTTAATAGTGTGGTTATAAATGGCAAGAACTGAACGTAATAATATTGAATTGAATAATGTTTATCGTAGGATCAAGAAGCAAATGGTGAAAATAACTTATATCTAAAATTCCAATTGATTATATATACATAGCAGAGAGTAATTAGGTGCAGATTCTTAAATAAAAAATAGATGTATTTAAAAACAAATATTAAAATATAGTAGCTAAAATAACGTGAATATTATTAAATTGGAATAACAAGAAAACAAAATATCTACTGCGAGTTAAAATCACATTTCTGATCTCAATAAATCACTGTTAATATTTACAATACTCCAAGCTTGACTTTTTCCTTTTTAACCTTTTTCAGCATTATATCCTAAAAAACTCTAAAATAAATAAATATCTCCTTGTGCATTTCTATTCTTACTACATAAAACCCCTACCTTAACTTAATATGTTTTTATAGCAACCCAAATCCAAATTTATTTTCTATTTCTGACAAAATAGATTATCTTGGATAATAAAATTTAACTTTCTCTCTAATCAATGCAGTTATTTGATACAGTTGCTAGGTAATATCATTGATAGGAAATTTTCAACATAAGCCACGGATATCTCTTACTAACTGATTTATTAGTCGCTGTGTGATCAGTAGATACTACATTTTTTTGTTCTTGAGAGATAGGTATCTTTTTAATACTATATACATATTCCAAGAATGCTTTCGATTTACTTTTAATTTCAAAGAAATATTTGATTTATAAAATCTATAAATAATATAGGAATACAGAGATAAAATTTCATAAAATTAAAAAAATATTAACTAATATTATTAATAGTATATATTGATTAAAATTTAGTTCATATTTAATAAAATTAGAACCCAGAATGACATCTGTGAAATTAACAAAATATTTTTATTGATTGTTCATCATACATTTGATTATGCGTGTTTATTTTTGTTGAAACTAGACCATTTTATGATTAAATTTAGTTTGAAAAATTCATTTGTAAATTGCAATTGTTATACACTTAATAAATTACATCGCATTATATAACGTTTAAGCTACGTAAAATTTTTAAATTCATAAAATCTAAGGTTTTCAAATCGCTTATGATTACATTAATTAAATATACTTTTCTTGATTTTTGATATTTTTGTGTAATGGATGAATATATTACATATTAATTCAACACAATCGTAATACTTCATTTAATTATATCAGAAAACTATAACTTATAATTAATTATAAAAAAAACGAATTTTATATATTTTATAAATTATATAATACTCATTTACAGAATCGATATATTAAAAAAATTCTATTTATAAAAAAAAATATGTATATTTTTTTAAATAATTAAGGTAGAAATGTAAACAATTTTGTTTATAATCTTATATTATAATTAAAATTAAAATTAAGGTTTGAGTTTATATAAAAAGATTTTTAAAAAATTTAAAAAACAAATAAACTTGTATCAAAATTTCTAATAGAAAATAAGATATTTCTAAAATTATAAAAACAAAAAAATTTCTATCTAATATATGAATTAGATTTCCTTATTCATAAAAAGTAGTTATCTGATTAAATTAACTATTCAGTTGATAATTTTAAACAAAAATTTAAGCTCGATAATAATATTATTTAGATTAATAACTATTTATAAATATTTTTTTCAATTTATTAGTAATAATATAATGTTATTTTTTGATAAAGAATGAGAAAAAATATAAGCGTATTTAAAATAAAAAAAATAATTCGAGAATCTTTCTATCTTGGTTGTGGCAATGAAAAAGTACTAAGGATAACAAAATTTAAATAAATAGAAAGCTGCCGAAAAAACAATTGTCAGAGGTGTAAAAAAATACCTCAAGTTAGGTATATATAACACAATAGAAGAAAACAATAATGCATCAAGGTAAACGAATAAAAAGTCAGTGAGAAGAAGACAAAGAAAAATAGGATGAAAAAAGATAGTAAATAGAACCACGATAAAAGAAAAAAGCAAAACCTGATAAACGAGAAGTAGAGTAATATATGAAATAAAAAAACTTTTATTTCTTTTTTTTTCCCGTCTTATTTTTTATCCTTTTTTATATAAAAAATTTTTCATACAGTATAATAATAATATTCTGAAATTATAGACATTTTCACATCAATTTTTTTGCTTTTTTCATTTTCAAATAAGTTTCTTGTAAAGCATAAAAAATTTAATATATTTTTTATATGATTTCTCACTTTATTACATTAACTATCAAATCTAATATCTCATATAAATGTGAAGTTTAATATTCTCTAGAAATACAATAATTTAATTTCAACGTTTCAAAATTTTATTTGAAATACTTTTTAAATTATCATAATATTAAAATATTAAAATAATATTTTCTAAAATTATCAAAACTATATTAAATGATTTCAGAAGAACAGGCCTATTTTGTTTTTTAAATTTCTAACTAAGAGTATGTTAACAAAGCTTAATATTATAAATGTACATATTGTATAGTCAAGATTCGTAAGACATTTTAACAAAAAAGAAAAAGAAAGCTATAAATATATTAAGTCTATTTCTGTTTCTGTTACTTTCTTTCTATTTTCTTTACTTTTTTATTGTTGCATAAATTAAATAATCTTATGTGTACATTTTTATGCAGTTTTAGCTGTATATGTATAATTTCGATTGAACTTAGTAAAAAGTTTTTCGATTTGTTACGTTAATCAAGAGTGAGAAAACAATTTATAAAGTTATTTTTTAAAAATTTTAATAAGATATTTATTCCAAGTTAATCAATTATAAATTTTTTTTTTCCTATTCCAATCTCTGTTGGCATCAATTATCCTTTTTGATTGACTTTTTTGACATACATCTTTAGAAATGTTAGAAAATTTGTTTTGCACGGTGCTTTTACAGTTACGTTTTATTTTTAATAAAAATAACATCTAAAGATGATTTTCATTATAAAACTTGTGTTTGTTAAAGGTCAATTTTTAGAATCTTGTATTTCATATCAGTAGTAAAAAATATGTCATACATTGAAGAATTAATAGGTGTATTTTCTTTCTTGAAAATCAAATAATTAGAATTATAAATTAATTATTTAGTAACAATTAATATATTGGAATTATTTTTAAAATAGTCGATAAGAAATTTTATAATTTAATAATTTATTCCATTAAGAAACTAAATTAATTAACTTTTAATCTTTAGAGTGGAATGTCAATTCACTTTTTCAATATAATACAGCCTAAAAACTTATATATTTCATCATATAAAATAATACTAGTCATAATTTCAGTTTTTAAGTTCTTCTCTTTTGATTCTTTCTATTTGTCTAATTAATATATAATTAAATATTAAGTTTATTTATATTTAGTTCATACTTTTGTTTATAATTTTTATCCGCTAATTATTATTTTCAAATATAATTTTATACTATTAATTTTTAGTATTATCTTCGTTTATCTGTATATTTAAATATCCATAACAATAAAAGTTCAGAACTGCTTTAGCCACTTTTATTCTGTATGTTCGTTTTTATTGAAAATATTTGTTTTTGTTTCTTACCAAATACTACGTGTAATTTTCCATCGATTAATACAAGGATTAATACCTCCAATAATAACATATAACTAACTGTATTAATCATTAATATTTTTCTTTTATAAGCTAGAATCCTATTATTTAACATTAAATGAATCTGTCAAATATACTACTTGAATTATTTTCAAATTTTATCTGAATATAATTATTTGCTCTTAAATAATATAATAGATTAAAATAATTAATATCAATACTAAGTGATAAAATGTTTGGAATAATGTAATGTATGTACAATAATCTAATACAATAATATAAATGTTTCTATTATCATGATCAGTATAGTTTCATACTTTTAAAAACATTAGAGATTTTTTATACATACACTCACTAAACACTTTCTTAAATGAAATATCGGTATATTGTTAACGTATAATCTATGTATCAACAAGCTATTTATATTTTCAACTTTATCAGACTTACTATTTTATTTAAATATACATAATTAAATTTTCATAAAATTGATGATGTACATAATGATATTTGTTTATCCTTTTTTTCAATAACTTTTAAAAATGCAAATAAAGAAAACTGTCAATGTACTTTCTTTGATATTGGATAACTGCTATATTATATATAATCTTTTGTATAAATAATAAATTATTTAAATATAATAAACAGATTCAATTGACAAAATATTCACATTTATATGATATTTAAAAAAGTTTTTAGTTTTTGTATTTTGCTTTTATAATTTTTTCAAATTATTATATTATAAAATAATAATATGTCAATAAATATAGATACCTAGAATAAATATCGTAACGATAAGCAAGATTTTTCATAGTACCAAAATCTATCCTCCGATTTGTAATGTCAATATCGATATTAGAATGAGATCTATAAACGAGGCGAATCTGAGTCCTTTGTGGGTACATTATCAACTAACTTAGTGATATAAAGAGACAGTGTGATCCTTATCATTTTATCATTGTCGCAATCATGCATCACTGTCTTCATCGGCTTCATATGAACTAAAGTATAATTTAGAATCTGTATGCAATTCAAGAGAGGGAAAGAGCTGGAGGGAGACTGATTTCTTGGTAAACCAATAAAGCAATGAGCCAAATTATTATGCAAATTATATAGTAAGGAGTATTAGTTTGTTATCACGCGTTTCGATTTCAAATATTCTCCACATTCGCCTTCTCTATGTTAGTAGAGAATATTTCAAGGAAATTTCAAACATGACAGACAAATTAAGATTAAACACTATTCTTTAATCTACCTTTCGTAATCCTAATATAGTAAAAGTTAGTTTTTAAAATTATTCAATATTAAAAAAAAATTATGAAAAATTACAAAAAAATAGTTAAATTTTTTAAAAATAAAATAAATTTATTTTTATTGACTATAATTCAGAATCGTAATTTTTGTATCTTAATTTTATAACTGTATCTTAAAAAATGTTTAAATCGAGATATTTACTTTTCACAGCTATTTATAGTTCATAAATTCATAATTTATGTATATACATTTATTTATAGTAATTACTGATAATATTTTTAATATTATTTAGAATATTAATTATATATATAATTACAAATAGTCTTCTAAAATCGAATTCAATAAAATTAATAATTTAATTAATCTTGTGATCTAAATTGTTTAATTTTTATACGTAATTACAAGAAAATATTATATTTAAAATAATTTTAAAATTTCAAAAATGTAACATAAATAATAAAGTATAAAATATTGAAAGTTATTAAATTTTGTTCATATTCATTAAGGCAAAATAATATTTTGCTTGAAATATAACCAATAATATTATTTAAAATCCATATTTAATTTATATTATTTTAATTTTTTTTCTAAAAATTTTATATTAAAATAATATTAATTTATATATAATTTTACTTAAATATGAAAGATAGTATTACATTAAATGAAAAAACTTTTGTAAGAAATTATAGTAATTCATTTTTCATAATATACATTAAGCGTAATTTGTAAAATAAAGCATTTTTCATTTCTTTTTATATATTAATAAAAGTTTGTCGAAAATTGTTAAATTTAATGGTACATAAAATTTGTTGAATAATTTTTTAAAATAACGAATATATATACTTAAATTTTCATTAAAATAATTTATTTGATGTTTTCAATCTAAATTTAATTATTTTTTCTATTTTCATGTGTATTTGTATTTTTTAAATAAATTTATCTTACTTAAATGTGCTCTTTGAAGGATTCGCTATGCAAAAGACATGAAATACGGAGATCATGATTGAAGGAAGAGAGAACAAAGTTTTATTTTACTCAAGAAGATAAATCAAAGTAATTCTAACGAAAAAGAAAGAGACATTTTAACATTTCTTCGGAAGCAATGGCCACAGAATGATCTGTTTATCAATTTGAATACATCAGACAAGAAACAATAATGTACTTTGTTGATTCATTATTATATTTATTTTTTTCAGGTGTAAAAAAATTATTTTTTAGAGTATAGAATAAATACATTTTTTTGACATCAAATTAGAAAAATAATGAATTAATATGCGAAAATTAACTTAAACTAATAAAAATTTAATTATTTTCCATCAATGCATTACAAAAAAAATTACTAAGTACACTGAATTATGCCTTGTATATTTACTCACTAAGTATAAACTTTTTGTTATTACTGGCTAAAAATATAAGAATTATTAAAATGAGTATTAAAGCACTAAAGAATTGATTTTAATTTAAGACAGTCATTGGATGATCGAAATAATTAATATATTTATTAAAAAAGATATTTAAATTATGAAAAAATTTATTAAATACGTTCGGTATCACGGTTGTTTATTAAAGAAAAAAAATTTATTAATTTTATACCTATTTGTTTTTATACGTAATTTAACTTTCACATTTTCCTCATACAGCTATGATTTAGGTTTTATAAATGTTTCAATTTTGAGATTTCCTTAATGCCAAGTTTAATTTTTCTAATATCAAAACTTAATTATTATTTGAATCTTTACACATAAAAATCGTGAATATTTATTATATATTCGAAAGATTAAAATTAAACTACGTACATATAAATCATCATAATTGGCTTTTGATTAGTTAATGTTCATCATTAATACAAAGTTGAAATTATTTAATAATTACTTTTATATATCTATTAAAACATTTTTATAATGATAATATTTTGATGAAATGTTTACATAAAAATATATAAAATTGAAAAGTGTATTTTAATATGTCTTGCTATCCTAAAAAATTAAAAACACTTGAATTTAGATATTAAATTAATTGAAATTACTCACAACATATGTTTATAGATGTAATCAATGATATAAATCAATTAGAAATTTTAAATAAAATAAAATCATCAGAACTGAATATGGGTAAAAATTATTTAATTCGAGCATTATATATCAAATTTGGCAAAAAGATCGATATAAAGTTTTTTTTAAAAAGATGAAAGTTAAAATGTTACCGATTCATAAAGATACTAAATTACTATAAGTTATCGAAATTTGATATTTTTTAATTAAAAATTTAGAAATGTATACTTTCAAATTTTATTATTAGTATTTATTTAAATAATCAGAGAAGACAATAATAAACTATTTAATCTATTGACTTATAATAAAATTTTTTTTTAGTATACAAAATGTTATTGTATTTATTTTAGCAAAATTATGCATACTTTAAAGAAACTAAATTTCTTATATCCCAAAATCGTAAATTATTTTCTATTTAAAATATTTTTATTTTTTTTTTTATTTTAGAGTAAGTTATTTAATTCATCAATGATAAAAATCTGTATATAAAACCTTTTTTTAATTTGTTTATTTCATAAATATATTATGTGAGTAATTATTTTTAATAATTTTAAATTATATCGACCAGTTATTTAGTAGCTAGTTGATTTTTCCATGGTTTTGCAAAAAATTAATAAAAAATTTTCTTAAATTTATAAAAATCATAAAATTACCTTTATAAAAGTAAATATAAAAAATATAAAAAATACAGGAAATTTTCACTCAAATAATTTTTTAACTAAGAAATTTTCTTACGTTCCAGTATCAGAGTTGAAAATTTCAATAAAATGTCTTCTGTGCTTATATATTCAAATATTTAGATACACAACAGGATCGAAGTGAATTTGTATAGCTATGGATAGAAGAGATTGTATACAAAAGTCTCTACCTACAGTTCAGATGTTAATTTATTTTTAAGCAATACTACAATCGGAAGATAAACATCAAATTGTATCCCGCGTGCTTGTATCAATTTTACATGTTTTATATTAGTTGTCTCTTTATTCCTGGTGTGAATTATATCTTAAATCATCTACCGAAGTCTTATTTACGCCAACACAACTATATTGTACACATTAGAAACTGTATTTAAAATTGTATAATTAAGTCATAGCTTATTTTAAAGGTATTATATATCATCGTAGATTATCATTATAATTTTATTTAACTCAGAATAAATTATAATAGAAAAATTCATGTTTATACAAAAAAATACATATCAAATACATACATAAAGTTTATCATAGGAATTAAATTTATTATATTTAGTTTCAATTAGATTTTTATCTATTTTGATAAAGTATTATAACAATGATTTTTATGATTGAAATTCCTTAAATTCAAAAAATTACTCGAGATTAAAATCATTTAAATTGAACATATAATAAAATATAGAATTATAATTCTCAAAATTATATTTATATTTTGTAAGTTCAAAATTAAATTATTTTCATATATACAAAATATTAGAAAAAATACAAATTATCGTATTATCATCTTTTATAAAGAACTAGATTAGGAAAATACATTTTAGTTTTCTTTCTTTCTTTAAAATGAACTATATTTTTTACGTAAAATAAATTATATTACCATACTGTATTTTGAGAAATATATGTATATACATTTATCGATCTAAATTAAAGGATTCATAAATTAAAAACTAAATAGTAACTAATTTATTTGTATAATTAAAGATATTTATGTCCTTGTCAATTGGGATAGAAAAGTTTCTAATAAGGATAGTATAATAAAATCTAAAAAATACTTATGTTCATTTAAAATATCAGGAGTTTCATACTTTTATTAAATATATTTAATATAACTTTTGTTTACTTCAAATATTCAAAAAATATATTATAAAACCAATATTATCAAAATGATTAGAATTAGACTAATTTATTTGAAAAAATAGACATAAATTCACCAGATAAATTATTAAAAAAAATATATTTTACTTATTAAATTATTTTTAATATTTATAAGCATTCTTACCTAAGTAAAAATATATTTAGTAAAAATAATTAATATTTATTATTTTTTAACAAAATATACAAAAAAGAAACAGATGTTTTAATTCGTTATTAAAAGAAATAAAATATTATTCGTGAATATATGATCTATGCAAACTCATATATACTTTATAATTAATTATAAAAATAATCAATTTTGAATATAAAATGTTCTAATAAAATAATTATAATATAAAACAGAAATAATGCAAAAATAAGTAGTTAAAGTGATATTTTACATAGATTCTATAAAAATTAATCCTCTAAAATTTATTCAAAAGATTAGTATCCCATCATGAATTAAATATAGGCGTGCAAAATAATAATAAATTAATAATATCCAATGCTATCTAAATTAAAATTTTTTATTCAAATTTTAAATATAAATATTTTACGATAAATGTAATTGTATCTATGCTTTTTTATGTATAATACTTTAAAATATAAAATAAAGAGTATTTATGCGTATTTATAAATTTTTTCTATTTTTATAAATAGTAATATAAATATTACACTTTCACTTAAAGTAGAACTATAGTAAAAAAAAATTTTAACTCTGTACAAAATTCAAATTGAATATTATGATGGCTACTGTATATGTTGAACCAATTTTTTTATCTATTTTGTTTGCAATGTTTTTATGTACATCATCATTTTTTTAACTTACTTTTTTATACACATAAATACACTCGTACGCGCATGCGAAAATTTCTGATTTCTTTTACCAAATTGTATTGTTTCACAGAAAACTGCAATTAAAATAAGTTTATTTAATAAGAAGTTAAATTATATCATATACTTCAGCTTTAATTAGTTTACATAAATTTCACTGTAAAACAGTTTTAGTTCTTAGAAAGAGTACAGATTTCTATAATTTGTTTAAAATTTTAAACACTTAGTTTAGTTAATTTAATTATTAAAAAATTTTATTAAAATAATTATTTCATAACTTAGAAAGAAATTTTATAAATATCATATTATTTAAGAATATTCATAATTATTTTTATTATTTTATCAATCAATGTAAAATTAATTTAATATTTATCTCAATCAATTTATAAGTATTTGAATTTTTATTTAATTCATGTAATTACAATTAACTTAAGATAAGAATTACAAATGAAATTATAAAGATTATAGAAGAACTTATTGTTATATATTCAATGTTAACGTTCATGAAAAAATAAATGAATACCTGTACAATAATATTTTAATTATATTCCTATTAAATTGACACAATAATTTTTTTACTGTAAAATTTTTTTTTAAATAATATAATTAAATAAATTTGTATTTTGAAATTAAATTTATTTCCATAGAATATTTTATTTTTATCAATTAGTTTATGCAAATAAAATTTTAATATAGTGTTTTCAAAATTGCTATGGCTAGTTTGTACAAAAATATTAAAGAAACAGTTTAAATATTTTATTTGATTATGAAATTAATTTTGGTAATATTATTAAGTAGGTTTTATCAACAGAATTATTTATTATATATACTTATATATATAACTGCTTTATTTAAAAAATTGTTATTCACGGATATTTATAAGTATGAGTCAAAAAGTAATTCATATTTCACGAAATATTATAATTTTTTATAAAAGGTATTCAAATATTTAAATAAAAAGTATCAAGATGTTGTTTAAATTTGCAATTTTATGATCTTAGTTCTTAAAACGGTAACGGAATTAAAATCGAAAATACCTTGTTTGTACAATATTGGACTGCGTTGGTAACAAAAACTTGGATTAAAGATTTTTAAGTAAGTTTTAGTGGGATAATGGTTTATTTTTGCTAGATGCAGTTAAGTTATTGAGTGTTTGAGTTTCTAGAGTTATTGATTTTTACATACAAATAAATTCTTGAAATGAGAAATATCTAATATAGTGGTATGAGTAAGAATATGGATTAAATATACATCCTTCTCCTATATCTATATTTATAAATCGATATATAGATGATGAAAAAAATCCAATAGATAACTTTTTTAAGTAGTTATAAGTATTTTAAAGCTAAACAAAACGTTGTTATATCCGTTGCCTTCAGTCGATCATATAAAGTGCACTCATTTCATGAAGAGTTGATAAATTTTTCACAGAAAAATATCAAATGAAAAGATGATACATTATAAACACCTATTAACAAAGTAAAACAAACCAAAATTTCCAGAAGATAAAGTATAGAAATATTTGAAAGAACATAAATAATATATATATATAAATACATTTGAAAATATATATTTATGTAACTATAGTACTAATTATTGAATACTCGTAAACGAAAAAGAAATCGAAAGGCCAGATCATCATATGAAGAATGATGGTACTTAATGCAATCAACAAAGAGAAAGAAACAAGAAATTAATGTTCGGATATGAACTTAGTTTTTAAGTAGCAAAAATATATATATTCAGAAATCCTAAAATTTAAAAATCCTATAATGTAGAAAAAGAATAGATATTTATATGGAAAAAATAGTCACAATATAAAAAAAAGAATACACGAATCAACAGTGTATTATATTTTAGTGATCGCGATGTTAGAGATGAGTTGGGATTTATTATTATTTTAATGAACATATGTATCTGATTATGAAAATTTTTATTCGCAAAATTATTCATTGATGCATTGAAGTTCAATAAATATCTATAAAAATACATCATAAGTATGAATAAAAAGTTTTATCTTTTATCTTTACTATTTCTTAATTTTTATTATAATATTCATAATTTCGTATAATATTTAATTTTCATAAATATTAATTATAAAATATTAAAATGCTTAATGTAGATTTCTTTTGTTTAAATTATCATCATATTTTTTTATTATGTTTATAAAAAATAAATACAATAAAGAACAAACATTTCTTAAAGACATATTTTTCTAATAAGTTGAATCATTTTTTAATCGATCCATTGATATAATCTTAGATTTTATCAAAAATATAAAATTAAATTGGATGTTCCTATTTAAATAAAATATATAATAATTGATCAAATAAAAACGAAAGATAAGATTGAATAATAATTTAAACACAATAGAACAATAGATATATGCATATCAATATATCTTTTTGAATATACATTTGTGTATACACAAATACATTAAAAAAATATATAAAATTGCAAAGATAATTATTTTTATTTGTTATTACATATGGAAGCAAAAATTAAACATTAAAAATTTTCAAATATTAAAAATTTAACATAAATATAAACAAAGTATTTAAATAGTATTTAAAAATGTGTGTAAATACACTATAAATTAAATTTTCAAAGAATAAAAAATTTAATTCTATTTCCTTAGTTTAAGTTTTTAATTTAAACTTAAATTTTAAGTTTAAATTTCAACAGAATATTTAAGTTTGTAATAATGAATATGAAGTAAATTTTTCCTTTTTATCAAAGAAATATTTCTTAAAAAGTTAATTTTCATTTTAATGAAATAATTACAAGATATATTTCATTTTTATAAAGTACTCAATTATTTAAATAATTAAATGAGAAAATTTTGCAATTAATTTTCCTAAAATTGGATACAATTTTATATTTATTATTTCAAAATAATATGCTTATTAAATTGAATACATATACATACACAACAATTTGAAAATACTTTAATATAAAAAAAATTATTATATTTTTGTTCCTTTGGTCATATGAAAAATAAAGTAATTTTGTAGTGCTGTACAATTCTTGAATTATTAAGCGAACCAGAATAATAAAAATAAATAATATTATTAAATATGATTGTACAAATAATATTTTAACAAGAAAATAAATATTCTGCAATACATTGTTTGTAATGATTTATAATTATAAAGTTAACCCTAAAAAATTATCGATTTTCAAGATTTTTATTCTATAAAACTAATCAAAAAGTGAAATTATAAAAATAAAAAGAAAAAAATATAATAATTTGGTGAGTAAAATATTACACTAATAAAAAAATAAAATCGTAAATTGAATACAGCTTGGAAAAAATAAACGTGTGATTATAACAGCACTATATATTGTTTTCAATGAAGTTGTAGATGAACGAGTAACTTTTCTTCCACTCATCTATATGCATTACAAAATGCTTCACAAATATCACAATTGTTAATTTATATTTTGCTTTTTTTATTCTTCTTTACCTTTTTTGCATATTTTTTTTTACTTATCCAACCAATAAATCATCTACATATCTATATATTTATTTTATAGCTAATGCACTATGCAAAGCCACTTTGATAAATTAAGATTTTATTTATAAGAAAAATAGATTTATGAAAATTTGTTGAAAAACTAAATAAAAAAACAAATAGATAAAAAGAGAAATAAAGAATAATCATCATTCTTTATTTTAGTATAATGGTGAAAATTTTTTAAATATATAGTCATTTTATATAGCAATTAATCTTTTGAATAATTTACTTAATTGTATTTATTTAAATGTAATTTTAATCATAACTTAAATACTAATAATATATAAAACCAAAAATTCAATACAACTTTTATATATTCATTAAATAAATTTTATTTCTGTTTAAAAATATATTCATAGATTACTATATTAAAATTCATAATTTTTAAAATCTATTTTTAATTTGTTGAATTTTCATGGGTTGATAACAAATTATTAACAAAGCACATGAAATATTATGTTAAAGTACATTATACCATGAAAAAAATTTGTTTGACTATATTTCAAACTAATATAGTACATGCATGTTAGTATATTGAAATTTGTGTACTTTTTATTATGATTTATTAGTATTAGTTTGTACATACAGAAAAAAAATAAGGTTTTTTATAACTATGATATCGAAACTTAATTACTATTAATTTTTTTAAATTATACTTTTTATTAGTTTTAGTTATTTTTTAAACAATATTTCATAATTCCATTTATGGTATATATTATAAAAAGTATTTATAATTTTTTTTAATCACATTAAAATTTTTGGTTTGGATAAATATTCTTATTATCACAAATTATTTAAAGTTCTTGTGAATAATTTACTAAAGTATACGGTACAAACATAATTAAATTTAAATAAAAATAATGCCATTATAATATAAGTAAATAAATCTGTACAATATTAAATATATGTTAAAAAGTATCCAGTGATAGAAAATCATATATAAAGGGCAAATTTCGCGAAACACACTCGTCAATATTTACTTTAATAGAACATAAAAATGATATCTTTTGCATGTCGTTCTAATCGAACTGTATAATTTATGACATATGTATTGATAGTTCTATTTTCTCAAAATTGCGAGTGATTCCAGAACTCCAAATGAGTATTCTATAAGACGTAAAATATAGTATCGCGGTCCTTAATATATTATAGCTCAAAAATAAGCACATAAAAGTCAATAAAAAGAAAAAAAATGATTATTTCCTTCACGAAATCAAATGATCTTGCAAGCATAGTCGCTATTCAATATACCAATATAAAGTTTGCACATATAATCTAATTATAAGCGGCAGTACTTTCATACGTATTGTTTATCAAGCGGTATTTTTAAAGAGTGAATATAACGAACTGATAAAATTTTTTTGTCTGAAACAGCGACAACGTAACTATGATGCCATTAAAACTACGTGCTTTTGACTCTTTTTCGTCTGCAAACTCAATTGTTTTTACGGTATTCAAATTTTCAGATTTGTTTGATTCTCTTTGTAACTTTCTTATTTCCTTTTTTATTTTATAAAATTTCTGAATTTGTAGAGTTAACAATACATACTATGTCTCTTCTAGTTTTTAATGTATTTGATGAAATTTGATATATTTTTATTCTATTTCGTCTAACTTTATAGACTAAATAATTATATGAGATGACTATTTTTGTCTAAAAAAATCCATTTTTATATGATTAATTTTATTTGAATTAATTTTTTTAATATAGTAAAGAAAGTTATAGAATATTTCATATGTATATAATATTGTTTGTATAATTTTTACTTAAATTTAATATTATATTATAAGCATAATAATTATTATGAAATATATTAATATTTATGTAAATAGAATAAAATCTAAAATAATTAAGGTTTACGCGCATATCATAGAAGAAAAACTAACTTCACAATTGTAAAAGTATTAAACAAATAATTGTAAAAAATATTTAGAGAACTGTTTATTATAATTTTTATTAATATATTTTATTTTTCTTCTATAGTAATTATAAATATAAAATAATTCTAGCACATTAATATTGGAATTTTTCTATCAGTTCATATTATTGAAATTACATTTAGTCTACATATATTTGACAATTTTTATTTTTATTTCGATATCACAAAATAAAAATACAATAAAAAACAAAAAATCTTCTAAAATGATTCGAGTATGTTCATCCCAAATTCCAATCGAAGATACAGAGTTTATCCCCGGTAAAGTAAATGTAGCTATATATTCATAGAAACTGTTATTCTTGATCTATATCACTAAAATAAAAAGTAACGTAACTCCATCGCTTGTATTCTGTCTCTCTTACTTTCCCTTATCAGCTATCTATTCTTTTGTTTTTCCCTTCTTTTTTCTTTTCTTCTCTCTTTCTCAATTTCATTTTCTCACAATGGTTGTAGAATTTACAACTGTGCAGAGATATAAAGCAGGTTGTCGCTTGGTCAGAAATGTCAGTTACAGAAACGGGAGTTGCTGGCACGTTTCTTCGTATTTATCTAGATGTGTCTGTTCGATTTCAAGGTTTTTTTATCCTTGTATACGAGAAACAGCCTTCTATAGATACTATTCCAACTCCACAAAAATATGGCTGCGAAAATTCAATTTCGCAACAACAAAGTTAGTGACTATTGTGTTATTATGCAGTATTTTGGTATGTTATTGTTTGACGTTTCTTTTTTTGGTTTAACAAAACTTATTAATCTATCAATATTTCTAGGAATATTATTGTATTGCAATTAAAATTAGTAAATACTTTATTATGATATATAATAATTTGGATATCTATTGAAAGTATTGCTTAATAATTATTATTTATATTGTTTCCACTTTGTTTGGATAAAAACATAAAATTTTAAATATTTTAGAACTTTTGTTATACTTTAATTTTTGTATTTATTTTAATATTACATAAAAATAATAAAAATAAAAAATTATTATAGTATTTTTATCAGTATTTTTAATGAATATCAGAATAAATCATTGGTTTATTATTCTGAAATATCACGATAGTTAAAATTCTGAACTGTACAAATTCTGAACTATTTTAATCTTAAAAAGTGATATAACCAAAATTAAATATATTCTAGAAGACTAGATAAATAATTGATTAAAAAAATTTGCTTACACCGATTTTAAATAGAGTAATACTTTATTTTGATGAAATAAATATATTTAATTCAATTTGATTTAGTTAATTGTTAGAAAATCATAAGTAAAAATAATATTTACAAAAGGTAGATGAAACTTCTGAATCATAATTTTATCACTACAATGAATTTAAAAATGTAAACTAATGAATTCTGCTGTATTAAGTAACTATATTAAAAATGAATATATTTTTTAAAATGTAAATCAAGATTCTAATTGTTCATTATTTTTACATTATTTTAGAAAGCTTAAATAGTATTTTACACATATTATTACTTGATATATATTGCATTTCAAAAATTATATATCAAATAATTTATATAATTTATCACAAATAGATTAATATAAAATATATAATTTAATTAAAAAATGGATAATTATTTGATTCTATATTTCGATCGTATAAAATAAATATAGTTAATTTTTTTTTTAATATGTATATGTGAATGTCAGATGAGAGAAAAATATTTTATTTAAAGATTTCAATGATAAAAGAAATTAATTTAGAAAGTCCGTTTGATTGTTTTCAAATATTTCCGAAGTATTTAGTATTTTAATAATATCGAATAAAAGAAGAATAAACATTTAATTTTTATAATATGGTTATTATTAGCAAAAGTATTTTAAAAATCTATATCACTATGTTGAAAAAATGGCAAATGTAAATGTAAATCTGAATTAAAAGATTATCTTTTATACTTCATTAATTCAAAATTTCCTTCAAATTTATTCTGATTATTTTACTTTACTGACAATAAATTTTTTTAAATTTGATTCAATGTTATTATAGAAATATTTTTATTTTTAGTATGTTTTTTTATAAATGTCTAAACCACTAATAATACCAAGTTTTAAAAGTACATATGATTGCCAATTTTTTAATATACATTCAATTCTTAGTTAAAAATTTATTGCTTCGATGTAGTTATATACTTTTTATTATTACAACACATATAAATATTGAATTGATCCTGAAAACGGCAAGTTTACATTAATAATCCTGTAAAATTATTCAGTCTATCTTTAAAAATAATATTTAAATTATCATCAATATTTTCTAAAAACATTATATAGTTGGTTAATAACTGTATATAATAACTGTATATATCATTTAAAAGTTTTTTTCGGATATAATGTTAATTTTTTGTTAATCAAATGAAAAAACAAATATACTCTCATATTTTAATCAGTTTATATGTGACAAAGTAATCAATCAGTAAAATAAATTAAAAAAGAACCTCAAACAACGCTATTATTTATTTGAGAAATTGTAATCTTATTTATATTATGTATGATGAAATAAAGACTGATGTAATTTAAAAAGTCATAATAGGAATACTAAACAGTCTGATATACAGCAGATAATAAATAGGTTTCCTTTAAATACATAGTATGAGTCTCAAATATGTGAAAAAACTAGTTCTACAGGCGTCTACGTAAATGTATGTAGATCTACGACTTGCCATGAAATTGTCGGGGTAACCGTAATTAAAGTCACGTTTGGAAATATTTAAATTAGTTGTATAGATCATTTATCTGGTGATATCTGACTATACTGAACTGAATGTACAATATTTTGAACATTTTGATTATTAAAACAGCAGAAGACTTATATTTCTCATTGTGGTGAGGATAATGTCCATGAGATTAGCGAATTGATGTAAGTGGGTAACAAGCGTCTCTTGTTATATGGATGATAGTTATATAAATCAGATTAATTAAAAAAGCTTTTTGTTTTTTATTGATGTATCCGTTTTGATTGCGAAGAGGATTTAAGTATTACAATCGCAATTTGTAATCACCTATCATCTCTTTTTTTAAAATCATACGTATCTTGTTCTGATAGAAAATACTGGGTTCTTCGTCAATTCTTTCTTTAATTATGGGCATGGCTGCATTAGCAACAAATTGACGAAGTTTTTGGTTTACAATTTTTTACTAATACAATCTTTAAGTTATACTCTTCAATTAATGTAGTTTTTTATTTAGATATGTTATCGCAAACCACAACATCGGATTCGTATAAATGATGTGGTTAATCTCTTGTATTATTATACTGAGTAAAAAGATTGGCTCAGGAGCTTTATTTACCATTTTGAATTTATTCATTTTATAATATTTAAAATTATTTAAATTTTTTTAATTTACTATCATAATCGCAAGATTATTAATATAAAAAATAATATATGTATTCAGATATAATTTTAAGAAAAATGTTTGTATCCAACTACAAAAATTTTATTAAAAAATTAATTTTCTGTTATAATTTTAGAAGACATAAGTGTACCACACTTTATGCCACAAGTGATAAATCTTAAATTTCATTTTTTTTAAACATGAGTTTTAAACAAATTCTTTGCGACTATTAACTTCAATAATTTTATATATAACATTGATCATTCTTTATTGATAATTATCTTGCATAGAGTATTAGGAATTTTTACGGGTTCATTATTATTTATTTTAATATTTCCGTCTCTTATAAGTAGAACTCACTGTTAGTTAAATAAAAAAATTCCTATAATTAAACGTTCTTACGAAACTAACAATAATAAATTCCTAAACACCTAAAAAACATTATTTATTGAAAGTATAACAGCTGCTTTCCATATTCCTTCAATTTAATATTCCATTCAAGTCAAAATACTCGGAATAAAATAAATATTATAGAATTATTGAATAAATATTATTGTTATTATATATATTGGAGCTCTTATACTTGAACAATATAAGAGAAAAATAATCTTGTTTAACTTTAAAAATTTAATTTAAAAGTATTTTAATTATAATTTTAAATTATATATTTACATAAGTAATTTTATGACAGTCGTGTGTGCCTTGGAAATACGTACATTAAACAAGCCTTCTCTTTTGTTATTGAATAACTTGTACATAAATGAAAATTGATGCATATTCAATTTTCAATATTATACTTTAAGCTGTATTCAAGAGATGAATTCAAGAAAGTATAAACGTTAAAAATAAATACAGGAAATATATATTCATTAATGAATAATTCGATACATCAATTATTTTATATCAAATAGAATAGAATGAAATTTCAAGCAAATTCTGAAACAAAAATATATACTTTTATTAAAAAGTATAAAATTATAGTATAAAAAAATATAAATACCAATATTATTAAAATACAAGAAAATTGAAAGAACTTATCATCGTGTAGGTTTTTATTTTTATCTATAAATTACAATTCAAAAAATATTTAAGGTATTAAACAATTCTATTTCATAGTTATTTATATTCAAATAATTTTCGAATTTGTCGTTTACATATTATGGTATATATTATAAATTATGTTATCAATATAATATATATAATATAATATATATAATATAATATATATAATATAATATATATAATATAATATATATAATATAATATATATAATATAATATATATAATATAATATATATAATATAATATATATAATATAATATTAATATTGATAAAATCTTGGATTATAATAATAATCCTCACAATTATAATAAATATTATATTTCAATGAAAATAAAAACAATCAATGATTGATCACGAAAGATGATCTAATTTTTTAAATTTTTAGAACAATATTGAGTCTATTATACTGTTAATTAGCATATTTTTATTAAATACAATTTTTAATTGTTAAATAATTGAAAGCTAATACGTATTTAATTGTCAACATAAAAAGATTCCTACATTTAATAAAAAAATAGATATTCTACACTTTATTATATGAAAAAATTCTCATAAATTGTATTTGTGCGAAGAATTTAAAAATATAAATACGCAAAATGAAGATCAATTGCTTTAATTGGTCAGTTACGGGATATCCAAAAATAAAATGATAAATGTAACTGGAATGACTATGAAAATACGGAAAATGTAATGCATTATTATATTTTGAGAAAATGGCAAAATAATATGAAGAAATATGAATAAATATGAATAAATAAATGAAATCAAGGCTGATTTGCCAGTCTCTCCTCATAAATTCTTTTATTAATGACTTTAGTTCACTTCAAAAGATAAAATAACGATAACTAATATGTATCGTATTTTGTAACTAAAAATTTATAAATTTATTAGATTTAACAAAGAAACAGTTTAATTTTTTTATTTCATAATAAAAATAACTTCAAATTGAAACATGACTGAAATAATTAATTAAATAAGGAAAATTTATAATTCTTCATGATATTGTATATTTTTTAACTATTTACCGAATATTTTTTAGAAAAGAAATCTTAAATATTCCTACACATATTAATTTATATGAAATATTATAATAATAATAATTTATATGAAAACAGCGTTATTTAAATTTCTATACGGATATGTAATATAGACATTGTAAGGCGTAAGAAATAGTTATTAGTTAATTACTAGTAAAATTATAGTTAAGGCATTAATATTTTCACATAAAACTGCAAACAGTGCTTAGTCTGCCAATTAGTGAAGTAATTTAGTTACGGTAATTTTTAATTCGAGAAATTGATTATTGTTGTTCATTTTATCAATGAAATAGAAATAAATGCTCGTACTCTGGTTTTTATCATAATTTATTTTAATTCATAATGTTTTGTATTTCAACAAGGTTGTTGTTTGGACGGATATAACAAATTTCAATGACGCGTACAATATTTCACTTACAGTAAATATTAACAATTGTTTTAAAAAAGATTTATCTAATGCGTAATAAGTCACATTATAGCATACAATAGCTTCATTACTGTAAGTGTTTATAAGGTGTTACATTCGTCAACTCGGTGTTGTCGATTGAATCCGAAGAAAATGTGCCTGCGACCCTTCCTGTACATATATTTATATCTATATCTTTGTTTCCTCCCGGTTCTACATTCATTTTTTTTTCTTTTGTTTTTTACTTTCCCCGAAGGATCAAGCCTAGACAAGGCATTATTGTTTTGAGTTGCGTAATTTCCCGGGTCCTTCGTCGATTCTCAAGTGCTTGCCTTACCATTTGTTTTTTTTTGCATACTGGACTCCTGCTCGTCTTCATATATGGATGAACTTCACCTTATCTTCGAGCGGATCGTCTACTTACTCCCCCTTCAGTTATGCTTTGTAATGAATGGATATTTTAATTATAAATATTTATCTTTTATAATATAAAAAATATATTATGGAATCAGAAAAATATATATTAGACTTTCAAAATATTTTTTCAATTTTTTCAATATAATCTTTTAAGAATTTAGATTTAGAATATGTATATTCTAAGTCCTTAATCTGTATTGATTTATGACTATAAATTAGTTCATACAAATCAATTTTATGTGTGGTTAACAAATAGATAAAACCAAAATACTTAATAAAGTTTATTTATTTTTAGTATGACATACTTAAAAACTTATATTAAAAATTGTTTAACAAAATTTTATATAAATTTATTTCATAAATTATAAATTATTTGTTTATTGAATGAAATTCATTATAAATTCTTATTTTTTTAGAAATAAAATAGTAACTTCATAGTAATATTTTTAATAATATTTTTGTTCATTTTTAAATCAAATAATTTTAATTTAAATGTTGTTTAAAATATTCTATTCGTTAAAACATTATTATTATTAAGAATAGAGTTTCTTTCTTCTTAATGATATTATTATGGCATTGCTTCATATTTTTTAAATTTAATTTAATTCACGTTTCATATATATCTTGATTATTCAAAATGACGACGGCCGTTACATCATCAGTAATGCGCATGCATATGTGTCGCATAAATCGAGGTGCGGCTAACGGTTAATTAACGCGTCGACCATTCCTGAATTCATATCCACAATTATAGTATAGATTATAAAAAGCAATGCACGTCCAGTGGCTGAATTATTTTCAGCCATAACTTCGACTGTCCATACCGAATTCGACATATTTGAACCAACATCTTTAGTTGTGAATCTATAAATATTGAGTCAACTTTTACATCCACTTTACTTTGAAAGTCCTCGTTATAAATTGATACTTGAATATATTTCTAATTTTTGACAGAATAACAGCTTCAGTTAAATAATACATATTTCATTTACTAAGATATTATATTCAGATCCATTCCTGGAATACGTGGTAGAGTGTATTCCTTGACTGTTTTTGTTTTCGCGCTTATAAATTATATTCTGTCAATCACGTTGTGTTCGTTGTAATATGTATTTTTGATGTGTATAAGAACTATACTATACTGTTATATATACATGATAACAAGACAATTTGTGAACCACATAACCTGAATCCGTCTCCCTCCCGTTTAAAGAATCCTGGAATATTTTCCCATTATTCAACATCTATTATATTATTATTTCGTTACAATTTGAAAATCATATTATGTGTTTCATGTATTTTCTTATTGGGTTCTAATGATTACTTTTTTAAATATTTGATTGTTATTAAATATTTACAATGACTATAATATATTTTAGCATTATTCTTTTTTTTTTTAATTATTGCTGTAAAGAATGTGGCATAAATTGTATATCATTTACCATTTGTTTTACTTGTAACGAATAACAAGCGAGAAATATTAGGATTTAAGTATAAGTAATGTTTTTTTTATTTGTTATTTTTAAATATTGAGCCTATGAATGAATAAACAGAACAAAATTGGCTTTTTTCATTAAAATATCATTTGTATTTATTCATTTTGTTTAAATTGAATTCTATTTGGA
Organism: Dolichoris vasculosae; assembly: GCA_018907195.1. NCBI lineage: Eukaryota > Metazoa > Arthropoda > Insecta > Hymenoptera > Agaonidae > Dolichoris > Dolichoris vasculosae. The sequence goes on along the minus strand of JACCHY010000002.1, from coordinate 1,272,466 downwards.
AGTTCAAGAAAAGCATTTGAATTTCCAGCGATGTGCTGCATCTAAGACAATACTGAATTTATACCTTGAAATTCTCCGTTTTACTATGATATTTAAATTTATGTAAAAAAGTTAATAAAACTCTATTAAAAATGTGTATTGTACTGTTATTAATATTCCAATATTATTAAACTTATTTTATTCTATCTTATATCACTATAAAGCACAAATCAGTTTGAAAAAAGGGAATTATTTAAACATTTTTTAATATATTTTTAACTATTTATTATCTTAATAAAAATATTAATTGTGATCATATGTATTCAAGTATATAATAATACTTCAAAATAATATAAATAATAAACTATAATATAGACGCTACTGTTTATCTATTATTTAATTTTTATGTAAAAATTTATGTATGAAAATTATAAACATCATGTATAAACTTACTCCCTTATACACTTTACTAATTTGTATTTTCAGATGATCCGAAATGAAATAAACTTTTGCAATGTAATATTACCTTCATCAAACATTTAATAAAAAAAAGGTGTTTGAATACAGCTACTCGTTTGATGGAACAGAATATAAAATTAAAATGCTAGTGACAAAATCTCAATTATTTTCTAATATAAAATCATAATCTGATGTCTCTAAAATAAAGAATCTTGATAATATATATATAAATATATATATATTTATAAGCTATAAAATATGAGTCGAAATATTTATTTAACAAAAAAAATGCTCAATTATCTAATAATCTAAGTACATTACAAAAGAAACACAAATATAAACATTCCAGTGGAGTATACAACCCAATAATTCATATATTCCAAAAAAACGCAAGTGAAAATTGTATTGAAACAAAGATAAGAAGATTTCTTTCAAGGCTAGCTTTAATTGATCTACATGAAGAACAATTAAACTTAGATCAATTTAAGATACAAGATGAAGAATTTTGATGTTATACTTATCAAACTGAAGGCTTTCACTTTTTTATTTTGTATTTGTCTTCCATTCAACTCGAAGTGTAAACAAATATATTTTCATATTTAATTTTTATAGAATATATTCTTTAATACATTTTTTAATAAACAATTATTTAAATAACGCTTTATCAAATTTCCTGCTAACATTATATGCATTTTATACCATGTTAAAATTATAATAACTCAAAAAACGTCGATAAATTACTATACCGGAGAATAAATTCATCATAAACATTACAAAATACAATTACTAGAATCAGAATGGAAACTAGTAATAATATCTTCAAAAAAGCAACTCTATGAACGGCATGTAAAGTATTTTATATAATATATGTTATTATTACGTGTATACAAATATAAGATATTAGATATTTTTTAACACAAACATTTTTATTTTCATATAATTTCATATGATTGGTTTCTTATATGCACTTGAAAACAATTATTTTTCTAATAATCTATTAATCTAACAATTTATAGTAATAATATTTCATATAAATTATAGAACATTATTATTGTATATAAAAATAATTATGTAATTTATATTTTATATAATAAATATGGAATAATCAAATATGTAATATATTATTTGTGAAATCATGTAATTCAACTCAAGATAAAAAATATTTTACAAATTATTACAAAAAAAATCAATTCTTATTTTACATTATCATTAAAAAAGGTTTGTGAAAAGATATGTTTATAGCTATAACGTATTTTTATGTTTAAAAATAAAATGTTTCTTAATTTATACCAAATATTTAATTTCTTAATTTTTTCACAATGTCTACCTATACATGTAGAAAATTTCAGAATTTTTACTTTATTTTATCATTACAATTATTCTTTATTTAACTATTCTAGCAATTTATTTTATTTTTATAATATTTTTCTGAATTTTTCATATCAAAAACATTTCTTGTAAGAAGCTTTAAAATTTTGGTAATATGATATATATCTTTTTACTTTTATGTTTGAAATATTAAGAAAATGTCACTAAAATTTTTTTACATTAATTCAAATCTAGGAGATATGCTTTTTTCTCCCAAATCTGTAAGCACTTTGCTATGACAGATTTTCTATTAGATTTTAAGAAATTTTTGTATGATTTACATATAATGTTACACGATAATTACTTTTCAAACGATAATGTTAAATATATTTGATATGTTTCTAATAAAATTTTATGAATTAAATATAATTTATTCGGATAAAATTCTATCAAACTTATATATATAGTAAACATAAATATTATTAATGAAAATATATACAATACTTTTCTAAAAAACAATTATATAATTTTAAACCACTTGTGTTTAGGTAAATTAATTTAAACAGTTTAATGCATACGTTTTAAGTTAAAATAAAATTTTTAATATCCTTAAAATATTAATTAAATAATAATTTTATTATATAACTAAAAATTATTTCATAATTTATTTTGATAAACAACTTGAAAAAGATATCTTATTTATTTACTATACTGTACTAATTTTGATACACAACATTTTTTATGGTAAATATTCTGACTTCAATTTAAAAAAATTTTCGTAACTTTAAGTTACATTAATCAACAGTAAAATAAATCAACAAAATCTCAATTTAAATGAACAATACTTATAAACTCTATATGATGTAGGATGACATATGATGTAACATTTATATAAAAAATAGAAATATTAACTAATAGTTTATTGTAATTTATCGTTCTAGCATATTTCTATAAAATTTATTACGAATTTGAAAGTTAGTGTAAAACTAAATCGCAATTATTATTTATAAAATATATAATTTATAAATAATGAATATTTTAGTTAACGCATTAATTTAAATTTATTAAAATTAATTTTTATTAATATTAGTAAGCTTTGAATTAACTTGATATAGTAATTTAAAAATGCGTATACATGTATGTATAATTGCATGATTAAAATCAATGTAACTAAAAAAATAAATGTATTCAATTATACATCAGAATTTTATTAAAAAAGTATGTATATTTGTAGAATATGTTTCAGTTTTTATACTAATACTTTTTTACAGAAGAATTAATAAATATACATAAAAATAATGCAACTAAATAATAATTTTTTAAACATAATTATTACTTACTTAAGATTTAGTTTTACTATTTACTAATAGTTTGTCACAAGTTCACTCTTAACTTCTATCGATTAATATTTTATAAAAGTATTTGTAATATATATATAAAGATGATGATTAACAGTTTTAGATTAAAACATGAAATAAATTTACAACCGTGTATATTTTTTATTACTATCCAAAATCGGAATAATGTAGTCAGAAATAATAATTTTAATTCAAGTTAATAATAAAATTTATAGGAATTATTAAAATATTTTTTAAAAAATTATTATGTATAGGTGAATATATAAATATTATATATAATATATATAAGGTTTTTATAATATTAGCAATATAAATTACTTAAATAGATGAGCTTGTATATATACAGATACTTGGGCATTTGATTATTATTAAATATAAATGTGAATTATAAATATTTCATTTTTCCTTTTTGAAATATTTTTTTATATAATTTTTTTATTATTATTTTAAATATATTTTTAATAGTCTAAATAACCTGATGCAATAATTTTTATGGAGAATATTTAACAAAAACTTTGTTTCTTATATTTATTTAAAAATGAGAATTTCTATTTATAAAATCTATACTTTGGATATTTAAGTAAATATATCTACATATATTATATACAATTTAGTTGATAAAAAAATTAATATTATACTTCTAAAATTTATGAAAGTATTTTTATCCTTTAAAAAAAAATAAAACTTTGTTTAATTTCAATTAAAACATTTTTATATAAAATTTAGAGATATATACAGAGAGATGTGTTTGTGTTTAAATTTTTTCTGTATTTATTTCTATTCTAGAATTCAGAAATAATATTTATTATTCATGATTATGTTTTCCCTAAAACATATGAAATTATAATGTGGCTTAATGATATTATATAAAATTTTAAATTCATGATTTTATATACGTAAGTTTATATTAAATATTAATACATAACTACTTTATTTTAATACAAAAATATTTTATTTTAAGATACATAACGACGAGCAAAAGAACTCATAAAAATTTCCATTTTAAATAATAAAATATATAATTAAATTGCAATTATTAATAAATGAATAAACATTTCAGTTAAGAATGAATAATAATTTAATCAATGACATTAATTAAGTCTATATTTTTATCAAAATATCCATCAATATTATATTACAATGACAAACTATTATGAATTTAATTTTCTTCGCAGAGTAACCATTATTATTAAGTATATAATATAATTGAAATAAAATCCATATGATCTAAATTATATTTTAATAAAATATTCACTAAATGGTAAGGGAAGATTAAAAAATAATTAATGAAAAAATTTTAAATGTTTATTATTTGTTTTACAAATTAACTATTGTGTTATAATAATACAATTATAAAAATAATACTTTTATATAAAAAGTTGACTTAAATATTGATATAAATAATTATATATATATACGTAAAATTTAGTCGATTTAACAAGGTTCCAAAATTCGATATCTTTAATAATACATTATAAATTATGTTTTAAATATCCAAAAATACATTCAACTTTAAAGATAGTACATGTCTAATAATTATATAATAAAATTTACTTATTAAATTAAAAATTTTCTTGTTTATAAAATATTTTTATACATTCATTATTTGAAATTAAACAAATAAAATATAAAATTTTTATGATTAAAATAACTAATTAATAATATTGAACTTAATATCCATAAAAAAATTAATTATAAATTAAAAATTCATGATAATAAATTTATAGTATAAAAATAATTATATATATATTTTAATATATTAAATAATATAAGACAATATATAATGCATTAAATAATATTAAATAGTATTCAGATTTTCTCTTATATATGTAAATTTATTGATAAAAAATTTAGGCTACGGTATATCGAAAATAAACATCTGTATTCTTCAAATGTATTGATTAGTAGTTTAAAATCAGAAGTATATTTTACAATAATACTTTTCAATATTTAAGAAAAAATAATTTTTTAATAATAGCGAATAATATCCCTTTTATATAAAATCAATTATATTGCTGTTTGTAAAAACGTTTTTTAAATATTTAAATAACCATACAATTATTATCATGACTAATTCTTAATAATTAATAATTGTATAAAAACATATTTGATTATTTATGGATATAGAATTTTATAGGATAATTCTTCATTTATAAATATTAGTAATATAAGGTAAATGCAAATTACAAGTTTAAATAAATATTATTAAAAGATATTACACTACAATTAATTTAATAGTTTAAAAAATATTATTGTTTAAATTAGTTTGAAAATTTGAGAAGTTGCTAAATATCATTAAATACAAATAAAAAATATATAATCATTAATATTTTCAAAAAAAAATTTGAAAATTATTAATTTATTAATCTAAAAATAAAGTAGCCCAGGAGTTTTTAAAATAGTCCAAAAACTTTAAAGATATTTTTCTTGAACCTTTTTTTATTCTTTATCTTTATAGTCTAATTTTGAATGAACATACAAATTGAATCGAAAAGTTTCAACAATATATTTTAGAGTCTTATGAGCCGTATTTTAAAAATTATATTTTTAAAACAAAATTCATTTTTTTTTGAAAATCAATTTTTCTACAAATACTAGTATCTAAATACAAGACATATTTAAATTTTAAAGTTAAATTATTAAATTCCATAATTCAATTTATTTTTCAAGTTACTACTGATAACATAATCTTATTTAAGATTCCTATCAACAATAAATGAGAACAATAACCTAATTATAACCATAATAGTATTGTATTAAATAGACACGTATTGTAGTATAGTAATCAATCTTCACTTCCTGTACTTGGATGTAGTTAGGTTGACATTGATCTACGTGAGTGAATATTGTCATTTAGTAAATATAGACGACTACTATTATCCAGGATATAATTTAAATTTGAAAAATTAATATATATATAATCAATTCTAATTTTAGAGATTAGATTTTTACAATAACGTTATGTTTAAGAAAATATACTTCTATTCACAAATAATATTAGTATACGCTTAAAAATTATGTATCAAATTTTATATATTTTCGTGAATAATTTTTAATTTTTCTATTAATTTTCTAGCTAATTATAAAACAATAACATTTTTTAAATATGAAAAAAGATTATGTAATTAACCCAAATAAAATATTCTTCAAAATTGATTAAATATTTATTTTAATTCAATAATTTTTTCAAAAACAAAAAAAATTATTTATTCGAAACACATATTTTTTATGATAACAATAAATTAAAACTTTCTCATTTATTTTTAATTTATAAATTGTAGAAGCAAATTTTAATTTATTTCTTTAATTTAATAATTTATTTATTTTATAACTGTCAGAATATTAATATTTATATAAAATATTTTATAATACTGCTTTAACAATTAAATATGATATATTAAAAAAAAATATTCCATAAATACTGAATTTTGATTTTTAATATTATGTATATAATATGTTAAATTGAGACATTTATTCGATAATGTATATATTAATGAACGATATGCTTGAAATATTACTTTAAAATAAAGTTTTTTTAACTTTAAATTCTAGTTTTAACCTTACATTAATCTTTTCTTTATATGTATTAACAAAAAAATTATTTTAATAAATATAAAATTGTAGTGTGTTAAAATTTGAACTTGAATTTAGCTTGAATTTATTACAGAAAATTCATTATATCGTCAAAACATATAACAATATCCTTAGGTTCGAATAAGTAAAAACTAAATTGGTAGATCATTTGCAATAAAATATAAAAAAGAATGTACGTTAAAAAGATAAAACGAAAAGAATCGGAATCTTCCGTACTCGTTCATGGCAATTGGAACGAATTATAGACTGATTCCTTAAGGGAATACTATACCCTAGCACTAAAACTGAAATGACCAGTAATCATACCATTCGAAAGAAGGAAAATACACACGTTATCATATTATTGCGACTCTTGTAGGGAGCTTGCCTGAACATATTATAGCATGACGTCGTTATATTGATCAAACTTATTATGTAATATACGTATCTAAGAGAGAAAACGAAAACCCAAAAAATATAATATTCAATGTTTTGAAAAACTCATAATATTTTAATTTGATTTAATATTTTTATTTTTATGCACTGAAAATTATAATTAAATTTTTTGTTACTGGATTAATGAGAATATATTACAAAACTAATATTTATGTAAATGTTTACTGACATTGATAAAATATATAAAAGTTCTGAAATTTATTCATCTAAATTTTTAATTTAAAATTTTTTTAAATATGCGTAAAGTAAATTTCATATAAAATCATAATTAGTTTAATATTTCCTTATTTAAAAATACTAATTTCATTTCAAAGTTTAAATTAAAAGTATTTTAAGGATATTATGCGAGTATCGATGATGATTAAATATGCATGACTAATTTACGTAGCGTAATTTTACAGTAATTTTGTTCAATCATGGCGTTTGCATATTTTAATGAAAGTATAATAAATATTAATGTAAATTATATGTGATAATTAAAAAAAATTCTTCATTTAATAACGAAATGGTTATTAAAAACAATATATTTTTTATAAAATATTACATACACAATTATTTTGATATAACATTTTGAGTTTGGATTTATCCTTTCCTAAATATATTCATTTAATTATAATAAGAATTAAGTGTTTTAAAATAAATAGATAAAATTTAACTATACATATATTTTTAAGTAATTTATTAGAATTTAAATATTTGAGATACATTTTTTAATATACAAAAATATATTATAAATAAAACTTTTTTTATTAAATTTAACTTTTGTTAAATTATAAAAAGAAACTGTTTAAATATGTGCTAAATTGGAAAAATAGAATGATAAACTAATACTAGTATATTTTTTAAAAATACAGATAATATTCTGGTCAACTTTTGGAAAATATTAAGTATACTTAGTTTAATAGTATTATTACGAAATAATTTGCAATCATAAAAAATTTCTGCTAATACTACTTTTACCACACCAACATTATAACATATTAGTATGAAAAGTTTTAACGGATTACTTAAATGTCAAGTATAATCAATAACAACAAAAAATTAATATGCTACAGTTATGATCATTTTCTAAGATAGCAAATTTGGTTTTATATTTTACACAATTAAAATATATTGAAATATAATTTATAGTATTTATTGTACTTCTTTATTAAAATACGAATTTACAAAAAAATTTATTGCACATTTTTTCTTTAATTGAATTTATTTTAAAAGAAAAGTTTATTATTCATAGTAACGTTATAAGTGTTACTATAGTATTTCATAAAATAATACTTTTATTAATTTACTAAATTAATTTTTTATAAGCATCATAATTTTTTTTTGCAGCAATAATTATAATATATTGCATTTTTTATTAAAAATCTAACAAAATTAATAAAATATTGTTAAAAAATAAATTACATCTTTATGATTATAATCTTTTCTATTTTAATAATAAATTGTGCTATTTTTCAATACAAATAAAATATGGCACAATTTTATGTATATATATACCACAATGTTCTTTAAATAATTCTCCAGCTGAATTTTCAAAGTTTTTTTGATTAAATAATTTTAATTTTTATCTGATACAACTTAATATTGAAAGGACTATAGCATTTATAAATTTGAAAAATATATTGGATAATTTTTATGTGATTTTTAAATCAAAGTTTTTTTATATTTCTATTATCAGTATATTAGAAATACTAAATTATATAAATCATTCGTTTAATGAAGACAAATCAATAAATTTAAAAATGAAATTCCAATCATAAAAAATATTAAACCTTGTATTACCACGTTTTAATTAGAAGAAAGGGATCTAAATATGTCCGTACGTGTGTGTGGATTTGTGTATATATATGCGCGCACGTAGGTATGAGAAAGAAAGAATAAAAGAAAGTGAGAACTGTATAATATATCGTCAAACATAAAAAATTTAAATAAAATAAATTTTCACAAATTTATCAGGGATAAGTTATAAACGAACTATTAACATGCTATACCTCTAGATTAGTAGCTCTATATTAGTCTCTTGGGAATTTAATCTTATATTATGCCCAATGTTCATTAGTTTCACACACTTCCGTACCCATGTGCGCGTACACATTCACACAGACACAAATAAATATAAAGATAGTCGTGGTTTTATTCCTCTCTAAAATGGAAATTTTTCCCGAAAACTCATTAAAGAGAATTGTTCTTGACTAGATTGCTTCCTTATTCCGTTACATATTGCCACGTATGAATCTGATCGATATTACTGATACCCTTCTTTTTCCATCCACACCGTTTATCCATGTCTATCACTTTTTCTTTTTATCCAGTCTTGTTTTATAAGCAGTAAAAATTTCAAATATGTAGTATAAACTAAAAGATAGATTGCATATTTATATAATAAACGCAATGTACTATTGAAAATTGACAGAATAATATTTTTAAAAATTCTATAAAAGCGATGTAACCATTTTTTTCTGATAATAATAAAAATTAATTGTATAATTAAAGTTGCATAATATAAAAAAATATATTATTAAAATTTTTTTAATTAATTAAATCAGAAAATTTTATTATCATAATTCTGACTTATAAAATATAAATATTAAATTTTAGAAATAAATTCTTTCTTAACATTGTATAAAGACATATATTAAAATATTAATTAATTGTATGAATAATAATTTTCTTTTGTATGTACAATATTACACAATAATTTATATTTCAAATATTTAAAGTAATAAATATTATAGTCTTATTTTTAATAATTATATTGTTTTTGTTAGTTAAAAAGTTATTAATTACAATTTAAATTGCTAAAAATTAAATAAAATATTTTTTAATTAATTACATATTATTAAGAAGTTGATATATAGGTTTTTTAAATTTTATTGTAATTTCTATTAATCTTAAAGGAAGTTAAATATAATCTTTTAATATTTAATTTAGTCAATAAGTTCTTTAAACATAATAACAATACAAAATTTATTATATAAATGCTGTAATAATATACATTTAGAGAGCATATATAGAGTACATATTATTTATTTTCTTTTAATTAATAATTAATTATTTATTTTGTGTCGTAAAGAATAATTATTTGAAATAAAAAAGAAAATTTTGCATATACATAAAAATAATTGATAAATCATTATGGAAAATCAAATAGATTGAGAACAAAAATAAAATTCGATCAAAAATTTTAACTATATTTACTAACTTGAATTGTATGTTCAAAATATTATTATTGATACTTTATTTTAAGTTACCTTAAAATATAAATATTACTATATTTTTATTTCTAAATTATAATTTATTCTAACATTTAAAAAAATTTTTTTTATTAATTTTACTTAAATTCAGTATAGCTCATTTTTAATTTACACTAGTATATTATATATATATATTAAATACATTACCGTTGATAAACATACATATCAATGTATACATCAAATATAAACGATAAAATCTTTTTTTCTCAATTCCATTTTATTTTATTTACGTTTATAGTAATCTAGAATTTAGGCAAACAAAGAGGAAACTTGTTAAAAGTAAACCATTCCAAATGAATAAAATTTTGTAAAGGACATCCGTAGTCAAACAGTAAGTGACGGAACTTAGAATCTAGAAGTCTGCCTTTATATTCTTCTATCTAGCTTGACTATGGGGATACAGGTATAATTCTAAGACATTAAGGATATTTTTAACGTGCTTTTCTTTCTTTCTACTTTTTGGCTTTATGCTTATATAATCAATGTCTGTTCGAATTATTTTACGGTAGGTTATTTAAAGTACTTAAGTGAATAAACGAAAACGACAGAAATATGAAGAGTCAAAGAAGAAAATTCTAGAAGGTATATCTGCTATAACCCTTCATAGAGGGTAAATAGATGAAAGAAAAAAGAAGTCATAAATAATATTAGAAATCTAAAAGCACTCGAAAAAGGTAGAAGCAGGCTAATTTATAATGCTTTTTTATCTTTTTGACACAAATTGGTCTTAAGAAGCTAAGTTAGTAATGCATTAAATAGACTCGTACATGAATTTACAAGTTTTTTTAATTTCGTATTAATTTACTTAAAATCAGTGATTATATTTGGTTCATATGCATCTTTATACATAGATATATGTAAAAGATAATAGATTTTAAATTTTTTGTATTATTCTGCCATATAATAATCTATACAAGTATTACACAATCATTAGCAATAATATTGCATAAGCTGGGTAAAAAGAAGAGCAAACAAATTCGATGTTCGGATCAATCAATTATATTATTTTTTAATTTAGATAGTTTTCAAATAAATTATTCTACATTATGATATTAAAATATAAATTAATATTATATAAAAAAAATTCCAGACAGTTTGAAATTTAAAATCTATTTCTTATTTAAAACATTAATATTAAATTAAGTTTTTATCCTGTATGTATATAAATTAGTGTCGTGAACATTAAATAAACAAAAAAAGATAGTAAGATTTTATATTGTCAATAACGCTGATTTGTAAATATTATTTTCAACTGAAATACAAGCTTTCAAAAGATAAATAAAATATAATAAATATAAATATTAAATGTTAAGAAAAAGAAAGTGAAGAAAATAAGAGCAGAAATAAAAATAAAAGAAAAATAGAAATAGTATAACTCAGAAAATACAAATGCGACATAAACAAAATATGAGAAAAGGTGAAAGGAAAAAAACAACCTATCTGCTAAAAAAACTCAATTAACATTAAATTTTTTTAAATAAGTTACCAAAATATATGTGCGACAATGCGTAATAGTGCAGTTTAAAATTTCTTTTATTTTAGATTTTTCTGTAAATAATAAGAGAGAGAAAGAGAGAGGAAAAGAGAGGAAGAGAGAGAAAAAGAAAGGAAGAGAGAGGAAGAGAGAGAAAAAGAGAGGAAGAAAGAGAGAAAGAGAGAGATCATATGTGCGAGTGTATAGTAAGTTTCTATAGTTGTTTTAAATAAAATCAAGTGTATTTATTAATTTTATTATGTATTACATTAAAAAAATGACATATTTTTAACGAATTAATTATTTATAATACTATTCAAGTAAATTGATTTAAAAATATGAATTATTAATTCTAGAAAAAAAGATTTACTTTCATTTAAAAATTTGATGAGTAAATTTGAAATTAGAAGATAATTTAATTTATATAAGAATAAACAAATATCAAACATTAAATATTTTTGAAATAGAATCAAGAATCTATTTTTGTATTATTATATATAATTAAAATTTTCTTTAATAAAAACTTAAAAATTGAATTAAAGGAAAAAAATAAAATTATGTTATTGTTGCATGAAGAATAATTATATTTTATCAAATATAAATTTGAAATTTTTATAGACCCTCATTCTAATTCTTTGCGCTAAAATTTCAATACATTCTTAGAATAAAAATTTGGTATTCCTCTTGGTTGATTATTATAAGATTTTGGCTTTATTTTTAGAAGTCATAATCCTTTATAGTTGTTCCATGCTTCGACATATATATATGCATTTATGCATTATAAGCAAACACGAAAGCGCCCCAAGCGGTCGGGGCAATAATGATACTTTAATAGAGGTGGCAGCGTGCCACCTGCTGTGAAAATCAATTTTGGAATTAAAAGGTGTGCGCACGCCAATATGGAGGTGTCTGAGCATGCTTTCGATCGTTGTAGTTGTCTACGCGAAATTTGCAAAGGAAAGGAAAGGAATACTCATTTTGTTGCTACACGGAAACCTATAATGGAGGAGAGGTAAAAAATCAGGTTAATTATAAACAAGCAGTATTTGACTATTGTGGAAATATATGACTTTGAGGGCTCGTAAGATAAAAATGATAGAACGTTCACTGCAGACTACTGTTCGTGGATTCGGATATTTATCTTCATTTGCGCTTATTATTTGCTTAACATAATGTGATGGATACACAAATATGTATTTTTTTTCTTATTTTTGTAAAATATTATTATTACATTCGTTACAGATGTCTCGAAAATTTATATAGTGTACAAGACAAGGAAGTTCAATTGAGGATGATTTTTCTGAGTATTTACATGTTTTGTCGCTAGTTTATGTTGATTTTTTTAATTAAGATACATATGCATTAAATTACAATTATTTTATTGTCATTTTTATAACTGGATATACCAAGTATATATATATTATAATAAAAATAACCATAGGTTTATATTTTAATTTTTTCCGGTTAAAAATGGAAAACTAATAGATAATTTTGTATTCTATACATTTAAATTAATACATTTAAGTATGAGTATCAAACTCCATATCATCATATATAATTAGTCAAATTTGAAAAATATTAATAATAATACTACATTAAAAAAATTAATACAATAAAAATTAATTATAATTAAAATTTTTTTAAAAGCATGATTTGTATCAAAATTACAATGAAATTTCAAAAAAAAATACTTTTTATTTTTTTTATTAAAGAAAGCAAAAAATAATAATTTTCATTACTTTAATTTGTTCTCTTATTCGAAATCTATTGTAGATCAAATTTAATGTATACACTTCGTAATGTACTTTGTTTGTAATAAGTAAAATAAATAAGACTATGATTGAATTATTCCAATAAAAATAATAAGAATATATATATATATATATATATATACATAGACAATATTTGAAATAAATTAAGACATATTTAAAAATACTAATTTAATATTCTATATAATAAAATTTAATTTAAATAAAATCTATTTATTTTATTATAAAATTTTAAATATTAATTTAAGTTAACCAAAGTTCTTTTTTTAATTGTAATCACAAAATATCTGAACAAACTATTGAAGTGATGAAAATAATCTTTAACCTTTATTTATGAATTATATTATACATCTATATATTTCTTTACATCACACAAAGTAAATAAATTATTTAAGATAATCGAACTAAATGAATTCAATTAATGAATATCGAAATTTTAGAAAAATTTTTTGGATGAATTAATTAAATTTTATTTTTATTATTTGATCAGGAAATTAGATTTCAAATATATCTTTTTCTTTTCTATTGATTCTATATCATAAGAAACTATTCAGTTTTTGTAATTGTAAAAAGTTTAATTTATTTATAAATTTTAAAAATAGATAGAAGTTTGTAATAGAAACATAACATTAAAAATCAGTTAAAAATATTAACTATAAAAATTATATCAAATTATATTATAAAGCAAATATAGATGAATTAATTTATTAAATACTCTACTGCTTTTTAAGTAATACTGAATAAATAGCATAAATTTAAATTCAGAAATTTGATTTTTATATTTTAAAATATTTGGTAAAAATATAAGTTTTCTCGCATTATACAAATAGTAGTTCAATACCATCAATAATAATTCAAAAGTTGACTTATTTAATCCAATTCACTAACTCAATCAATTACAATTAATTTTATCACAATCTCACACCTATGATACTTTATCACGTCAAGATTAATAAATGGGAGAATGTCCTAGCTTTTGCAACAGAAAGAAAATGGACCCACATCTACGTTCTGATACATTGATTGAACATTCATCATTTGAATTCGTGCAGTATGCTAAACGGAGAAAATGCACTCACATTACTTATGCTGTTTACATATCATATTTCATATAGGTATTTATTTTTATTTATATATTTAAAATTAATACTTTTGAGCTTACATATATTTTCTTGAATTGATTGCGATTTTTATTATATCTAAAATAATTTATAAAATGACCAAACTTTATACTATATTAAATTATAAATAAATATTTACGTAATATTTATTTTCAGGTTATTAAAATAAAAAAATTACATAAAATTATCCAAGAAATTTCGGTATTTTATAAAAATTAAGTGCATATATATTTTATTCTAAATGATAATATGGCAAAAACTTACTTAAAATATAATATCATAAAATAATACATATAATATAATAACAGAGACAATTTAATTTTGATAGATAAATTTTCTTTATTTTATAAAAAATTAAATTGATATAAAAACAAGTTCTTTCAAATATAATATCGTTTTCGATAACATAATTTGTCAAATTCATATTATTAATGACTTTTAAAATAGATCATTTCTTATTAAAATAAAGAAAATACTATATACTTATAACAAATCTATTGTTCTCTTTTATCTTTTTTTTATCGAAGATTTATTGAAGAAAATAAAAGAATTTTAAATGTCCTAACTTAAGGATACTATTTAATAAATTACTAAGTAAAAATATAGTAAAATAAAATTATAAATAACTTGTAAAATGAACATATCTGTTATACAGATAATGATAGATAAAATTAAATATTAGCAAATAAGTAAAAAGTCAGGTGTAATGTAAAAAATAGACTGAAAAATGTCATAAAATAAAGAGATGTGAAATAAATATTAGAAAAATATTAATATCCGTAGTAATTTTTCAAATATATAAAATAGTTATATAAAATATACTATTAACAGTCATGACAGTATTCAAGAGCGTGATAATTTATTCTAATTACTGATAATATAAATAAAATAAAAATTAGTATTTTTACTATTCAATTAATATTTATAGCAGATAATCAAGAATCTTGAAAAGACTAGATACTTTTTTGTTCAAATATTAATAAATAACTTTTAATTATTAAAAAATACTTAAAAATTAAATCTAAGAATATTTAAAAATATATAAATACAATTTAATATTTTGACGTAATTTAGTAGAAAAATAATAAACAAAATAATTTATAAATTAATTTATAATGAAAATTCTGACATAAAATTTATATATAGAATATTGCTATATTAACTAGATTTAATTTTCATTTAATTACAAATATAAATTAATTTTCAGAAAACTTAGACAAAGCTTATATATTTAAAAAAAATGAATAAATAATAATTTTTTTAATGAATAGAGAAGAATTATTTGTTTATACGATAAATTTCAATAACCCTCATGATCATAAATACGGTAATAGAATAGTTAATATATTCAGTAATATATTATTTATAATAACTGTTAAATTAATATAATTTTAATATCATTAAATTTATAAATAATTTAAAAACTTAAACTATTGATACGAAAATTAATGTAAAATTCTACTAAAATATGTTTACATATATATATATATTGTTCTTTATTATATTGACACATCTATTTTTATTTAAAAAAAGATTCTTTATTTTATGCTATAATTTTATTTAAATTTTATGTTTAATACTTTATCACTTATTACTTAGATTACTATGACCTTAATTAATTACGAATCAATAGATATTTCAACTAATTGATAAAAATATGTGAATTAACATTCTGAAATCTATTTTCCGTTCATTGATTATATGCGTAAATTATATAAAGAATATTTAATTTACTGAAATACTAATTAAACACGTATACGAAAAACGTTTTATTTGGATGGCTCATTTATTCTAATATTTATTCATTGAATGTAATATATTTATAAATATAAATTGTAACTTTTTTAAATATAATATATTATGATTTTTGTATAACATTAACGGGATATTAGTAAAGATTAAAAATAATTTGTTCTTTATATTTTATTAGTTATGGAAATAATTTTTAATAGAATACTAATAAATATCTAATAAAAATTAAAATTTATTATAATGTAATGTAATTTTATAATAAATTATATTAGTTATAGTTACAATAAAAATCTATGATGTCTTTTAGATGTAATTTTTAATAAAAAATAATTTGATATTAGTAAGATAATACTATTATTGAAAAAGATAAAAGATTTTTATACTATTCAATAAAAAATAAGATATTATATCTGAATATATATAAACAATCTGATATTATATAAAATTATGGAAAACGGTGAGATTAAATAAATGAACTATATAACAATAAATGTATATATAAAGTTAATTTTATAATTTAATTTTATATAACAATATATTAAGTAAATTATGTATAATTAATGGAATGTATGAATTCATATAAATGAGGGCATAAAATTACCCATGAACACTATTCAATAATATTATACCATCCTTGCATTATCTTTTAAAGACTTCAAAGTATCGAAATAGTTTAGATTAGTTCCTTTCGTAATACGAAAACCTCAAACCGATGAGGTGACAGTAAGTAAGGAAGAGTTGCTGCTACTAAGAATTCGAGTAGAAAAAACGAAATAATCTAAATGAAAGATGAGAACAATAGAAAGAATGAGACTGTGCACAGGTGAAAAAGAGTACGAGTGGAGTAAAAAAGGGGTTAGCAAATGGTAACAGTGAGGTTTTAGAACAAGTGCATTTGAGTGTGTGTATGCCTTCACTGATATGCAAATGAGTGCACCCATCCATTTATATATATGTACATGAATACTTCCGTTATTGGATAGATTAAGGAGCCAGACCAGTGAACTTTGATTCTACGTTAGCAAAAAAAAAAACAGAAATGAAGTATTTCACTATATGACAATATCTGTAAACTTTATTAACAATACTTTGCTAAGTCGATTACTAAACAATTTAAAAAGAATGTACATAAGAGTTCAATCACTATAATTACTATACTTTCAATTAAAAATTAATCATAAATTTGTTGTTTTAATTTTATTATATTCACAATTTTTTATTTCAGTTAATTATAAATAATTTTTAAATTTTATAAAATTATCACTTGTGTTTACAGAATCATTTTATACGTAAGTTTTATGTGTAAGCATTTTGTAAGTTCATAAAATTCTTCAAATACTAAAAGACGTAATTATATTTAATTATTTTACGGTAACTAATTAAAATAATATATTTTTAAAATGATTTAATAAAATATAAATTATTTAAATGTTTATAAATTTTTCCTAATAAATTTCAAATACGTATTTTTTATTTAAACTATAAATATGAATCTCTAAATTAATTTAAAGTTTCATAAAAATTGCAATTTTTTTTTAATTTTCAACTTCTGTCATAGTTTTTTTATTGTAAGTTTTCAAAAAGGTTAAAAAATTATTGTTAAATAATAAAAATTAAGATACATTTGTTGAAGATTTTTTCATAAAATATTTGTATTCATATAATATTAAAAAATTTGTATCAGAAACACAAAACAAAAATTTAAACTTATATTTTAAAATATCTTCCTTTTACAAATTAGTAAAATTATATAAATTAAAAAATATTTTATGAATTTTGTATAAGTAATAATATAGTTTATCGATTGAGCAAGTTTATATAAATTTGCAATAATTTCGTCTTAATCAACAAAAATAAGGAATTATTACAGTAATTTTTAATAAATCAAAAGATCAAATTTTCGATGACATATCTAAAATAAATATCATGAAAACACAGTTCTCTTTTCATTTATGATTATTTACTGTTGTTATTATATTTTATTGCTAACAGACAATAAATTACAATATTATAATAAAAAACATTTACTCTAACTTAAATTTTGAAAATTTTTATTAATATTTCAATTATAATAAAAAATTAATGAAAATATTGACATTATAAATCTTAAATTTTATAAATTATGCTTATACCTACCAAAAGTAATATATTTTGATCATATTAAAAATAAAATACTTGAGTAATGCCAATAAAAGTACCAGACACGAAATCAAGACAACTTTTAAGATTAATAATTTCTTCAATTGACTCCAATATGCATGTATTTTACCGATATATCTTACCATCGATGGTAAATATACACAAGAAAAGAATTAAAAATATTAAAAGCGCTAAACAATACTAGTGATACGCATATACTTTTTACATGTCGTTTAAAAAGCATTGAACAAAGTCTCTAGTTTACGTACGCACACACTTTTTGTGTGATTCTATGGCGCCACGACGCTCATAAAAGTCTATGAACGTTCCGTAATATCCGTCGCGCGTTTATTCCCTCGAAAACGACTTTTACGTGATAAGCGTGCATTCTGGAAACAGGGAAATGGTACTTATTCCAAATATCAGGTCTACATTTGATCTAAAAACTCCTATTTGTTATAGGCTACTTCGTATATTTACACTTTTTTGTTCTAATTTTCTTGTATTAAGAAAAATATATATTATTATTCAAGAAAATAAATATTAGAATATTGGATTATATACTAGAATATTTAGTAATTTTTTATATTAAAAAAATGTATATATAAAATTATAATATAGTATAGCACAATAATGCAAAAAATGTTTATAAAGAAACATAAAATATACATATTAGTGAATACTTTGTACTTATGGAATTATAAATTATACATTATTATTAGATCAGCAATTTATTAGTATTTCTAAAAACATGATTGGTATTTTAAAGTAAAGATTTATATATAATTTTATCATTAAAAATCACTCCATTTTCACAATTATACTTACGATATTAACTTGTTTGACACATACATGACTATTCACTTGTCTTCTTTCTCCACATTGTTGTCAATAATCACCGGCTGAGGTTTGTTTACGTGTCCACTTATTATATGTCGACAAATCTTATCTTTATATGCATCACTTAAGTTAAAAATCACACACGTATACACTTCTACTTCTCCGCAAAGCTACAATAAATTAATATTTAAAAATTTTCGAATGCTTGAGCTATTATCAATATTAATACGTCTTTAAACACTTTAATTTAAGTTTAACCTTTAAGAAAATTGAATGCAGATTATAATGAGATTTTTTCTTTAACTTTGAATAAGAAAGCTACGTTTGTTTTATTTTAAGTTCGATGCTCTCTTGCTCGTTGTTATCGATAATAAGGTTACAAAGAATATATTCAAAGAATAGTAGAAATATTACAGGGATGATTGCAACCACAATAAGACGCGCATACGCAGTATAAGTAAGAACAGTGACAACGATAATAGTGACTGCAGTTGAATTTTGCACGACGTACTTAGGTCGAAGTACGTTACGTGAATGCCGTAGGGCGCACGCTGCCGGTGACTATTGGGACATATTTTACCATCGGTGACGCGCGCACGCGTACTCATAGATATATAGTAGGGAGTTTTCTGACAGGAAAGAAAGGAGAAGCTTATGGACTGCGTGCGCGGGATTCGACTCTCTGAATCTGTCTTTTTTCTTTGTTACTTTTGTAGCATCGCATGAGTACGTTTTGTGGTTACGAGATATACTGAAAATTACATTGGTATATATAATCTGTATTAAAAGACTAAAAATTTATGTAAAAAATTTTTATACTTGATAATTTCTTTTAACTAACGAATTCACTCATCAATTTAATTAATTAAATAAATTTATCACTAGTTTTTAATATCAAAATTTAATAATCAAATAACTACTTAATAATAAACTACTTAATAAGAAGCAAAATCAATTATACGATAAATTATATTTTTTACATTATCTATATATTATAAAATTTATCTATTATTATATAAGTGATATAATAAAATGTAAGAATGAAAAAACATTTTTTAAAGTCATAATCTAAAATTGTATTGATACTAAAGTAAATTTAAACATAATTTTATAACTACTAATTTATAAAAAATGGAAATTATTGCTTTTCAATGAGGGGAATTTATTGACGATATAATGAAAAATTTTAAATATATACTTCATTAATGTTTATTTAATATTATTTATTAATAGAATATGCAAAAAATATATGTTCATCGGTGTATCAAATTGAAACTGAAATGAAATCTAAATATTTAACTTATTATTTTTTAAATCATTGTTAGTGTATACAATTTAAATTAATAGTTTTAATATACATTCACAATATCTTATAATAAAATAATAAAAACAGTTTTATTTTCTATATATGCTGGAATACTATTTTCGTCAGTTTTATTACATTAAATTAATTATTTTGTTATAATCTCGTTACTCTTATTACTTATTTGTAATTAATTCACATATATTAGGATATTCATACTATATATCTAAATATACAAAATTATTGATTTTAGTTAGGATCAGTTTCTGTTCACCAAATTCTAATAGTAATATAATTGGGCAGTCTGATTCTATTCAAATGAATAGTGAT
Organism: Dolichoris vasculosae; assembly: GCA_018907195.1. Lineage (NCBI taxonomy): Eukaryota > Metazoa > Arthropoda > Insecta > Hymenoptera > Agaonidae > Dolichoris > Dolichoris vasculosae. The sequence goes on along the minus strand of JACCHY010000002.1, from coordinate 1,251,351 downwards.
TATACATATTTATTATAATATAATTATTAATATTATACATGTATATATATATATATATAATACATATATTTTTTTACATGGCTTTTATGACGAATAAATTAAATAGGCATTCAAAAATAAAAGAAATCTTCAAAATACTTAATTTGAATAGAGTATTATTTCTGAAAAGTATTTAATATTTTATTTAACGTAGAATCAAATTGAATTAATCGTGGCGAAATTAAATTATATTATTTATTATTTCTAAAAATTTTTAAATTAATATTTGATAAGAATTTCATTAAAATGGATGCAATAATAAAATAATAATAATAAATTATATTAACTTATTCAATTAATAATTTATAAAATTTTGAAGTTATTAATAATTTTACTATTATTGGAACTGATTATAAATTTTTCCATTTCATTTAATTCGATTGTAAACCACTGATTGTGCAATATATAAATAAAAGATTTTTTACATAAATTAATTTAATTTAAAAGTAAGTTTTATTTTATTAAATCAAACAAACCAAAAAAGAAAATAAAAAAGAAAATATTTTACTTTTCAATAAAATATTGATATTAATATAGTCATTTTTTAACCATCGAGCAGAAAAACTTATTGAAAAAATGTAATAAAGATTATTTGTAACGTAGTAAGTATATTCTACTCAAAATATCTAATAAGGTCTATTATTTTAATAGTAAAATGAGTAATATTTAATAATTTCTAATATTACTATATAATAAAATTAAAAACCAATAATTTATAAATTAGATAAAACTTTCAAGAAACAACATTCTTATATAATTTAAATACCTGTACTTTCATTATACTTATAAAAAAATGTAATTACTTTTATAAATGAATAAATAATTAAATTGAATAAAAATTAATTTTTATAGTAAAAAATAAATGTTTGAATAAATTGATTAATTTTTAAAGGGTTTCTTTTTCAAATAAGGCATTACAATAAATTTTTATTCATAAAAATATAATTTTCTATACTATATGTATTGTTAAAAAAATATAAAATTATTTTTTAATAGGTTATAAATATAGTAGTTAACAAAAATGTAAGAAATAAAATAAAATTAACTATGTAAATTGCAAAATTAAAAAATGTAAAAATGTAAAAAAACTAAAAACTTAAAATTATTAATATTTTAAAAAACATAATAACCTTAAAATAATACATTTAAAATATTTTTTAATTATTTTTAAAAATTATTCTTGAAAGAATAAATTCTTCTCATAACTTATATAAAATTCAATTAAAATAATCTTTTATTTATAATTACTATTTATTTTGATAAATAAAACAAAAATTTAAAATATTTAAAAAAAATTTAACATTGTAAAAAA